>CM059877.1:21004803-21659441 GCA_030490815.1 Acer saccharum | reverse complement strand
TTGTCCCTTTCCATGATTGACTACGGTGGTCACCCATTAGTCAATGGATCATAGGAAGTTTAGTGTCATTATGATTTTATTTTTTTTTTATATACCGATTTCGTTTAATTATTCATATAACTAGTAAGTGTATTTAATTTACCCATAAAAAAAATGGTGTACAAATAATTTTGTTTTGGTTGCAATATCTACACCCTATCTCATATCTCATCATCAATCAAGAATTCAAGATCCGTGATGGTTTCAGGAAGAACAGCATCGTCAATCATCATCACCATCATTCCCAAGCAGAGCTAGAACTATGTTCTAGGGGAGGCATCGAGAAATAATGAGTTAAATCGATAATATATTAGAAGTTTTTTTTTTTTTTTTTTTTTTTTGAATAAAACATATATTAGAAGTTGTGTTAACAAAACATTAATTAAAAATATTGTTGTTTATATTTAAAACACTAATGTTTTTAGTATTTAAATGAATAATAATTTTTTATTGAATAATTATCTTAATTTTGTATTTTAAAAACATTAAAATGATCATTTTAAAAAAAAAAAATTACATAAATTCGGTGTTTTTTGGGAGGAGAGGACTCAAAATGAAATCATAGCGTAGATGTGAGGGGTATACCACCAACCAACATCATCTTGTCCATTTAAAATGCTCATGAATATGATAAAACATAATAAAAATAAGAAAAATGCTAGATATTCCAACTCATATTTCAACTAGTAAGTTGTACTTAGACATTTTACTTCATATAATATGACAATGAAATAATCACAATTAATGTATATATCCATTTGTCAATCGACACACAACTAGTTGGATGTTTAGCATTCCTCTAAATAATATAGACTGAAATTTATAGCTATTATTCAAGATTCAATAATAATGGTTACGAGTTATAAAACAAATTGAAATTTACACTGACTCTTAATATTGTTTTAATATCCAAAACTATTCTAGTAGTATTGTATAATCAACTATATTCTCTACATGATTAAGAAAAATTATTAATAGTGTAATTTATAAAGAATTAGAAAATTAAAATATGAAATAAGGGTAAAAATATAAAAATTGTAAAGCTTGGGGGAAAATTTTATAAAATTGCAAAACTTCGGGGGCATTGACCCCCCATCACAAGGTGGCACTTATCCCTGATCCTCCCAATGAAAAAAAAATGAAAGAATTTATTTTTGAAGGAAAAAAATATAAAAAGAAAATCTATATGGTGAGATCCTAGATCTTCCAATGTCAAAATCTATTGAAGAAAAAAAAATATTCAAGATTTTTTCTAGAATCCAAATCTCCGATTTGTTTTCTTCATTCATGATGACATTTGTTTATCTCAAAACTATCATCTACAACACCATCTTCTAACAAAAAAAACAAAAAAAAAACAAAAAAACCATCTTCTTCTTCTTTCTTCGTTCCAAAACAATCTAAAAATCTCCCCATTGAAATCTCCACCCACCAAATTAAAACAACAAAAAATCTCAAATCTCCATTATTGGATATCCCACCTGTTGAAACACCACAACCATCACCACCCCTCCCTCCACGCGCCTCCTCCACAATACCACCTTCTCCCCCTCTCCCGCTACGTCTGTGTGCCGCCACCGCTGTTCTCCCCCATGGCGAGCTCCGATCTCCTCCATGGAGAGATCGGGTTTGGCCTCCTTGAAGGAATTTTTTTACATGAATATCTCCGGATCTCCTCCATAGATATCTAGTTCTTTTTTTTTTCTTTTTCTTTTTTATGAAAAAAAAATGTTTTTTTTTTTTTTTAATTATTTAGTTAAGTGATGTGGCATTTTTTCATTGGATATGTGGAAAATTTTTTATAACACTCAATGGTAATTAGACATCTCATAAAATATGATTGGTCATTTGTTAACTCTAATGTCAAAGGTTAGTGAAGGGTTAGTGAAGGGTATTTTTATCTAATTTTGGTAAAAAATACTATCTGATTGCACTTTCAGCAAATATCAGGTCTTTATTACAATTTTCCCTTTATTTAAAATTTCAGATCCTGCCGACCCGGTGCGAGTCCGGATTAGTCCGGGTGGGTCTGGGCTGATTGCACCGTATGGTGGATTCACCCCACCCGGAAACCGGATGGTAAACCAAAAAAAAAATTTTCAGATCCTTTTTATTCTCTAATTTATTTTATAAATTCCTTATTTTACCATTGCAGTCACTAAGTCATTAGATCAAAAGGCATAGGTCTTCGGTTGCTTGTTGAAAGATCGAAAGTTTAATTTTTTTTATTAATTTAATACAAAATAATATTTTTTATCTGTATGCTATTTTTTGTTTTTTGCAGGAATGTTTTGAAAAAATTACTGGATTCGAGATAGGATACCCTCACTAGTGTTTGGAGACAACCATTAACTAGTGGTTGCAAGAGTACCTAAAATTAAAGTAAGATTCATACAACCTATTATATTGCAGTCAACACCAAGAACTTATCACCAAAAATAACTGTCTTTGTGCATAATGAATGAAGTGACCTCTTTCCCATGGAAATTGACTGTTTAGTTGAAATTTGTAAGCTGACCAAGTATTTATCTCTGAACTTTGTGGTTTGTTGTTTGCTATATTAATAATGCATTCTGACACAACTAATTGACATCTATATATTTGCCTCGCGATTTTACTACTAAAAGACATTGTCTTAAAAATGGAAAAAAAAAAATTAGCTTTTTTTTTTTTTTTTTTTTTTTTTTTGGGTTTCACAAACCCTAGCGGTCATACATTGTGATGTTTAAGGCTTGCTTATAGTCTTAACTTTAATCACTATTTAGGTATGACACAGGTACCAAACACCGTATAGAAAAATAAAGAGTGATTAGAATTAACTTGATTTCTATTTAATCCTTGCTTCGTGGTCATTAATATAGGATTTTGGAGGTCACAAAGATAATAGTTTGAAGTTAGATTGGAAGTTGAGTTGGTGATATTTATTATTTAGATAGTCCAATAGGTTTTTACTGCGTAATATTTAACTTTTTGTTTACATTTAATTTTTAAGTTTTTATATTAGGTGAATGGAGTGCTAAAATCTGTTAGTGAGTTGATGTCAAATGATGCATTTGGATTTCACGTTCATCAAAGTACAAATCAATAAATGTAATTTTTTTTTCTTCACCCGAATTGTGATATTACTATTTAATTGGTGGTATGCTTATTAAGGGAATAGGTGGAATAACACCAAATGAGTTTAGTTTGTGAGAATATCACCAAGTTTATTAATTTAATGTTTTTAGTACCAAAGTATGTGATGAGACTAAAACCCTCACTTATTCTTTTACTTTTCTTTTTTACTTTTAAATCTCTCTCTCTCGTCTCCTCTCTCTCTCTCTCTCTCTCCTCGTTTTTTTTAAAGACCTCCATTGGAGGTCAAATGACCTTGACCTCCATTGGTGGTCGATGAGAAGAACATAAAAAAAACAAAACAAAAACCTGGAAATAAGTCTCGCAATAAGTCTCGGGTAGGTTACCTGAGACTTATTTCCAACTACCCGAGACTTATTGTTAGATACACGAGACTTATTGCTACCCGAGACTTATTGCCAAGACTTATTTCCAGATTATTATTTTTTTAACGAAGGTCGTTTCGACGCCCTCTAATGGAGTTGACCGTTTTGACAACCTCCATTGGAAGTCATTTTGACCTCCATTGGAGTTTTGTTCGACCTCCATTAATTGATCAATGAAGGTCTTTGAATTAGAAAAACAGAGAGAGAGAGAGAGAGAGAGAGAGAGAGAGAGAGATTTAAAAAGTAAAAGAATTGGTGCTATTAGGGGCAATTTTGGTAGATTCCATTAATTGGTGCTATTTCTATAAAACTTATTAACTAGATGACTTTTCTACTAATGGCTTTGGAAAGAGTGCCATAAAAAAAAAACCGATGCTTATTTGTGATATTTCAATTTAATTTGTTACTTGGTTATTCTCTAGTGGGTTTTAAAAACAAAATTGAATGGCAGAAGGTTTATTCAAGATTTGATACGGCTGCTTATGTAAAAGTAAAAGCAGAGTTGGATAAAGCTTCTGCAAGAGTAATATTTATGATAAATGTTTCTGAATCTTAATTTTTTGTTTTAAGCGATTTTAATTTTTTTGTTTTATTTATATTGTAGAAGTATCTTAAAGAAATGAATGAGACCATAAATGAGGCGGTGAACAATGTTTTTTTGTATATACTTTTTATGAAAAATATATTAAGAGAAACATATAAACAAACTAATCTACAAAGTCTTCCGGCACGAGCTTTTTCACATATTGTGGACAGCTTTCTAGTCAAAAAGTATACTATACTTAGAAAGCGAATGAGCAACAGCATTTGCTACGAGCTTTAACCACAAGTCCACGATGGGGACGTTCGTGGAATTGAGCAAAAAGGTGTAATATTTTATTTATTTATTTAATTTTATTGCAGAGACGGTTGTTCCGGGATGAGGCTGATTCGATCATTGAACATTTGACAAATATCTTTGCTTATTAGGTTGAGTTGCTGTGATATTGCATGGATTGACATTGATGCGGACAATTTGAGATATTTTCATTAACTTATATATTATAAGATATTCACAGGAACACACGTTAGTGCCCATGCAAACCCATATTCTAAGCAACTGGTCAATGTGGCCACTTGGGCCGTGATTTTTTGCGTGCAGTGCCAGTCTGAAGAGCCACACAATTCAGCCCAGCATACTACATGAAGTAGGTCCTGCTTCGACACGGTCCAATAATTCTCGGATCATATCGTTTCGTGTTTGTATGAAATCCTGCTATACTGTGTCGGGTCGTGACTACTCACAACAAGTAAAGAATTTATTTTATTTTAAAAGGAAAGAAATTATTTCTATTATAAGGGCGTTTTTACTAATCAGGAATCATAACGATGGAAAATGAACTTAATTACTGATTTGTAATTCCTTTATTTACAAAAATCATTTGGGACTTGAAAATCAGATTACATGTGTCCCACATACAAATCATGAATTAAGTTACTGTTGTAAGGAGAAAAGGAACTTAATTACTGATTTGTGATTCCTTTCGCCAGCCTAGATGTTCTCTCAAATCTCCTTTCAATATCAACCTTGTTTATCTTTTCACTTGCTCTTGCACTGCTAGTAAGGAGATACTATGTCACCGGCAAGACTTCCAATTCTGACCGAAACAAGCTCTTTGTGTTTTTGGCAGTGATCATCAGACCCTCCATAGTTACGGCAGTTTACTTGGTGGTTGGAGAGGGAAACGGGTGGGTCGGACATGTAGTGACAGTTTCGATTTGGTTCTTGGCTACACTGGGGCTACAACTTAGTGTGAAGCAAGCAAGGAAGCCTAAAATGTCGGGAGTTCCAGTACTTCCATGGTTACCATCAACTTGCATTGCTGCTAATGGTTTCATCATGGGTTCGATCGACCAACCACCGTTTGTCAGATTTATTGTGGACACTTCTGCTGTTCGTATACTACTTGTTTGTGGCGCTTCATGCTTCGTATAAAGAACAGCAAATGCATCCCGTGCTTCGAACATTGAGGCAGGCGTTGCTCAATAATGCAATTTGCAGTAAGTTAAAAAGTTCTTAATTAAAGTTAAACGTCCTGAATACAAGAAATCTGGAGATTGAAACCCGGAGATCATTCAGACATTTTCCTCCCTTGATAATTATAATATTGATGACAAATCTTATTACTTTTTTGTGGATTAGACAAGAAATTCTTCACTATTTGTCTATTTCCCTGTCCCAACACTATATATCAAAGGGAAATTTTCATTCTAGAGTGAATATAAAAACCCAACATAATTTACTGCCGATGTTCATGAGGTTAAAGCTCCATCTAAATACAACAAATGAATCCACACCCTCACAAGCAAATACAATAAAAAGAAAATTACACGAATAAGTGTAACATTATCATTGATGTTATGATGTACAATAATAATTGTGTAAAACCAACCCTTTTGTACAGAACACTCCACACCACAATATTTCTATCTAAAAAAATATATAATAAATCAACATGGCAATAACACCCAAATTGGCAAGATAAAAATAAATATAGCCAAACGAAAATTGGGACGAGAGAGGATGCCATCCATCAAAACTAAACCTTTACTTTTCTTAACCTAAGTTATGTTTCTATTTTGAGGAGAGAATTTAGGGATGTACTATTGAATCGCTGAGCAAGGCCTCGGATCACAAGGACTATAACGTCACGCTGATGCCGGGAGTGGACCATCAAGTCTACTTCATTCTCACTGTCCACTACAATCCTGAACCGACGTTGATCATTTCGAAATAGCTCCACCTGTTAAATCACAATCATGGCCATGGAACTTCATGAGTTTATGAACACAAATATAAAATTTGAAAAGAGTGTTCAAAGATGTCAATATCCCCAAAGATTCCCTCGCGTATTATGCTTATCTCAATTGTTGTTTTTCATATTATCTACGGCCAAATCATTCTAGACACACTGAACCACAGCTCGTGCTGCGACTGAAGTGATGCTTTTTAGCTTGATTCCCATTTTGGTTAGACTTCCATATAATTCTTTTAACAGATCAAATTAGGGAATATCATTCCTTCAAAGAAACAAGACTTGGCCTATATCTAATCTCACAAATCATAATAGCATTATTCACCAAATATGACTAAAGCCTGAAGGTAACACTTAATTATGTTTAGTTTTGATATCTCTTCGTTCCTTTTCTTTTTTCTTTTCACTTTGCTTATGTGTGTCGGTTGTTGGTAAGGAGCAACCAAATTTTACTAAATAACTAACGGAAGAGACTTTTTAAATATAACAAAAAATCTAGGATGTTTGAAAGGAACCTACATGAAAAGGAGGTGCAAAACTTCCGCGAACTTCTGTAGTTGGAAAAGAAGTCTTGGAACCTGGCTTTATAACCTTTACTCTTTTTCTATTAATTTCCAGAATTCTTCTCTCAAGACTGCCCTCTCCAGGAACCTGCAAAATTAGCTAGTGTTGAGATTAATAAGTGTGAAAATATAACTTTTGTGGTCAATTCAACACTACGTTTATATTTACAACAAGAGAGAATAAGCAATACAGACCTTTTTTGGAGACCGGTCCTTGTCACACAATACCTATATCAAATTAACAAAGTAGTGAATCTCTGGAGAACAATCATATAAAATAGAGCTATCTTTAAGTAATATATGAATAAATGTCTATGTTCTGTATACCTAATTTAACATTAACATCCTTTGGGTTATGATCAGCCTTACAACCCAAAAGACTAGCCTATTGGTTGTGGCATTCATTGATATAGACACCTTCCTCTTATATTTTTCAATGTGGGATTCATCCCCATCTTTTTTCTCAAGCTTCACATGTGGGTGTGATCTCTAACACTTAAAAATTTTCTTTAAAACAAAAAAATATTTATTTACACATGAAAAATACCAGAGGACCAACAGCATTTCTACTAAGCCTTACAAAATCCTAATTACAGAAACCCCATTGACTGTCCCTGCTACAAGTATGAATTGATGTTTTATATACATGAGGCATCTTTTGCAAAGTGTGTTTTTGCATATAATTGTTAAGGGAAGATGGAGTTAATTTCTGCTTTTAAGGTAACTCAGAAAATTAAGCTATAAAAATCAACATATAACTTGGGATATAACCAGACCTCAAATTTCACAGCTCCAAGATCAAGCTTCTGCTTTACTTCCTTCAGAACATCAGGCTCTGCAAGTTGAAGAATATCCAAAAATAAACAAAAAAGGTGGTCTGACAGAAGATAAGTACAATAACATCTTAGTAATTCATCTTAGTAATTCATCTTTGTTACAGGATAAACAATTCAACCTGACTCTCGGGTCTGGTCACAAGTTGATTCCACCTCAATCTCATTTCTAAACACATTACCCGTATAAGCTTAGTTAACGTCATCAACTTAGTAATTACTTTACAGATGTGAATTGTTCCTTAACTTCCCATATTTCAGTGACATAGATAAATGTGAGGCACAGCCTTAGCATCATTATAGGATTTTATTTAACTTTGAATGAATATTTAATTCTAATGGTTGAAAGAAAAATAGTGATTACTTTCTTGTACTAAATAAAATCCTATTATTGGATAACACATATATATATATATATAGATTTTCTATTATAAGTTAGTCCTGATATATTTGTCAAGACGAACTTCCAATAGAAAGATTATATATATATATATATATATATATATATATTAGGGATTTGCTTTACGCACTGCTGATTATCCATCAGATTGAAGTATGAAAATAGTTGCAGATGTATTAGTACGAGGTGCACAATGGTAAAGTTTTTGACGTTGTCCTAAATTTAATGGAACACCAAAAACAATTGTTTCCATAAAGTCAAATCTAAGATTCCAAAATACACACTTAACCAAATCCTCACAATTCCTAGACATTTTACTACCTTTACTTTTTTATTGATGCCTTTTCAGTATGAAATATTTTACTGGAAATATAATAACAAAACTTTGTGAAGAAAAATGAAAAAGCACAATTACAACAACCCGTCATTTTATGCACTGTCCAGAAAAAAAAAATTACATGATTACTTATTTGATCAGAAATTGATTATTCCTTTTTTACACGATTACTGAAAACTAAACTATTATGCTCATTTAAGAATAATATAGAGATAAGTAACATTTGAAGAATAAGTGTAGCTAAGTAATATTACTCAAAAGAAACTATCTGTATGCTCATCATGGAATATTATAGAGATTAGGATGGATAATAATTCTCCCAAGTAATCAATAATAGATTAGAATGGAAAACAATAGAATTGTAAGGAGACAGTATTCCAAATTACCAACTGCTATTGGATCTGTTGATGCTGATACAGGTTGTCCCTCAACACCATCCTCTCTTATGGGAGTATAAATAGCCACCAGCCGGTATCCCACATCATCAACATAAGCTTCATACATCCTCCCTGTCTCTCCTGCCACATGAAAATTAACCTGTTGGAATCTAATATATAATAAATCTGGCAACCTTAAAAAATGTGAACCGTTTCAACAGCAACATTATATTCAGTAAGAAAACCTCACATCATAGAAGAAAAAGGATTTTGCCATTTTGGTATTCATATTTGCTAAAGAAGATATCTCTAATGGAGAGAGAGAGAGAGAGAGAGAGAGAAACTATTAGGAAAAACAACTGTCTGCACATCAACAGCGAATCTTTTAATTTATGGTTGAGGCACCCTTACTGTCATGACTTAGACTGAAAACAAATGCTCTATTTCCAGAACCAATCAGTATTTAGAAATTAGTAAGTGCAAATTAAAAAAGTTGCTGTTTATGTCATAGTCCAAAGCTATGGGAAAAACTGCAGTTTTCCTTTTCTTTGTGATTATAGATGAACCAACAGATCCCATAGTCCAACAAGGCTCACGAAAGAAAATTTAGAAGTTTGCATGAATGATTCTGGTGTGAAATGTACAAGCATTCTCATGATGTCCTTCAAGTTGCAACCAATTAACATGATACATACATTTACAGGCTCAATTAGATACAAAAACATATAATTGAAAAGGAGGATATTTAATCAGCTCTTGTTACAAATACAGTAGTAATAAGTTTTTTATCTGCAAGAAACACCTTAACAAGTTCTGGGTACACATTAATATAATCCTATTTAATTAAGGAAAAGACTTTAAAATTATAGATGACAGCATAAAAAAGGGTGTGGGGAGCAGAGAGGATAGGAAAATCTTAGGCCCAATAGTTGACAAGTTCATTATAGGCTTATTTTATTTATACAGTATGCACAACAATTTACAATCCCTTGTTAATTTCACAAAGATGATCTAATTAATACAGAGCTGTAGTAAAGAGAATAAAGAAAACACTTACAGATCAAGATGGACTTAAGATTATAAACTTATTTGAAAAGGAAGAATTTTGAGCATTTGAACTACCTTGTATGGAGATAAGATCAGGACTTCCAACCATTGATCTAAGCCATTGAATTCTACTTTTTCCTTCCTTTCCCCCACTATAAATTCCACGGACAGCATATAGGTTGGTGTGAAATCCCCTCCCCTCAATCTCCAGCTTATCAATTCTAGGAATCCCTGGAGATTAATGAAACATCAATGTCATTCAACATTTGTTCATTGAGAAACAACATAGTCGGAAGATTCTAGCATCAACCCATATAATAATGAAAATAAAGAAAAGAAGTTTAAATCTACATCAACCAAAAGTAGGGCCTGAAGCCTCATGAAAGTCACTAAGAATATTAATCAAAACAAGTCATGATCACAGTAATAAAAGTAAAAGCAAGTTTCTAATACAAGAACTGAAAATCTTTACAAGTCAGATTATTCCGACAATTAGCAAAACAGGAACATATTAGAAAATGATTGGATAGGAACATGATCTACTTGGCCAAATTGCTTGAGCTGCATCAGGAATGACCAAAACAAGAACATTTGTGTATCCATATAATTAACTGTGTTCAACTCAAGCAGAAACACTCATTCAACACTAAAATAAAACCAATTTACTGAAACATAATCAAGACCATTTGATTTTGGAAATTAGTCCAACGGGAAGGAAAGGTAAACCATGTCGGAAAATTAAGCAAGAGAGTTCTTAGTTCAAGTGATTGCAATTGAAATGCAAATAACCTGGCAATACAGGAGCAGTCTCAGCATATGCCGGTTCGCTGGACCTTCCAAATACATCATTCACAATACATTCACATCTAAGGCAACGACCAATATCCTCAAACCGCACTTTGTATGAGCAGGAGCGCTGTGCAGGTAAAACTTCAAAAGACTTCCCATCACCCCCTTCAGATAAGCAGAACCTGCAGCATCCCTTGTATCACATATTAGGATCCAAGAGAAGCAATTACTGAAAGAACATGTCACAGTTACAATGCAAGATTCAGGATACCCCATGACTTTATAACTTTACGAGGATATTTTCAAAGCATTAAACAATTGTCTCAGAGTTTTATTCTAGAAAAAGACAATAATAATAATAATAATAATGATGATGATGATGATGATGAGAAATGGGCCCAATAATATAAACTAGCATTCAAATTATCTTCATAATAATTGTATGTATCACTAGGAAAACAGTATTGTATTATTTTAATAAATTCCTCATAGAAGCAGCATTAACTAGACAGGTTTCCACAGCAAAGAATTTTAAAATCCAAAATAATTAGCTTCTTACACCAATTGCAACCTTTACAGGTTAGCAATGTCTGAAAATTAACTCTCCTTGCAAACTTCAAATTTTTGAAACATTACTGCAATGTATGGAGATGAGACTAACAGGTGTTTGCAACACCGACTGAGACCATGCTGTAAATTGAAAGGATGCAGCACTATACCACTGATATCGCACATCTTTCTTGTATTTGCTCCAAACACATTGTTGAATTTCACTCTTTGGGATAACTTCAACAGCAGTGAGCACATCTCCTTCCATTGCCTTTCCAGTGAGAGCAAGCATCTCCACTTTCGGAAGCTCTGTAGAACAGTGCAATATCCAGTTCAGATAAAATAAAACTTCATCACACTTCTATATACAAGACAAAATATAAATACTGTATGTTGTTAAATGATTAAATGAATCCAATAAACTAGATACAAGAAGTTCTAGTAGGGTGACTTTCTCCGGTTCAAGCTTTAACATGTAGGTTCCAAAATACAAACATGCAAGCTGAGGATACAATAGGTGAGGGTAATGGGTAATAAGCACCAGAAAATCAAAATAATCAAGGAAAAAGGCTAGAAAAAGTTTCAAAATACATAATTCACTAAGAGGGCTCCAATCAAGCATTGCAGCCATTCATTTGTCAGTCTTCTAAGTAAGCAAACACAAAAAATTTATCAAGGTTCAACATATAAACAATGACTTTTTAACAAGTTTGGCAGGCTGTTATTGACAAAGGTATAAGCAAACTCAACATATAAATTTTAAACCTGTACCAACATTGTAGAATTATTAGTATTTATCTTTGTATTTATCTTTATTATTTACTGTTTATAGGATAGAGTTTTATTTAAAATAAGAGATAAAGATTATTCTTTATCTCAAGCCTAGAACTTAGCCAGCTGCTGTCCTACATTCAAGGGAGTCTGGTACCTTGAATGATATAAGTTTTGTATCAGTTTATTTTACTAAATAAGATTTTGGATACTCTCTCTCCAAAATTCACATGGTATCAGAGCCTCCTCTGAAAACCTAAAATAACAAAATACGGAATGACTACTCTTTCCCCTTCAGAGAAGTCTTCCGCATCTTCTTCTAAAGAACCAGAACCATCATCTTCAAACAGTGGTGGTGGATCTAACATTTGGAATAATGATAACATTCCTCATATGCCAATCACTGGGCATAAACTCACAGGACACAATTACCTTCAGTGGTCTCAGTCTGTGTCCTGGTTTATTCAAGGAAAAGGAAATGTAGCAGGTAGTGATTCATCACAGTCCAACGAACAGAGTCTTTTCAGCAAGGAACAAATGGACTTGCTGCAAAAGCTCTTTAATTTGAAGCATTCAATCGTTGGAACTGGGACAGTGGCTCAAAAAGGTAATTTCTTGTCTGCTTTATACTCTAGAAGAAATACACAGGGGTCTTGGATTGTCGACTCAGGAGCTACTGATCACATGACTGGAGACAAGTCATTGTTTGAGAGATTATCTCCTAGTCATGGTGGATCAGCCATGAAAATAGCCAACGGTTCATTGTCTAAAGTGGCTGGAATAGGTTTGATTGTTATCTCTCCTCATATTACTTTGCAATCAGTTCTATACGTACCAGATTTGGATTGTAATCTCCTCTCAATAAGTAAGTTAATTGATGATATGAACTGTGAGGTTAAGTTTTCTACTGCCAGTTGTATGTTTCAGGACTTGAGCTCGGGGAAGACGATTGGCAGTGCTGAATTGAATGCTGGACTTTACTTGTTTCAGGTGAAATCCGATTCTAGCAAGCAACCTTATTTAGCAAGGAGTGTGTCTTACCCCAGGAATCTTGTTAGCAGTGTTTCTTTAAATAAGGATAGTGTTTCCAATTTGAATAATGATAGAGAAGTTTTTCTATGGCATTACAGATTAGGACATCCTAACTTTTTGTACCTAGAGAAACTATTTCCTGAATTATTCCGCAATAAAAAGCCTCAATTCTTTCATTGTGAAATTTGCAATCTTTCTAAACAGACTCGTTCTTTTTATCCAAATCAGAATTATAAAGAATCTCATCCTTTCACAGTAATACATAGTGATGTGTGGGGTCCTGCTAGGGTTCCACATATCACAGGAGCTAGATGGTTTGTCACATTTATTGATGGCCATACTAGACTCACTTGGGTCTATCTTATGAAAGAGAAAAATGAAGTCAGTAAAATCTTTCCAAATTTTGTCAGAATGATACAAAATCAATTTGAAACAAAGGTTAAAATTTTCAGAACAGATAATGGGAAGGAGTTTTTTAACAATTTTTTGCTACAGGAAGGTATTGTCCATCAAAGTTCCTGTATTGAGACTCCACAACAAAATGGAGTCTCATAAAGGAAAAATAGACATATACTGGAAGTAGCTAGGTCATTAATGTTCACTAGTAATGTGCCTAAGTATCTTTGGGGGGAAGCAGTCTTGACAGCAACCTCTTTAATTAACAGGCTACCCTCTAGAGTTCTTAGTTTTCAAACTCCTCGCAATGTTTTTCTGAAAAATTATCCAAATACCAAATTGATTTCAGATCTTCCTATTAGAGTATTTGGATGTACTGTTTTTGTTCACATAAATCAAATTCATAGAAGTAAGTTAGACCCAAAATCTCTTAAGTGTGTGTTTGTTGGATACTCTCCAACACAAAAAGGGTTTAAATGTTATTCTCCCTCTACACATAAATTTTATTGTTCCAAAGATGTCACCTTTTTGGAAACACAGCCGTTTTATACCAAAAACAATGGGGAGAACAATTCTGTATGTTTTTGGGATTCAAGGTTCTGCCGTGATTTGGGTAATTCAATATTTGAAGAGTCTGTTATTCCTTCTATTTCTAGGTATTCTGGTCAGCCTAAAATTCAGCAAGAAATTGTGTTTTATCATGATGATTCTCCTAATAGAATGACTAGGAATCCCACTCAAACTCAAACATTTCAGAGTCCACAAACTCAAACACCTCACAGTCCTTGCCAAAGTCATATTCAAGAAGATCAAAGTCCACAAACTCAAACACCTCACAGTCCTAGCCAAAGTCATATTCAAGAAGATCAAATTCAGCAAAACACTCCTGAACCAATCCTATCTGAACCGATACAATCAAAAAATCAGATTATTTTTGATCAATTTGATTTACATTTAGACACTCAAGAGAGTCCTGTGTGTGATGAAATTTTCCCTAGCCTTAAACACAATCAAATCCATACTGAAAAGCCTCTCATTGTTTTTTCACGGAAAGGAAGAAACTTGAAACAAGTAGCAGACCCGCTTCAAGACAGAGTCATGAATCTGATCCAAGCAAAACAGTTCTTGAAAACAGACCTGAAGAACAAACAGAAGAGAAAACAGATAGCAGCCATGAAACAGATAAAATTGAGGAACCAATTGCACTCAGAAAGGGGGTTAGAGAATGTCGCAGTAGACCTTTATAACCACTCTGTAAGTATATCTCTTACACAGGTCTATCTCCACAGTTTCAAGCATTCTCTACAAATCTTATGCAGACACAAATACCAAATAGTGTTGAGGAAGCACTACAGGTACCGGAATGGAAGGCTGCTGTTAATAAGGAACTCAAGGCTTTGGAGAAAAACCGGACTTGGCTTGTAACAGAACTGCCAGAAGGAAAACGCCCAGTTGGATGTAAATGGGTGTTCACGATTAAATACAAAGCTGATGGAACGGTGGAAAGGTATAAAGCAAGGCTGGTAGCGAAGGGTTTTACTCAAACGTACGGAATAGACTATGAGGAGACCTTTGCACCGGTCCCTAAGCTTAATACAATTCAGATTTTACTCTCCTTGGCAGCTAGTTTGGATTGGAAACTTCATCAACTGGATGTCAAAAATGCGTTCCTAAATGGTGACCTTGAGGAGGAGGTTTATATGAGTGTTCCACCAGGTTTGAAGAAGAAAGGGGGCAACAATCTGGTTTGCAAACTTCAGAAGAGTTTGTATGGACTGAAACAGTCCCTGCGTGCTTGGTTTGATCGTTTTACCAAGGCTGTCAAGAAATGCAAGTTCATACAGTGCCAAACCGACCACACCATGTTTGTCAAGCATTCAATGGGAGGTAAAATAACCATTCTTATAGTATATGTAGATGATATCATTCTCACAGGTAATTGTGAAGAAGAAATACAAGCTTTGAAGCAGGTTTGGCAAGAGAGTTCGAAATAAAAGACCTAGGAAGTCTTAAATACTTTCTAGGCATGGAGATAGCACGGTCTAAAGAAGGGATAGCAGTCTCACAACATAAATATGTTCTGGACTTGTTGAAAGAAACAGGCATGGAGGATTGTAAGCCAGTAGACACTCCAATGGACTACACTGTGAAGTTAGGAAGTGTTGAGGGAAGTGCACTGGTTGATAAAGGGAGGTATCAAAGATTAGTAGGGAAGTTAATCTACCTTTCACATACACGGCCAGACATAGGTTTTCCAGTTAGTGCAGTTAGCCAATTCATGAACAGACCTACTGAGGAGGATATGGAGGCAGTGTACAGGATTCTAAGGTACTTGAAATTGACCCCTGGTAGAGGATTATTTTTTAAGAAAAATAATCGTAAGGCTGTTGAGATTTTTACAGATGCAGATTGGGCAGGGTCAGTTACTGATAGAAGGTCCACATCTGGTTACTGTACTTTTGTGTGGGGCAATCTTGTGACCTGGAGAAGCAAGAAACAGTCTGTAGTTTCAAGAAGCAAGCAGTGCTGAAGCAGAGTTTAGGGCAATGGCACAAGGAATCTGTGAAGGAGTTTGGCTGAAAAGGGTGTCAACTGAATTAAGGATGCCACAAGAAGGTGCTGTGCAACTGTATTGTGATAACCAATCTGCTATTCTAATTGCTAGGAATCCAGTGCTTCATGACCGGATGAAGCATGTTGAAATCGACAGACACTTCATCAAAGGGAAGCTTGAAGAAGGAAGTGTCAATTTGAGCTAATGATATAAGTTTTGTATCAGTTTATTTTACTAAATAAGATTTTGCATACTCTCTCTCCAAAATTCAAAAACATTATTTTACTGCAAAAAAATAATGACATCAGCAATCTAAAGGTAAAGTTTGAATAATTCAAGAGAAAAAAAGGGGGTTCTACCGTGATTTTAATGACACAAAACGTCACAAATACCGGTACAAACTTTTCTACTAATTTAACGACTAGTATTAACTACACAATCTTTAAAAATGATTACAAATGGTCTTTTCTTATCATCCTAGTGCTGAAGCAGAGTTTAGGGCAATGGCACAAGGAATCTGTGAAGGAGTTTGGCTGAAAAGGGTGTCAACTGAATTAAGGATGCCACAAGAAGGTGCTGTGCAACTGTATTGTGATAACCAATCTGCTATTCTAATTGCTAGGAATCCAGTGCTTCATGACCGGACGAAGCATGTTGAAATCGACAGACACTTCATCAAAGAGAAGCTTGAAGAAGGAAGTGTCAATTTGAGCTTTGTTCCATCTACTTCTCAGACAGCAGGTATTTTAACAAAACCCCTAGCTAGGACAAGTTTTGATGAATTATGTACCAAGCTGGGTTTGATAAACATATATCAACCAGCTTGCGGGGGGGTGTAGAATTATTAGTATTTATCTTTGTATTTATCTTTATTATTTACTGTTTATAGGATAGAGTTTTATTTAAAATAAGAGATAAAGATTATTCTTTATCTCAAGCCTAGAACTTAGCCAGCTGCTGTCCTATATTCAAGGGAGTCTGGTACCTTGAATGATATAAGTTTTGTATCAGTTTATTTACTAAATAAGATTTTGGATACTCTCTCTCCAAAATTCACAAACATTATTTTACTGCAAAAAATAATGACATCAGCAATCTAAAGGTAAAGTTTGAATAATTCAAGAGAAAAAAAGGGGGTTCTACCGTGATTTTAATGACACAAAACGTCACAAATACCGGTACAAACTTTTTTACTAATTTAACAACTAGTATTAACTACACAATCTTTAAAAATGATTACAAATGGTCTTTTCTTATTATCCTATTTCTAATTAGTTGGGAGAGACGGGGGAGGCAGAGGGGAGTAGAGGCAGGTCACAGGTGTATGTATGACATAAATCAATCAAGCTAATTGTGCACTGATGTCATCCTCCCTTTACTAAAAACTCTATTTCTTTTGCATTCCATAAAAAACATCACTATGAAATCAAAGTTCTGAGCATTTTCAGTTAGCAGAAGATATGCAAGCAATAACCCAGACCAGCTAGATGAAGTAATACAGATAAATAGAAAAGTCTTGAGGATACAAATCCAGTGCGTAGGAGGCTCAGACAATGTAGCTCAATAAAATTATCAAATAATGTTAGCTTACATGGTTAAAGCACTACTTCTTTCAATTGGATAACTTACCCGGGAGAATAATGTCAGTAGGCTCAGACGATCTGAGTTCTCCTACAACCGAATCTGAACGGACAGGTGTGTACCTAAGACATATGAGCATGTTCATTAGAATGGATACACCAATAGAGATTTAGCACTAAAATTTCTCATGCTTAAAATGAAGTTGGAAAAAAAAAATTAACAAGTCCATAGAACATGAAAAATAAGTCATTGGAAGCAGGAGGAAATTTCAAGCTGTTTGCTTCAAAAGATGAGTAGGTCTTGTCATCAATAATTTTAAGCAACTGTGGGTAAACTAATTTACCAAACAATAACAAGACCGGATATCACTTTTGCAGTGAGTGCAGATAGTACATGCAAAATTCAAGGAATATCCATAGGGAAGCTGTGTGCAGGATCCTCACATATCTTAAGAAAACAGATGAAATGGGAGTTCTCTATAACAAAGGTGTCAACTTGAACATTGTGAGCTACTCTGATGCTGAATTGGTTGATTCTAAAGCAGACAAGAGATCCATAGATGGCTATTGTACCTTTCTAGAATCTAGGGGTAATCTAGTGACTTGGAGAAGCACAGTGCAAAATGTGGTAGCAAGATCTAGTACCAAGGCAGAGTACCATGCAATGGCCCATACTGCTTGTAAATTGTAATGGTTAAAACATTTGCTAAAAGAGTTAAATGTGGAAGTTCAAAGTTGACCATGTATTGAGATAACCAAACTGCAATATACATTGCTTGCAATCCAATTTTTCATAAGCGAACTAAGCATATCGAGGTGCACTGTCACTTTATATGAGAGAGTGTATGCTTAAGAACAAAAGAATTCTAGTCTTAACAATGAAAAGCTCTATCAAAAATAAAATAACACAAAAAATATTGAAGGTGCTTGAGAGCATACTTTTGAAAAACATTAAATTGTAATAGTAAAAGAGATAAAGACCGAAATATTACCCAAATAATAAACGGCAATTGTAATCTTCATCTGTAACTTCATAAGTTCTAGAGTTAGCACCGTTAATAAGAGAAATATTTCCATCATTGGTTTCTCTGTACCAGCTAAAGAGGCTTGTTCCCTCGTATCCACCAAAATATTCACCTTCTCCAGTATATATACCCGATGAAAGTTCCTTCACGCGAACATGAGAAACTACTGGAAGAGCTGTTACATTTTTTATCCATTGTTAAGGAACAAGATTCAACAGAACTAAAAAGGTGAAAAAAACTAAAGTATAACACATGCTACCACCTCACAGCGGCATTGCTCAAACTAAATTAAAGAAGCACAAACGCTACCATTATAGCATATAAACATCAAATTTACACATGCCCAGATGAAAACTACAAAACAAGGTTTACCATTGCTTGACTATCGTTATACAGACATAATATGTATTTAAAAGCGTTAGAAAGATAGGTCCATAGGTTGTCCAATATTGAACAAAGACAAATTTTCAACTATTAAGCAAGACTAACAACCATATCTACACATCTGTCAAACAAACAAACAAACAAACAAACAAACAAAACCATATCTGTACCTGGGGTAACTGGAGAGTCAGAAATTGCAACTAATGGCCTTCCACATCTGCCGTCTGCACGAGTAGGCAGCCAATACAAGGCCAAATAACCCCCCACATCTTCAAGTGATGAAGTATATGTTCTGCCAGAGACAATATTCATAGATTCATATTTTATAGATCAAGACAAATTCAGAGATCCTGGAATCAGCAAAATATATCAGAACTTACAATGTTTTACCACAAATAAGAACATCTTCATCGGCATTACATATATCCATCAATGCAGATTCTTGTAGCTTATTCTTTGTTCTGTACCAAATAAACTCTCCATCACCTTCCTGTCCACCAAAATACTTCTTCTGTGGGATAACTTCCTCATCCTCACAGCAAGCAGGAATTACAAGTTCCAAACCAACCGGATCCGCTGTTGAAACATACAGAGATAGAATTGCTTACAAGCACATAACTTAAGTGTCATAGAAATATTAACATATTAAACCAAATGTAAAAACAGTTAAATATGAATGACGCCATTAATTATTGGAAAAAAATAATAATAATAATCGAGAAGGCAAAGCCAATGATTATCCGATTAAAAAGCAACTCAGAAGGGTAATAAGATTTTAACATTTAATCCAGTGTTCCCCAATTACTCCAGACGTCAGCAAGGAAGATGGGATTCCAAAAGGATGCTTATCAGACAAAAATCTAATCAATGTACATTATTTATTTTAGTTACCAAACATGCATAAGCTGCCGCAGGCATCTAGTTTAGAATTTACATAGCTTTAGATGGTTGCTACATTCATCATTTGAGAAACTGCTCATCAGACGGAGAACCTTTTCAGAGAAAATAGTAAAATTTCACTGTGCACAAACATTATTTTTAAAAAGTTTTATCCATCAAGACAACAACACCCTCTATGCCAAAAATGTGCAACCAAAACAACCATCCAAGCTTTTAATGTACTTAAATCCTATTGTTAGGTCATTTCCTAACAATTTAAGCTTTTGAGTTTGTTGGTTACTAATACAAGCAATGATAACCTTTGAAAGAAATAAAACCAGATTGTCCAACAGTTTCAGCAACCTCAACTCTTGAATTTGTAAAATAAAGAATTTATAAAATTAGATGCGTTAGTAACCAACGGACCCAAAAGTGTAAGCCGATAGAGTGATAGAAAAGGGCCCAACAATAGTATTTAAGGATTGTAACACACCCCCACATGCAAGACCAACAGGTTTGCCATATGGCTCAAAACACATTCAAATTCCAAAACAAACGAAATTTAATCACGTGGGAGGACTCGAACTCAAGACTCCCTGGTATAACAAGGTTCTGAAACCATGTGAGTAACCGACCCAAAAGTGTAAGTTCATAGAAAAGGGTCCAACAGTAGTATTTATTTTAAGCACTCTAACAAGATGCTTTTCTTTCGCAAAAACGCCACAAAAGTTTCCATCTCATGGTGCACTATTGCCATAAGAAATAAAAAGACTATTATTGACACGACCCTTAAAGCAACTACAATTACTTAACAGTCCCATTTACATCTTCAAAATTTCATCCCAATAAATCCACCTCTCTAAGTAAGTGTTCCAACAGAATCAAGTGTGTGTTTAAATTTATTATTAATGTACAACTCACCAGGAGCAATCATATCGGAAACAATGGTTTTGGGACTCCCTTTCATTCCATCTTTGCGCACAGGAGAATAAACGAGTTCAATTTGTCTCCCCACATCCTCAAAATTCAAATCCAAGAACTCTGATAAGTTAAGGTTTTAAACAAGTCATCATCTAATTGCAAATGGATATGAATTATAAATCAAATATAACAGAATGAAACTCACCCTCAGTACTGCGTCTCTCCTTGATGCCATTACTTTTCACTCTAAACCATTCATAGGAGCAATTTCCTCTTTCCCTAAAACACAAAGGATACTTTAATGTCATGATAACAGTTGCGTGAAGAAGGCCAGAAACATAAATCCTAATCAAACATTATAGAAATTCATGAAAACTCTCACCCTCCACTGTATGTAGCAACAAAGCTTAAACGTTGTCCTTCAATCATCGATCCAAGAAACTCTAAGGACTGGCAAGTTGGAGGACCTGCATCATGAAACAAACTTCAAGTCAAATGCAACATCTATTTTACATAAAGCACGCTCCTGGTTTCTTTCTGGAATTATCATTTCTCAAACCAAGACATTGTACCGCCGAAGAACACCCACCTCAAAAAAAGAATAAAA
This sequence comes from Acer saccharum, assembly GCA_030490815.1. NCBI lineage: Eukaryota > Viridiplantae > Streptophyta > Magnoliopsida > Sapindales > Sapindaceae > Acer > Acer saccharum. The sequence continues at coordinate 21,638,063 of CM059877.1, read as the reverse complement.
AAAGATTAAGAACATAGTTCCTAAAGCACCAAAATAAGAGAAAAACAAAACCTCAATTATCTGATAAATTAAACAAACAAAAAAAAAAAAAAACTTTACCAGGTATGATAGGTCCGATTTGTTCAGAAAGAACTATAGAGCCTCGAGCCCAATCACTTCTTACCGGCTCACATGACACTGAAAGAAAGAAGCCAATGTCCTCCAACGAGAGCAGATATGATGAGGCAGTGGCACCTCTAATTTCACTTTGTGTTCCATCTGAACTTGTCTGCATATGCAATTCTTCGATTAATTAAAACATAGTAGTAGCCAACACTTCAAAAAACAAGAAGTGAATTAATTTTTTTAACGAACAGATTCTAAACATTTGTCATTTCCTTATATTTGAAATGCCAACTATGACAGCAATTGAAGCTGCAATCCTTTAGTAACACTGTTAAATACGAACTGCAGTAGATTTAATCATGGCTCCACAAGAAAAGCTACAAGGAAAAGTTAAAGTGAAGTACCCGGAACCAGCGAAAAATTGAATCTCCCTCTTCACCACCCCAATACTTCTTGTCGATACCTAGAATAGTCCCTTCAACTGATGTTCCAACTATTTGCAAAGAGAGCAATCTCGGGCTCCCTAATCACCAGCCAGCACTCAGCAAAAGATATGTATAACAAAACGAGAAAAATACATAATAACCCACAGACAAGGACATGCACACAGACATTTTATGGAAAAAAGCAAAGTTCGTAAAGACCTAGTCTGATTTTTCTATTATCATAGATATTTCCAGATAGGCATCTAACCACTGTACATCACATACTCCCTTTAAATATAAGGTAAATATAAATATAACTTCGGCATCAGCATTAAGCAATTATCTAGCTCCATTGGATCAAATTCTTAAAACTAAAAATACCCATCACTGCTGAAGTAATATGCCCTTAAAATGCCAGAACTGCTGGAACTACAATAGGGTACTGAATACTTCAAGTATTTTGACTGAATTGGGATATAATCACACTTCAATGCTAAGGCACAAACTTCTATCAACTGTTTCTTTCAAGATTGATGTCTGCACTAAGAAATATCATTGTCCTTTGGTTTCATACAGTGCATTGTGGAAATTTAACTAATTACTTTCCACATATTGAAAAATTCATTCCACCAAATTCTTGCATGCATCATAATTTTGAGGAAAAAGAAATAAGAATGTTCGAATTTATTTAATATCTGCAAACAGATTCAAGACATCAAAATATAAAATTACCGGGACGAACACGCTCCTGCCCCATGCAAGTTCTTGGCTCCCCTACAATTCCATCATCACGCACCGGGATGCACTGGAAGGAGATGAATTTACCAATTGCATCTTTGTTAATACGATACTGAAGAAGTCCTGAGACCTCAGGTGTCAGTGTACCAGAGTCAGTTTCAACCTGCAGATTCCCAAAAGGTTACAGGTTAATATGAGAATAAGTTTTTTGTTTCAACTGCTTATGTATGATTTGAAGTAATTTAGATATCTTCAAAATATTTATGTAGAGAACCCACACGTGAAGCTAGAGACGATGGGAATGATCCCACTTTGTAAACATAATATGCAAGATAAAGGTATATATATCAATGGAGGCTGCACCCAATAGGCTTGTCTTATGGATTACAAGGCTATCCACCAATATAAATATATAAACCACTTCTCCTAAACACAAAAGAAATAACTAAGCATGGAAATTTAACAACTTGTGTTGATATTCATTTTGAAAGGTGAGGCAATTTGAACCTAATCATACAAGCAAGGTGCTTGCATCAAGGAATAAAGCACAAGACTCGTGATTTTCCTTTTAATTTTGAAAATAAATGGTATGGAGACAGTACTGAAAGTAGTGCCACTTGATTGTCGAGACAGCAGCAGGTAGAATTATGTAATCAAGCCCCTACAAGATGAATTATCTTATTTAAAAGATAATAAATAAATGAATAAAAATGATAGTACTGAACAAGAGGTTTACAAAAGGAGAGAGAAAGCTGTCCTTAACAGAAAGGAAGGAAACAGCTCCCAAATGACAAAAATCCTAAACAAAACCACCAAAAAATCTCATAAGCTTTTTATTAGGACTTTTGTAGGGCTTCATTACAGACGTATTTTTTGTACTATATCAATAAAGTCATCTAATATGGGAGTAGTTTAGATGCATGGTTTAAAGTCATCTAATATGGGAGTAGTTTAGATGCATGGTTTTCTTATAGCAATTTTACGCAATATATTGCTTTTTTTCCCTTTCTTACAGTAATTTTCCACAATGTGCTTCTAGCAAACTAGTATTGTAATTAGACCTGGCACGGTTTCGGTTCGAACCGCCGGAACCGGAACGGAAAAACCAGACCAGAACCGAAAATCCGGTTCCGGTTCAAGAACCGGAACCTGAACCGGAGGAGGCCGGTTCCGGTTCCGGTTCTATGGTTTGGTCGAACCGCCTGTTCGAACCGGAATGGAACCGGCGGTTCCGGTTCCGGTTCCGGTTCGAACCGCCGGTTCGCGCAATATTTTTTTTTTTTTTTTTTTAATTTTAATTTTTTTTTTTTTAATCCTAAAATCTAAATACTTATCTTATCTCTGCTGCTCTGCTCTGCACACTGATACATCATATTCATACGTATCTCATCTCTCTCTCTCTTCTTCCTCTTCTTCTTCTTCTTCTTCTATTCGATCCACACCTACAGACCAGTGACCATGTCCATGGGTCTTCTTCTTCTTCGATTCGCGGACCAGTGAGGCAGTGACCACGGGTCTTCTTCTTCTTTCTCGATTCTTCTTCTTCTTCTTCTTTGATTTTTCTTCTTCTTCTTCGATTCACGGAATCACGGGTGGTTACGGGTGATTTGGGGTTGATTTCGGCCTTTGGGGTTTGATTTGTGTGAGAAGAGTAGGTTGAAGATGATTGATTGGAGAAGTTTGGAAAATTTAGGGTTTCTAGAATTGGGAATTTGAAACTTGAAAGTGGATTGAAGTGAAGTGGTGAAGAGTTTTTAAAATCGATCCAAATGGACCAAATCTGGGTTGATTTGGGAATTGGGAGAGAGAGTGATTTGGGTTGATTTTGTGTTGTGTAGTTGTGTAGTTGTGTTGTGTCACTTGTGTTGATTTGTGACGGACTGAGAGGGAGGCAGTGGCTGAGTCCTGAGTGTGTGAACTGTGAAGAGGTATTGAGGTGTGAGTGTGTGACCGTGTGAGCCAGTGGCCATGTGACTCTGTGTCTCTGTGAGTGGGTAAAAAAAAAAAAAGGTTCAAAACCGCCGGTTCCGGTTCTACCAAACCATGGAACCGGAACCGGAACCGGAACCGTGCCAGGTCTAATTGTAATTTGTAAAACAAAAGATTTGCAACAGTCAACAAGTTCAGACAAATAAAACAAGTCAATCGAACGAAAATTAGTACCCCATCTAACAACCATCACAATTAAGATCTACAAAAGGGAACGTGTTAACATTCATTTAGCCCCATTTTGAAGCCAACCGAAGGATTCCGGTTCAAGCAGGTGAGATACATATTCATATACAACATTTTCTGGGCTGATCAATGTGCTTCTAGCAAACTAGCATAGTAAAACAAAAGATTTGCAACAGCCAACAAGTTTAGACAAAGAAAACAAGTCAACCGAACGAAAATTAGTACCCCATCTAACAACCATCACAACTAGGATCTACAGATGGGAACATGTTAACATTCATTTTGCCCCATTTTGAAGCCAACTGAAGGATTCAGGTTCAAGCAGGTGAGATACATATTCATATACAACATTTTCTGGGCAGATAGAACTGTTTATGACATTCAACTTGTGGTGAAAATTAAATCTTAAACAATGTAACAATGTGGCATATCATCATGATATGCAGTGCATAGACAAGCATTATACCTCATGAAGATACCAGTTGTATATACTTTTCCCTTCATGACCACCTATGTAGCCATATGATGCAGTCAATATTCCACCTTCAGTACAATCACCCGTAATTGATAAGAAATTTAGGCTTGGGGGAAGAGCTGCAACAATAAAGTAATATGAATTATTGAAGCGAATTGTCTTAAAAACCGCCACCATATAATGAAAAAAAAAAAAAAAAGAGAAGCTAAAGTTGGATCTAGCGGCCATCAACATGGTATCACAACCAAGTTTTACCAAGAGTTCTTGGGTTCCCACCACATGAGTAAACGTGTGAGACAGGAAAGTGCTCCAATTTAGATTTAAACCACATAAAAGAAGATTATTTGACCAAACTATATACATCCAAAAGAAAGAGTGTAAAGAATCACTAACCCAAATTGAAAAAAGATAAGTAATATATAAAGATAAATCCAGAGACAAAAGGAAAAAACTATGTTTCAAAAAAGGGTACTTTTTTAACAGATGTTACATTATGGGCTTTGACTTCCAACTGTTTTTAGGGATGTTCTAGGATTTCTCCTTAAAGGGATTAGAAAATCGATTTAGAATATGTATTCTTCTTTGCTTGATGTGTTATAGTTTTCTTTTTTTCCTAGTCTTTTAAACATGAGATGGACTACCGGTCTTCTTTGACCTTTTTACTTTTATTAAATAGCATACTCATGTTTGTTGAAGTTGATATTACTTCATGATATCTTTTGGAACTAAAAATGTTCATTTGTACAAATAAAAAATCAAAGATGGTGGTCTTAACATGTAGGTATACAAATTCGTTTGTATGATAAATGTCCATAATATCCTTCTAGCAACTCAAAACCTAATAGAGAAGAAACAACCAAGTTTTGAAAAATATATTCTAGGTAATCCGTGGCTCACTCACTAAGGCTGTGAAACCATGAAAGAGAGGATGTAAATCAATTTGTTGACATGGGTAAATTTGCCAGATTAAGGGTCCATTGTAACAAATAAGCTACATACATGATAAAATGATATAACAATAAACAAAATAAGGGAAAACATTTCATCGGTAGTCACTGGAAAATTGTCATATGTATGACCAACTGTCAATCTAAGCAATTATATTTTCAACCACCTTCTTGTTAAATAATGAAGAACAGGAGGCTTTTCTAGTGTTATTGGCAGGGGAGTTTGGAGAGCAAAACAAAAAACAAAAAGAAATAGTCTCTCATTCATCGCTCAGGGCCCAGAGTTGCTAAATCAAATATTAAACAAACAGATCCCTTCAATGAAATGAAAAGGAGAAGAGAAGTCTCCTTTCAACGATGTCTCCCATAGTGACACAATTATCAACTAAATCTAATTTTCTCACAGTACCTTTCATATATTCTTTAATTCAAATTCAGTTTTTTTTTTTTTTTTGACAAAACAAAATTACTTACTCTCAACTGCTCTTTCTGATATAACATATGCTGGTTCACCAGATTCACCATCTGCAGTCATAGGAGTATATTTTGCCACAATATAAAAGCCAACGGCTCCTAAAGGTATGCGGAATGCCTAAAGAAAGGTGAAAGCTCAATTAGGATTTTGGGGTAAACATTCAAGCGAAAAGATAATTGCTGTAAAGTACTAGAGTTAAAAAAATGAATACCAGAAAATAAAAGATCACTTACCTTGGCAATCTTGGATGTGCTCACTGCTTCAAGACCAATCTCACCATCCAATGTTGATGAACTTGTCTTAAACCACTGCACTCTGCTTGAACCTTCAGTTCCTCCAGTAACTATACCAGTTACTGTGACCTTACTGTTCTCCCTTAAATCACCAATTATCTTGACATTTGTAACTTTTGGGGGAGCTGGAATTTTGGTAAATACAAAAGCATCAAAAGTGAGACAGTATGGGACAATAGTAATGCTATGCAGCATACCAAAATGATAGCATCTGTAGTAAAAAAATTTGCTTTTCTTGCCAATAAGAAACTAAGGGCTTTTTCGTTATTGTTTTACAAATGTGTTTTCTGATTTATGAAAACTAAAAACACTGAAATGGATTCGTCAACCATGTTTTTAAAAGAAAACCAGAAAAAAAAACGCATTTTTCATTTATATTGAACAGAAGCTGGAAACATCATTTTGACGTTTTCCTGTTTTGTACTCTTTTTATTATTTTTTTACCATTTGGGAAAGTGGCATATGGAACCTATAAAATGAATATATAACCTTTTAAGTTATATATATATATATATATATATATGTATATATATGTATATATATATGTTGATATATGGATTAAATAATTTATATTTATTCTTTTTTATTACTTTTCTTAGGATTAACAGAAAATATTTTTGACCATAATTTAACTATATATATATATGAAACAGCACCAATAAATTTTAAAATGATTATATTAAATAAAATATAAGAAAAATATATATATATATATATTTATATATATTCCCTTATATTTTTTAATTAATAAAATCAATTTAAATTAATTTAACTACACACAATATTTTGCTCTTGCAATAAGTTAAAAATATTTTTTGAAAACAATTGCACTGAATACAAATTAGTATATTACGATTATTAATTAAATTTTTTTTTTCAAAATATTGGTTTCAATTATTGTTATCAGACTGTTTTCAGATCCTAAAAATATGAAAATCAATTTCTTGTTTTCAAATGGAAATCGATAAAACAAAAAATTTAAACATAAAAAAATTACCAAACAGACCCTAAAATTGTATTGAAACAGAAAAAGAATAAACAATGGTGAATAAGCTGAACAGAGCCTAACAAAGGCCATATACCAGGACATCTACAAGGAAGATAGGAAGATAAACATTTGGCACTTCAATTTACTGATTATCTGAATAATAGAGGAAAAAGAATGTGAAGGGCCTTCAAATTAAGAATGGACATAGGCACATAGTACAAATAAGGCAATAACCATAAATGTCAAGCCTAGAAAAACCATAAATGTCAAGCCAAGAATTTTACTTCAAGAAACCATCAGAAAATTGCCAACTAAAGTAAAATCAGAAGAGTCATTTTTTTCAAAATATCCTTCAAAGGATAAAATACAACAGTTAAATGCAAGCATTAATATATTTACCTTGCTTCACCGTAGTAGATACTGTTGATACAGATTCCCCTTCCTGTCCTGAAAATAAGTCAATCCATGTGTTACTAGATAATCTATACATGAGCTATATAAGCAGGTTTTTAAACAATTTCCAAAACAAAATGGCAATGAACGAACCCTCAAAATTAATAGGTATATATACAAAAGCCAATTGATGCCCAACATCTTCTTTGGTCAAAGTATACTCAGATGTACCAGTTGATACCAATACAAATTCTCTGCCAACAAAAGAGGAAAAGGAAAAGCCATTAAAATGGAGATAATTTATTAAAGAAAATATAACACAGGCAACATGTAAGAAATTGAAAATTATCATTGAAAGAACAAGTTCAAGTCATATTTTTATGGAAATATTCCACAACCTACAAGTTTCATATTATATGCTAAGTATAACCCACTCAACAGAATGACAACTGAAAAGCAGATAGGAAGATATAGGATAAAGAACAAAAATCCCATATACACAATCATCTCTGACAAAATAAAAATTATGCAAGACCCCAAAAATTTCAAGGAAATCCACAGCAGAAGAAATTCATTCACATTTTGTTATGTGCATGATCATGTAAAAGAATACTGACCTGGTGTCCTTATCTTCACGCAACCATTCAAACTTGCTGGGACCCTCTCTTCCTCCAAAGTATTCCCCAACTCCTTTGATAGTAGTTCCTTCAACAGCATCTCCAGTAATATGGACATTACTGACAGATGGAGGAGCTGCTACCAGGAAACATAAGTCATTTTATATCCACTGCAACACCAACAGGTTTTAAACGGAAAGAAAGAGCATAAAACCCCAAAATAGTAGTGAACTCTCAACAAAATAATAGACTTCAAATCATTATCCTTGCAGTCTTTACATATCATAATCATTATAAATCCATAGATTAGTTTCATTATTTACTGCTATCAGGTAGCATACTTTCGGTGTACTCCCTCTACTAGTGAGCTTTATGCCAAAATCTCTCCATAGACTATTATCTCAATTTATGTTTCATTCTTGCATGGGGGACATGAAAATCTTGTTTGTTCATTTCAATTTTATCAGATGACTCCAACGAGACTCTATAGATTATTATCTAAAAAGCATAAATATACTTTCTGTTAGTTATTATGCTGATTTCTAGAGATTATAGTTTCTAATTTTATTCTCCTTTATTGTAGCTTTATCGTCTTTCCTATTTTGTTTCCTAGATTAGTGAGAAGTGATTTCCTAGATTAGTGGGATGTGATTCCTTGTATAGTCCTTGACTGCCTGTATATATATGTTAGTATACAGACCAATAAAATCAAGCCAATCAAGCCTATTTCTACACTTTCCACTCAAATTTCTATGTAATCATTGATTCAAATAAAGGAAGTAGTCCAACTTTAATTTTTCTTTTGATAAGTCGCCTAACTATTAAATCCAAAAAGGACGACATCAGAAGAATAAATCTCATGTTGTAAACTATAAAGATGTTAGTATGTGCATAGCAGTGTAAAAATAAATTAGATAAAGTTTAACAAAAAAATAAAATGCAAAAATTATGAAGGACAAATAAGCATGGAAGCTTTATTCCCACAGACCTGCTTTTACAAAATCTGTATACTTATATTGGGGTTCCCCTTTGGCACCTTCATGTGTGACTGGTGTGTACATAAAAACCAAACTTGAATCAATGTCATCTATGGTCAACTGATATTCCTCATCTTCTGCTCCAGCAATTACCACAGGACTGCTATTCCACTTCCTCCGCAACCAGCTAAAAATGTAAACAGAGTTGCAAGGTACTGTTATCTATTTTCTCTTTTTAACATTTTATATGCATGTACTATAATTATTAAACAAGTAATCATACCTAGCAACACCTTTTCCTGGTGTTCCACCACACCATGCAACCTCAGCAAAGCCCTTGATAATATTTCCTTCTACTAGTTCCCCACGTACTTCAAGGTTAAAAACCTTTGGTATTCCACTTCCTATACATGCCAGAAAAGAAAGGTTAGAAAAGAGCCATGATGCAACTCACGTATAAAATAAGACTATCAATAAGCAGTCACCATGAGCAATGTACCCAGTACAAATGGTTTATTACATACTACCAGAAACTAAAGATAGATATGAAGCAGCAGCTTTGAACTTAGTTTGCCCGGAAATCCCTGGTCAATGGACAGCTTGTTTGCTTATATCTTTTTTCTTTAATGAAATTTTATCTTTGATTTCTCTCAGAAAAATAAAAAATAAAAAGAGGACAGCAGCTATGACTTATGCTATGCTCCCTTATATGAGTTCCAGTGTGAAATAACCAGAAAGAAGCTTGTAATAAAATAGAAAAACAGTGTGACTAAAATGTACAAGAAACTGAGGAAGAGGCTAACAAATCAATTGGGCGGGCACAGGTTCAGCTATTTGTGCAAATTTCAGTAATATTAATTCACAATGAACTCTATTTAAGGAGAGTGAAATTTAAATCTAAGGACATCTTTTCTTTCTATAAATATGACAAATATTTTTGTCAATACTGCTCAAGTTTAACACCTACGAGGAAAAACCACTCTTCCAAAGTCGCATATCTAATCTAAACCCAATTTTAGATCAAGAGGGATTCAAGGTTTCTTTCTCTCAGAACTTGTTCCCTGAGCTTGGCATGAGCTCCCCAAAACCTTTTCTGTTGCACCCTCACATAACAAATATTAGCAATTTATTTATAAAAAATGAAAGACATACCTCGTGAAACTGGAGAAGATATGGCAAAAATAGGAGGATACTCAGTTTCTCCCAGTACAGGCGTACATTCCACTTTTAGAATTTTATTGATGTCTTCATGCTTTGGCCAGTAAACCTAGTTATCAAATGGAATCATTAGCATACAAATGGGAATACATTTACTTTCATCAAAAAGTTATGATAGTATAGCAAGAATCAGTTACCCTCGCCTATGGCATCAGGAATAGCAACAAAGTTTGAAAGTTTTCTCTCTCCCAAAAACCATTGATATTTCAATACTAGTTGTGGGTCAATGCTCAGGGTGCTGTCTTGGATAAAGACAAAGTGGCAGCGACAAGCATCTTCTTCAAATGGCTGATCAATATAGGCTTCCTTAAGAAGATGGCCAGAAGGCAAATGATCCTTCCATTGCTCAAAAAGAAAGCGAAAAGTTGAGTCTGTTCATAAAATCAAACATTTAAGTTACAAAACTTTCCATAGATGAAAGATTTATGATTGCAATGCATAATTATTCTTGCATCAAGTTGCACTGAACTCACAAACTAAAAACACATTCTAATACATTCACATTCAAAGGGTAAAAAATAATTTGAAAAACTACAACTGTGTTTTCTTTATGTATTTTTTCAAAAACACATTCTTGCATCAACTGAACTCACAAACAAAAAACACATTCTAATACATATTCATTCAGTTGCCAACTGTGTTTCATTATTGTAAGCTGCAAGCTTTGCAGGAGAGATGTCAGTCTGTTTGAATTCAGATAAACTGAATCCAATATTTTTGAATTTAGAATTTTCGTATACGATTTTGAATTCGGATTTAATTATAATCGCACTGGATTTATATAATTTTTTGGACCGGATTCGGATAATTTTTTGGATTGGATTTGGATAGTATTTTGGACAAGATTCGCACCGGCATCAGACTTATTAAAAAAATTAATCTTTTTAAAAAAATTCTCTTAAATATTAAGGTGTCAATTAAAAAATAAATCGATTGCATTCCGCTACATGATATAATTTATGAAGATAAATTTAAAACTAATGTTTCATTACTTTATTAAGATATGTTATGAATTTGATCAATTAATTTTGAATAAGTTTTATTCACTACACAATACCTAATTAATTTAAAATTTTAAAAATAAAAAGTATTTTTGAACATAAAATATTTTTTATTATAAAAGAAAAAATAACGATAATAAATTGAATGGGATTACCCAGCTACCAATGATTCAAAAGAATAAAAACCAATTATTAAAATTATACTTTTTAAAAAGTTAATTATTAAAAAAAAAAATGCGTGACAGTGTGCAGTGTAGAAAGATCCATAGACCTCTTCTCAATTTTGCTTCCAAAAAACAATCCAATGTTGTGCAGCACACCCTATCCCAGATTCCCAATACACCCCCACCTATGTCATTGCATAACAGAGGAAAATAAAATCCTAGAGTTTCAACAGCTGCTTGCCCGCTACCCTAGTCTCTCACTTTATTCAGTCGCCACCACATCCAACACCGGCTACCAACCGGAAAGCTTTAGACCGTGCCGGCGACCCACCAGAAAACTTCAGACCTTGGTGGCAACTCATTGGAAGTTCGGAACTCACTGAAAATCCTCAAATCAAGGCAAAGTTACTAAAATAGCTTCAATAGCATCATCTTTCATAATTTCTTTCTAGATTGTGTTAAACTCAAAGTCCCTCTTTGCCACTTAGGTCAACTCAATCGAACCACTCTCACTCAATTTTTTTAAGTTGTAGTTCATGGGTCTTGACATCTTGTGATCATCACATCCAATAAAATCTGCCTCTTTACTTGGTGATGAATTTCTAGTCTATTAGAGGAGTGTTTGATGAATTTGATGTTAATGTCAGTATAGAGAAGGTGATTTTGTGGTGCTGCCTATTATTTTTTGCTAGATAGTATTGACCTATGATGTTACTGCAATATTCTGGGTAGTGCATTTGTTAGTGTATTTGAAGTGGTGCAAGTTTTATTCGAATTGTGTTAATGTGGTGTTTATGTGTGTTTGGGCTTGAGCGAAATATCAAGCTCGCTGGTCTTCCATATACTATTGTTGTTGGACATTTTCCTAACAGCTTAAAGTTTTGAGTTAGTATACAGTTACTCGAAAAATGTTATTTTGTCAACATGAAGCCAATTATAAATGAAGCGATAGGTTTGCAATCTCCACAAGGCAATCCAAAAATCAACTTGCAAACAAGTGGGGATACTAGTGGCTTATATGGTATTCATGCAAAGGTCCAAGAATGAGACAAATGTAGATCAGTTAAAGATTGTGAATGTTGATCCTATTATAACCAATGTTTTAAAAGGCGTTTTCAGTATTGAGGCGTTTTCCTCTACTGAGGCGAGGCGTAACCAGGCGTAAGCCTCACTAGGGAGAGTAAAAATACACACACATATATATATATATAGCAATAAAGCACAAAAAATTCATAATTCTTAAAACAACCAATAAGTTAATAATCCATAATTCATAAAATAACTAATAAGTTCATAACATGATAAAAATAAACAAGTTCATAGCATGATAAAAATAAAAAGAGTTCGCAAAGTAAAGGCACTTCATCAATCATCACTCAACATCATCATTCATCACTAGAATGATCAAGTGACGAATCACTAAGGTGTTGAACACCAACAAATAACAATAGTAAATTAACAAACCCTAACACAATGGGTTTCTTTTTTCTTTTTTTTTGGACTGATGTGCCTCTAATCAGGCTTTAAATACAATTTAAAAATCATCATTTTATAATTTTCAATGGAACATTGTCAAATTGGGTATTTGGGCCATCAAAAATATGAAAATCCAATAGAAAATAGACACTATTGAGGCGTATAGCCTCATTATGCCTCTGAGGCGTAGTTGTGAGGTGTAATGAGGCGTATTTCACTATTTTGAGGCGGAAGCCTCACTAACGGGCATTGAGGCTTAAGCCTCAAGGCGATTTTAACGATTTAGCCTCAGAGGCGAGCCTCAAGGCTAGCCTCAGAAAGCCTTTTAGAACATTGAATTTATAACCATGACAACTAACATCAATGGAAAGTTTTAAATAAAAAATAAAAAAAAAAATCAGCAACTCAAAAAGGTAATTTTTCAAAACACTCACATATAAAGAAAATAAATAATTAAATGCAAGCACATTTTTATTTTATTTTCTCCATTTGATATCCATAACGAAATGCAAGCACAGATTTAAATCAGGCATGCACTCCTTAATTATCTGTTAATTTAATTCCTACTTTCTTAGAAAACCAGATAAGTGCAATAGTAACTTGTCCCGAAAACCAAACATATCCTATACATGCCATTTGTGATATTCTTATTATTGTTATTATTTTCTTTGATAGGAAAGAGAAAACTTTATTCAAAGATTACGAAATAAGTACAAAAGTGAACCATTGGCAATTTGGAAAAGTAGATAATAAAATAAAGTGATTTTCCAAATATGTACCTGCTGCTTGCTCTGGACGACAAAACTCCCAACCATCTCTAAGGCACAAGGCCGTGTGTGCTGGATAACGCTTCGCTATTGCTAATTCATCTCGAGAAAGATCTACCAGAATTTCCCAAATAGCAAACAAGTGAGACGGGGAAGAGGATGGTTTAAAGAGCAACTGAAAAGGAATTCACAGCTAAGTAGTATAATTTTTATAGGTTTTACAGAAGAACCAAAAAAATAATTTGGTTTTTAACTGAGATATACATATGTTATAAATACCTCTATCATTGAACTTCTTCAAAGTAGGACCAACAAGCAAAATGGAAGCAGCTTCTAAATGAGACATCTTAAGTATAGGATTCTCCTCCAGTCGCAAATGCTGAAGCACAGCATTAAAAACAGAACTATAAAATTGTGCCCTTGCAGTAAGTGGATGGATAACTTATTTACAAGAAAACATTTGCAATATAACCTCTAAAATTAATAACGTTGGGACCATATAAAATCAATTAATAAAGCAAGATATTAATTGATCGATAAACTAATACTTATTAATTTATGAAGAAATAGAATGAGTATTATTTTCTTTAATTGCAAACATGTATTTTACTCATTTAATCAATTGAGATTTAAAGATTCTTATTAAATTTGGAACATTTTACATGCAATGAAGCACTCAAAACATAATGTCATTGACATTTGACACTAAATATTTTTTTATTGTGATATGTGAATACATCCACGGAACTTTAAAGTGTATTAGGAAAAGTTAGAAATGAAATCCAATTAAACTTGGACTTCAAGAAAAACAAACAATAATTTCATATTTCAAGAAAACATCGTCATATATGTATTTTTTTAACAAATTATTAATCTGTGGAATCAGTGGGACCACAAATTCTAACAAGGGAATTTCATAAATGTATTATCTTATAATTTAATCGAAATTATTAATTTATCTTCTTATCCCAAGTTGGGACCAACAAAATTTATTATATAAAAGAGATATTAATTTTTCAAGTGTTAAATTAAAGAGGTAATATTTGGTTTTAGTTTCAAGTACACGGTACAACATCTCTGTACCAGATTTCAAAATGTCCTGTGTTCATATTTTATTACAATCTTTGCTTTCAGTAAGCACTGTTTCATATTTCAAAATGTCCTGTTTCAATTAGATTTTAAAACAGATAATTGGCTTAACCTCAAATACCTGCACCTGAAAATTTTGAATGACGCCAGATAACTACATTATTCCATTTTTTTCATCTTCCATAAATTGCAATATTTAGAAGATTTAAACAATTGAAGCATACATATTTAGATACATGCATACATGAATCAAAGTTACTCATGCAACTGAAACTGCATTATATGTACTACACCATCAACTACTAAATGAGAGAATACGTGAGATGTACAACTATCTGGTAAACCAGTTTTTCTTTGTTGAGCAATTACTTAATCCTTTAATAAAATACGCATCCGAGACATATTAATAAAAATTAGAACACTAACCTCAAGGACTGGTAAGTGGGGAAAACCCTTTAGGGTTGATATTTTGTTTTTGCTAGCAGCTAATACCTGAAAAGGGGGAAGAGGAAAAAAGAAGACAGCAAGCAATTAATTAAGTTGATGTAATTATGACCTCAAGAAGAAACATTAAGTGGCATAGAATTAAAACACCTAACAAACCTGCAGTCGAGGCTGACTTGCCATTGAAAGAGACTTTAACTTATTCTGAGCAACGGAGAGAAACTAAAGAGAGAGGAGAGGAAAAAATAGATAATTAATGAATAATAATTGCGTTAGACACAAACAAGCTAAGAAGGCAAAAATAATATGTGAATAGTGATATATGTTCAGTAAGCTGAAAAATGTTTCAAGGCCTACCTCCAAGTTAGGAAGCTGTGGAAGGCTTTGAAGTGATGTGATTTGATTTCCCGCAAGATACAGTTGCTGCAGGTAATAACAAAATTCAGGAACTTACATTATGAATAACACAATTCTCTCACTGATGGTAAACACAAAGCAAACCTGTAGGGCTTTGCAATTCTCAAGAGGCTCAAATCCTGGCCCTTTAAATTCATTGAAACTCAAATCAAGTACCTGAAAATAAAACAGTGCTACCAACCAGTTACCATTCATATTGGCAAATTATGGCAAAAAACACACCAACTGTAGGGCTTCAGATGGAGTTCAAAGATTTTTTTAATTTATAAAACAGAGAGAAAGAATATGCAAAAGAAGCCTAAGAGATGATGAAGGATGCAAATGTGTAAGTTGTGGAACAACAAACCTTCACCCGCTTCAGTATCTCAATTCCTTCCAATGTAGATAAGAGATTGTCTCTGAGATAAACAAACTGTAAAAGAGGATTATTAGGCCAAGGAATGATAATAACTTCTATAAAGTTAAAAGAACAGGGCTAAACATGAAAACATGAGACATCAACTGGACATGCTGAATGGCTTGTTGTCTACGACTTGTCTACTAAAGTAATACATGTCAGACTGCCAGTACCACCCATTCATTCCAACCTCAAATGATTCCAGCCTTCCTACTCTAAGATTCTAAGATGTATAACGTATGATCTGGAAATGCACACAGCACATGTTTCCATATTGTAACAGATTGTCAAACACAAACTTGCAGCCCATACATTTAATCTAAAAATTAGTCATCAACTAGATAATTTATCATAATAATCAAACCATCTTGATTTATTTATTTCATTAATTCCAAAGCTTTAGGTTATAAAAAAAAAACTCTTCAATGAAAGTAGGGATCCATGTACCCGCCCCACCCTGTTTGAGGATGGGTATGGTTAAGGGAAGGGGATCCATAACTTAAATAGAGTCGATGATGGGGGTTAAGATCCCAGACCCTCCCTTGTTTCCATCCCTAATTTATGTGTAAACAAGGCTTTCAAGTGTTATGAAGCCATGTTGTCAACATGAGGTGCTTGATACATCCCTAATTTATGTCATAAACAGGGTTTTCAAATGTTATGCAGCCAAGTTGTCAACATGAGGTGCTTGACAGTCCCTAATTTATGCTGTAAACATGGTTTTCAAATGTTATGAAGCCATGTCATCGACATGAGGTGGTGCTTGCATAATGAATTCCCCTGACATAGCAGCAATGCCTATAGACATCATTATCAAAAGTATCTTAACATGATGCCTACACCAATGAAATTTAGTTAACCAGTCGAACCTTAAAGAATAAAGTTGTTACACAGGGAATGGTAACAACAACGAGGAGTCGAGGACAATAAAAGGCATCTAACAATATATGAAACGACTAGACTGCCGGTTTACTACTATTATAATCTTTCATTATGTACAATATTAATATATCTGTATCTTTTTTATTAAGAAACGAAAAAGAAATTATGCCAATGGAGAAAAAAAATACATATAAGTGAACAAGATGGCCCAAAAATAACAAAAACATAAATTTAAATATATTTTGTGTTTCCCAAAAATATGGAAAAGGGTCTTATTTGAACAGTTTTACATATAGGCAATTAGGCACTAACTAATCCAAAATAAGCTCATTTACCTCTAGATTTGGTTGCAAGTTCAATCCACTGGCATTGAGACTGCGAACTCTGTGACCTCTGAGATCCAACCTCTAGGATGATAAGAAGCACTCATAAGAATAAAAAGAAAGTATAGCAAACACAAACCTCATATTTAACAAAATTGAATATTTAAAACAATAAACAAAAATAAAATACAGTATCAAAAATTATCATATATCTTCAGCATGGACAAGACAGAGCGGAAATGAGGGGCATGGAGAAACAGTGTAATCCATAAATACCAGGGGATCTCAAGTGGCTTTTTCCCCAACGCATGCAAACAAAAAGTATCAAAAGATAAAGGGAGTCAAGTTCACACTCAACTGAAAGTATTACGGCATTTACAGTATAGCAGATAATGTGGAACATGATATACCAGTTGGCACGTCCACAAATTAGATTTAAACCAACATTTAAACAAAGGACATCTTGAAATTACAGTTATTCTCCGTTTTGTTTTCCTTGACATCTCTAAGACACCTTACTTAGAGACACGAAGGCATGCGTGCTACACGGGTGTGTTGGGGTGTTTCCGCTTGGTCATCCATAAACCACTTTAAGTATTATAGTGAGTCTAGTGACATCACAATACACCCTAATGACTATCTGGTTTCTGGAAAAGAAAAACAAAATCACAAAATACCCTTCCAGGACTTTTAAGGTGATGTCATTGTATTAAAGGCAGAAAAATGAGGACAAAAAAAGATCTAATCTCATGAAGATACTAACTAGTCCAGAGTCCAGACTGTCTTTCTGCATACTGAATCTAAAGCTCCATTACTATGAATTTACATATAAACAAGTAAGATTATATACAATTCACTTAAGACTATAAGTTTGGTTAATCAACGCCCAAACCCACCACAGTGTGTCATAAATAAAACCATAAACAACAGTAAACTACATCACTCATGTAAAGCAATTCCGCTTTGTATCCACTAAAGCTGTTTCAAGAAAATATAAGAAACTAAAGAGTAGTAACAAAGTCATAACGGAACTTAAGAGTCAAAGTCATAACCTAGGAAGATATAGCCCAGCTATAGCTCGTTATATGTTAATGGCCTCATAATATTAAGAGGCTCAAATACTATGCAACCATGTACAAACCTGTCAAACCATGCTTAAGGCAAATGTTTTATTCTACATGCACAGTGAAAAAAATACACTAAAACCACATGATAAAAGGATTACACTTTACAGATATTATGTCAACTGAATTATTGCCAAAAACAATGTAAGATTCAGTTATATAAGTATGTTTTACAAACATCTCTTCTTTATAAATAATAATTGGAAGGCGAGGTGACTGTCGAGAGTTTCTTTCTTCATTTTGTGAGGACTTTTTGGAAAGGCTCGTCTTTTGGTTTTGTGTATTCTTTTGCTGTTGACCTAGGCAAATTTCGTAAGCTATGGCTGGCTATCATTGTCTTATTTGTACATGCTTTTTTATCCAATGAAGATTTCTTGTTTTTGTTTAAAATGAAAAAATTGTTTTACAAACATTTCACTGGAAAGTAGAATACTGATGATATCCAAAGAGATAAATTCCAATTGAAGTTATTGTATACCAATATACCATCATATAAATTTCAAAACGTTGCAAACTTAGTGCTTACCAAATCATCTCCAGCTTTGATCTCCACCTGTGGAAGAACAATGAACCGAGAATCCCTACTTTCCGGTGTCCCTGTTCTCCTCCGTCCAGATAAATTGGAACTCCTATCCAGAGATGACGATAGGGACCCAGTTCTCAACCCACTAGAAATAGAAGGTGACCGAGCCGATGGAGAAGAAACCTTGGAAATTGTCTTCTTATTCACACTGCTAGTGCTACTGTCCAATGATGTAGAAGAAACCCTTCTTGAAGAAGAGGAAACTGACAATGCCGGCTTAATTGAAGCTTTCTTGACAGTATCTTGCTTAGAGACATCAGACCCAGTTGATTTGTTCAGACTCCGGCTCAATGGTGACACTGGAACTGACTTCCTAGTCTCTGAAACACTTGCTCTTGTGCTTGTGGGTTTAGTAACAACTGAAGGCACTGAACTTCTTCTAAGTTCAGGGAGCGACCGCCTAAGTGATTCTGAAGGCGAAGCAGTGGCCTTTTTCCCCACAGTTGAACTTACAGTGGTCGTTCGCTTCACTGTAGAGGTCGACGATGACTTCTCAGGCAATCCACCGGTGCTGTTTCTTCTAATCACTGGAACTGAATTTGAAGTTTTCAAAGAAGCACTAACAGTTGGTCTAGTCAGACTTGAACTTGATTCAGATCCATTTTTAGGGTCTATTTTTTTTCTGATACTGGAACTAGTTGGTGCTGAGACCCTTGACGTTGCAGCAGCACTAGGCTTCCCGGATTTCATAACCTTTTTCACATTCTCAACTGAACTTGCTGATGACTTTTTCTCTGGATTTTGGGACTTTTTCACGGGATCTCCATTCAATTCCACAACAGGGTCCTCCATTTTAGGACTTGTTGTAGTATATCAACAGCACAAACCCTTATCCAAAACCACAAGAAAACGAAAATCAACAAATTGAAGTGAATCTTTGGTACTTTGTCAGTCTTTCAATAAAAGGTGCCATAAATCAAAACACAGGACCTCAAGAAACAAAAGGCTCCATTTCACTAACTTGAACAAAATGTCTGATAACTAACCATACCCAATAAAAAGGAGATGTAAATTTTCTTCTTTCACATTTTGTTGCCGACAATATGAGAGAAAAAAATAGATATATGATTAGCATTTGCATAATTTGCATTACAAGCTTTTGTTTAAGTTCAAGTGTCATTTTCACTCTTTAATACAATAATAAATCTTATCTCTAAATGTTGATTTATCCTTCTTTTCTCAAGTCTCAACCACCAAACAAGCAGAAGTGCAACCAAAACCAAACAAAGCCACCAAACAAAATAAAACAAAATAAAATAAATAAAACTACTTACAAGTTCAAGTTTTTCACCGAGAAACCGAAGCCCTCAACACTTGAACGCCCATTTTTGGACTTAAATCTAAACACACAAAATGCAGGTTGGTTAGTGAAGAAAAAGCATTCTCTTCGATCTACGCGAGAGAGTAGCTTAAAAGGTTTACCAAAAAAAAAAACCATAATGTGGAACCAAATTTCAAGGAAGTAAACATGAATACCTGAAAATGAAGAGTGTTCTAGTTAGATCTAGTGAAGAAAACAACTGAAACTGAAAATTTGAAGATTTCGCCTAGGAATTTTGCATTTCTGGCAGCAAAAGCGAGAGGATTTTTGTGGCGTGCCAACAAAAAGCAAAGTGAAAGCTAGAAAGAGCGAGAGTTGGTGGTGGTGGTGTTGAAGAAGATGAGGCAAGTGAGTGAGAGAGTGAGGAAAAAGTAGGAAAAGTACAGAGAGAGAGAGAGAGTGTGCGTTTTTGTTTTTGTTTTGTTTTTGTGAAAAGAGAAAAGCTTCTAGATGACGACGAAGCTTTATTGATTATTGCATTATTGGGTTGCCCTCCAATAAATTTAAGCGACAATCGACGAAATTTTGAATTGGCGGAGAAAAAGTGCAGCAGAGAGAGAGAGAGCGCTTCTTTCTTTCTGTTTAAATTTAGTGCCAGTCCTGCAGGCTGTTTTCGGTCTGTTTTCGTTTTTGTTTTCCAAAATTGATTTTAAATTCGTGTTCGGTAACCGTTTTTCATTTTATTTTCAAAATACAAAAACAAAATCAAAAACAGTACCAAGTGTTAAAAGTGGAAATTTTGAAAAACAAATAAAAACTTGTTTTTCTTGTATTTGATTTTGTTTTTCATTTGAAATGGGTCCCATATAATTCAATAAGTGGGTCCCATTTTATTAATATTTTTTTTTTTCTTTTTTCTCATCCACTAGACATCTTCTTCCTTCCTCAACTCATCTTCTTCCTTCCTTCGTCTGTTCGTCCATCCCTCCGACGGTGGCTTCTTCTTTTTCTTCCTCTTCCTCTTCCTCTTCCTCTTCCTCCTCCTCCTCCTCCTCCGATCGCGGCCGCCGATCGCCGTCTTCTTCTTCTTCTTCTTCTTCTTCTTCCTCTTCTTCCTTCCTTCGCCGATCGCATCTACAACTGGTCGTCTTCGATCGCAGCTGCCGCCGGTCTTCTTTCCTTCGCCGATCGCAGCTTCCACCGGTCTTCCTTCCTTCGCCGATCAGCTGGTCTTCTTCTTCTTCTTCTTCTTCTTCTTCCTCTTCAGCTGGACGACTTCTTCTTCTGGATCAATTTTGATTAAATTTTGTTTATTGGTTAAAATTATTTAATCAATTTATTTATAATTGTTATAATATTAAACAAAATTTAAAAATTGATATTTCAATTTTCGAAAGTTTTCGGTTATCCTACCAGACGCGTTTTTTCCGTTTTTATTTTTAAAATACGGATTCTAGTAAATGCTACCAGACACATATTCGGAATTCAAAAATGAAACAAAAAACACTATTTTCATTTTTATTTTTCTTTTCGAAAAACAAAAACAAAAAACGACTTATAGGACGGGCCCTTACTATTTTCAAAAAGGGAAAGAATCATTTTACCCTCTTACTTTTGCCCTATTGTTAAGACGAGAATAGAGTTTGACCATATTGGTTGTTTTTCCCCCTAAAATCAAAGAAACATTAAAAACGCCCTTTCTGTTACCTTTTCCGTCCATTTAATGTATTATATGTCCCTTTGACCATTTACATTAAAGCAAATGACCGTTTTATCCTTCAGTTTACTCTATGTAATTACCATTTTACCCTCAAACTATTCATTAAATAAAAAATAAATAAATAAATAATGGACGGTGGAGATATCTTTTTTTTATTTAAATCTAATAATAAAAAATAAAAAATAAAAGAATTTAAAAACAAACAAAAAAAATTACAAAATAAGATCTAGATCTGTGCAACAAATTCACAAAAAAAAAAAAAAAAAAGCAAAATATATATCATCAACACCACCAAATCAAACCTAAACCCAGAACACTATCATCAACATCAAACCCAAACCCAAACCCAAACCCAAAAATTTCATCATCAGCACCCAAAAACCCGAATAAAAAATTCATCATCAACACCACCAAACCTGGATCGGAAATTCTTCTTCAACACCACCGATAACACTATAGAACATCTGGTCTATACCAGATCTCTCACACACCAACAATATTAATCTTCAATCTCCATATTCATCTTCAATCTTCATCACACCATCCACATACTTAAAACCGAAGTCAATTCAAATCAAATCAAATCAAACTAGATGCCCAAATCAAACCAAAATCAATTTAAAATCAAACCAAAATCAACTCAAAATCAGTTCAAATCAAACCGAAGTTAAGAATTGGGTTCGTCTGAGGAATTTGTCTCCGAGGAATCAAGAACTGGGTTCGTCATTTGTCTCCGAGGAATCTATCAAGTGCGTCTGGATTTGGAGGCATAGTTGTTGGACGCCGAAGAAGAAATCAAACCTCTGTCAAAGCACCCAATAGCACCCAAACCTCTATCAAAGGAAATCAAATGGAGAAAAGAAGGAGAAAAACAAAAAAAAGACGATCGGCGGCGAGAGGAGATAGAGTGCCGATCTCCGTGTCTAGGAGGAGATCGAACGCCGATCGGCGGCGAGATGATGACGATCAGTGGTCATTTGCTTCAATGTTAAAGGTCAAAGGTGCATATAATACATTAAATTGATGGAAAAGATAATAGAAGGGGCGTTTTTAATGTTTCTTTGATTTTAGGGGGGAAAACGGCCAATATGGCCAAACTCTATCCTTATCTTAACAATAGGACAAAAGTCAGGGGGGAAAATGATACTTTCCCTTTCAAAAATCTATTGAGTTCGCTCGGAGCGAGTTCATTTTTTTTCTAACTCGGCTTCATTAAACTCAATTTAATAATTATAAACAAATAATACCAACTAAGTCTTTGCTTTTTTTTATTCCAAGTAGTCGTGATTTTTTTATTTTATTTTTAGAAATTTATATAAATTCGAGGTTTTTCTTAGGAATGTGAGGACTCGAACCCACGACCTCATGATGTAGATGCGAGGAGTTAATCTCATCTCGTCATGATTTTCTATTTTTGATCAAACCAAACAACACATTTTTCACAAGTAATAAATAAATTCCTGAATAGAATTTGTGGAAGTATAATTTTTCTTATTTGAGTAAAATTGATTAGATAAGCCCCTCAAACATAAACCATAAGGTTGTAGGTTCGAGTCTGTCTCATTTCAAAATCTCGAATTAGTGTAATATTTTAAAATTTTAAAATTAAGATAAACAAATTAATTAAAAGTAAAATTAACCCTACGAGGGCCTTTATAAAGACAAAACGGTAAAACGACCTTGTGCATACAAAGTATGAATAAAAATACAAAGTATTCTTGACTGGGTTTTTTTTTTTTTTTTTGAATTGTCATTGATTGGGGTTGTTGTTAGAGGATTTTTCTCACACATTAATGGAAATCAAGACTAATTTATGGTATAAATAAGTAAAGGTTGGCTTTAACGAATGAAGACCCTTTTTAAGACAAAACTGTGAGACCTAATGGCCCAAATCAGACAATAAATACCTCATGGGTAGAAGCCTTATGCATGGTGCCAACATTTTTGGTTTTTGGAAGGAAAAAAAAAAAAAAAACAGTGAGGAGATAGAGTTAAAGTCAAAAAATATTAAAATTCAAACATACACTTAAAAAGTTTAAACATAAACTACAAATGAAGATTTAAACCTAAAGTATAACATATAAATAAAATTCATATATAAACTTAAATTTAATATAACACAACATCTAAGTTTAATAAACCTTAATTCAAATATAAAATACGATCAAACAAAATAATAGATATGTTAAGGTATTGTTTATCCTTTTATATTTTTAATATTTTAAAAATAATTATATAAATATCGGATCAAACAAGATCAATCAGAGTATAATGGTTTGATCCATCTGACTTCGTTACCCAATTGGTGTACGTTCAATTGCTCCAAATGGTGCAGATACCCACGAGTTGGGATTTTTGCCATACTTACCCTTTATTCATTTATTTCTTTTTTCCTTATTAATTTTGTTATTTTAAACCTCTCAACTTTTACTTTATTTGTGGGTCTTTACCATAAATTTACTATTCTTTGTTGTTCAAATTTCTCCAAAGATGATTGGTAATTTTAGTTGTTTTTTTTTTTTAAATAAAAAAAAATTGATAATCAGAGGCCATAAATGGCGCCAATGGAGGTGCGCCTCTACCATGTGAACCTTGATCGTGGAAGCAACGCCTCCACGATCTGGTTCAATTTAGACTGGATCATGGAGGCACTACATGCAAAATCTAGAAATGTAGATCGTGGAGGCACTCTTCCACTATTAGGAAATTCAAGTCGTGGAGGTGCGCCTCCACTATCTGGAAACCCAGAGGGTGAATGCGTGTATCCACCATCTGGAACCCAAAGAATGGTAAGTCATTAACTTGGTTTGTAAGGGAATAGGTTTTAAGTTGTATTTTTTTTATTGGAATTTAAAGGTTTGTTGAAGGAACATATAACTTGGTATTAGGTTTGTGAAGCCTGAAATCGGCAAAAAGGAACAAACCGCGACTTAGAGCGCAGTTCACCAACCACGGTCTCAACCGTGGCACATTCCAAAGGATTCACACAGAGTATGACGCGACCAAGGAAAAAGAGGCATACCGCTATTTGCAAACATTGGTGATTTTCCAGAGGTGTCATGCGGGCTGCAAACCGTAGTGAAGCTGCAAGTCGCGCACGATCAGGAAAACTTGTGGGTTTTGGCCTACCATAATGCTTTGATATAAATATTAATGTAACCCTATGTTATTGAGTAAGTGATAGAAGAAATGGCAAGGGTTAGAGAGAGCGAAAGTGAGAAAGATTGAAAGAGTGACAAAGAGATTGTAATCAAACTCTGGTAGTGGATTGATTGTAGATATGCTTCGTGAATGTAGGTTTACGTTGAACCACGTAAAGTTTCTTGTGTCTTCTTTCTTTATTGCTTTCATTATTATATGCGGTTTAGATTTGCATGTGTGTGTCATGTTTTTTCTCTTACACTTTGAAGTTTTGGAAGTGTTGTTTGTGCGATATAAGAGCATCTCCAATGCAAAAGTGGCTTGTATACCAATAATTGTTGACATGGTAACAATGTCAAGAGACTTGCTTCCTATGTGGTATAAAAATAGACTTGATAGACAATCAATTCAAAATTTGGTCTCCAATGCTTCTTTCTAAAACACAATTTTTTTTAATGACGTGTCCATCTTTTTTCCTATTTTATTTTTTATTTTATTTCCTTACCAAAAATATATGAAAAATTAATGTCAGTTTTAAATATTTGCTGAGTCAACCTAAAAAATAGTTGTGCAACAGACCGTCTGAAAGTGGACGGTCATGTTGACAATGTCTAACATTTTTTTGCCACGTCAGCTTGAGGTTGAATATGCACGGTTGCATTGGAGACATAATTATTAACATAACGTCTATTTATCTTACGTGGCATCTTTTTTTTTTCACAAGCCACACTTGCATTGGAGATGCTCTAAAGTTTGTTGATCTTGAGTTGTACATAATTCATACGAGGGAGTTGCATCGATACAAATTAAATTTGGTAAGAAACGCTAAATTTGAGAGTGACTAGATTGTTCTTGACAGCGCCTCCCCCATGGGAGGCCACCATTTTTTTATTTTTTATTTTTAGCTTTTATATAATTAATGGTTTTTAAAAATAAATTGATGTACACGTCAAATGATTAAAGTTTAAGTTATAGTGAAAAGATAATTTTACCCTTAAAGATGTTAATGTTGACTAACATATATTAATTAGAGGGACTAATTTTAGTACTTGTGGAAAACACGATAACTTATTTGGTCAAAAACGAAAAAGTAGCAAATTATTTGGAATCATAAAAATAAATAAATAAATAAATCTATTACTTACTTGGTAATTTCCCTAATTATCATTATTATTATTCAACTATTACTATAAATTCAAGAATTTTGTAGGGTAACATGATTCAAACTCATAACCTCATGATCAGTGATAATTGATAAAGACATAGTGTGGCCTCGAAGCCTAATTTTGTTTTATAAAAAATATATTAACATTTTATCCTATTGTTTTTTATTATTTACATTTTTCTATTATAATTTTATCAAAATTTAAAATCCACCCCCCACCACAAACCGTTTAAATTTGAGAAAGACGACTTCGCTCATGCTTGTGATATAGGTGTGAATAGCATACCAGTAGATCAAACTCATCTTGTCCTAATGTATTATCCTATTTCTAAATGCACTTGTGAGAGATTACTCTTCTTAAAATTATATACTAGTATAATTTTTTTTTTTTTTTTTTAAGTAATACATTAATTCGAGGTTTTTTTTTTTATAGGAAGGGGGACTTGAACCCGCAACCTCGCGGTACAGGTGTGAGAGGTTTACCATTAAATCAACCTCATCCCGTCATACTGGTATAATATTCTATACCTAAATTTTTAGCTAGATTTCGTGTCCAATTTACATGTTACAATATTATAACCTTTTTTAAAAATACTTTACAATATTATAAATTGAACATCATTTCATGATTTATTACATAGATACAACTTCCATTACATATAAGTTGGATTTTTTTTTTCAAATATTACAATAATTCGAGGTTTTTTGGGGAGGGGAAGAGACTCGAATCCATAACCTCATGGTGTAGGTCATAGGTGTGAGGGCATATCATTAGGCCAACCTCATATTATCCTATAAGTTGGATATTATTTTAGTGCGAAGTTATATTACTCAAAATTACAACCTTTTTTTTTATTTATTGATTTTTTAAATATGAGATTGTACATCGCCTCTTAGACTCTTAGCATACTTGGTAGTGCACCTCCACTTCCATGTTAGTGGTGAGAGGTTCGAGTTCTATTGTGTGAGGAATTTTCTCATCGGTATTGTTAGTGTAGATATCTGAGCCACACGTCAAGCGTTTTGATCTTGGCAAGTCTCAATACACCCATGACACGTTTACTGTCAAAATTTAGCATAATATATGCTTAAAAAAAAAAATTAAATATAAGATTTATATTTATCAAATATGTTAATATTATATTGTTTTTTCTTATTATACCACATGCGGGTGTAACGACTTAAACCTAGAAAATTGACTAGCTGAATAAACGCTCTTTACCATTAATATTAATTTCGATATTTGTAATGAATGATTGATGATCATTACAAAAGAAATCAACTAAAGGTCAGGTGATGTTTATGACAATATACCAAAAACTGCCATATGGGTATAATAATGTCAAACGTTAGGGGATGTTTATGTAATTAGCCCTTTTAAGTATAGGTGGTTCTACTATCACCCAAAAAAAAATTCTTGTTACACCCATTCACTTGTGATGCAGCGGAAAAATCTAAACAACAATCGAGAAATAGGGGATAAATGATTCAAATCCGTTGATTCTTGAATATAGGAAGCGAAACGTTTTATTAATAAGTTGATTCGCGCACGAATACCAGAACAACAAGCATAAAAAATCATTGATTCTCGCAATAATACCGATATTTGGATAAATTAGAGAAAAATCTCTGCAATTTTATTAATCATCAAAACTTCCAATCCTTGTTAAGGTACAATGCATTTAAATAGGAAAACTAAATACCTTTAAATAAGGTATTTTTTGTATTAAACGCAAAAGTGTAAGGATTCTCATTTATTGATTGGCTTGTTTCATGGACAAACCACATGTGGGGTTTATTGTAAGGGTAGCTTAGGTATTGGTATTCAAGCTCAAGGCTCTTTCAAGACCTCATCTTGATAAGCACCAAAGGTAAATTTCTAGTGCTTACGTGCTTTGAAGAGATCTAGTTGCACACACACACAACTCATGCATAAATGTTATTCTTATATGTTGTGTGTTTTCATATGTGTGCATTCATAATTGTTGAATATCTCTTCATGCATGTTTATTTAATTGCATTTAGTTTATTGAAATGCCATGACATGTTTAGGCATTAGGATGCAAAGTCATGAATTTTATTCATGCATGTTTGAATTGAGTGCATCTTGTTCAATGATAATGCCATGACATGTTAGGCATTAGGATGCATTCAATACCCACACTTGCACTTCATGATTAGTCTTAAGTGTGGTGTAATCCGTTTCCGTTTGTGTGATCGGAAACGTCCGCGCTTGCACGATGGTGTGCATGTCTTAGCGCGATGGTTGACCACTTGAGAATGTCTCATTCTTCTCTTAGATAAGTGGTAGTTTTGGTTTGGTGTTTGGAGTAAAATGTCTAGTTTCAAGAGATTAAATTTTAATGATTTAAATGATTTTCAAAACTAACCTATGTATGGTCTTGTGACCATAACTTTTTACACAAAGCTTCAAAATGAGTTTTGAAAATTTTTGTACAAACTAGACACCCATATCTTTCCAACGATATATTATTCGTAATATTTTATGACCGTTTGGATTGGTTTTAAAATCTCCAAAGTTACAACCAAAACAGGGCAACTCTGTTGTTGTCTGTTTCTGACCTTTGGTTACTCAATTGACCATAACTTTTTCTGTAGATATTGAAATGTCATTCTATAAAAACAAGTAGAAAGTAGACATCCATACCTTTCCAACAATATATCATACGAAAGGTTTCGATATCGTTTGGTCATGTTTCGAAGCGCTCGAATCTTGAGCCGCTGCACTGACGCGAGTACCGCGAAAATGCCCATAATTTTTCCACTTCTTCCAAAACGACATAGTTTCACTTGGGCATTATAAAAACATATCTTTCTCATCATTTTGTGAGCTGAGCCACAAAATCAAACCCTAAAGAGAGAGGCTCCATATTCTTGAGAGAGAAAGAGAGACTTGAGAGAAAAAGCTTAAAGATTACATCTTTATCTCTCTAAACCCATTCCCACATGCACAAATCATCATCTAGGCATCATCTAGGTTCATCTAGTATGTGCTAATGCATGGGTCTTCTTCAACACACTTGGTATGATTTGTTGAACACTTTTATCTTACATAATTAGTGTTTTTACTTATCAATTTATCTCTTTTATCACTTGTATGTTCTTTGAGTAATTTCTACATACATGATTGAGATTATGTGTTGATTGGGTTATTTATATTAGCTAGGTTTTCATGCCTATTTTATATCTAGCTAATTAATCTCATTATATGATTGAGATTATTTTTGATAGCTTAAATGATTAGGTCATTATTGCCTAAAAGCTATGCCATAAACATTCTTGTGTGATTTATTGATAACTAGGTTGATAGATTGTATTTTAATCAACTAGTTAATCTTTTGAATGTTTGTGGGTTTTTTGTGATAGCTTTGTATCTAGGATTGGTTATCCTTTACTTAGTTAAAGTTGTATGCCATGACATATAGCTATTTTCATATCTATGATTGATTTTATTATCATCATATAATCCTAGGTAAGCATTTAGAGTACCCTAGCTCTATATTGCATATTTGGATATCATTGCATATTCACTTAGGGTGTTGATCTCTTCGGAGAAGTAAGTCTTGTGTGATAGACCGGGATTAGGTCGTACACTGGGATTAGGTGGTCACATGAGC
Source organism: Acer saccharum (assembly GCA_030490815.1). Lineage (NCBI taxonomy): Eukaryota > Viridiplantae > Streptophyta > Magnoliopsida > Sapindales > Sapindaceae > Acer > Acer saccharum. Next base: position 21,608,645 of record CM059877.1, on the reverse strand, counting down.
AAATTGGACTAGGTCCACTTTTACAGGCCTGCGGGTAGTGGTAGCGGGATATTGGCCGGGATTAGGCCGTCAAACCGGGATTAGGTTGTATACGCTATCACAATTAGTGGATTCAAGGTTCGAGCGTGGCGCACTTACCACCCGTGGTTTTTCACTGTTGAGGGTTTCCACGTAAAAATCAAGTGTTATTTAATTTCCGCATTTTACACTTGATTTATTGCTTTATCTAGTTAGGGGTAATTTCATAATATTGACTTCACATGAAAAATTGGGTAATAAGTTTAAAATCTATTCAACCCCCCTCTAGATAGTTTTATACACACGGTGCATTATTTGTTTCAAAAAGTACAATATAGTTGTATTATAAAAAAAACGTTAGGAAATCTTATTGCAATTAATACTTAGAATTAGAAGGGGGAGGACTCAAACCCACAACACAATAAATTTCTAAAAATTCGTTATTTTATTTGTTTGCCAACCTTCAAACTCTTGTCTTTCCTTTGAAAGTTAAGGTCTTAATAACCAAGCAAGTTCATAGATTTCACTTTCATTCTTCGGCGAGACTATAGTCTCTTTTCAATCTTCAGTTTCTATAATTTTCAACCCATACAACACTTTTCTCTCTTCATATTCAAAATTTATTAATATTCTCATAGCTACAATTCCATAATAATTAATCTTTCAATTTCATATGAAAGCTTTAATGACACTTTGAACAATCACAACCTTCCCACTAAATCCCATCTCAATCATGTATTCTTTAAATGATTTTTCTTGGTCCAACCTCAAGAAAATGACAGTGAAAACGAAAACTACTACGAAACTAACAATTGGGTTTCAATAGTTCATATACAACCAATGGACCTTGATGGCGAGACCCGCGAGTCAAATTCGACTTGAATGAGAAATACAAGGAGAGATTTTACAGATTTCAAAGGTTTTAATAGCTCATTGTTTCAAAATATATACTTATTTTGCTTTTGCTTTTTGTTGATTTTGTTGAATTTGTTGTCGAAGACTTTGTTGAATAAATATGTTTTGACTATAAACGAGATTTTCAATGAAGATTTGGACTTAAATAATTAATATTACAAACTATTGGACTGAAATCCGAATTAAATCAAACTAGAGGGATTAAATAGGAATATCCCTTAGTTTTTATAAACCCTAGGTGACCTCTCACCTCTCCCCTCTCACTAACCAGACAACTAGTAAGCCTATATAACCTCTCACCTCTCACCTCTCACTACCCAACCAGACAACCAGCCACCCACTACCCATCTAGACAACCAATAAGCCTATATAACCTCTCACCTCTCATTACCCAACCGGACAATTGGCCGCCGCCTACAGGGCCTCGCTACCCAACCAGACAACCGACCGCAGACTTCAAGGCCTCACTACCCAACCCAACCTAACCTAGCCGAAAGGTAATGTATTTAATTAATACAATTATAAAAATATAAACTTCTAGAGTTCCCTGAAATTTATTTATCTAATGGTGAAGTACTGTTATCTTCTAACCATTCTATTTCTATTGATTTTGTAAATGCTGGTTTGAATGTATGGGTGAGGATTGACCATTTTTATTAACTCTAACTCACTTGTTTCATGGTTTTTTCTTCAAACAAGGTTTCTTACCAATGCATGCTTGTTTACCAAGCTTTGAAGTTAGGATTTGACGTTGGAGAAGAACATGTAGGGATCTTCATATCTGACCCATCCTTAAATTGTGTGTTGAATTTCAGGTATGTCTTAACCTTTTATTCAATGCAACTAAGTTATTTAAGGGAAAATTGCAATAAAGTACCCCAACATTTGATGAAAGCCTATATAACCTCTCACTACCCAACCAGACAATCAGTAAGCCTATATAACCTCTCACCTCCCACCTCTCATTACCCAACCGGACAACCGACCACCGACAACAGGGCCTCACTACCCAACCAAACAATCGACCGTCGACTTCAGGGCCTTACTACCCAATAGGACAACCAGCCGCCGACTTTAGGACCTCATTACCCAACCCAACCCAACCCAGCCGAAAGGTAATGTATTTAATTAATACAATTATAAAGATATAAACTTCCAGAGTTACCTAAAATTTATTTATCTAGTGGTGAAGTATTTTTGTCTTCTAACTGTTCTATTTCCATTGATTTTGTAAATGTTGGTTTGAATGTATGGGTGAGGAATGACCATTTTTATTAACTCTAACTCATTGGTTTCATGGTTTTTTCTATAGATGAGGTTTCTTACCAAACCATGCATGTTTGCCAAGCTCTTTAGTTAGGATTTGACATTAGAGAAGAACATGTAGGAATCTCCATATTTGACCCGGCCTTGAATTGTGCGTTGGATTTCGGGTATGTCTTAACCTTTTATTCAATGCAACTAAATTATTTAAGGGAAAATTGCAATAATGTACCCCAACATTTGATGAAAGTGCAACAATATTGTAGTTTTGCTAAAATTACAGGAAAGTATATTTGACTAACCGTTTGACTGTTAAAGTTAACGAAAGCAAAACTGTCGAAGGGCTAATAATGTCAATTTCTCATAAAAAATTAAAAAGGGAAAAAAAATAAGGCAAGATCTGGGTTGCCATGTCTCATATCTCATCTTCATATCAAGAAGTCAAGATTTGACGAGTGTTTTTAGAAGAACAACATAATCATAATCATCATTACTATCCTTCCCAAGGACGGAGCCATATTTTTTTTTTAATGGGAAGTGATAGAGGATGATATGCAACCAGTGCCGGCTGGAGGCCTAGGCAACTGAGGTAGTTGCCTAAGGCCCCGCCTAAAACTTCAATAAATTTAGGCCCCACTTTTTTATTTTTAAATTATCCTATTAGATAGTTTTTTAACTTCCAAACACTTTCATTTATTTTTCTATTGAATAGACTATCACACATTTTCATTAATTTCCCAATTGATTTTTTAATTCTCATTAGACTATAATCCAACATTAACTAAATTAAAAGATTTATAATTCCAATAATAGTGAGTACAATATATATATATATATACACACACACTACCAATGGATGTAGCGCTCCAATCTGAGACATATAGAATTGGTGCTCTTTACCACCAATCCACATTGGGAAGTGACTGTTCTTTTTAATTCTTATCAAACTCTCCCAACAAGTTTTATTTGTCTTTCATCAAATACCATCAAATAAGAGTGATTATACTACATCAAGATAGTATAAATACAATAAAAAAAAAGTATATCAATATTAAAAGTAAATATTGAATAAACCTTTGTAGAAGAAATAGAATACAAAATTTGAGTATTTTTTTACTACGGAAATTAAAATAAATTTTATTTTAAAAAAATTCAATATCAATTACAAAAAAGGCCTAATTTTAGTTTTTTCGCCTAAGGCCTCAAATACCCTTGAGCCGGCCCTGTATGCAACCATAAGCAAATCCTATATTGATGGAGAATGATATTCCGGAAGGTTAAATTTGTTGCATAAAAGAACAATTTTAAAACTCTTTTCCATTTATTTCGAGAAAAAAAAAACTCTTCTCAATTTGTCTGTTTTTGTTTCTTGGTTTCTCAAGCAACAACAAGTTTATCTTTATCTGATATTAATGGATGAAGAAACTTTGCTTCGCTCAATTTTTTTTTACTTATTCTTTGATCAAGGTTTTCAATTTAGGATTTTTATTATAATAAAAGGATTAAAAATAGAGAGTTTTTTTTTTTTTTTTTTTTTTGGAGAAAAAAAAATAGAGAGATTGATGTTTTGTCGAATGTTAATTCCCTTTCAAAAAACAAAAAACAAAAAACAAACATAATCTTCATGATTTACTAATAAAATAAGGATAAATAATTATAGGGTTGTGTTTCACTACAAAATCAATTTCGTTGCATGAGATTGTGAGTATTAAGAGCATCTTCAATGTAAATATGCATTTGGAGAAAATTGACTGCCACTTAGGATAGATAGTTAAAAGTTAGAAAAACTATCTTCAATGCAATTATCTAACTTCAATATGGAGATGATGTGGTAAAAAAAAAATTAGAGAATATGGAGTTAAGTTTCTAAGCATCTCCGATGCAAATATGCATTTGGAGAAAATTGAGTGTCACATAGGATAGATAGTTAAAAAGTTAGAAAAACTCTCTCCAATGCAATTATCTAACTTACTTCAATATGGAGATGATGTGGCAAAAAAAAAGTTACAGAATATGGAGTTGAGTTTCTTTGACCATCTCCAATGCAAATATGCATTTGGAGAAAATTGAGTGCCACATATGATAGATAGTTAAAAAGTTAGAAAAACTTTTTCCAATGCAATTATCTAACTTCAATATGGAGATGATGTGGCAAAAACAAAGTTAAAGAATATGAAATTAAGTTTCTAATTCTAGATACTCTCCTAGAAATGCTGACTAGGATTTTTAACTCTACCAATAATATTAAAGTTCATTTAATTGAAATAAAAGAGGAGAGAAAGAGTGAAATAATTGTTTTATTGTGATTGGTCATAAAATAGATGTATATTTGATTTTAGATAATTACATTGGAGATGTGAATATGCATTTCTCTAAAAAAAAAATTCAAAAGTGGGCCCATAATGAATAAAAACGTTGATGTGGCACTATTTAGAAACTCAAAAATACATATTTACATTAGTGATGCTCTTGAAACTCTTCTAGAAATGCTGATTAGGATTTTCTAACTCTCTCCACTAATAATATTAGAGCTCATTTAATTGTAAAATAAAAGATGAGAGAGAGTGGAATAATTGTTTTATTATGATTGGTCATAAAATCAATGCATATTTGATTTTAGATAACTACATTGGAGATGTAAATATGCATTTCTCTATTTTTTTTTTTTTCAAAAGTGGGTTCATAATGAATAGAAATGCTAATGTGACACTATTTAGAAACTCAAAAATGCATATTTGTATTGGATATACTCTAAGTATTCATCAAAAGTAATAAAGGGTAATATTAAAATAAAATAAATTTGTTGAAAAGTTTAATTAATTTTTAAAAATGGAGTATCTTTTAAATAGGAGTGTTATTATATAAAAAGGGTAATTTTGGAACAAATGAAGTATGTTTAGATTTTTTTGATATTTAAGTTTTAAGAATGAAGCGTCCTTAGAGAAAGAGTGTGAAAAGATTAAAATTAGATTGTAAGGAGAAGAGAAAATCTTTTTAAAAAAATGATATGATTTTCACTGTCCATCTCTAAGATAAAGGATACAATACAACCGATAACAAGTCAACAACAACCTATCTTTGTGTGTTGGAGTTGAGTTTAGTCAAATATAAGAATTTATTTTATAAAAAATAATTATTATATAAATAAAAATCGTGTAACATTCATATTCTTTAAAAAAAAAAAAAAAAAAAAAAACAATCAAACTTGGTACGCGGTCGGGGTCGAGGTCAGGGTTAGGGTTCGGAATTCCTAACCTAGCCCCATTGACATCCGTACACACATAAGGATGAGATATGTGCCTGTGATATTAGTAGGTCCTTCATTACAAGTTACAACTGCAAGAGACTTGTTAATCTCCTCCCACAAAACAAGTATTTAATTGATGTATTTTTTTTTAAATAAAAAAATTCATTCAATAGAACACTTTTAAAAGCACTTATTTGAATTATAAAAATAGTTGAATGAATTTTGAAAATCAATTGAAAGCGCTTTTAAATAGATTTTCAAAATACACATTATTCAAACTTTTAATAGTAAAATAATCTAATGCACTTTTAATATCAATCATATACTAACAATAAATTATGGTGATTATAAACAGAAAAATAATTGCCACAATCTTTTTATCAATTTGGCTGAAGTTGACGCCTCTACTGTAGCATATGCTCTGAATTCTCCTTCTTTTGATCTTTGTGATGCTAGCTATGTAATCAACGATATCAGAACCTTGTTAAAAGAGGTAAGTGTGCCTAAATGCCTTGCTATTCCCCGAAGCGGCAATAGTTTGGCTCACAACCTAGCTTCTTTGGCCGTCTCCTCGTCTAAGGAGAAATCTTGGCTGAATGTCAGCCCTTCTTGTATCTTTCCTCTTTGTGAATGAAGTCCAGTTTTCCTCAAAAATAAAATAAAATAAACAGAAAAATGCTCTATTGATCGCGCTACAAATGTTCACATTTAGAGCTCCCTTTTCCTATCTTTTGTGTTCATTTCCAAGCAATTTTGTGTATATAATGTGTGTTTTAACTATGTATAGGTAAATATCCCACAAAGAAGGTGTTTGTACCAAATGTGGGCAAAACAGGGCAATTATGTATGAAGAAGACCACCACGGACCAGAAGGTATAAAGCCGCGGAAGAACCATGCTGGAAATCCCACGCGGGAATACCTCCGCGGGAAAAGATCCGCGGGGCAGAAGGAACAAAACCCGCGAGGCTTTATCAGATGATCCCACGACTTCAGTCCGCGGGAACAAACCCGCGAGAAACCCATGTGGGAATACCACCGCGGGAATGAACACGCTGGCTGAACTCGCCATACCCACATCCAAGCTGAAATGATGATATTTCACAGGGGTATTTTGGTCTTTTCACACCCCATTCATGCCCTAAACTTGCCAACATATATATACATCCTTTTGCCTCTCTTTCTAAAGGTGACCAACCAACAACAACACCTAGTGATTAGCTCTTACACCTCAAAAGAGATAGAGCAACTCCAAGCCTTCCATGAGGGATTTTCCTCCATGGAAAGCCTTCCATGGAGAGTAGATATGTAGAGATAAGAGGGCTTGTGTGTCGAGCCATAGGAGTTTCATAGATAGAGAGAGCTTTTGGAGGACTTGTCTTCAAGGGTGATCTCTTACTTCTCATATCTTTGTATTTTCTATTAATGTGTGACACTTGTGGGAATATTTGTAACCAACACTAATGTTAATATTATGTTTGTGTTGTTCTATGATTTGATTTGGTATTGATTCATTCCTTAGTTGTATATTGATATACCTCGTATTACGATATTCATGTGTATGGAGAGTTAGATATTGATATGTATGTATGGATGAGATTAGTAGTAGATTAACTAATGATGTAGGAGTAGTTGTAATCAATCATCTCATTTATGTATGTATGTTGGTAGAAGACTTAACATGCTATGTTTAGAATGATTAGAGTGATAGAGAGTTGAGTTGTGCTTGGATTACCAATCCGGGTATAATCTTGGCTATTAGCTCTATGGAATGGAAATAGCTTGTGTATGCAAAACTTTACCACTTTAGCTTTGGTTCATATGTTCTTGTTCTTAATGGGTATAAACCTAGACACAATCACTCTTCCGACTTGAAGAGTGATGACATGATTTTAGTAATTCCTTAATCAAGAGAACGAACCCCTTACTGAATTAATTGGATTCACATGATTAACAATCTACATAATTTGCATATTGTGTTTGGTAAACCGTTGTCCCATATGTGTTTCAGGTCTTGCTTATCTCCCAGCCACCTTTATTTTCGTAGCTAGGGTGTATTGCCTCTAGGAGTAGATTAACTTAATTAGGAGTAGATTAATTAGACAACCAGGACACCCGGCTACATTTCTATCTTAGTTAGTTAGTTTACAGTACACACACACACACACACACACACACACACACACACACACACACACACGCATCCATTTACATGCTTTAATAAATACTAGAACTAGATACAGTTAACGGATTCCATCTCCCTGTGAAACGAATCGTACTTGCTGCTACACGATCGTAATGATCCATACACTTGCGGAAAAACAACCACGCACATATCTTGTGAACACGTCACAAATAAAGTCGTGTCGTCTTGTGAACACGTCACAAATAAAGTCGTGTCGTCTATCCAAACACAAACATGGAATGCAAGGTGCACACCACCACCGCAAGTATGTTAAGTGTATTTTGAAACATTTTTCTTATATTGAAAATGGTAATTAGTAATAACGAAGCCTATAGACCAACAAAGGTGTAGCTTAGCTAGTAGATAGATGAGTTTGGGGCTTGGGCAAATGATTCTTAGATCAGCGGCTCGGATCCTACAAATGGCGAAAGCTTTAAAAAGAATACCCGGTCCCGAATTAATGGATATTCTCAAAAAATAAAATAAAATAAATAAATAACGAAGCTTATAGTACTCAAGAAATAACAGTACAATAATGATTGTCAAAATAGTTAATTATGAAATGGGAAAGAGATAGCAATAATTTATCTTTGGGCGTTGATTATGGTAGGATGTGACATTATAGCCATCAATGGTAGTTAAGACTTAAGATAATAGTATCAAATTCAATGTATCATAGTAACCCTAAATTTATTTGATTTCTTTTGTTAATGATCATCAATCATTCATTACAAATATCGAAATCAATAAAATATACCATCGCCAAACCCAATATGGTTTAATGGTAAAGAGTGTTCATTCTGTCGGTTAATTTTTCAGGTTCAAATCGAAACACTAGATGTATAGTTTGGATATACACTCTAATAATAGTGGAGAGAAAACTCATCACACAATAGGATTCAAACCTCCCACCACTAACGTGGAAGGGGAGGTGGGGAGGTGCACTACCACGTCTACTAAAAGCCTAAGAAGTGATGTGCAGTCTCATATTACATTGATATATTATAAAAAGAGTTAATAAATTTTTTCTGAAATTTTGAGTAATATAACTTTGCACTAAATTAATACCCAACTTATAAGACAATATGAAGTTGGTCCGGCGGTATGCTTCTCACACATACACCATGAGGTTGTGGGTTTGAGTCTCTCCCCTTCCCTAAAAAAATCCCTAATTATTGTAATATATTTTTTTAAAAAATATATCCAATTTATATGAAATGTAAGTTGTATCTATATAATAAATTATGAAATGATGTTCAAGTTATAATATTGTAAAGTATTTTTAAAAAAAAGTTATAATATTGTAACATGTAAATTGGACATGATATCTGTTAGGTTTTGACTTGTATTCATAAGCGAACCAAATGTGAACCAAACAAAACTCAACTGATGTGGAGCTTCCTGGAGACGTGGGATACGTTTGAAAGATGGAATGGTGTAGTTTGAGGGAGGTTGAAGATCATGAAGAACTAAAGAAGTGGTTTGTTTCATCGTATGGATCACGGTTTTCTGAGCAATATAATTTAAGGTGACTTGTAACGGTTTAGGAAGCGGGTGCGCAACCGTGACCCAAATCGTAGTCAATCATAAGCATGCGTGGAATGGGAAATCCTCAATGGAAAAGGAAAGTGTTCTTTTGGGAAGTTCTTGTGCTTGAAGGAAAATGAATACTCTTTACAAGAAGACTTGTCATAAAAGGAAATAGTATTTATGTGAAACAAGTAAATCTTGTACGTTTTAGGAGTAGGATTTCCTTTTATCTTAAACTCCCTGTAACTAGTATAAATAGTCCTAACATTTATGTTATTAGATTTAAGGTTGTGGAGCAAAAAGAACACCATGTAACATCAGAGAGAGTGTGGTGAGATCCGGGGAGACCCAAAGGAATATCCGGTGAGGGATCCAAGGGAATATCAGTAGATCAAGTTAGAGATCCGTATGTGATATTCATAGGAGACCTAGGGGATATTGTGGGGGTACTAAGTGAGGATCTTATGAGTGGGGTTTGGGGTTTGGGGTTGAGATGAGAGAGTTAATCCTAGAGTATATGGTTGTAATAGTTTATCATATAGTGGAACTTTCTCTGCTGTTCTGACGGCCCATGGTTTTTTACCCGATTTGGGTTTTCCACGTATATCTTATGTTGTGATTGATTATTCTCTCTCATCTATTTTTCTGCTTATTGACGTTATTAATTGCTATGAGTCACGGACGTATATTAGGCACGACGTTTTCGCGTTCATCGGTTTGGAATTATCCCTAACAATATCTGGCTAAAAATTTAGGTATAGAATATTATACTAGTATATAATTTTAGGAAGAGTAATCTCTCACGTGCATTTAGAAATAGGATAATATTATGACAAGCTGAGTTTAGTCCACGAGTATGCTATTCACACCTATATCAGGAGCAAGGGTGAAGTCGACTTTATCAAATTTGAACGGTTTATGGGGATCAGTTTAAAACTTAGATAAATTATAACAGAAAAATGTAAATAATAAAAAATAATAGGGTAAAATGTTAATAGATTTTAAAATAAAAAATAAAAAATTGGGCTTGGGGCCATCATGGCTTTGTCACTAATCATGAGGTTAAGAGTTCGAATCGTGTCCCTCTCTAAAATTCTTGAATTTATTATAATAGTTCAATAATAATAATGATAATTAGGGCAATTACCAAATTAAGTGATAGATTTTTTTTTTTGTTGATTCCAAATAATTTGCGACATTTTTTTTTTTTTTTTGGTATTTGACCAAAAAAGTCATCGTGTTTTCCATAAGTACTCAACCTTAACAGATTTAAGGGTAAAATAGTCCTTTCATAGTAAAACTTACAAAACTTTTTTTTTTTGTTGTTGTTGTTGAAGTATTACACTATTACATTAATTCGGGGTTTTTTTGGGAAGAGAGAGAACTCGAACCCATAACCTCACGGTGAAGGTGTGAGGGGTTTGCCACCGAACCAACCCCTAAGTATTTTGAGTTCCTAAGTTGAGTTCCTATAAAAAATACCCTCACATCAAATTAATAAAAGGGTAGCTCTATTACCACCCAAAAAATATTTTGCTACAACAATGTTTTAATGAAACTTTTTATTTCTAAAATACCCTTGTATTTAATTACTTAAAATATATAGCTGTATAATTGGAAATTTAAATTTACTCATTACAACTATAAGTTGAACACCCAATTTATTATAAACCCTAATGATAGATACAAAATCAAAACCAACATCAATAAGGAATATAATTTTCACATATAATCAAGAAATTGATGAACAAATAATTGATTTGATTGATTCTGAATGCATACATGTATGTTTACACTAATTTTTATCATTGTTTTGTGGATTGATCGAATAAAAGTAGTTTTTTATTTTTATTTTTTATTTTTTTTATTTTTTTTAACAAAACAAAGAGAAGTGTATAAGGTTGTTTTTTTAAAAAAAAAGGTTGATAGGGTGCTTTCACGATTACTTTTTACTTCATTTTGTATATTTAAAAAAAGAACAATTTTAATTTCCGCAAACTTCAATTTTAAGCAACATTTATAAGGAGAATCTGAAAAACAATGACAAGTGTAAGTTTCTAATTTTTGATTGGCTTATTTCATGACAAACTACATTTAGATTGGTATGTAATGGGTAGCTTAGGTTATTGAAATTCCCTTAAGCAATATAGTGTAATATATACCTGGGGGGGGGGAATAGGTATAGGCCCAAATTCTTCCAAATTCGATTTTGCGGATTACAACAATTAAAAACACACTTGATGAATCTTAACAATTGAATTGATTTAACCAACACATGTGAAAATCAATATACAAGTGATGCAATCAATACAAAAATATGGAAGATAAAGAAACATAAAAACGAAACTTGACACAATTGTTTTTACGTGGTAAAATCTCAAAAAGGAAACATCCACGGGTTGATACCACAACCACCGACAAAGCAATTCACTATGATGAAAATGACTTACACATTCAAGGCTATCAACACATGATTTCCATAAGACCAAGTGAATCACTTCCCTACTCCCTATCCAAGATCAGTCTTTCACCTCTAGGAAGCAACTTCCTATCTAAGGCTCTCAATCCTCTAGGAAGATTTCCTTGCTTAGCTATATAGATCACAAAGATCCTAGTCAAGCTTCCCTAGCTCAACCATCCGGAGTACCACACTTCTAGCTAAGACTTTTGCTTGGCTATCCGGAACACTTTCCTAGCCAAGTCTTCTTGCTCAAATTAAAGCTTTACTCACTTTAACAAGAGACTTCAACCTTTCCACAAGACAATGATCTAAGTGATGCAAATGATGTAAATCACAATCAAATAAAGCAAAATGATCAATCAAGCTCTATGAACATGTTCAATGATAATCAAGAATATGCTTTCAACAATCAATCACAAATGTATCTAGAAATCAAGACATGTGAATCAATAAGAACAAAATAAGAATATTCAATATATCACTCAAACAATCTTAGTTCTTAGATCATGAAATTAAATCTAGAAAATATCATGAAGTACAATCCATTTTTAGAATCAATTTCAAGTTCAATCAAGTTTAGCCAATATATATTCAAATGAAATCACAAAGTTAAAACTCAACAATTAATTGATCAAACAAACCTAGAGTATGAATTAACATCATTCTTAACACATTTTATCTATCAATTAGGAAGAATAAAAGAGATGAACAAAAGAGAAAGTGAGAAGAAGATGATTCACATACAAATGATGATCCACGAACTGAAATCGATTTACTGCACAAAATCACGACATCATTTTACTCTTAAAATTCTTGGAGTTTGCTCCTCTCTTCAAGACCAACATTTTTGGTTTTTGAATCACTTGATTTGGAATTGAAATGAGAGAGATATGGTCAAAATAAGAAATCAAAAGTTGTATAGAATTCTGCAGAATTTTCGAATATAAATGGAGGGAAAAGAGATGGAGAAGAGAGGGATTCGGTGGCCAATAAAAAAGAGCCATGTCACCAGCCACGTGTGGGGGGTGTGTGGCACACGTGGGCAGAGGAGGACTCTGCTCGTGTGGCACACATGGCCCATGCGTGGCCTCCTTTGCTTGGCCTTTGGCCGAGCAAGCTCTTCTCGCATTCTTTAGCCGTATTCGGGCATCCGAACTCTGAATTCGAATATGTTTTTGTATTACAAACCATGACTCCCTCATGCACAACGAAGACTAAAAAACTTTGATAAAAGGTTGATAATTCATCTCAGAAAACGACGACGAAGATAACTCAATGAATGAGAACATAAAGTAGCGTAGCTACATCGTTTGGACTCGAAACCTAATGAATGAGTAACCGAAATGATCGGGACTCAATAAGGAATCATATGAGATCATGTTCAAGTCAAAATATAATAAAACAGAAACATATAAACACAAAATCATACAAGTATGTCATTTCCTAGACATAGTCTTAGAACATGCAATTCTACAATATATGCCAATATGAGATCAATGCATGAGCATACTAAAACATGTGAATGTGTTATATAAATTGTGCACAACCATACATGGACACTTATGAATGATTTGTGTGTGTTTGCCTTTACGCCTTGCAAAAGGAAGAAGAATCTTGATACTTTAGCATTCAAGTATGCGCTTTTCCTCTTGAAGACGATATTTGCATGAGACGTTACTTTCTCCTTTGAAGCTTCTTTTTACCAAGAACAACCTAAACAACTAATCATTACAAATAAAGAGCTTTTTGCAATTGAATCAAGCCAACAAAGATCTAGGATCTTACAGTTATTGTGTTTGGCAAGCTTCCGGACATCCCAACGTGACTTTAAGAGTAAGAGCGAAAGGTAAATTACTTGACTTGCCTCTCGAAGAGATTTAATTGCACACACACATTTTCATTGCATTTATATAATTGTATTTGTGTTTCTCTTAATTGTGTGCTTATATGTTTTATCATCACACTTATGCATTTTCATTTCTTGCATATCTTTTGTGTGCGTTTCTTATTGGTGCATATTGGTGTTTTATTCTCTTTTCATGCATGATTTCTCTATTGTATTTTATTAATCATTGCCATGCTAATTGGTCTTGAATATTGCATGTGTTTTTCCTAGAGGCTTGATATTTGCCTCTGACCGCTGCCATGACAGCTATGCATTTCCACAGCGGTAGGCACATTGCTCTCATGGACAATGTGAACCACTCCCCTTACCGCTGTCGTTTTTCACAGCGATTGTCTTGACATAACTCACTGCTGTCATGACCGCTGTGGCTTTCAAAGTGGTACCGACAGCAGTCGACAACTGGTTCGTTTTAAAAAAAATGATGTCTTTTCACATTCCACACACAGCTCTCTATATATACATATCAGCCCATAGTTTTTCCTTGTTGAAGATTTCCACATAAAATCAATTGTTTTTTAATTTTCGCACTTTTACTTGATTTTTATTGTTTGTTGAATTTGGTTAATTGTGATTAATTTTAACTAATCAAAAAGTTTGTAATAATCGATTAACAACTCATTCACCTCCCTTCTAGGTTGTTATAGACACACGCGTAATATATATTTTCAACAAGTAATTATATCTGGAAGTTTGATTGTTTAGGAATTTTTTACGTTTAAAGTTGTTGATATATGTCATAGATTTATATTCTACGCATAAATCGTGGAGGGCACTCTGAACTTAGAGCATACAACGAACTCATGGTTTTTTATTTTTATTTTTTTATTTTTAGCTTCATTGTTTCTCTTAACAAGAAAAAATGGGTGTAATGATAGTTGCAGCTGCAGAGTCGTTGTTTCTTTTGCCTTCGAAAAATCCAGAAATGTCTTGGAATCAATATAGTTTGGGCTAAATAAAGTGTATATATATATATATATATATATAGTTTATATCAATTGTGGTGCAACGATTTAAATTGGGACATTGTCAATCTGAATGAACGTAATTTTCTATCCAAGCCACACCGGGCAATAATACAAAGTTTTTTAAAACAAACCTTACAATATTTTTTCCTAATTAAAAAGTAGATACCTAAATGAGAAAGATATAATGATCTTTGCCTCTAAAAATGTTTAAAATAAATGACAAAAAATGATTCACTACAAAACAGCAAGCGAAATAAACTAAATACTTAGCAAATGAAGTAAAGAATTACAAATTTGTTTATGGAATGAATAGAGAATGAAGAGGAAATGGAAATTTTAATGTATTTAGGTGACAACAAAATATAAAGTATATTATATCACTCTAATAAATCTATTAAGATTATCTCAAATAAATCAAATTATAAAACTGACCATTTTTGTGAATCATACGGTGTTAATTTTGTAATTGTCATTAATTTGTATATATATTTAAATTTTTTTTTTAAAAAAAAAAAAACCAAATTCTTTAATTTTTTTTATTTAGAAAAAGCTAACTTGGGCTGAAGCCCAGGCTAGTTTTCACACACCTCTGCCCCCGCTGGACTTGTAATGGATCCTCAACCCGAACCAGTTAGCAACATCCATGGAGATTGTGGGATAGAGAACACGCTGAATCCTAGCGATGTGATACAGTGCCGAGAGTGCGGTGATCGTATTCTATTCCTCTACAAGAAGCATACCTGTCGAATTAAGTATGACTGTATGAGGCCCGCTGATAAAAGCGATGACAAGTTGCATGCATCCGGTGGTTTTGATCAATATCATTAAAGTAAATCGTGTCTCGTCGAATTATAGTAGTTGTGTTTAGTCTGTTTATAGTTTATGAAGAAACATGTTGATCTATTGGCACAAAGACATCATTGAACTATTTGGTGTTGTGGTTCGTATAACTGGATGCATTGCATAATTGTCCCATGACTCTTAAATATTTGGTGCTACTGGCACACTATTGTTCTAAAACATTTGATGAACCTAAAAAAAAAAAAAAAGGGTGTAATGAGAAAATGGGTGCACTGGGAAAAAATATATATTCAAATGAGCAAATTGCAACCAACCACCCTGAGGTTTGCTCTTAGACAACCAGAAACAACTTTTATATTTATTGACAATTGCCTTCCCTCCAACTAGTCAACATCCGTTAACTCTAAGTATTGACCGTTAGTATAAGAGTATTTCGGTACTTTCAGAAATAAGTATGATTAGTGGACTGTACACATCATATCAATAGTGTACATTTAATGCATGATATAATTACATATAATATAATAATAATTTTTTAAATTAAAAAAAAAAAAAAAAAAGTATTTCTTGGCCATTAATCTAGCAAATGCAATTTTATAGGTAATCCAAACGGTCTGTTAACCGCACAAATTGGTGAAGGTTCAAAGAAGAATTTTCCATCCAGATTCAAGGTTGAAAGAATTACTAAGGCAAATTCCAGCTACCTCCTATAAAGGGTCCAGACTAAAGTACTCTAGTACACCTCCGAACTATCCAGACTAAGATCAAGGATGCCAGGATTCCCAAGTAGTGGGCAACTCAGAAAACGAGGTCCTTAAGTACCCCGCTATTATGCACACCGAGTATTCCGATACTTTGTTGTCTTGACACCTCGTTACAACATCAGCCGATGTCCAGATACCCAGATGTACCGATACCTCGATCCCATAAAGAGGTAAGCTACCTCGATCCATCCTTGAAACCGGCTGGCCAGATAGTTAAAGCACCAGGAAGAACAGATCGTAAAGGTAAGTCTAGCACACTTAAAAGGCAACTTAAAGCGACAATAAAACGTCATCGTTCAGGTCAAATAAAGAGATATATTCATTCCCGCCACTAAGAGTTCTATTTGAATTGGGAGTTAACTCCCACACAATCTGCTAGAGAAAGAATCGTTTGATTCTAGGGATCAAATCCCACGACAATCTCGCTTATCGCTAAGGAAAGTCCTGTAATTGCTAAAACCCTAGACTGAAACTATAGGAGTGCATGACAAGAAACAAAACCTATATATACAACATGATATCAAAGAAAGAGGGGGATTGAGACAAAGAAACCCTAGAGATTTTCCACTTATCAACTCGCACGAAAACTCCATCACCAACTGTGTCAGACTTCGCCTATGACTACCCGTCAAGACCTGTCAACCATGTCACCATCTACATAGACCTACCAAGAATCATCCCTACGTTGTATTTTGTGCTTTGATAGTAGAAGGATTTGTATTTTTCTCTTATCACAATATAATAAAATATTTGTCCTTTTTTTTCCACCATTGTTACATCAAGTTATTTTCAGAGATTTGCAAAGGTATCGAACTACGTGATACCCCTCCGGACCGTAGTCTATTACAGTCATGGTCCCTTGAAAGTTGTTAATTGGAATTTCACCCCGGTAACAATTTTCAATTAACACTTTTTGGCGCCGTTTGTGGGAAGAAACTCTCATCTCTTTACAAAGCTACCTAGCTCTACCTAGAAGACTTAGAAGATGAGGCTCCGATCCTCACAGGGGAATCTCGACCCCTCAGGGCCCTATTCCAGCGCTTCCACTCAGAGAAACCAAGGGAAAAGGAAGGGAACGAGAAGCCAGATCCCGACGCCGATTCCTCCACCCAATGCGGGTTCCACGCCCCAGGATCCCGCGGTCCAGGAGGTAAATTGGGATACCATGGAGCAGCACGCTGCTACCTACGTGGAAAGCATCCGCCTCCAGATGATCGCCCAATGAATACCCTTCAAAAATTCTCTTGATCTCCACAGTCCACCTTTATTAGATGGATGATGTAGATCCTTCGATCATTTTATTAAATAATAAATTTTAATATTTTGTTAAATAGTTTATAGATTTCACTTTCATTCTCCGTCTAGACTATGGTCTCTTTTCATTCTTCAGTTTCTACAATTTTCAACCCTTAAAGCAGTTTTCTCTCTTCATATTCAAAATTTATTAATATTCTCATAGCTACAATTACATAATACTTAATCTTTCAATTTCATATGAAAGCTTTAATGACACTTTGAACAATCACAACCCTCCCACTAAATCCCATCTCAATCATGTATTCATTAACTGATTTTTCTTGGTCCAATCTCAAGAAAATGACAATGAAAACGAAAACTACTACGAAACTAATGATTGGGTTTCAATAGTTCTCATACAACCGTCGGACCTTGATGGTGAGACCCACAAGTCAAATTCGACTTGAATAAGAAATACAGGGAGAGACTTTGTAGATTTCAAAGGTTTTAATAGCTCATTGTTTCAAAATATATATTTATTTTGTTTTTGCATTTTTGTTGATTTTGTTGAATTTGTTGTCAAAGACTTTGTTGAATAAATACATTTTGACTATAAACGAGATTTTCAGTGAAGACTTGGACTTAAAAATCAATAATACAAACTATTGGACTGAAATCCGAATTAAATCAAACTAGAGGGACTAAATAAGAATATCCCTTAGTTTTTATAAACCCTAGGTGACCTCTAGCCTCTCCCCTCTCACTAACCAGACAACCAGTAAGCCTATATAACCTCTAACCACTCACCTCTCACTACCCAGTCAGACAACTAGTAAGCTTATATAACCTCTCACCTCTTACCTCTCACTATCTAACCAAACAACTGATGCTGACTACAAGGCCTCACTACCAAACCGAACAACCGACCGCCGACTTCAAGGCCTCACTACCCAATCGGACAACCAGCCGCCGACTTCAGGGCTTCACTACCCTACCCAACCTAGCCGAAAGATAATGTATTTAATTAATACAATTATAAAGCTATAAACTTCTAGAGTTCCCTTAAATTTATTTATCTAGTGGTGAAGTACTGTTGTCTTCTAACTATTCTATTTCTATTAATTTTGTAAATGTTGGTTTGAATGTATGGGTGAGGAATGACTATTTTTATTAACTCTAACTCATTGGTTTCATGATTTTTTTCTTTAGATGAGCTTTCTTACCAAAGCATGCTTGTTTACCAAGCTCTTCAGTTAGAATTTGACATTGGAGAAGAATATGTAGGGATCTCCATATCTGACCCAGCCTTGAATTGTGCGTTGGATTTCGGGTATGTCTTAACCTTTTATTCAATACAGCTAAGTTATTTAAGGGAAAATTGCAATAAAGTACCCCAACATTTGATAAAAGCCTATATAACCTCTCACTACCCAACCAGACAACCAGCCGCCCACTACCTAACTAGAAAACCAGTAAGCCTATATAACCTCTCAACTCCTACCTCTCACTACCCAACCGGACAATCGGTCATTGACTTCAGGGCCTTACTACCCAACTGGACAACCGACAGTTGACTTTAGGGCCTCACTACCCAACCAGACAACCAGCCACCAACTTTAGGGCCTCACTACCCAACCCAACCCAACTGAAAGGTAATGTATTTAATTAATACAATTATAAAGATATAAACTTCCAGAGTTCCCTAAAATTTATTTATCTAGTGGTGAAGTACTATTGTCTTCTAACTATTCTATTTCCACTGATTTTGTAAATGTCGGTTTGAATGTATGGGTGAGGAATGACCATTTTTATTAACTCTAACTCACTGGTTTAATGGTTTTTTTTTTCTTCTGTAGATGAGGTTTCTTACCAAAACATGATTGTTTGCCAAGCTCTTCAATTAGGATTTGACGTTAGAGAAGAACATGTAGGGATCTCCATATTTGACTTGGCCTTGAATTGTATGTTGGATTTCGGGTATGTCTTAAACTTTTATTCAATGCAACTAAGTTATTTAAGGGAAAATTGCAATAACTAAGTTATTTAAGGGGAAATTGCAATAAAGTACCCCCAACTTTTAATGAAAGCCTATATAACCTCTCACTACCCAACTAGACAACCAGCCGCCCACTACCCAACCAGACAACTAGAAAGCCTATATAACCTCTCACCTCTCACCTCTCACTACCCAACCAGACAATTAGTAAGTCTATATAACCTCTCACCTCTCACCTCTCATTGCCCAACCGGACAACCAGCCGTCGACTTCAGGGCCTCACTACCCAACCCAGACGAAAGGTAATGTATTTAATTAATACAATTATAAAGATATAAACTTCCAGAGTTCCCTAAAATTTATTTATCTAGTGGTGAAGTACTGTTGTCTTCTAACTGTTCTATTTCCATTAATTTTGTAAATTTTGGTTTGATAGTATGGGTGAGGAATGACCATTTTTATTAACTCTAACTCACTGGTTTCATGGTTTTTTCTGTAGATGAGGTTTCTGTAAGTCGTGCAGCAGAAAATATAGAGATAAAAATCAAGAGATTTAAGAACGATAGGTTTCAAAAACTTTATCGTCTTATTGAGACCTTTTTGTATACACGAATATGAGGAAGAGATTTGTTTTCATACTTTTGAAAAACACTCATTTGTTTTCTTTTTAATCCTTCACCACTAAGCCTTCTGAGCTATGTCCCGCGATCTAGCAACTGTGTGTGTGGACACGTCACGGATTCCGGGAGCAGTTAAATGGTGGCCTGAGAGAACCTGAATGCAACACCTTGCTTACTTTGATGAATCCGGCCAACTCTAGGGGAGAAAAAAAAAACTTTTCTTTTACTTTCTTATGTGGCAGCTCCTCGCTAATTTTCTCTTAGGGTTTCAATTGTTTATTTTTTCTTATAAGTATATCTTATATACTAGGATCCTAGGGTTTAGTAATGCAAGTTAAAATAGGATTCTAAATCCCTTTTAATTCGGTCACCACTAGGGTTTGAACATTTGACCTATTTAGAGTAAATAAAATAATCATTTATTATTTTATTATTTTACTCTTGTCAAGGTTCGAACTTGAAACCTCCATATAACAATTAATAATTCTTAATTATTAATATGTCAATTAAATAATCATATTAATTAAATTATCACATCATTTAATTAATTCCCAAAATATATTTAAGTTACTTTCGTAACACAATTAATTGGACTATCCAATTCTTCGTAAGTCTTGTTACTATCAATCATAAAGGGCTAGTAAGGGGACTTAATAGACCCACAGTTTTGAGCTCCAATAATAATTAGAAAAATTAATTAAACTTTTTAATTAACATTTCACAATTATTAACCTCGGAGTTATTCCACTAAAAACCCAAGGTTGTACTCTTGTAACTGTAGATGTTTTACACTACCAAATTATCAGTGTCTATTGATATAGCTATTACATATAGTATGATCCTCCACAAGTAGTTCATAATTAGAGTTAGGTCGTAAAATCCGTTATACCTCTTTAATTATATCTTTTCCTTTAAGTACCATTGATTCTTTTGAATGATTATATCCTTCATTCCTTTACGGAAAAAGGAGAGTGCTCTTAATCGTTCTAGCCTCGAATCAACTCTTAAGGGAACTACTCATCTACTTCTTGCAAAAATGAGTGGATTCTACTATTGTGTGCATACCTTCCCAGCCACAAGCCAAACCGTGATTCCAAGATAGAGACATATTGACAGAGAATGCTATTCCGATCTCACTCATGGTAAATCAAAAACCACAATCTAACCTGAAGGAGTCAGTAAGACACTCAGGATTTAGAACACCCATATATAGCCATCATTTGTCGATATGTATGAATCTTTTCAACTAACGGATCTTAGTGATAGATTCGTATACATCATGGCTTAGTCCTATATGATCACATTATATAAGGTACCTCCATTCTCATAACACCATATGAGAAGTCTAGAATAAGATCACCGTACAATACGGAATGGACCGCAGCTGTAGATTAACCGCAAATAAAGATAAAGTATCCAGCTTTATTTGCTTTCTACGGACTCTTTAGATTGCATGTCTCAAACTAAATTCCTTTGTATATGACATTTATATACTCAGTTTGAGATTACATCTAGCAATCTTGGATGTTAGCATATATAATATAAACGTATGAGTCAATTTATTTGAATGAAATAACTACTTCTTTTATTATTGAATTTATAACATTTACAAATTACAAGCTTTATGGCATAAATCCCAACAGTTTCTTACCAAAGCATGCTTGTTTGCCAAGCTCTTCAGTTAGGATTTAACGTTGGAGATGAACATGTAGGGATCTCCATATCTGACCCAGCATTGAATTGTGCGTTAGATTTCGGGTATGTCTTAATCTTTTATTCAATGCAACTAAGTTATTTAAGGGAAAATTGCAATAATGTACCCCAACATTTGATGAAAGTGCAACAACATTGTAGTTTTGCTAAAATTACAAGAAAGTACATTTGACTAACCGTTTGACCATAAAGTTAACGAATGCAAAACTGTCGAAGGGCTAATAATGTCAATTTCTCATAAAAATATTTAAAAAGGAAAAAAAAAATAAGGCAAGATCTGGGTTGCCATATCTCATATCTCATCATCATATCAAGAATTCAAGATCCGACGAGTGTTTCTAGAAGAACAACATAATCATAATCATCATTACTGTCCTTCCCAAGGACAGAGCTAGATTTTTTTTTTTAATGGGAAGTGATAGAGGATGATATGCAACCATAAGCAAATTCTATGTTGATGGAGAATGATACGCCGAAAGATTAAATTTGTTGCAAAAAAGAACAATTTTGAAACTCTTTTCCATTTATTTCGGGAAAAAAAAACTCTTCTCAATTTGTCTGTTTTCTTTTCTTGGTTTCTCAAGCAACAACAAGTTTATGTTTATCAAAATATGGTTCGATATTAATGGATGAAGAAACTTTGCTTCGCTCAAATTTTTTATTTTTTTACTTATTCTTTGGTCAAGGTTTTCAATTTAGGATTTTTATTATAATAAAAGAATTAAAAATGGAGAGTTTTTTTTTTTTTTTTAGAGAAAAAACAAAACAAAAATAAAATAAAATTGAGAGATCGATGTTTTGTCGAATGTTAATTTCCTTTAAAAAAAAAAAAAAACATAATCTTCATGATTTACTAATAAAATAAGGATAAATAATTATAGGGTTGTTTTTTTTGCTACAACATCAATTTCATTGCATGAGATTGTGATATATTAAAAGCATCTCCAATGTAAATATTCATTTGGAGAAAATTGACTGCCACGTAGGATGGATAGTTAAAAAGTTAGAAAAATTTTCTCCAATGCAATTATCTAACTTCAATATGGAGATGATGTGACAAAAAAAGTTTGAGAATATGGAGTTGAGTTTCTAATTCATGAAACTTTTCTAGAAATGCTGACTAGGATTTCTAACTCTCTCCACCAATAATATTAGAGCTCATTTAATTGTAAAATAAAAGAGGAGAGAGTGTGGAATAATTGTTTATTATTATTATTATTATTATTATTATTATTATTATTTATTAAGGTTGTTGGGGATCGCAATCAACCCCATCCTAACATTTTATTAAAGAAAAAAGAAAGAGAACAATAGAGAAAAGAAAATCAAAGAAGAAAACAGATCAACAGAATCTAAAAGAAGGTCTGCTACAAAAATCATTGAAAATAAAAGAATTGCGACAATTCGGAGCGGTCCACCACCATGTAGGAGAGACGATACTGGGGCTCCTGGATGCTAACTATCTGCAACTTAGTTACCTTTTCGATAAAAATGAGTGACAACAAAGTCCATTTGAGAGATTAAGCTCAAACACCTATCCCAAGCGGGGCGCCAACACCAAGGAACCTTATAAGACCTAGAACGAAGGATATCCACTACAAAAGTCGAATCACTCTCCAACCATAACCTACGCCAGCCAAAAGTCCAAGCATAATCAATAGCGTGGATGGCAACAACCAATTCAGCCTCAAAAGCAAAGCAGACACTAAGAGGAATAGCAAAGCAACATTTAACGAAACCCCTGCAAGTGCGAAAAACCCCTACACAACCAGCAAGACTAGGACTACCAAAAGTAGCTCCGTCTATGTTAACCTTAAGACAGCGTGGCGGGGGAGGGAGCCAATTAACCTCTAAAATGTGAGGAGCCTTGGAAGGACGACCAGAGACATGAAGTCGTTGAAGAGTCTGAAGTTCATCCACTGAATTCTTCATAGTGCCACACTGAAGAGAGTCTGCCTCACTAACGGAACGCCTAATCAAGGAAAGAGCATCGGCAAAAATAGGCTTGCCAACCTCAAAGGTAGCTTGATTTCGGAGGAACCACACCACCCAAAAAACCGTGATGATAGAAGCCCGCTAAAGAGCTTTTAGTTGAGTGCTAAAACCCTTATCGCCTCCTGCCAAAGGTCCAAACAAGTACCATCCAACTTAAGTTTATGACCAAATGTAGAGGAAATAGCATCCCACAACCCACGAATATAAGGACAGTCAAGAAACAGATGTCTTAAGTCTTCCCCTGCAGCACAACAAAACTGACAATGAGATGGAGAAATATAACCTCTGGCATGCAACGCAATGTCCGTAGAAATCTTACCATGAAACAAGTGCCATATGAGACAAAGCGAGATGGAGGAATAAAAGATACTCAAATCTGCTTACCCCAAAAAACAGAACTCCTAACCTCAGAAAGAGAATCATAAACAGATTTACAAGAAACAACACCATCCAGGGAACAAGTCCAAACTAACGAGTATAAGTCAGTGCTTACCGCCACCTTCTCAATCTTAGAAGCAACATCTGGGTGAGAAGCGTGAAAAGAAGCAGGAATACCCCAACCTGTAGCATCTGAGTAAATATCACCCACAACAGAATCCAGAGGAGGTTGTAACGATGACCTATCCTCAACCAGATCAATCAACGGATCTCTCAACCAGTTATCCGTTCAAAAACGAACTTTAGAGTGACGACCAACCAGCCACATAGACTCAATCATCAGGAGATTATAATGCAATTTTAAACCTGACCAAATAGAAGAAACAACATGCCACGTTCTAGGTTTGTGATCCTGATTGGTCATAAAATAGATGCATATTTGATTTTTGATAATTGCATCGGAGAAGTGAAAATGCATTTCTCTCATTGTTCTTCAAAAGTGGGCCCATAATGAATAGAAACGCTAATGTGGCACTATTTAGAAACTCAAAAATGCATATTTGCATTGGATATACAATAAGCATTCATCAAAAGTAATAAAGGGTAATATTAAAATAAAATAAATTTGTTGAAAAGTTTAATTAATTTTAAAAAATGGAGTATCTTTTAAATAGGAATGTTATTGGATAAAAAGGGTAATTTTGGAATAAATGAAGTATGTTTAGAATTTTTTGATATTTAAGTTTTAAGAATTAAGTGTCCTTAGAAAAGGAGTGTGAAAAGATTAAAATTAGATTTGATTATGTAAGGAGAAAATCTCTTTAAAAAAATGATATGATTTTCATTGTCCATCTCTAAGATAAATGATACAATACAACTGATAACAAGTCAACAACAACAACCTATATTTGTGTGTTGGAGTCGAGTTTAGTCAAATATAAGAATTTATTTTATAAAATATAATTATTATATAAATAAAAATCGTGTAATATTCATATTCTTAAAAAAAAAAATAAAAAAAAATCAAACTTTGTACACTAGCTGTCGGGGTCGGGGTCAGGGTTTGGAATTCCTAACCAGCCCCATTGACATCCCTACACACATGAGGATGAGATATGTGCCTGTGATATTAGTAGGTTGGGGCCGTTGGGCCCATAATAAAAAGTTAAAGAGTTAAAATGAGATTTAGGCGGAGGGAGGAAAATGGAATTATGGTAGCCTGGTAGGTTCTCCACTATCTACGGAACCAATTCCTTCATTACAACTGCAAGAGACATGTTAATCTCCTCCTACAAAACAAGTATTTAATTGATAAAAAGCACTTGATCTATTTTTTTTTAAATAAAAAAAAAATAGAACACTTTTAAAAGCACTTATTTGAATTATAAAATAGTTGAATGAATTTTGAAAATCAATTGAAAGCGCTTTTAAATAAATTTTCAAAATACACATTATTCAAACTTTTAACAGTAAAATAATCTTAAATGCACTTTTAATATCAATCATATACTAACAATATATTAGGGTGATTATAAACAGAAATATGCTCTATCCAAACACAAACATAGAATGCAAGGTGCATATCACCACCACAAGTATGTTAAGTGTATTTTGAAACATTTGTCTTATATTGAAAATGGTAATTAGTAATAACGAAGCCTATAGGCCAACTGAGGTGTAGCTCAGCTAGTAGATTGATGAGCTTGGAGTTTAGGCAAATGACTCTTAGGTTAGCAGCTCGAATTTTACCAATGGCGAAAGCTTTTAAAAATAAAAAAAGCACATGATCCCAAATTAATTGATATTGTCAAAAATAAATAAATAACGATGCTTATAGTACCGTACTAAGAAGAATAATAGTACAATAATGATTGTCAAAATAGTTAATTATGAAATGGGAGAGAGGTAGCAATAATTTAGCTTTGGGCGTTGATTATGGTAGGATATGTCATTATAGCTGTCAATGATAGTTAAGATTTAAGATAATAGTATCGAATTCATTGTATGATAGTAACCCTAACTTTATTTGGTTTCTTTTGTTAATGATCGTCAATCATTCATTACAAATATCGAAATCAATATAATATTACCATCGCCCAACCCAATATTGTTTAATAGTAAAGAGTGTTCATTCTGCCTGTCAATTTTTCAGGTTCAAATTGAAATGTTAGATGTATGGTTCGGAATATATACTTTGATAATAGAGGAGAGAAAACTTATCACACAATAGGATTCGAACCTCCCACCACTAACGGGGAAGGGGAGGTGGAGAGATGCACTACCACGTATGCTAAAAGTGATGTGCAGTCTCATATTAAATTGTTATATTAAAAAAAATCAATAAAAAAATTTGAAATTTTGAGTAATATAACTTTGCACTAAATTAATACCCAACTTATAGGACAATATGAAGTTGGTCCGGCGGTATGCTTCTCACACACAGAGACGTAACCAGGATTAAACACTAGAGTGGGCTAGAATATATATTTTTTCCGATCATTAACGTTATGAGAAAATTGTATTAATTAAAAAAGAAAGATACACCTAGTTAAGTCTGTTAAAAAGACATAGCGGGAATTACTCTGTAAATGTATTTTCTTTATAAATACATTAAAAAATTAATAAAAAAATAAAGTCAAATCAAATTATAAAATAAACATGAAATACAAATACAATCGAATACTAATACTATTTAGCATTTACTAACAAATCTAAAAACAAAAGAATAATTAAAAACCAAAAAAAAAAAATAATAATAACAAACATGTATCTAAATTTTATCTAAAACAAAAAGAAATTCATTAAACAATAGTGTTAGTTTGTAAATTAAAATTAGAGTAACTAATAATTAAATTAATCCTAAAATTTTATTATGAAACAAAATATTTAAATTCATAATATTCATAAAAACATAACTAATTGGAAGAAAAATTATTGATGTACCTGATAAAAAGGTTGGACTGAAATTTGAAAAAAAGAAGAAAGAGAAAATAATTATTAAAGAAAAATAATAAAAAATTTGATATTAATTACCTGTTGCCTCGTGAGACGTGAAGTGTGATAAAAGTCTTCTAATAGGTATATATAACTGTTGCCTACATTCCTACTTCCTACTCTACTCTGTTTTCATTGATATTTATCATTAATTATTTTATTTTTCAACTTTTCAATTTTTTTTTAAAAAAAGCTAGGGTGGGCCCGTCCCTGCTCACACATACAACATAAGGTTGTGAATTTGAGTCTCTCCCCCTCTCTAAAAAATCCCGAATTATTATAATATTGTTTTTTAAAAAATATCCAACTTATATGTAACGTAAGTTGTATCAATATAATAAATTATGAAATGATGTTGAAGTTATAACATTGTAAAGTATTTAAAAAAAAGTTCATGTAAATTGGACATGATATCTGGCTAAAACTTTAGGTATAGAGTATTATACTAGTATATAATTATAGGAAGAGTAATCTCTCACATGTGCGTTTAGAAATAGGATAATATTATGACAAGATGAGTTTAGTCCACGAATAATTCACGCCTATATCACGAGTAGTTGAGCAAGGGTGAAGCCGACTTTATCAAATTTGAACGGTTTATGGGGATCAGTTTAAAACTTTGATAAATTATAACAGAAAAATGTAAATAATAAAAAATAATATGGTAAAATGTTAATAGATTTAAAAAAATAATAATTTGGGCTTGGGGCCATTATATGGCTTTGCCGCCTTTGCCGCTGATCATGAGGTTAAGATTTTGAATCATGTCCCACTCCAAAATTCTTGAATTTATTATAGGTATAATAGTTCAATAATAATAATGATAATTAGGGCAATTACAAAATTAAGTGATATATATATATTTTTTGTTGATTCCAAATAATTTGCGACATTTTTATTTTTGACCAAAAAAGTCATCGTGTTTTCCATAAGTACTCAACCTTAACAGATTTAAGGATAAAAATGTCCTTTCACAGTAAAACGTAAAAACTTTTTTTTTTTTTTTTTTTTTTTGAAGTATTACACTATTACATCAATTCAGGACCCAACCTCACAGTGCAGGTGTAAGAGGTTTACCACCGAATCAACCTCATTTTGTCCCGTAAAACTTAAACTTAGATTTGAGTTCCTATAAAAATACCCTCACATCAAATTAATAAAAGGGTAGCTTTATTACCACCCAATTTTTTTTTTTTGAGAGCTTCTCCTTACAATCCACAAATTATCTATTCACACTCCAATTTAATTTTTTTTATTAATGACAATTTTAACCTAAATTAAAATTACTAAACAAGACAAAAAAAAAAAAAATTTAAAAACACTTCAAACTAATTAAATTATTATTAAATATTACGTATTAAACTCTTTCTCATAAATATGTTATTACCATATTAAACACTCTCTCTTAATTAATCTCTCTCCATTTTTCAAAAAAAAAAAAAAAAATTCATATTTCCATACTTTCTCGATCATTCCATGATTAATAGTTAAAGAAAAAAAAAACATATGAATATTTTAGTTTTTTACTAACAGTAATATATATATATATATATATGAAAGCTTGAATTGTTTCAACTAGATTCGATTAAACTTATAATTTCTAAGACTAATGAAAGAATTAAAGTTCTTTAGGCAATCACACACCTACAAGAGTAACAAAAAGCATAAAAAAAATTACTTGTTTTTTGAGGTTTTTTTAATTTTTTTAATTTTTTTATTTTTTTATATACATACATATGGTTCCTAAAAATCAAGCTTATTAGTTAGTTTTTTTTTTTTTTTTTTTTTCTTAACTGTTAGTCTTGCTTAAGAAAGAATGGAGATATAAAATTAAAGATATGTATTGTAGGAGAGAGAGTTTAATATGGTAATTAAAAATTTAGGAGAGAGTATTTAATATGTAATAATTAATTTAATGATTTATGAGAGATAATTTCTTTTTTTAATAATTTAATTCAAAAAAGATAAAAAGGATAATTTTGTAACAAAATGAAGTGTCTTTAGAATTTTTAAAATTTTAAATTTTGAGAATGAAGTATTTTTAGAAAAGAAGTGTGAAAAGAAAAAATTGGATTGTCAAAAAAAGCTCTCATTTTTATTTTTTTTTGCTACACCAATGTTTTAATGAAACTTTTTACTTCTAAGATACCCTTGTATTTAATTACTTAAAATACATAGCTGTATAATTGGAAATTTAAAATTTACTCATTAAACCCATAAGTTGAACACCCAATTTATTATAAACCCTAATAATAGATACAAAATCAAAACCAACATCAATAAGGAATATAATTTTCACATATAATCAAGAAATGGATGAACAAATAATTGATTTGATGGATTCTGAATGCATACATGTATGTTTACTTTAATTTTTATCATTGTTTTTTGGTTGATCGAATAAAAGTAGTTTTTTTTTTTTTTTAAACAAAACAAAGAGCAGTGTAAAAGGTTGTTTAAAAAAAAGGTTGATAGGGTGCTTTCACGAATACTTTTAATTTCATTTTGTAAAAAAAAAAAAAAAAAAGAACAATTTTAATTTCCACAAGCTTCAATTTTAAGCAACATTATAAGGAGAATGTGAAAAACAATGACAAGTAGTTATATCCGGAAGTTTGATTGTTTAGGAATTTTTTAAGTTTAAAGTTGTTGATATATGCCATAGATTTCTATTCCACCCACAAACCGTAGAGGGCACTCTGAACTTAGAGCATACAACGAAACTCATGACTTTTTTTTTTAGCTTCATTGTTTCTCTTAACAAGGAAAATGGGTGTAATGATAGTTGCAGCGGCAGAGTCGTCGTTTCTTTTGCCTCTGAAAAATCCAAAAACGTCTTGGACTCAGGCGAAGCCATGACTTTTTGTACGGGTGGGCTAAATAAAGTATATATATATATATACTTTATATCAACTGTGGTGCTACGATTCAAATTGGGACATTGTCAGTCTAAATGATCGTAATTTTCTATCCAAGCCACACTAGGCAATAGTACAAAGTTTTTTTTAAAACAAACCTTACAATAATTTTTCCTAATTAAAAAGTAGGTACCTAAATGAGAAAGATATAATGATCTTTGTCTCTAAAAACATTTAAAATAAATGACAAAAAATGATTCACTACGAAACAACAAGCAAAATAAACTAAATGCTTAGCAAATGAAGTAAAGAAATACAAATTTGTGTATTGAATGAACAGAGAATGAAGAAGAAATGGAAATTTTAATGTATTTGGGTAACAACAAAATGTCAAGTATATTATATTACTCTAACGAATCTATTGAGATTATCTCAAATAAATTAAATTATAAAACTGACCAATTTTGTGAATTATACAGTGTTAATTTTGTAATTGTCATTAATTTGTATATATATATATTTTTTATTTTAAGAAAAAAAAAACCAAATTCTTTAATTTTTTTCTATAGAAAAAGCTAACCTGGGCTGTAGCCCAGGCTAGTTTTCACACACCTCCACCCATGAGTGGACTTGTAATGGATCCTCAACCCGAACCTGTTAGCAACATCTGTGGAGGGCACTCTGAACTTAGAGCATACAACGAACTCATGGCCTTTTTTTTTTTTTTTTTTAGCTTCATTGTTTCTCTATCTTAACAAGAAAAATGGGTGTAATGATGCAGCTGCAGAGTCGTTGTTTCTTTTGCCTCTGAAAAATCCAGAAACGTCTTGGACTTGTAATGGATCCTATAATTTCCGAACACGAACTTTAGTATGTTATGTTGACACAAACCGAGGGTGCTCCATAGAGGACCTTTACTGGATTATCTTGCACCGCTTCTGTAGTAATGGAAACAAATCAAACATAAATTAAATCAATAACCATTCATCATAGTGCACCTTTAGGAATTTGTTCGTGGAAAATAAGATTATATGTGGTAATATAGATGTATATCTTGTACCAAAATACTAGCCTTATTGAGGCTATGTAAAAGTCTTATTGATGTATGTACCTTTTTTCTTGTAATCCTCCCTTCTTGTCTTTATCCTCAATCACCTTGTCTTTATCTATATATAGGGCTTTTAAAAACATCTAAAAACGTCCGCCAAATATCAAAATAAATATACAAGTGAGATTTAAATTCTAAGGGACTTTTAACAAATTGAAAAAGTGTTTACAAATAAAAATAAATTGTTGTCAATTTGAACACTCAAAAGGAATTTGAAATTAAACAAGGAAAATAAATTTTGCATCAAATCAATAAATAAAATTTAAAACCTTAACAAGTTTTTACATTAGCTCAATTTATAAGAAGTTAAATTTGTCAACAAGAAGAGAAGTGTTATTTCGCCTTTTATTAAGTAGTTTCCGTCTGGATTCGAAACAAACTCAAGGACCTGAATTTGTTACATTCAAATGTTGGATTCTGTCAACACAATGACTGACAGATTGTATAATTCGTATAACGAAAACAAAAATAATGGCTAAATATTATGATTGGCAGTTGTAAAAGCAAAATAACAAGATTTCTTACAACTACACACAATAACAAATGAGACAAACGGAATTAAGATTACTAAAACACACACGTACCGTTGATGCAATGTTGTCTTTCCAACATGTATACTTCAAACTTTTAAAGTTTCCCTTTTTACATAGATCATCCATAAGATTATGAATATCCTTTTAATAAGATAAAAAGTAAGGTAAAGAATATAAATAGATAAGAGAGGGAATGAATGAGAGAATCGATGAAAACTCACAATGGAATTATTGTTGTCAAAAATTATTCCCACCAACTCATATTCCTCAACCTAAACATAATAGACATGAGACATATATATGCTTCATAGAAGAAATTAAGGAAAAACAAGGAAATCAAAAAACTGAACACAATTTTGAACCTTTTCTGCCAGCTTATCCAAAAGGGTTTTGTCTATGGGGAATACACTGCAAGATGGACAAAATTCAAATAACATAAATATCTAAATACAATAATACAAAGATTTAAGAAATCATAAAAACTAGTTGCTAGTATATGCATACCCATATGCACGTGCGTTCAAATAGCAATCATCAGATATCGCCACAAAGGCATACGCATCATTAAAACTCACTAATACAAACACCGGCGGCATATGATAATCCCTCTCCATAGTTTCCCCAAAAAAACTGCAACGGCTTTAGGTACTTGATCATCTACCACTCAATTCAAATCTACTGTTAGAATTGAATCTATACATCAAACATTATTTAAATCAATAAACATTCATCATAATGCACCTTTAGGAATTCGTTTGTGGAAAATAAGACTATATGTGGTAATATTATATATCTTATACCAAAATATTACCCTTAATGAGGCTATGTGGAAGTCCAATTGATGTATGTACCTTTCTCTCAGAATCCTCTTCCTCCTCCCTCTCCAAGTCTTCATCCTCCCTCTCCTCGTCTTCATCCTCACTCTCGTATTCATCCATATATAGATAGTTAAAAAGATAAGTAAACCTCTGCCAAATGTCAAAATAACAATACAAGTGAGATAATTCAAAGGCAACTTTGAAACAAATTGAAAAAGTGACGAAAAGTAAAAATAATAACGTTGTCAATTTGATCACTCAAAAGGAGTTCGAAATTAACCATGATAAAATTTTTTGCTTCAAATCAATAATTAAAATTTTAAACCTTAACAAAGTTTTACATTAGCTCAATTTATAAGAAGTTGAATTTTTCAACAAGAAGAGAAGTGTTAATTCGCCATTTATTAAGTAGTTTCCATTTGGACTCAAAACAAACTCATAAAACATTAAAATACAAAATACCGTCTCATAATAATGAAATAATCAAATATTGCACATGGAATGAGAAGACTTGCCCGTAGAAAACGTTGAGCAGTGGCTACTTCCAAACGTTTCTGTAGTTCAGAGCACTCTACACGAATTGTTATCCCCCAAAACATGGTTCCGAATTGGTTACATTCAAATGTTGGAGTCTGTCAACACAATGACAATGACAAATTGTATAATTTGTATAACGAATGCAGAACAATCAATAAAAAAAATATGCCTAACAAAAACAATGGCTAATTATTATGATTGGCAGCTTTAAAAGCAAAATAACATATTTCTTACAGCTACACACAATGACAATTGAAACAATCAGAATTAAGATTACTAAAACACACACGTACATCTGTTGCAATGTCGTCTTTCCAACATGTATACTTCAAACTTTTAAAGTTTCCCTTTTTGCATATGTTGTCCATAAGATCATGAATATTTTCCTAGTAAGATAATAAGATAACAAGTAAGGTAAGGAATATAAATAGATAATAGGAGAGGGAATGAATGAGAGAATCAATGAAAACTCACAACGGAATTATTGTGGGAATTATTGTGTTCAACAATTATGCCCCGCAGCTCAAATTTATCAACCTAAACATAATAGACATGAGACATATATATGCTTCATAGAAGAAATTAAGGAAATATAGAGAAATAAAAAAACTTACACATTTTTGAGCCTCTCCCACCAACTTATCCAACAGGGTTTCATCTGTTGGGAATTCACTGCCAGATGGACAAAATTCAAATAACATAAATAGTTAAATACAATAATACATAAAGATTTAAGAAATCATAACACTAGTTACTAGTATATGCATACCTATATTCAAGCGTATGCTTCCACAATCAGAGTTTATTTCTTTTCAAATTACAAGTTCAACAACAATTTTTGCAAGAGTGCTAACTAGTTATCCACTAACAATCAGGATGAATATAATATTCACTAGTATTGGTGTTTTTATTTGCCACGATGTTGTAGACCCTAGATTGCCAATGTACTACTACTATCTCTAAATTAGACTTTAAGATGCTTCTTACCAGCTCCTTGTGGTGCTTCCCAGTTTCTTATATGCTCACTAGGTGAACTCTTTTCTTCTCACTCGCCCAGCTTCCCTTGGTTGCATACTAGTTCAGTAACTTTGCCAGGGAGACTAATTTAACTTGATTAGGTGGGTAAAAGGTGAAGTTAAAGGCTAAAAAAAATCTATTTAGACAGGCACGTTCCCAACTTTATATTCTAAGTGCATTTGCAATTTTATTATGCAATTTAAAATTCTTGTCATACAAATTAAGCTGTGTTCTTCTCCAATTAGCATACACAAGCAGAGGGCAATATAAACTTAAAGTTGATTTAGAAAAGAAAAGTCCAGTCAATGACACACGCACAGTAGCTTTTGCTAGGTCCCATGAAAAAAATGTTGTGAAGAAGCACGGTTCATTTCCTTCAGTGACTTTGTATAGTGGAACTTTTGGAGACAACCCCTCCAGCGATGCAGCCATGTCTGTGTAATTCTGCAAGAACTTGAATAATGAATGATACGCTATATGAAAGTCAAGACATGACAAAAGCATAATCTGTTGAACCAGTACCTGGCCAATGTCTAACACATTTTGCTTTTCTTTGGGGTCTACAGACTGACCATCTCAGACAAAGACTTCAGCATGTGTGTCAAGCATCAAAATATCCTCAGTTAACAGATCATCTTGTGAGAAGATGTAAACTTCCTCAACCTGTCCAGCAAACATAATTATTTATATACAAGACACTGAATACCTCTATTCAACAAAGCTTCAATTTTAAGTCCTGAATCACCTCAAATTTTCCGGGGGGATCCACACAGCAACATAAATGATCATGAAAATGAAAGTTAGTGATAATAAGCTGATACAACAATTCATAAAACACATATGCATGCTTATGTGAATATTAATTTCATAAAAAATTATAGTTATACAGCAGATGCTCCCCTAATGAATAAGAAATGCACCTTTATTAATTGAAAATGTGAACAAATGAGGATCCCTGACAATGTCCGGAGAAACCTTTTTGCTAGTGTAACTTTGTTTCCTTCCTAATGCAAACCAGAAAGTGGAGCTCTCAGTCCCTTCTTTAGCATGTTTCAAAGAAACTCCTGGCTGAAATAGTAAAAAAAAATAATAATAAAAAAAAATACTTAGATTATCCATAGTATCAGGCAACAGGAGAAACTTTTATGTTGGTCGATCTAATCAGTTTTTTTCCGATTTTCTTATGTTGGACGGCTCAATTCGGTTCATTTTTTTGAAAACCGATTGAATCGGTTCTTTTCCCGATTCGTTATCCCAAATCGGAAAACTAAACAGAGATCCAACTTATATATAAAAAAAAGAGGGTGCCGATATTGACACCCATAAATATGATAAGCACACCCATATTTTAATAAAAAATTTAATTACAAAAATATCCCAACAAGAATTTACCAGTAAGGACAAATTGGGTTAATTAAAAATAAACCAAATACTATGTACATCTAATAATTACACCCATATCTTTAACTACATCACTTTATTAAAAAAAAAAAAAAACCCCTAATTAAACCCTAATTCTATTTCAAGTATCAAAATCCCCAATTATCATCCTGTTTGACATGAATTTTAGGTATTTTAGAGAGAACTACTGCCGCTAATATAAGAATTCGAATTCTTGCAGATTATGTCAAGTTTAGACTTTAGAGACATCAGCAGTGAGAAAGGGAAGTTTGAGAATGTTGGTTTCACTGTCAAGGACTTTGCAGAAGCTAGAGGATAATTTGATTTGAAACTTGATGATTGTAAATAAAACAAGTAATCAATTTTTTTTTTCTTTGTTTGTGAGAGAATGCTTGAAGTGAAGGTAATATTTGGAAGTCAAGAATTTGAAACAGAGAGAACTTGACAACTTGAAGTAAAACTTCTCGAAATTTAAGAATTTAAGAATTCTCCGAATTGCAACATTTTGCCGATTCTATTTCATAGTTTCCATGCTCTTCATGCATCGTCTTTATCTCTACTGACTTGTGCCTTGTTATTAGACAATTTCAGGTTGGTTTCTACAGGGACCAGGTTTTACGTTTTTCACCTTCACATTTTACTATAATTAAAGGAGTTACTAAATTTTAACAAACATGATTAAAGGAGCAACAAGTAACATGATTCCAATTCAAAATCTTCTTTAGACGGATGTAAGGTCGCTGTGAGCTCATTTCTACTTTTATGCCCATATACGACCCAAGTTTATCTCCAATTTTAGTTGTAAAATCTGCTACTATCATATCAATAATTTTGACATTTTATGAGATCTATTTCACTTATAAGAAGTTTGTTGATTGAATCTTAGGACTCTAATGGCTCTTTCACCGATGAATTTTGAGGCATTTTTGTTAAGCAAACGATGCCCTCTAATCCATTGCACAACATGCAAATTCATCAATACTCAAGCATTCCATTTACAAGTCAGATTCAAACCATGTCATTACATACATCCTAATACATGTCAGCATCATCCAGTGTCAATCTGTCAACCTCCCCGATCAATTTACTAAGTTAGCACTAAACAGTATCTCCATAACTTATAGCAAATTATAAACCTTCACTGTTATTGTCATTAATCAAGTATTGATTTACAAATGCATGACTTGAGTCTCAGACTCTCAATAGCTAGAAATCCCACATACATGGAAACCTAGATTGATCACTGATGCATACAAGTCAATGAAATCAAAAGCAAAAACAAAATGCTATTTAACATCAACATAACCCTGAATGAGAAAATAAAACACAAATCAACTTAGGGCCGTAAAGAAGAAGAGTGATCATCAAAGAGTGAATCAATTCTAGGTCAAGTAACACATTGCACAACTGCGTGTGAAATCTGGAATTGCATCATTAACCTGTTCTCTCAGCACTCTTATGGCTAGAATCATGCATTTAAATAATCAGCTACAAACGTAGAAAAAAGGAGCACTTAGCATCAATGAATATGATCCAGTGGTTATGACCATTACTGCTAAAAGAGGAGAAGTTACAATGCAAGAGGCTCAGTTTCTTTTAATGAGCTTCGAAGCTAGACGAGAGCAATTTGTTATGACTGGTCAAATACCAATTGCCTCAGCAAATATGCATGTCACAACTCAAAGAAGTGGCCAATCAAGAGAAAGAGTCAGAGGAGGAAGATCTAACAACAACTCTAGGCCAATATGCCAAGTGTGTGGAAAACTTGGTCACACAACCAATATCTCCTATCACAGATTCGATCAAACCTAACACGACTCTGTCTCCAGGTCATATCCTTCTCCACAAGGTAGGGGTGTTAATTCGGGTTGACAATATTAAATGGGTCAGACCCCCTCGACCCAAACATGACACATTTAAATATAGGTCAACAAGAACACGACACGAATAACCCGTTTATTAAACGGGTTTAATGGGTCGTGTCAAATGACCCGTTTAAATTACCCATATACATGATCTGCTTAACCTTTAATACATATTTCACTAAAATACACATTAAAAATAAAAAATAATCAACAAGTTCACAGTAAAATAAGTCCACAAATGCAAATCCACAAGTTCACAGATTCGAATCCAAGTTAACAAATACAAATCAATAAGTTCACAAATACAAATCTTTAATTGCAAAACATGTTAACTCTTCTTCTTCTTATCCATAATCCTCACGATAGCTGCTGTTTAAAACATCAACCGAAAATTGGGCATTTGAGCTGAAGACGCATAAAATGATGGTGTTAGAAGTAAGATGTGAAATTAAGATTCCAAAGCAATGAAATTAAGACGAGGAAACCAAAATAAAAGTAACGGAATTAAAGATCTAAAATTGGAAAACTAATCTTATTCTTTAATTGAAAAAACATGACACTCAATAATTTAATTCTAGTATTCCACTAACAAATATATCAACAATTAAACTTACTACAACCCTATTTTCAGGCGTAAGGGCGCGTTTACTAATCAGGAATGAGAAGAATCGGAAACAAGTTCCATCGGAAAAGGAATGGAAGGGAATCGGAATTAAGTTACTAAATTCCATTAGTGTGTTTACTAACTTTCTTAGAATTAGAGATGGAATTAAATTTATACAAAATTGATTACAAAAATACCCTTGTGTACAATATATATATATATATATATATATATATGAGATGTATGACTGTAACTAATAAAAAAAGTTTATATTTAAAGAAAATAAAAATAAAAATCCAAAGCCAAAACAATATGAATTCATGACAATTCACATTTTTTTTTTCTTATAATTATATTTAAAGAAAAAACAATAGAAATCCAAAGCAAAAGCAATATGAATCAAGTTTGAATTTCATCAAACAATTTTTTATTTATTTTGTAATTAACAATTCACTCACGTATAAAGTAAAAATCAAGTGCTAAGTATATATATATATATATATACAGTAGAACCCCTCTAAATTAATATTCTTGGGACCCATCCTTGAGTATTAATTTAGAGGGGTTATTAATTTGAAGAGTTTTACCTTATAAAGTATTATTTTGTCTTAGAAAACGTATGAAAGTCGATTTCTTGTTTAGGGAAGGTTCCTTTTCGGGATTTCTTATTTAGTTGGTTTTTTTGTTTGGGGAAATTTTTTTATTTATTTTTTTATTTTTTAGGATTCTTCATCATAATTGCACTGCCCATGGCAATTGAAAGGTTTTGCTTTTCCTCGCAATTGCACAGCCTGTGTACCACTTATTGAGCTACCTAATCACATTCAACTCAAGAACACCACATTGCCCTATCTGCCACTAAATTTGAAGAAGAAGTGTGTTATACTCCAACTGAAGAGGATATCATCAATGATATCACAAGATAGAATAATAGTCATGAGGTATCTAAAATCTCTATAAGTAAGGATATTCAAATGCTAAATTTAATTGAAACCTTTTGGTTACAACAAGAGTTGATTACAATAACTTATTAAGGACAATTCAAAAGAAGAATGATGAAGTCAAAAATATCAAACATAGTGGCCTAGTGCAAACTATCATCTTGAAATACTTTCTTAGTTCTTGAATAATTTGTAATATATATTTTACTTTTATGAAATTATTAATTTATACGACAATCGGGACCGAAATTTTACACTAGGTTTCAAAAAATATATATTAATTATTACGATAGAGAGGGTTATTAATTTTTTACACTGGCCCAGGTCGAGATCGGGATATTTTATTAATTTAGAGATGATATTAATTTATAGGAGATTAATTTACAGGGGTTCTACTTATATATATTTATATATATAATTATTTATATATTTATATATAGTTATTTATATGGATATAGTTATTTTAAAAAATAAGTGGGGATAATTTAGTAAAAACATATGAATTCCCTTTTCAATTAGGAAAGGGAATTTGATTCTTAGGGTGAGTGGGAGAAATTAAGTTCTCTTTCAATCAGGAACTTAATTCCTGATATGTATATGGGGTCCACGGAACTTAATTCCCAAAAAAATTAGTAAACACATGAATTCGAAAATCAGGAACTTAATTCCCTTTCCAAGATAGGATTCCTGATTAGTAAACACGCCATAAATGTAAGAAAACAATAAACTAATCAAATAAAAATAGAAAAATTATAGCTTATTTCAATTATCAATCAACCATAGAAAAAACAAGAAGCGATATCAATTTACATTGTTATCGAATCGGGACCAACACTATTTTTTTAATAAAAAAAAACACCTATATATGTACTAGAAATACCAACAAAAGCAAAATTTGTTAATATTACATACCATAGTTGAATAATAATCCAACCAAAGCAAACCCAGATTATGAATAACAATGTTATGAATCAAGAAAACAAGATTATGAATTAAGGGCTTGTTTGGTATGCTGTATTGTATTGTATTGGACTGTATTGAATTGGATTGTATTGTATTGGACTGTATTGTATTAGACTGTATTATTCTTATACAATCCTGTGTTTGGTGATATTTTGTATTAGACTGTATTATGTTGTATTAACTAATATAACCTCTCCACTCTGTATTAGCTAATACGATATCCACTGTATTAGACCAATTAAAATGTTTTAGCTAATACAATACAGTGAACAATGCAAAACAAACCAAACATTGTATTGTATTATTCTAGTACATTTTAAACTCTTAATACAATACAGTACGGCGCACCAAACGAGCCCTAATTTTTAAAATATTATGAATAAAACAAACCCTAAATCAGCCTTGAAGCAGAAGAAAAAGAAGAGGAAGTGTGTACGACATTCCTTTGAAACACAGAGAGAGAGAGAGAGAGAGAGAGAGAGGAGAGAGAGAGAGAGAGAGAGAGAGATAGTTGAAGGATTGAAGCGGTTGTGGTAGTGAAAAGGTAAAATTTAGGTTTAGGGTTTTGATTTTCACATTATATAGTATATGTAAGATTTACACTAATGTCCTTTAACAATAAATTTACATATTTTCCTTTACTAATCATGTCGACCCATGACCCACTAAGCTTAACCCGAACACAACATGATTAATAAACGGGTTACGCGGGTTGACCCGTTTATTGACACGACCGGTTTAGTCTCAACCCAAACCCATAATAAATGGGTTCGTGTCGTGTCGACCCGTCATGTCGTGACCCATATTGCCACCCCTACCACAAGGCAACGTTGTTCGTCAAGCTGAAACATTGCAAGCGTATGACAACTTTTATCAATTGAATAACAACAGTTTGAGTGATATAGCAGCAAATTCAAGCTCGGTGGCCGATCCTAGTTGATATATCGATAGTGGAGTTACCAACCACATCACTCTAGACTTCAACAACCTCTCAATCAGTAATGAATATAAAGGTAATGAGAAATTAGCAGTTGGTAATGGCCAAACTCTATATTGGTCAATTACAAATTTCTTCAAAAACCAGGCTTGATTACAACATTTGTCTAAAAAAAAGTTTTATTTGTACCTGAAATTACCAAGAATATCTTAAGTATTTCTCAGCTACAAAAGATAATGATGTGGTGGTAGAATTTAACTCTAAAGCTTGTTTTGTAAAGGATAAGGTCACGAAGAAAGTGTTGCTTCAATGGGTGTTTAATGATGGCTTGTACCAACTTATGTTCTCAAGTGTTGAAGGAAGTCATTTTTCAAGCAATCTTTCAGCTAATGTCAAGTCTGGGTCTGTTCCTTTAAAGTCTTTGTTTGATGTTTCTCAAAATAAAACTAGAGTAACTTCTGTTGCTAGTTAAAGCACCTAAGTGTAATGTTTTGCACTCACTTCAGGTTTGTTACCTTTTCCAAGGCAAACTCTTGTAAACATTTGGTATAATAAGCTTGGCCATTCATGCTCTGATGTACTATCTTCTGTGTTAAAACTTCTAAATGTAAATGTGTCAAGGTTCTCTTTACACTATTTTTGTGATGCATGCAAATTAAACAAGTCTCAACAGTTACCTTACACTAAATATACTCATGCTTATAGTGCTCTCTGTTAGAAATGGTGTGTGAAGATGTTTAGGGTCCATCACCTCTTCCATCTTCATAAGGACATCGATATTATCTAAGTATTATTGATGCGTTTAGCTGGATATTCCCATTAGTTTAGAAGTCACAAGTCCAATAAACTTTCATTTCATTCCATAAGTTTGCTGAAACCCAATTTTCCATAAAACTCAAGTGTCTTTAGAGTGATAATAGGGGAGAATTTATCTCTCTTTCATCTTATCTTACTGAGAATGGTATTGTTCATCAAAAATCTTATCCTCACACATCTCAACAAAATGGCATTGCTGAAAGGAAGCATAGACATATTGTTGAGGTTGGCTTGTCTCTTCTTACTCATGCTAATCTTTTTCTTTCATTTTGGTGGAAGGCTTTTCATACAACTACTTACCTTATCAATAGACTTACATCTCCAGTTTTGCTTAATCTGTTACCATATGCCAAGTTGTTTAATCGGTGCCCAAATTTTCTTGTTCTTAAACATATTGGTTGATCATGTTTTCCCTATCTTTAAGCTTATAAAAAACACAAGCTTAATTTTCGTTATGCTAAATGTATGTTTATTGGTTATTGTGACTATTCAAAGGGATACAAATGTCTTCATTCAAGTGGTTGAGTATACATCTATAGAGATGTCATCTTCAATGAGGAAGAGTTTCCATATTCAGTCATGTTTGGGGTCAAGTCTAGCTCTCCTTCATCTGGTATTCCTTTATCAGTTTTGTCTAAAAATATCTTTGTTCAGTCACAGTCACAAGGTACAAGCTCATCTGCTAAGGATTCCTTACCATTAACACAAAGATCTTATAAGAAAAACTCATTGTACTCTGACAAAATTCAATTCGATATCCTTAAATTCAGAATTAAAGGTTATTCTTAGTATGTCACACAGTCACAGCTTTTCAATTGTGAGCAGAATGGTTAGAATAGTAAAGTAACATTAAGTCTCACTCTCTTTCCACTATACATCCCTTCAAAGTGAGCCATGATAAATTTTGTCATTCCCTCAAAATTCTTTTTGGTCTTTAGGTATGTTAAGAGGGTAGTGAAAAATGGTAAATTCAAATGAAAACTGTCAAATTCTTCATCCAAACGATCATTTTGAAGCCACACAAGTTAAATGTTTACACTAAACATTTGATTGTAAAAGAAACCAAAAACAAATAATAAAGAACCAAATCACCAAATACCTCAGCCGGTGAAAGAAATCGGGTATAAGGGTCGCCCAAACTGGCCAACATTCTTCTAATCATATCATGCGCCTTCGATCTTGTCTGAATCGAAATAGTCAAAATATCTTCCCGTTTTCTCTGAAATCCAAAACAAAATTCACTTAATATTCGAATAATACACGTTAACAACACACAAGCAAATATATAAAATACTGATTAATTACCAGCCGATTATCGGGAGTCCAGCGATGGCTCGCGGAATCGAGAAAGCTGTCATTAACAATCTGCCAAGCTTCCTCTACAATTCCTTCGTTAGTGAGCGTTTGAGGTTCCTTGTCGGCCTCCTCCGGTGGTTCTGCGTCGTCTCCTTGGCGACAATCGTCGTAGAGAGAAACGGCAGGAGCAGGACTGCAGGAGGCGTCAGTGTTTGTGTTGCGGAGGGGGATTCTAGAGCAAGCGAAGAAGGTGAAGAGAGCAGAAGATTGAATGAGAGCTCCGGTTAGAAGATTGACTAGTGCTTTCTTGGCCCAATTGTTGTTGTTGATTGTACGGACAACGGTGGTTGGTTTTAGAGTTGGAGATGGTGAGGGGAGAGTGAGGAGTGGAAATGGAGTGTTGTGGTGGGAGGAGGAGTGTCATCCTCATCTTCTCAAACTGTTCACTTCTTCAACCGTTTGGTTTTGTATGTTTGTATATTATTGTTAAGTATTTTCTATACGTATAAATTGTCAATTCAAATTTACAACCCCATGGGCCATGGCTATGACAAGAGGAGATTCGCTGAGTGACCTCACAAAATTATTATAAAATAAATTATTTAAAATTTCATCTCAATTATTGTAATTTTGTTGTCACAATAGATTGCTTCATATCGCGTCATATCCATTATAAAGAGGATCGGTAAAATAAAGATAATTATTTCAATACTATACTTTAAGAACGTATTTACTAATCATGAATTTTTATTGGGAAAGAAATTCATGTGTTTACTAAATTTATGGGAAATTAAGGGGGTGTATTGGTTTAAGATTTTATTAGACAATTTTGGGAAGGAAAAGTCTTGTGGTATTGGGTTGAGACTTTTTAATAAGTTAGATAAGTCTAATGGTATTTGATCAAGACTTTTAAGATTTTTTTTAAAAAGTCCATATTATCTTGTGGTATTGGATCCACACTTTTAAGAGGCAGCAAATTGTCTAATGGTATTAGATTGAGATCAAGATTTTTAGGATTTCATGACAAAATGGATTTTTCAAATTTTTCAGTAATATGTATAAATAGCTTGACCCCCAAATTGTCTTACCCTCTCCCACAATACTTTCCAGACTTTTTTTCACTCTCTCTCAGCATTAACTTCATCTTCCCAAATCTTCGCCGTCTCCGCCCTCGTCATCAGCTTCTCAAATCTTCGCCATCTTCCCAAATCTTCTCAAAGCTTCTCTCAACATCAGTTTCTCTTCCCATACTTTGTGGATTTTGTTGGATGATATATGTTGGATGTTGAAGGGATCTAGGTTTATAAAGATTGAAGATTGATGAAGATGGGTTAGTGAAGGTTGATTGATCTGTGTTTGTGATGGTTGATTGATTTTTGTAAAAATTTGTAAAACAAAAGAAAAAGAAAAGGTGATGGTCGATAGATCTGGGTTCAGGGATGAGGTGGGTTTAATTTATTATTATTATTTTTTTTTAAGCTTAACGTTGACTTGTTCAATTAACAAATTTAACGTAAGG
The DNA here is from genome assembly GCA_030490815.1 of Acer saccharum. Taxonomy (NCBI): domain Eukaryota; kingdom Viridiplantae; phylum Streptophyta; class Magnoliopsida; order Sapindales; family Sapindaceae; genus Acer; species Acer saccharum. The sequence goes on along the minus strand of CM059877.1, from coordinate 21,564,447 downwards.
ATGAACGTTAAACTCGTTCAACCTACGTTGAACTTGTTTATGAACGAGGTTTACGATGACTTGTTCACCGAACAAGTTTATCGTTAGAATGATCGTTAAACTCATTTAGTCTATGTTGAACTTGTTCATGAAGAATTTTCATAAATTTCATAAAAATAATTTTAAAAAATAATTTTTATGAAGCTAAACGTTGACTTGTTCACTGAACAAGTTTGACGTTAAAATGAACGTTCAACTCGTTCAACCTACGTTGAACCTATTCATGAAGGAGGTTTACGATGACTTGTTCACCAAACGAGTTTAACGTTCATTACAAGTTTATCGTTATAATGAACGTTAAACTCGTTTAACTTAAGTTGAACTTGTTCATCAAAAATTTTCTTAAATTTAATTAATTATTTTATAAAATAAAAAAAATTATGTATATTTACATTGACTTGTTCACCGAACAAGTTTTACGTTAAGAGGAACGTTAAACTCATTTAACCTACGTTGAACTTATTCTTGAAATTCATATTTTTAATTTTTATTTATTTATTTCATATAAAAAAAATATGATTTTCAAGTATTTTAAATTATTTTTTTTTTAATTTTTAAATAATTTTCTATTAAATAATATATAATAATAATAATAATATATATTGCAGCAACCGGTTGAAACCGTTGTCTTTTAGTGGGTGACAGCCCACTTCTTTTTTTTATTATTATTATTTTACACCTTTTTGTTGCTATGTACGGTACAACACATATATGTTGTTTGTACCATAGCCAAGGCCATTTGAAATCCATGGCAGTACAGTCTCTACGGTTAGGCCTCTCTCACTCTCTCTCGGCGACAAACAGAGAGATACGTCGAACAACTACTAGCGACAAAAGCAAGAAGAGAATGGCGTCTCTTTCTATGTCGTCAACGCAAACTCTCTCACTCCACAACAACAACCGACCGATTCTCTCGAACCAGAAGAAGAAGCTCGTTCGAGCTCGTTCTCTTTCAATCCTCTGTGGTTAGTTAATTTCATGAAATTCAATTGAATTTGAGTTGAAAATGTTAAGTTTTATCATTACAATTGTTAGAAAGGGAGAGGATTTGGTGCGGCTTGTTACGCTGCGCCTCTATCCGCACGCAATCGCCGGTGGATCTCTACCATTTCTTTTACGTATAAATCCTCAATCTATACAAATTTATTAAAACTTCAAAATTAAAACTCATAAGATGATTACTCATGGTAAAACTGACATCTCAAAACCATAGGTTTACCAATCCATTTCCTCTATTTCTTCTACTGAGGTCACACTTTCAAGGGTTGATGAAGCATTGCAAATTCCTACTTGGAAGGAAGCTATGCAAGCCGAATTCAATACTCTTTAATGAATAAAAACTTGGAGTTTAGTCCATCATACAACTGACATGAATGTAGTGGGCTGCAAATAGATTTTTAAGATCAAATATAATGCCGATGGGTCTGTTGAAAGGTATAAAGCCAGGTTGGTGGTAAAGGGTTTTACTCAAACTTCAGGATTCGATTTCTTGGAGGCATTCAACCCTCTAGTAAAAAGCTCCACCATTCGGGTTGTATTAAGTTTTGCCAATAGTACGTAACGGTTGGGACATTCAACAACTTGATGTCAATAATGCATTCCTAAATGGAGAGCTTAAAGAGTCGTTTTTAATGTCTCAACCAGAAGGTTTTATTTATCCAAATCAGCCCTCATATGTATGTAAATTGTACAAATCTCTCTATGGACTCAAAAAGGCTCCGAGAGCATGGTATGCAAAGCTCAAATCTGTACTGCTTACTTGGGGATTCAAAAACTCTTAGGCCGACACTTATCTATTCTTTTACAAGACCTCACCAATTATGAAACTGACATCAACTCACTAACAGATTTTAACACTTCATTCACCTAATCACTGCTCTTCTAAAGCTTGCCATGTTATTGATAATGATGATGATGATGATGATTTCAAAGGAGAAATAGAATTTAAAGAGTTAGTCTGACACCGTGGCCCTTCTTCATCCACAACTACAACAAGAAGGTGTTATTAAGTTAGGTCGGACTGGGGAGAAAAACTTTCATCAAATGCATCACCATATTTGTCATCACCCCAACACTTGCAACCACACAAATTAAACAAATAATACATCTACTATTCTACCATTATTACTACCATAGTGCAACCAGCTGCATGATGTCAACCTAAAGCTGCAATTCATTCCATATTGCTTCCCCCAAACATTATCACACTAACTCTTTCAATGCAAAAGGCAAACATTACACAAACATTGCTCGTGCTCTTCTGGCCACATCGAATTCAAAATTAAAACAGATTTTTGGCTCAATTTCACCTAATTTGATACTAATGAATTGACACTAACAAATAGATTGATCAAAATTACTGAAAATCACTATGATATTTTGAGATTGCATACTCATAAAACCACTTTTTAAAACTCGTAAAAAAAATTGACTCTCTAACTAACTTTTTATCAAACTATATAAAATAGACAGAGCCATGGAAATGTGTGCTTCCCAAAGTACAACCATGTCAATAATCACTATTACATCATAAATGAATCATAGTCGACACACGCAAAAGTAGATTCCAATTTTCTGTAAATTAAAGGTTGAGAGAAATTTTCAACTGCTATCCTATCTCTAAAGGTTTGTAAAATTTGAATGAGTTTAACAAACAATTCCAGTGCCCTTTCTGATTTGAAAACAACTATGGTGACATTTACTTGCGTTCTAAGGCAGTAATAATTTCTCGTTTCATTTTTTCCCCTTTCTCTCTTTCTCAATTTTCTAAAGTATCTTCCAATAGAGTCAACAAATTTCCTCCTTAACTGGCATTGTATGACATTGATTCAATTGACATATTCATAGTATGATTCTAAATTGTAAAATTTTCATTTATTTAAATCATCATATACAGGTGATATCTGCTATTCGTTGAGTGTACTTTACAAACCAATCCACAAATATTGAAGCGACATAATTAGCTTTATACACCATATTTGATTATAACATATCCAACATGTACATTTTGAGACATAATAAAACATAATCAGGATTAGCATTAAGTAATTGTAAATAACTAAATACTCGAGGCGTGTTATCAATATATTAATCTAGAGGGGGGGGTGAATAGATTTTAGCTATTATTACCCAATTTTCAGATACAAGTCAATATTACGAAAATGACCCTACTAGTCAAAAATACAAGCAAGTGTAATATAGTGCAGAATTAAAAATGACACTTGATGTATACGTGGAAACCCAACCACTGGGAAAAACCATGGGCTGTATAGTGCGCCACACTCGGAACTCGAAATCACTAATTGAAATGAAGTTTACAACCTATGTAGACCTCGTCTAACAATCTGGTCTGTAACCCCTCACTTCTACCATGCGAGCCTTTATTAGCAACCCTATTCCAATTTGCTTGAGGCCTAAGCACTCTTAGCCTCAAGTCTTAATTCTCTAAGAAGAGATAATGCAACCTATGTGAATATGTATGAATATTCAAATAACAAACAAGGCTAGGGAACCTTAGATGCTTATCTAGGATGATGAGATAATCAATTAAAATCAATCCTAGATATCAAGTGCTAAATGACATGTCATAATAGCTTAGATAAACATAGATTATAAAAACCTAGATATCTATCACAATACAACACTCAATCAATTCATCACAATTAATTCTCTAATCTTGTATTTATCATATGATCAAAACATACAAGTAAATTAAAGAGAATAGCTTGATAATAAAAATAATCAAATAAGATGAACTTAATCAAAATCTTACCAAGCAAGTTGTGATGATGCAAATCCAATCATTGATGCATTCTATATAGTAATAGAAGATGCAATATGAAATATGATGCAAAAGGGATTTGATTTGAGTGGTTAAAAGAGAGTTCTTTGATTGATTTTTCTCTTGAAAAATGTTCTAAAGAAAATATATGATATTTTTGACTCTCTTGGACGACCTAAAATCATAGAAGACTTTATATAGGCAACTCTAGTAGAGTGAGGTCGTTTTGAAAAATCGCACCTGATTGTGCGTTGTGCGCTGGTCAGCTTGCGCTGGACGTCCAGCGCACCACCAGCGCATAGACCATTTTTCATGGGCGCTGGTGGGGCTGCGCTGGTCGACCAGCGCACCACCAGCGACAGACCACTGGGCGATCTGCGCTGGTCCGACGCTTGACGACCAGCGCACAGCAGAGCCCACTCCTTTGAACCCAAAAACACATGCAAGGGTAAAAAGGTAAAACATGATGCATCCTAAAAGCCTAACATGGTATGACATTAAAAACACAAGATGCAATCAATATTTATGCAAGAAGAGATGTTATATGATCATGAATGCACATAATAACAACACATACACAACATACAAGAAAATGAATTAAGCATGAGATGTGAGTGTGTGTGTGCAACTAATCTCTTCAAAGCAAATTAAGCACATAGAAATTTACCTTTGGTGCTTATCAACCTTGAGGACATGAGAGGGTCTTGAGCTTGAATATCATTCACTTAATCTACCCTTACATAAAATCCCCAACACGTGGTTTGTCCACGAAATAAGCCAATTAAAATATGGGAATCCTTACAGTAATTTTGTTACATGGAGCATGGTCCCCAATTCTAGATAGTATCATGAGTATCAATTGAAGGGATTATAATATTTAAACGCTTTGAAAAACTACAGAACAAAACAAAACAAAACAATAATGCTAGAAAACAAAACAATGCCAACATAATTGCCTAATTTACTTAATTTCAATTTTCAAACATATAGATAGAAGCCTATCTTGAAGAAATCAGCTTCAATCATGGAAAAGCAAAAAAAGAAAGCTCACCAGATCAAGGACATGGACAAGAGATTTAATTCCATTTTTATCCATTAAATGGATGTGCTCTTCCACCCATCTGCCCAGAACCAAATCTAGCTCCAGAAACCCTCTCTGTTTGCTCCTATATAATAATCTACCACACAAACACAACACAGAAACCGATTTTAGTTTGGAAATTAGTAAAGTAACAATAATGAATGATAACAGCTAGTCAAAGATCTGTTACAGTGTAAATTTTAAATAGATATAGAAACTTTGTCTCATTGCGTTTCTCCATGACCAACTTTTCAAACAATTACAAAAGAAAGGTATTAAAAGTACTTAATTTGAATCATATCAAGAGAGGAAACAAATACCAATTCTAAAAGCAAATTCGAAAGAAAAACAAACTAATCACACTAAAAGCAAACAACCCTTGCCAAACACACACCCAATCACGATTACTATAATAGTATAATATAATTTTGTTTGGTAATTTATAAGTAGCAATCAAATAAAATAACGAGTTTTTTTTGAATTTTATTGTTTTATATTGTACTTAAAAAAGGAAATAAAGATAAATAACGGTTAGTTAAAGGTACTTTCCTGTAACTTTAGCAAAACTACGATCTTGTTGCACTTTCATCAAATATTGGGATACTTTATTGCAATTTTCCCTTAAATAAATTAGTTGCATTGAATAAAAGGTTAAGACATACCCGAAATCCAACGCACAATTCAACAATGGGTCAAATATGGAGATCCCTACATGTTCTTCTCCAACGTCAAATCCTAACTGAGGAGCTTGTTTCTTCTTTAGCTTGGTAAATAATCATGCTTTGGTAAGAAACCTCATCTTAAAAATAAATTAAAAAAAAAAATAGTGAGTTAGAGTTAATAAAAATGGTCATTCCTCACTCATACATTCAAACCAACATTTACAAAATCAATGGAAAGAGAAGAGTTAGAAGACAACATCATTTCTCTATTAAATAAATAAATTTTACGAAACTATAGAAGTTTGTATCTTCATAATTGTATTAATTTGAAAATTAGTAGAGTAACAATAATGAATGATAACAACTATTAAAAATCTGTTACAATGTAAATTTTAAATAGATATAGAAACTTTGTCTCGTTGCTTTTCTCCCTCACAAACTTTTTGACTTGAAAGCTACCCACAATATGTGGAGAAGCTCGTGCTAGAAGACCTTCAAGATTAGTTAGTTAGTTTGGTTCTTTGAATATATTTTCCATAAATTTTTTTTTTTTTAAAACAACATTACACCTTGATTCACTGCCTTATTTATGGTCTCATTCATTTCTTTAAGATACCTCTGCAATATAAATAAATAAATAAAACAAAAAATTAAGATTCAAAAACAATTACCATAAATATTACTCTTATAGAAGCTTTATCCAACTCTGATTTTGCTTTTACATAAGCAACCGCATCAACTCTCAAATAAACCTTCGGCCATTCAATTTTGTTTTTAAAACCCACCAGGGAATAAGCAAGCAACAAATTAAATTGAAATATTAAAAATAAGCATACCACAAATTATATAGTAATATCACAATTCGAGTTGAAGAAAAAAAAATCTTACATTTATTAATTTGTACTCGTTGATGAACATGAAATCTAAATACACCAATTCTGAAACTGACATCAACTCACTAACAGATTTTAGCACTTCATTCACCTAATACAAAAGTTTAAATATTAAATAGTTAAACAAAAAGTTAATTATTAAGCATTAAAACCTATAATGGACTATCTAAATAATAAATATAACCACAACTCAACTGTCAATCTAACTTTCAAATTGATATCTTTTGACCTCCAAAATCCATATATTAATGACCATGAAGCAAGGATATAAACAGAAATCAAGTTAAATTTCTAATCGCTCTTTCATTTTCTTATTGCGGTGTTTGACATTACCTGTGTCAAATCCTAAATTGCTTGATTAAAGTTAAGACTATAAACAAGCCTTAACATCACAAAAATATGGCAGCTAGGGTTTGTGAAACTAAAAAAATAAAAAGAGCTAATTTTTTTTACATTTTTAAGACAATGCCTTTTAGTAGTATAATCATGAGGCAAAATATAAATGGCAATAGTTGTGTCCGACAGACATTATTAACTTATAGCAGGTACTTGAAAAGGAAAATAAAGATAAATAACGGTTAGTCAAAGATACTTTCCTGTAATTTTAGCAAAACTACAATCTTGTTGTACTTTCATCAAATATTGGGATACTTTATTGCAATTTCCCTTAAATAAATTAGATGTATTGAATAAAAGGTTAAGACATACCTGAAATATAACGCACAATTCAAGGCTGGGTCAGATATGAAGATCCCTATATGTTCTTCTTCAACGTCAAATCCTAACTGAGGAGCTTGTTTCTTCTTTAGCTTGGCAAACAAGCATGCTTTGGTAAGAAACCTCATCTATAGAAAAAACCATAGTGAGTTAGAGTTAATAAAAATGGTCATTCCTTACTCGTACATTCAAACCAACATTTACAAAATCAATGAAAAGAGAAGAGTTAGAAGACAACATCACTTCTCCACTAGATAAATAAATTTCAAGGAACTATAGAAGTTTGTATCTTCATAATTGTATTAATTTGAAAATTTGTAGAGTAACAATAATGAATGATAACAACTAGTCAAAGATCTGTTACAATGTAAATTTTGATGGATCTCTTGGAGCTCCATTAGATTCTAATTAAGGGAGTCATTAATGGATCTCTTGGAGCTGTAAAAATTATAGCTCCTCTCTTAATTAAGCTAAGGGTCTTGATTAAGTGATTTCTTGGATATGCTCTAAGTATTTGTGTTTGTTTGTTTATTTTATTTTGTTTGATGGCTTTGTTAGGTTTTGGTTGCATTTGTGCTTGTTTATTTGTTGAGTAAACAAGGATAAATCAACATTTAGATATAAGATTTATCATTTTATAGTTTGGGTTGTTAAAGAGTGAAAATGACATTTCAACTTAAACAAAAGCTTGTAATGCAAATTATGCAAATGCTAATCATATATCTATTTTTTTCTCTCATATTGTCAGAAACAAAATGTGAAGAAAAAAATTTATATCTCCTTTTTATTGGGTATGCTTAGTTATCAGACATTTTGTTCAAGTCAATGAAATGAAGCCTTTTGTTTCTTAAGGTCCTGTGTTTGATTATATCTCTTGATTTATGGCATGTTTTATTGAAAGACTGACAATGTATGAACAAAGATTCACTTCAATTTGTTGATTATCAATTTCTTGTGGTTTTGGATAAGGGTTTGTGCTGTTGATATACTACCTCAAGTCCTAAAATGGAGGACCCAGTTGTGGAATTGAATGGAGATCCTGTGAAAAAAATCCCTAAATCCAGAGAAAAAGTCTTCGGCAAGTTCGGTTGAGAATGCGAAAAAGGTTACAAAATATTGGGAGCTTAACATTGCTGCAACGTCAAGGGTCTCAGCACCAACTAGTTCCAGTATCAGAAAGAAAATAGACCCTAAAAGTGGATCTAAATAAAGTTCAAGTCTGACCAAACCAAATGTTAGTGCTTCTTTGAAAACTTCAAATTCAGTTCTAGTGATTAGAAGAAAAAGCACTGGTGGATGTCATGCCTAGGTTTTTGGATTGATTTTGTGTGTTGAAATCTAGTTGTGTGATAATAGAAGAGTTGATTTTCTGGAGTGAATTAATTTTTCCCTAATCTGTTTTTACAGGTTTAATGGAGGTATTCCGGAGATATTGTTGAAGAAGAAGATCTAAACAAGAAGCAAATCTTGAAGAAGAAGAAATTAAGAATGAGAAGTTTAAGAGAGAGAGAATTTAGAGAGAGATTGGATAAAATACTTGTTTGCCCCTTTCATTCCCTTTCCACAATTTAATACAACAATTCTTTGGAATCTGTTTGTAACTATAGTTTTAGTGATGTCAAAATTACCCATCGGTTTGGGGACCCGTGGGGACTCGTCCCGTTAGGGACATGTTTAGTACCTACAATTTATATCATGGTATGAGGTCGGTATTTTTTTTAATACCCGATTCAATTTCGGGACGGTTACAAGATTTTAAGTCCCCGCCACCAACAATCCCCGTACCCGTTATAAAACAAAATTAGGGTTTTTAGCAAAAATGCCCTATTGTAGGGAGCTAATTAAAAATCTACCCTAATACCAAAATCAATTGCAAAACTACCATGTTTTTCCCAAAATACCCTCACTCATCGCCCACCATATTTATTAACCTTATTTATTACTTTTACCAACCATTTACCAAACAATTAAACTAAACACTATCTAACCCTTTTCCTACTCTACACCACTTTGTTTCCTACATTTTTCTTTTTCAATTTGTTATGTTTAAAATACATTGGAGATTATTTTTTTGTCTCATTTTCTGCCTTTAATACAATGACATCACCTTAAAAGTCCTGGAAGGGTATTTTGTGATTTTGTTTTTCTTTTCCAGAAACCAGATAGTCATTAGGGTGTATTGTGATGTCACTAGAATACTTAAGGTGGTTTATTGATGACCAAGCGGAGAATAACTGTAATTTCAAGATGTCCTTTGTTTGAATGTTGGTTTAAATCTAATTTGTGGACATGCCAACTGGTTATCATGTTCCACATTATCTGCTATACTGTAAATGCCATAATTCTTTCAGTTGAGTGCGAACTTGACTCCCTTTATCTTTTGATACTTTTTGTTTGCATGCGTTGGGGAAAAAGCCACTTGAGATCCCCTGGTATTTATGGATTACACTGCTTCTCCATGCCCCTCATTTCCTTGTGTCTCTCAGTCTTGTCCATGCTGAAGATATATGATAATTTATGATACTGTATTTTATTTTTGTTTATTGTTTTAAATATTAAAATTTTGTTAAATATGAGGTCACAGAGTTCGCAGTCTCAATGCCAGTGGATTGAACTTGCAACCAAATCTAGAGGTAAATGAGCTTATTTTGGATTAGTTAATGCCTAATTGCCTAAATGTAAAAACTGTTCAAATAAGACCCTTTTCCATATTTTTTGGGAAACAGAAAATATATTTTAAATTTATGTTTTTGTTATTTTTGGGCCATCTTGCTCACATATATGTATATTTTGTTCTCCATTGGCATAATTTCTTTTTTGTTTCTTAATAAGAAAGCCAGGTATATTAATATTGTTGATAACGAAAGATTATAATGGTAGTAAACCGGCTGTTTAGTCTTTTCATATATTGTTAGATGCCTTTTATTGTCCTCGTTGTTGTTACCATTCCCTTTGTAACAACTTTATTCTTTAAGGTTCGACTGGTTAACTAAATTTCATTGGTGTTAGCATCATGTATTCATGTTAAGATACTTTTGATAATAATGTCTATAGGCATTGCTGCTATGTCAGGGGAATTCATTGTGCAAGCCCTGTTGACGACATGGCCCCATAACATTTGAAAACCCTGTTTATGACATAAATTAGGGATTGCATCAAGCACCTCATGTTGACAACATGCCTTCATAACACTTGAAAGCCTTGTTTACACATAAATTAGGGATGGAAATAAGGGAGGGGCAGGGATCTTAACCCCCACCACGTCTCTATTTCGAAATGACCAACGTCGGTTCGGGATTGTAGTGGACAGTGAGAATGAAGTAGACTTGATGGTCCACTCCCGGCATCAGCGCGATGTTATAGTCCTTGTGATCCAAGGCCTTGCCCAGCGATTCAATAGTACATCCTTAAATTCTCTCCTCAAAATAGAAACATAACTTAGGTTAAGAAAAGTAAAGGTTTAGTTTTGATGGATGGCATCCTCTCTCCTCGTCTCGTCCCAATTTTCGTTCGGCTACATTTATTTTTATCTCGCCAATTTGGGTGTTATTGCCATGTTGATTTATTATATATTTTTTTAGATAGAAATATTGTGGTGTGCAGTGTTCTGTACAAAAGGGTTGGTTCTACACAATTATTATTGTACATCATAACATCAATGATAATGTAATTTTCTTTTTATTGTATTTGCTTGTGAGGGTGTGGATTCATTTGTTGTATTTAGATGGAGCTTTAACCTCTTGAACATCGGCAGTAAATTATGAAGGGTTTTTATATTCTCTCTAGAATGAAAGTTTCCCTTTGATATAGTGTTGGGGCAGAGAAACAGTGAAGAATTTCTTGTCTAATCCACAAAAAGTAAGAAGATTTGTCATCACTATTATAATTACCCAGAAAGAAAATGTCTGAATGATCTCCAGGTTACAATCATCTAATTAAAAAACATAAATAGAAAAGATACAGGACATTTAACTTTAATTATGGACTTTTAAACTTATAGCAAGTTGCGTTACTGAGCAACGCCTGCCTCAATGTTCGAAGCATTTGCTGTTCTTTCGGTCTCTCTAGCTGCATCATATGAAGCATGAAGCGGGATAAACAAGTAGTATAAGAGCAGCACAAGTGTCCACAAAATAAATCTGACAAACGAGGGTTTGTCAATCGAACCCATGATGAAAACATTAGCAGCAATGCAAGCTGATGGCAACCATGGAAGTAATGGTACTCCCCACATTTTAGGCTTCCTTGCTTGTTTCACACTAAGTTGTAGCCCTAGTGTAGCCAAGAACCAAATCGAAACTGTCACTACATATCCAACCCACCCATTTCCTTCAACAACCGCCCAGTAAACTGCAGTAGCTATGGAGGATCCGATAATCACTGCCAAAAAACCAATGAGCTTGTTCCGGTCAGAATTGGAAGTCTCGCCGGTGACATAGTATCTCCTTACTAGAAGTGCAAGAGCAACGAGTGAAAAGATAAACAAGGTTGATATTGAAAGGAGGTTAGAGAGAACATCTAGGCTGGTGAAGAATGCTACAACGGCGTTTGCTATGGTCATTATAACAGTGGCGTTCATTGGGGTCCCTGTTCTCTCATTGATGGCTGCAAGAATAGGCGGAGCCATGTGGGTTCGACCGATGTGGGTGAAATAGCGAGCCTGGCCTATGATGTTAGCCAGCAAGACTGTAGTCATGCCCTTCAATGCACCCAATGCAACTATGAATTTTGCCCAATTCATGCCAGCAGCTTGAAATGCCTTGGTGAATGGTGCATCAACATCAATTTCAGAGTAAGGCTGCATCAAACACAATGTTCCTGATAGAATACAGTAGACTGTGATTGTGATTAACATAGAACCAATTAGTCCAATTGGGATATCTCTTCCAGGGTTTTTGATCTCCTCACCCAAAGTTGCCACCCCATCAAACCCTACATAAGCAAAGAACAGCACAGCCGAAGCTTTCAGAATTCCACGAATCCCGTTGGGAGCGAAGCTCTCGTAATTGGCAGGATTGGCCTTGGTAAGCCCCGCGACAAGGATGAAAAGCAAGATCACAAGATGGATTATGGTGGCAACAGAATTGAATCTTGATGAACCCTTCATACTTATGCAAGCACCGATGCAAATGGCAATCGAAACTGCAACAGCAATTGGGTCTAAATGGCTGTATTGTGCAGGAAAGGACGATATATTTATCCGAAAATCGTTGGGATCATGGTTGCATAAGGTAGCAAAATAAGAAGTCCAAGACCTAGCCACACTTGCACCAGCCACTACATACTCAAAAAGAATGTTACCAGCTGCAATATAAGCTATAAAATCACCAAGCTCCACTCTAAGATATGCAAATGAGCCACCAGCCACTGGTAACTCCACTGAAAACTCTGTGTAACACAACACTGATAGCAATGCAGACGTACCTGAAATTAGATATGAAATTACCACGGCTGGGCCCGCATCGTTCCGGGCGGCTTCTCCGGTGAGAACAAAGATTCCGGCACCCATTACGGCCCCGATTCCAAACCAAATAAGATCAAACCAATTTAGGGTCTTCTTCATCTCATGCTCGCTACGAGCACGCAATGCATGCAACTCAAGATTGTCATCGGAGCGTGCAAAGAGGCGATCTTTGAGCCGGGTTTTCGTGCTGGAGAGGGCCTTGGCATAGTTTCCCCAGCTCTGGAATGACTCCTCTGGCAAGAAATCTTGTTTGGTTAATGCACATCCTCTCTTCTTGATGCTGTTGTTGCTGCCACTAGTCACCATTGTTGTTGCCTAGTCACTGCAAAACTCCAATTCAAGCTCTTATTTTTATTAAGTGATTAATATTAGAATAGATTTGTCAAATACAAGGACACAGAAGAAAATAAAGTGGATTTTTGAGATTGCATTTGTACAAACTACATTTTTAATTTAAGGGGTTGTTTTTTTTGTGACATAAGTACTTTTTAAATAATCACTTTTAACGGTTTAATAACAAGTGTTTTTGACTATTTACAAAGCGCTTTTGAGTAAATCCCAAATGAGCAGCAGCTTCACAAACAGATCAATTGACAAATTAGGTTTGAATTGGTTAATTGATACAGCTGGAATACAGCTGGAATACAAAGCATAAAAATCTGCTGTTTGACTCACTTTAGGGAGGTTAATTAAAGAGACAATTTAGGAATTAGGATAAAAATTGTACAATATCATTAATTCATTATCCTAATTTAATTCATATTATTCAAATGTCAATTTTTTTTAAAAAAAAGATAAACATCTCATTTTTTTTTTATCAAAGATAAACATCTCATTTATAATAGAAATAAATTCTTTCCCTTTTAAAAAAAAAAAAAAAAGAAAAGAAATAAATTCTTTCATTTGTTTTAAAAAGAAATAATTTGTTTCCTTTTAAAAAAAAAAAATTAAAGGAATAAATTCTTTTGTTGTGGGTAGACATGTAAATTGGATCGGGTAGGTCCAAATACGGTCTGACACAATACGATTTCGTATAAACACAGCACAATCCGATCCGAGAATTATTAGGCCATGCCCCAAAGCACAACCCATTTCATATAACGTCCTGGGCTAAGTTTTTTTTTGTTGTTGAAGAAACCCAAGAAACAGGGGCCACAAACGGCAAGCCTGGAAGACAGGCAAAAAAACCACACAGAAACATACGACGAAAGGCCAAAGCCAGAGAAACAAACAAAATCAGACCACAGACAAAAGCCAACAGCAAAAACAAAATCAGTCTCTAGTTGTGAGCATATTTTGAAAATCATATTTGTAATTCATTACTCTTGTTTATAATTAAAAGAAAGCCTAATTAATAAACCAGAAATTTAGCTCTGGGGAAGTGCTTCAAAAAAAAAAAAAAAAAAAAAAAATTACTAAAGGAAACAAAAAGGAAAAAAATAAATAAAAATGAAAACACTTTAATTTTGCATCGCATGAATAATGTAATTCTGCCATGCAAACCATTTTTGTAGAAATTATTTTGAAAGAATATTTACTAAAATTAAGATTAATTCTTAATTAAGCTATATATATATATAAATCGTCTTAAAAAGGTATTCACCATGAGAAAATGTGCAAAGATGATAGGAAGGCAATTAAAGTAATTTAATTACATTAGGAGTCAACAGTCAACTAACATGATTTATCTTCTCCATGCAAGCTCACGTCCCTATCATCATCATCATCATCATCATCATGATCTATAATTTTGTCAAAAAAAAAAAAAAATCATCATCATCTACTCTCAAAACTTGTGTGTAGTCTCACCATCTATGCCTGATCACCACTGCTTCACTACTATCATGGTCTATTATCAATTCATTATAAATTGATTATTCAACCCAATATGTATTTCTATTTGACTTACACAAACAAGATCATATATATATACAAGGCACAAACAAGCATCAATAATCAATAATATAAAATATATATTGAAAAACAGCAACATGTATGGAGTTGTCATTTTGACAGAATTGCATGCATTTGAGAAACAATTCCAATACTCAGAGAAAGCATGACCTGCACGTGTGAGTGAGAGAAGAGAAGAGAAGAGAGAGATATATACATACATGGTTACATACCTAGTCAAGCCGACAAGAGAAGCGGTGAGGCGTGAGAAGAGAGAGACGGGGAACAGCTTTATATATACAAAATGAAAATATACTATAGAAGGGGAGAGGGTATAGGTACTGATTAGTGGAAAGTACGAGTAATACTACCACATCATCGACACATCATCCATATTTGCCATAAGAGTAATGCTACTCGCCTACTCCTATATATATATATATATATATATATATATATGCAATCGGTCTTTCTATTATCAGTTCGAACTGACAAAAGTTATATCAGTTCCTTGTATGTGGGTCACTATATTTAAATACTTTGACTGACAAGTGTATACAGCCAAGTGAAAGTATTTAAATCTAGTGGCCCACATGCAAGGAACTGATATAACTTTTGTCAATTCGAACTGATAATAGAATTTCTGTATATGCAATAATGCTAAACATCACATCCACAATCCCACCATTTCCATCCCAACACACGTGGCAGTTGATGTGTCGGTTGGTGAGTGGATACATATTAATTGGTGAGTGAATACATGGGTAAGAGAGATAAGTACCAATTAATGTGTGTCCACTCATCAACTGCCACGTGTGTTGGGATGAAAATAGTGGGATTGTAGGTGGGATGTGTAGCATTACTGATATTTATGAGTAATGTTAGACGTCCAATTTTTTTTTTTTCAATAATGCTAAACATCCCACCTAAAATCCCACTTTTTTCATCCCACTACATGTGGCATGTGAGGTGTCAAATTGTGAGTGGATACACATTAATGACACCCACCGCATGTATCCACTCACAATTTGACACCTCACATGCCACATGTAGTGGGATGAAAAAAGTGAGATATTAGGTGGGATGTGTAGCATTACTGTTTTTTTTTTTTTTTTTCCATATTCTGTCCCAAATGATGTGGCACATGACATCTTATAAATTATGGGATTTTGTGTTGACTAATGTAATGTTGACCTCACATGCCACATCATTTGGGATAGAATTTGGGAAAAAAATTTGGGACATCTAACATTACTCTATAATGGGATTTTGTGTTGACTAATGTAATGTTGACCTCACATGCCACATCATTTGGGACAGAATTTGAGAAAAAAATTTGGGACATCTAACATTACTCTATATATATATATGAGTAATGCTAGGCGTCCCAAATATTTTTCCCAAATTTTGTCCCAAATGATGTGGCACGTGAGATGTCAACATCTTATAAATCATGAGATTATATGGTGACCGATATGATATTGACACCTAACGTGGGACAAAATTTGGGAAAAATATTTGGAACGTCTAGCTTTACTCTCTCTCTATATATATATATATATAATAGTTTTCGTCTCAATACGTACTCATGCATTTATATTAGGGGAATAAATGAATGTTGATCGGGTCAAAGCAGGTGAATCTAATATTTAATATTTAGAATTGAGAAAAAAATGACTAATTTATATATGTCAAATTTCACATAACTCACATCTTTATCACGATTTGTCACCATTTTAAATGTCTTTACCAAATTCATCACTTTAGTCCCTTCTTTTTTTCAAAACTCGTCACTTTAATCCATTTAACTAAATACTTAATACTCAATTTTAACAAAAAGGGTTAAAGTACACTTTTACCCTTATTTTTATTTAATTAAGCTAAAATTACAATTTTAGCTTCATATTAAAATTAAAAAAAGTAAACTTATTTAATAAAATCTTAAATAAACAAAAAAAAAAAAATCAAACAACAAACCCATTAATAATTAAAAACAAATATCAGGTTTTTATTTTTTATTTTAAGTTTTTTGAAAAATAAATATTTCATAAATATCTCATTATTATTATTATTATTATATTTCTTACGAGATTATTATTATTGTTTTTTAAGAGACAATTATTATTATTATTATTATTATTATTATTATTATTACACAATTTTATCATTATTATTTTATTAATATAATTATTTTAAGGTTTTGTTAAAAAAAAAAAAAAATTAAGGTATTTTTTCATTGGACATGTTTACATTTTTTTTTTACTTGTCATTTAAAAAATTAAGGTTTCGGTCTATGCTTCTTGTTCCGGTATCTTTCCCATCAAGCTCAATATTTCCTAAGTGTTATTGAGTTAAGGTAGGCATGTCAATGGTACAGGTCAGGTACGGGTTTTCCAATACTATCACCAATACCAATAGTATGGGAAATACCATCCCCTATGAATACCCGTCTTAAAAGAAACAGTGCGGGTACGGGTACAGGGATTCCCCATTAGGGGATCGGTTTTTGGCCTCATACCATCCCCATCACATTAATGTATTTTTTTTAATGACTTTTTGATAAAGATCATATAAATATTATTGAATGATATGAAAATAATAGTGTGTGGTATATTATATATAATGATCTAGAATGGAGGGAAAAAATGATAGGTAAAATTATGTTAGTTGGAGTGAAAAAAATGAAGGAAAATTATGTTTTCTAAAGACAGTAGTCACGGTACTAGTTTTTTTTTTTAAATTTTTTTTTAAGAGTTAATTCTAATACTAATTACTTTTTAAGAGTTAATTCCAATACTAATTTTTTTAATAGTTAATTTTGTTTAAAAAAAATTATAAATAAATAAATAAATATATTGATAATGGGGTACAGGGACGGGGACTTGAAATCCCGTAACCGTACCAAAATTAAATCGGGTATTAAAAAAAACTGCCCCTAATGGTTCAGGTCCCCGAACCAATGGGTAATTTTGAAATCCCTAAGTTAAGGTCAGAAGCCTTCCTAGTTTAGTAAGTTCTCTTACCTGTGGGATGGTTCTAGATCTCTACCTTTTTTTTTTTTTTTTAATGCTTTTGTTGATCTCCACCACCCATCTTTCTATTTTTTTTTCTAAAAAAAAAAGGTTTTTTTTTTTTTTCTTTTCAATTTATGTTATTATTATTAAATTAGAAGTATTAGAGGATTTTAGTCTTTTATCATTTTGCTATGGTCAACCGTTAAAGTTAATGGTCAAATAATAACGACATGGGAGATCAATATATGTTAGTTACGTTTTTGGAAAAGTTGTTACTATGTGTAATTAGACAAACCTCAGGTAGTTTCTATTTAATTACTTCAAAACTATTTTATAGATAAATGTCTGAGTTCCTTTGTATTTCATGTTTTTTTTTTTTTTTTTTTTTTCTTGAAAAAAGAACTCATAATTGGCCCCTATGGAGAGATAAGCTACTAGACTGGATTCTGATGGTGTGGTTCCTGGAATAAGATCGGATATAGAATTATAAAATTTAAGATGGGATCAGTGAGGATAAAATTTAGAAGAGGGATATAGTTTAAATCTACTATCTTATCCTCCGAGTATGAAGGGTCTCGACTTTTCTCACCTTTTAAACGTACTTTTAATTTTTAAGTTATCTTAACATTAGAAATTCTATTATCAGTTCGAACTAACAAAAGTTATATCAGTTCCTTACATGTGGGCCACTGAATTTAAATACTTTGACTTGGCTGTATACACTTGTCAGTCAAAATATTTAAATCCAATGACTCACATACAAGGAACTGATATAACTTTTGTCAGTTCGAACTGATAATAGAAAGACTGATCTTAACATATACATTAAAGATATAATTTATGTACGGTTAGTTATATTAAAAGTTAAATTCTCTTTTTTTTTTTTTTTTTTTTTTAAGCTTTTATCATTGGTAGGATTTGAGCCGCTGACTTCTCATCCATCTACCGGCTGAGTTACGCTCCTGTTGGCAACATGATTCTAATTATATATTTACATACAAAGACACACATTCAATTAATAGAGAATTTATAATACCTCTCAACAAGACTCGATGGTAAATGACGTTTATTCGGTCTGTCAATGTCTCAGGTTCAAGTGCATATACACTCTAGATAGTATGTAAAATAATAATAACAATAATATTAAAGATTTTATGTCCAGTTACATTGAAACTCTGACGCCCATATGGAAGGGTGTAGTCATATTATAATGCTGAATAAATTTATTGAGAAATGAGATGTTAAATGGAGGTGTCAGATTTCAGTATCATATCCGAGTGATTGGTGTTAGATTAACAGTTAGCCTTTGGTTATGATCTCAAACTTACAGGCATAGTAAATGTAAATAAAGTTGGCTGCAACCTCCAGAAATATTCATGATAAATTAAAAGAAAAAAGAATCATCTGTTGTACATCTTAATTAGAGGCCACTTTCATTTGTCAATGGCTTATTGTGATCTGGATCTGTCATGAGTACTATTTCAATTCTACCACAGTTTGTTGTTAATGCCTTTTACCAACCACACACAAGAGTATTAACTATTAATCATTCTCTTTTATTATTATTATTATTATTATTATTATTATTGCATGAAAGAGAAAAAAGTGAACCAATCTTGACCATATATTTTGTATTTTGCTTAGATATCATTGGATTATGGAAAGTCAAGGAAAAACAAGCCAATGAAAGGATCTTGATCCTATCAGAATACGTATATTAAACCCCTCTCTATCTTAAACGCCTTTTGTGTAACAACAAGAGATTCTACCCATTAAATTCAATAGATTTTTATACTTGAAAAGTTTCGGTGTGTGTTTGCATGTATATTGTCGCACTTCTAATTTGGTTTGAAGGACAAAAGAGTGAACCTTAATTATCAAAAGGGTAGTGCAGTTACCAACAAGAAATTTACAAAATAGTGAAAAAAAAAAAAAATTTAAAGGAAAATTCCACAAAGTTTCACTTTTTTTTTTTTTTTTTTTTTTCACAATTTATCATATTTTAAAATTAAAATTATTCTTTGCCATTCTCATTGCTTTAGTTGCTGTGTTTTCCAAAATTAATCATTTGATCCTTAACAAAATATTTAATAGTCTTTTTTTTCTTTTTTTTTTTTGAAGAAACCCAAACAGGGTGTCACAAGCGGCAAAGCCAAAGAACACTGGCAGCAGAGGAAAAAACCAAAACAGAAAAGCACAACAAAAGCCCAGACAGGCTAAGCAAGGACAAAACGCAAGGCAACAACTGGGCCAAAACGAAATTAATTCCTTTGCTCATCCTTCACCGGTGCTTGAATACACATCGGCGCATCCTCCTTCCACACAACCCTATTAATGATACCCAAAGCCTCATTTACAAGGACCCAAGCCACCCTGTTAGCCTTAGCAGAGGCACACTGGAAAGACACATTTCTCGAATTTGAAACCATAGCTTGAATTGAATCCAAAATGCCACCATATCTAGAGTCGTCCGAGCTACCTCCTGTCACAATTTGTTTAATCACAGAATCCGAGTCGGTTTCCACAATATACTTCTCCACACCAATCTCTCTAGTCTCTACAATAAATGAGCCCCTTAACCTTTGCACACTCCACCAATCTCTCTACAATAAATGAGCCCCTTAATAGTCAACTATGTTTAAATATGTTAAAGTAAATGTTTACCTCTGTTAGTATTTATTTACTGCCCCTAATGCCCTCATGACACAACATTAAATCCATTTTCACCCTGCAATATTTTATTAAAAAAATTATTCATCTTCTTCAATTTATTATTATTATTTTGGAAAACATTGGAACTAAAATGTTACAAATCACAAAAAAGTGGCAGTAATTATGTGAAAATTTTCTGTTTTTATTAGAGTAAATATGACGATCCCTTCTGAATTTTAGTATAAATGAAACTAAAGAATAACTATGCATTTACCTATACAAACCTCTCTTGTACTTAAAATTAAACTAATAAAAAGACCAAATTTCCTTTAGTTATTAAAATTAAAAAATTAAGATAATTTTTTTTATATAAAAAACATTAAAAGTTAGTGCAAATAATTTAAAATTAAAAAAAGTTTTTTAAAATTTTTAAATTTTAAAAACAATAACAATATTAATTTAAAAACGAAGCTAATTAAAAACATTTTTTATTTAATTTTAAAATAGTAAAAAAAATGAAGATAATTTAAAATTTTAAAAATAGTTTTCTACTTTTCCATTTTTAAATTATTTTTTAAGTTATATATCATTAAAAGGATTATTTTCAATTAATTGAATTGAATTTAATGGTTTTTTAAAATAAAAATAATATCCTATCTTCTTCTATTTCTCTCTCCTTCCCATGGGAAAAATCCTCTCTTCTGTTGTTTTCTCTCCTCTCTTCATCTTCTTTGTTCTCTCTTTCTTCTTTCTATATATATTTTTTTTAATTGCACGCGGCATAATATAATTGGTTTAGAATCAATTTGTTTTGTGTGTTTTTACAATGCTACCTTTGTAAGTTTGGCCGTCTCACAGCTGATGGTGTGAGATATATGTATGCAATATTTTCTCTAGTTTAGGGTATTAATGTAATTATTTGGTTATACGGTGAAATGAAATTTTAATGTATAGTTAAAGTGTTAAACACATGAAAATAATGCATGTTATTAAAACAAAAATCAATAATATTAAAGGATTAATTTTGACAATTTCCTATAAAGAAATGGTACCATAGTCAATCGAAGAACAAAATCAAATATCTACATTTTCCCCACCACCACCTAATGTGATTCAATTGTATGAGCGTTTATTTAACCTGACAATATTCTAAATTTGAGTCGTTGTCATTGCAAGTGCCAAGTGGTATATCAAAAAAAAAAAAAAAAAAAAAAATCCCAAAAAGAAGGAACAAATGTACTTTCTATGAGAGTTGTGGAAGACTTCATATATTTAAATTGCAGCAACCCAAAACACATCTACTCAATCGGTGCGACATACGTGTGTGCAGGACATGCTCACATACGAGTCATCCAACCGAAGATTCGAGGTCCGTGATTTGCTCGTCAAGTAGAGTTTGTTTGCCAAGATGAATTGAACAACCATTCTGATAAATATGCTCTAGTGGTTGTTTATCTATTACTAGAGTTCACACTATCATGTTTTGATGATAATCCAACATAAGATCATTGGATGGCTAAGCCTGACAATGAACATCCCAATATTGCTTCGAAATATAATGTCAATGTACCTCTCTTATTTCTCAATATTGTGAAAAGTGGGGATGTATATATATATATATATATATATATATATTAACTAACTCAATATTTAGTTAATTCATAACCTAATTAAGTCAAACATTATGTTAGTTGTTGATTCTTAGCTAGGATTCGTTAGATAATAAACAAAATATTACTTTGCATATTAATTGTACCTATAATCATCGGCTTTATTATTTGATCAATCACTTTGTCTTAACTAAAAAGAAAAGAAAAAAAAAATGTGGTGACTTTATTGGTTCATGGCTCAAGGCTTTATGAATTCATCAAGCTTTTATGCCACATAAAGAAAATAGTTAAATTCTCTTTTATAATTGGAATTCGGTTTTGTTAATGAATAAAAATTTTAAAAGGTTAACTTGGACAAAAAAAAAAAAAAAAGATTAAACTTTATAATCATTTATGGTCTAGGAATCATTGGACTAGATTGCTAATTTAACCTTGCAGCTGACTTGAAATTGAAAATAAACATGTATGATGTTGCATTGCAAAAGCTAAAAGATTTTGTCGCAGTTGCTACCTCGATCTGCTGTTGCAACAATTTATGGTTATATTCATATCTGTTTAGTGCTTGTTTGGTTGAGATTTCTACTACCTCAAAACTCAAAAGGTCTACAAACGTCTATTTGAGTTTTTTAGAGTTGTTTGATTGGACTTTTGAGATCATCTATTTTAAATTGAGTAGAGGCTAGTAGAGTTTAAACCTCTACTAAGCAAAAGCTCATGGAGAGATACTTCTCCAAATTGACCTTTTTTTAAAAAAAAAAAAGTCTACCAACCAAACAACTATAATTTATTTTATAAAAACTTTATTTCTAATAGATCTATTACAAGTAGATTTTTTACCAATAGAGGTTTTTCAAAAGCCTAACAAAACAACGAGACTTTCTTTATTTATCTATTTTGGATATTAAGTTGCACCTGTTACTGATAGTTCTGATTCTTTATTAAATGATGTTGGTGCTGTAATCAGGAAAGCACGGACACTTCAAAAAGAGGCTGAGGTGCGTGTCGGACATGCGTCGGACAAGGACAAACACGTGTCCGACATGGCCAAAAGCATGTTTGTTGACTTTTTTGGCGGTCAACCGGGGGGGGGGGGGGGACAAGGCCAGGACACGACGGGGGCGGTTTTGCAATTATTTTTTTAAACAGGTCAAATTATGAAATTTAAAAAATTGTAGGGGTAAAATTATGAATTTTAAAATTTGTAGCGGTCAAATCGAAATTATACGAATTGAATCTATAATGCTAGGGCTTCATACGTTCTGCTACATGTTACCGCGCTTGAAAAAAATTTGAAAAAACATATCAGAGAAGATAAGAGAAGATAAGAGGAAGAAGAAGAAGAAGAGAAAGCCGACGATCAGAAAAGATCAGAAAAAGGAAGAAGGAGAGAAGAGAAAACAGATCAGAAAAGAGAAGAGAAGGAACGATTAAAAATAGCTTTTTCTCACCCCGATCCTCACTCACATTCACCTATCTTTCCATTTTTCACAATTCTCTCTTCAGGTAAATGCTCGAATTATTCTTTTGCTTTTTTTTTTTTTTGGTTGTGTAACATGCAATTACTTTAGTTTAGTTTCTGCAAACAAATGAATGTGATGATTTAGTGAGTTGTATAAGAGTTAGGGGATGGAGGGTTTGTTAATGAAATCATCCGAATCTTAAATATTTTATCTTATATAAATAAATAAATAAATAAATAATCCAGTTAATTTAGTTGAGTTGATTTGATTATTTGGAAGTTAACTTTTGTACCGTATAAGTTAAAGAGAGAAATTCATTTGTAGCCATAACACTTATCATACTTTTGTTTTTAACAACTTTTGAATTTTTAATTGTTAATAACCACTTTTTTAAAAAAAATTCAATTTAGTACCATGAATTACCAGAGTACCCCTGAAAATAGTGTTCTTTAAACCTCGAAACAAACTTGAAATCACGACTAAATTGAAATACATAAACTTGAAATCATGCCTAAATGGAAATATAAAAACTTGAAATCATGCCTAAAATAGAAATATTAAAACTTGAAATCTGGGCTAAATTGAAATTAGGATAAGTTTTTTTTTTTTTTTTTCCTCTTTCTTCTTCCTCTTCTTCTTCCCCAAATTCGATTTAGGTTTAGGGTTCAGATCATCGCCGGCGACCTGCACGAACCACGTCCGGTGTGCTTCGCGATCGCCGACTGCACGTTGGAACCAGCGACGGGTGACGATGCCGCCGACGATGCCGCCTGGTCTCACGTGGTTCGTGCGACGAACCAACAGTGAGCGAGGGATCGGCGACCAGCGTCGCCATCCCGTCCGGACGCCGGAGCTCGGCGACCGTCAACCCACACCGGCGAGAGAGAGATCGGCGAGAGAGAGGGAGATCGGGGAGAGAGAGAGAGCTAGATCGGGAGAGAGAGCAGAGGAGAGAGAAAGAAAAAAAGAGAAAAAGAGAGAGAGAGCTGATTGGGAAGTTTATATATGGGGGCATTCTAGTAATTGCTCAAAAAGATGGTTAAAAACAATTAAAAGTATGGATGTGGTTAAAAAAGAAAATTCTATAAGTAGTTGGGTCAGTTTTGGCAATTTCCACTAAGTTAAATCTGGGAGATAACTAAAAGTTAACTTTTATGTTTGTTTTTAATGTGAATTCCTGAAACTTGTTGCTTGTGTTTTATTGAATCATCTTTTTATATATTATTTTTTTAAATATAAAAAATACATTATTTTAATTGCCGTGTCCTGCCGTGTCCGTGTCCTAGTTATTGGAGATTTACCGTGTCCCCGTACCGTGTCGTGTCCGTGTCTATGCAACCTAGGTTATAATTGATGATGTAAGGACTTTGGTATTGTTAAAAGCCTTCCTGTTTCTCATCAGCAAAATGACATGGCCCATTCTCTTGCTTCCTTGGCATTTTCCTTTGCTGAGGATAAGTAATTGTGGCTCGGTGAAGACTGTATTTACTGAGGAAAAATAATTCTGATTCAGGTCCAAACCCGGACCTGAGTAAATTCATGGGTCTGCGGGCAGGTCTGGGTCTGTTTAAGATCCGAACCCGAGGTTTAGGTTCCATATTTTTTGACGGGTCTGGGTCTGGGTCTAGTAGGACCCAAACCCGACCCATTACCATCCCTAATTATGGGTACGGGTACAGCATGTATTGTTTGTTGGTCTGGTTGGAGTTTGAGGGTTTTATGTTGTTTGTTCATTTTTTGCTCTCACTCTCGCTCTCACACTGTCTCTATGTAAAACTTAACAATACATTTAGGAACTCTCTCACAAATCAAAACCCATGTCGTCCATGCTCAAAGCTCCACCCAGCAGCAACTTTCGACCAAAGTTGAATTTTTTATACGGAGGAAGCAGAATCAGTTTTGGTAGCAGGGTTAATGTTGCTTTCTCCAAACCAAGAACTTCAGTCCCACTAGTTCTGTGTATGTCAACACCAACAACAACAACAACCCAACATCAAGTGACACCCATGTCCAAGCACAACGATGTTGCAATCATGGTACAATGCAACTGCCTTCTTAGTTTTGCTTTTCTTGTTTGTTTAACTAGATGTTAGAATTAATTCCTTTTCTTTTGGCCTATTTTGATAGGCCTTGGTGGGTGTTCCATTTTTTTTGTCTAGTATATGATGATTTTTTAACATTTCTGATTTTCCAACATTATGTTAGGTTATAAAAACATGTTTTTTAACAAACAAATATGCAAGTAGTGGAATTTTAATCATACATTACAATGTTAGCAAGAGACTTTTATGCATAACTCACTTTGATAGAGTGAATGGTAGCAAGGAAATTTGGGTTATTAACCGTTGTATATGTGTTGTGAGGCGGTGATTAAGTAGAAGACAATGCTACAAGCAAAAAAAAGATGAATATAGTGGCTGATAGTTTAGGAATTGGCTTTATTAAATTCGGTGTGCTTTGAACATATATACCCAAATCATATTGTTATGTTCTTTCCCTTTTAAAGTGAACTTAACGGTATGCATCCTTTGGTTTTGATGTTGTTTCCTTATGTTGCTTCACGACTTCATTTTTATAGCTGAGTGTTATTTTGATTTTTATGTACTCTTGTAAAAAGTCAATTGAATATGTGTTGTGAGGGGGTGATTAAGCAGAAAACAATGCTACAAGCAAAAAAAAAAAGATGAATCTAGTGGCTGATAGTTTAGGAATTGGCTTTATTAAATTCGGTGTGCTTTGAACATATATACACAAATCATCTTGTTATGTTCTTTCCCTTTTAAAGTGAACTTAACAGTGTGCTTCCTTTGGTTTTGATTCTGTTTCCTTATGTTGCTTCACACTTCATTTTTATAGCTGAGTATTATTTTGATTTTTATGTACTCTTATAAAAAGTCAATTGAAGTGTATTTCAATCGTCTTTTGAACTTGCTGATTAGCAATGTTGTGTATGTTGGACTTGTTTAGTTGAGAAGAATGTTTGCTATCCGTGAATGTTGGGTTGATGATATAAAGATACCTCATGCTTTGACATTGTTTTATTAATTGTAGGTAAATGGCTGTACCGGAAAAATGGGGAAGGCTGTTATCAATGCAGCAGATTCTGCAGGACTTCATATCGTTCCTGTCTCATTTGGCTCAACAGAGGAAGCTGGGCAAACGGTGGAAGTGTGTGGGAAAGAGATTTTGATGCATGGTCCATCTGACAAAGAAAGTGTTCTTGCATCGGTTTTTGATGAACATCCAAACATGATCGTGGTGGACTATACTGTGCCTGCTGCGGTTAATGGTAACTAATTGCAGCTTGTTACTTTTGAAGAAAACAAAATTTGTAATTAAAACTTATATTTCTGTCTAAGAAATTGGACTTAGTAGTTTCATTTCGAAAAAAGGAGCAGAATCACTAGGCTATGGTTAAGTTCTTTTGAATTATAAATGTTAGTAGAGATTATTACTAAAAGATGATATAGAAGAAATGAGGGAAATGCATAAAATGTTTTTTAACCAAAGTGGCCAATACCTTGTCCTAAATTTATCTTCTGAACCATCTCCATGTTTTACTCAAATGCTTTAACTATAGGTTACCATTATGATCAATTAATAGTTTAAAGTTTGTCGACCTTATTATTTTGTTACATTTTAGACCGGCATAACACAATATAGAGTGTATAATGCATCATTCACTCAATTGTTTACTTCCTATGCTACATACAAGTTAAAGTCCATTTTATATTTCTTTATTCTTTTTTATTTAAAGATTTTTTTTGTGGTTTTGCAATATGTAGATAATGTAGAGTTATATTCCAAAGTTGGAGTGCCCTTTGTTATGGGAACTACCGGTGGAGACAGGGACAGATTGTATAAGACTGCAGAAAACTCAAAGGTCTATGCTGTGATATCCCCACAAATGGGAAAACAGGTATATAAATGATAAATCTTGTTCGTAAAGCTTTTAAACTTAGTGTCTATTGTTTTCCATATCCTAATGGTTTGGTGATTTGTTAGGTTGTTGCATTCCTTGCAGCAATGGAAATTATGGCTGAGCAATTTCCCGAAGCCTTCTCTGGGTATTCTTTGCAGGTACTTCCTGTTTCTTAATATTTCCACAGCTAAGCAGTGTTGATCTTTTTGTTAGTCTTATCTGTGAATGCATGTTCTGAATGGTTAATATCAACAGAAATTTATATTACTTGAGAAGGTTACTTTGCTTGAGTCTGATTTGTAGGGCTTGGCCTCCTTGTTTATCTATGTTTCTAAAAATATTTAATTCTTGATGGGAAGACTTAGAATGTTATTTTGGAAAGAGTTGTGGAAAGGAGGGTTTTAAACTTTTTCATAAACAAAACATTACAATATGTTAAGGTAGCATTGACTCTGTTGTCAAAATTTCAATTTATGATAGTGGTTGGCTTTTTCATGAATCATGACTGATGAAGTTGAAGCCTGGCTTGAACTTTTAGGGAATATTTAACTATGTCCTATAAGTCATTCCTTGTGCAACCGGGTATAACTTCCTATCTTGTGTGGGGGACTCTGCAAATCTTTGACTTATCATTTTACTTGTCATGGTTTTTTTTTTATTGTTTTTTTAATTTTTTTTAATTTTTTATAGTTAAACCAGTGCATTGTGGTTCTCTTAGCAGCTATTGGTTTCTAAATTTGTAGAGGCCTTTCTCTTATTTTTATAGTATTTTTCAGTTGAGAATCAGTTTTAACTCTTGTCTAGTCATTGGTGTTCATTGTCAATGGTTAATTTACCATAGAAAATGTGATGAAATCTAGTCCTCAATTTGAGCCTTTCCATATCACAAGTCAATGATATCTGATTTGTTCTGTACTTCTGTTGCGCACAGAGTCCACCGTGTTGATTTAAAAATCATAATAATTATCTGTCACCATAAGTTTGCTAAATTTGATTCATTGATGCACCAAACATCATGTTAATGAAGTATAATAGGAAGAAGTTTTTGAAAAGTTGTCTGCTATATATATATATATATATTTTTTTTTTATCGTCCATTTGGTTAAAATTAGTAACGATCTAAATTTATCTAGGGCTAACATTTTAATTAAGTTGCTTATAAAAAACCATGGGCATCAGTAGTATAGATACTATGGAATTGAGCCCAGTCAAAATAGAACATCCATAACGATGATAGAAAAGCAATATTTGACAAAAAGAGAATATTAATCTAAGTTATGTTTAGAAAGCTCTTGTACTGTTTTTTTACTAAAGTCTTGGTGGAAGTATCTATGCTTTGTCCGAATGCAGTTTTTTGTTAACTCAAGCAGATGTTCCATGAAGTTGATATAGTTAATATTTACATAATAATTATAGTACTGATGCTTTTATGTGCCTTTAGGTGTTGGAGTCCCATCAAGCAGGCAAATTGGACACTTCTGGAACTGCCAAGACTGTTATTTCATGCTTTCGGAAATTGGGTGTCTCTTTTGATATGGATCAGGTGTGTTTAAGGACATTTGAGGTCGTAAAAAATGACTTGGACTTTATAGGTAGTTGAGAGTAGATATCCAGGGTTATTGAGTTCTTCTTAGTATGCTTCTCTATTTTATCATATCAGTAGTGCTTTATTGTATTAACTTGTGAATATGACATGGTTATCTAGTGGTAAGAATGAAATATACACAGAAATTGTGTGTGAATAAATCTGTGTAAGAATAAATCTTGTAACGGGTAGAAATATGGATTACATTATGGGTTTTGTGTCCTACTGCGATATTTCAGGTATAAATGTTAATATCACGCACAATATTTGTACATGCATACGGATGGGTATCAGCTTAATTAAAAGAAGAGGGATAGCCATGTGGACTTTCTGTTGATTACATTAATTATCAAACCAAATCCTCCCCCCTCCACATCAAGTGAGACTTATGTTAGTGAGATTTATATTCAATTCCTTTTGCACCACATTGAAAGTCTTAGAATGCTTGTCCTCATAGATTTGTCTTGTTTTTTGACTGGCAGACGTCTAAATATTTTGCTATCACCACATCCTGGAACTCTTTTATAATTAACATTTACTGTTCCTAATTGTGCTGGGTTCATTTATCTATGGTGAAGAAAGTAGTATTTCAGATTAGGTTTTGTTAATACTGGTTTCCATCTACAACTCCTGGTTATGTTATTTTCATGATTATATATCTTTTCTTTTTCGTTGGCTTTTTAAATTGTTTATCTCCCTGATATGCTCATCAGATACAAATGATCCGAGATCCCAAACAACAAATTGAGATGGTGGGAGTTCCAGAGGAGCATTTACATGGTCATGCATTCCATATGTATCATTTGACATCCCCTGATCAAACGTAATAGCAAGCACCCTCTTTTTTTCCTTTGCTTTTCAGGTCTGGTATAAATATATTTCTCCTATTGAATGAATTATTTTCTGTCTTTTTGCAGAGTTTCCTTCGAGTTTCAGCATAATGTCTGTGGTAGATCAATATATGCAGAGGGTACTGTTGATGCTGTACTTTTCCTTTCTAAGAAGGTAGTCATTCTAACATTATCTCCTGCTTTTTCTTTGTATCATAAAAATATCTAATTTATCAACAGTTTAATTTTGGAAGTGATAATTGTGATGTTCTTCTTAACTGTGTGATTTAAATTACCATGTATAACAGGTTCAGTCGAAGGCAGACAAGCGGATATACAATATGATAGACGTGTTGCGGGAGGGAAACATGCGATAATTGTTGTTTCTTTGTTAGTATTAGTGCATAATTTAGTTCTAGGTACATAGGATCGTGATGGATAAAAAAAATGGAAGTCAATTTTGGATTAATTTTGTGCCTTACACCAGTGTTTGTTATTATTCCAATTTGTTGCAAAGTTTTCATGAGAACTTGAGAGGTTCGGTGGTGACTCTATCTATGTAGTCATGATATGATGGAATTATTTTAATGCATATTTACCCAACGAAAATAGTCCTTATGACTTTTTAATTCATATCCACTTTGTTTTATGTTCATGTGGGATCATGATATCTTCTCCTATCTAATCTCCTAGCACATTCACATTCATAAGTTGATTCAATTGCACTCTTTTATGGAATTTCCCCATCTATCTATACATTAAGCATTGCATAAATTAGACCTATTTTAATTGTACTTATCAATAGCAATGGCAAAACGACCAAATCACAGCATTAGGAGAAAAGTTATCTGAAGCCATTTGGTGATATCAGGCGATTGCTTTCTCAGCAGGGTCAATTCAGGAGAAGTGTCAAACTTTATTGTTATGCTTTATTCTTTGATGAGGTAATGAGTAGCTTTATCAATCAATCTCTTGATTTTATCAACTAGCTTTAACAATCTTTTGAGTTTTTCTTTTTTTAGTTTATTAAAGTCCTTGTCTTTATTCTTTATATTGGAACTTCAATCAGGTTTTATAGCACCGGAATGAAGTAATATAATCTTGAGTATCTCATTCAGCATGTACATTTTGGTTTAAAACACCGTGGGCTTAGACACATAAAATTATTAGGGAATATAAATTAGTATCGTTAGAGTCCTCAAATTGCATGGAATATTTACCCCATGTTATTGATCTCTGAGTAGCTACTACACTCAACACTACATGCATGCTACATCTAGATTGTTTTCATATGGATCCATGCAATTTTTGGCCAAAGAAATCTAGGTGCATTAGACACAAACTTTGTGTGTGTAGGAAAATCTTTAATATAGCCTTTTGAAGTTGCAGTTTCTCATCATATGAAAAGGCAGAAAAGCTGATTAGATAGGCAAAAAAGTTTGTCAAAGCTTGAGAATTGCATTATGGTATTAGGCTCTTCATGGATTATCATTATGAGGATTTAACTTTTTCTTTCAACAGAGAGACAAATAAGGCAATCTGTGGTTTATTGATCAATCTAAATATACGCCAATAGGAGAGGGTTTCAAGATCCAGTAAATTATCTTTTAATACACGTTCCTTCTGAATTCCATGTTTAACATCATATTTCAACGTGTATGATGGACATTTGTATTTGGTTAATGTGTTGTACAAGGGTTTTATTGATGTACCATTATTTGAAGTTTTTGTTACTTCTGAATGCTTTGAGCCTCCTACAACAGTTTTCATCCATGATTTACTTACATGATTATATTTTGTGTCTTCTACTAGTTACGAGAAGCTTCCTCATTTACTGTCGATACACAAAACAAATGAAGAATCATTTCTAAACCAAGTGTTCTGAAAGGTTAGACCATGAAATTCTACATGCATTGTGACTGAGAATGAAGATGTGGCACTTTCAAGGGAGATCCTGAAGAAAATACCATAATTCTGTGGTTTGCTGCATCTCAGGTAATTGTTCCTTATAAGAAAGCTGTAGAAGTCATGATGTTGTAGAAGTAACTCACATTGATTCTAATACGAGTAATTTCTTTCAAGCATTAAAGACCTCATAAAAATAACACAAATACAGAAACACACCCTGATTGAATTGCATGAAACTTAAAACTACATAACTCTTTGAAAATCTATAATGATTTAAGCATCTTTTGGCCTTGATACTATATCTACCAATGCTTTGAAATTTTCCGTGGAGCTTCCTGTAGGTCCAATGGCCTTTTCAGCTAGTTGTTTGAATTTTCTAGCATTCTCCCTCATTTTCTTTCCATTTTCTTGCCACAAAATCAGATCCAAGCTTCTCAGTAATTCATTTTTGGTGATAATTCCACCTTCCACACTAACACCAATATCCCACTCATCTTGTACCATTCTTGCATTAAGTCTTTGGTCCCCAAAAAATGGCCTTATAAATCATAGGCACCCCACATCCCATACTCTCAATCAATGAACTCCACTCACCATGATACCCCTGCTGCATTGTGGGCTAAAATATCCAACTGAGGAACCCATTCCACCACAATTCCATTCAACTTTTTTTTTTTGGTAAATGTGCTTGTAAATTCTTCTTCAGTGACCATATAAATGACACTTTGCTTGCTTCCAAGGCCTCTGCTACTGCCACAATCTCATTAGGAGACAACCTTGAGACTGACCCAAACCCGAGATATGCCACAGATGCAGGCTTCTGCCTATCGAGCCACGGTAGGCAGCCGCTGGTATCTGGAAACTCCGGTGGTGGAGAGATTAGACTGAAGGGACCAACATTGAGAAACTAATTGAATTTGGATTTGAGATCATTGTTTATTGTAGGGTCTAATTCTTCAAAGCTGTTAATGACAACTGCTTCTCCTTGTGATAGTTTCAGGCCCATTTGATGTAGCATATGGGACAATATTGATTGCAAGTTTCCGAAGAGGACTCCTTCAGGCAAGTCTGATGCGCACTTTTGACATTCCTGGAATGAATTTAAGCTGCTCATCTTCTCGTCCTTCAATACCTGTATTTACATTTTACACAAACATATAATCGACCAAATTGAAATGTCACTAACTCCTTATAAAATGTAGACTTTTGTCATTTAGTGAACTCCAGACATTTGGAGTCCACTAAAAATACCGAAGTATGCATTTTATATGCATGTTCATATCTGGTTAGGAATTTAAGTTACCTGGAAGTCCTATTGTTTCCCTGATGAGATCAGTATAAAAATGAGCAGAGAGTGAGCTAGACCCTGACAAACAACAAGGCACGAAAGGCACCACCAGTTCCACTGCCATTTTTGCTGCTAACCAAAGGAAACCATCATTAACCAAACAACTCATCTATCTCCTTGTCTCTGCCTCGGCCTCTGCCACTGCCTCTCTCAAGGTGTCAGGAGCCACCTTCATAAACAACTCAATATTCTCTCGAGGCTTCCCGATGAATACGTAGCCTTCTGAGACCCCATTGGAGACATTATAAGCTTTCACATTGGGAAGGAAGCAGTGTTTGTTTGTAGAGAAGAGGGAGTAGTTTGAATCTGCAGTGTTGAAGAATGAGAAATGGGTGTTTGGAGCAGCGGACGCTAAATGTCTGGAGTTAGAAAAGCATTTGTTATGAAAAGCTAAATGAGCGCCATTGATCACCGAGCCACATTGGGCGGTGAAACAGAAAGAAAAAGCATTTGTTATTTGGAGATTTGTTGGCTCTCTCATCTCCAAGTATGCTGTTGGAATTTTGATGACATTTTTTAGAATATTCAACACCATATTCTTTTTTCAAACTCATGTTAAAGTTGCCAATATTTTTGATTGCGAGTGGAGTGACTGGTGGTTGATAGATTTCCAGTTTTTTTTTTTTTTCAAATTGTTACCGGCGGTTGAAATTTCATTCATTTCTGATCAAAATTTTAAAATATGTAATAACCCCTAGATCAATACCAGAGCTGGGCAACCCTTGGGACCTGATATCCAAACATAAATTAATCCGACCCTAACAAACCTTTATTCTGCTGTTGTTTTGGTACGACCTATCTAGATTTGAGTACGACTTGAATTAGCTACTTCAACGTCGGAAAAGATGTCTCACCACGTTCGTTTTTTAACGGGGTAATGTGAGACTCAAATTTCCATCACCGTCATGATGACGGATGCACAACCCACTCAATGTTATCGATATCCTCTCCCTTATAAACTTAACAATTCAACATGACTTGGATGTCAATGTTTATTTATTTATTTATTTATTAAGAATTACAACTATTACATTAATAGGATTGTTGGGACCTATCAAAATTAGATAATACATGTGCGGTCTAGATATCTACTCTCACAAACCTGGAGAAAACTCCCCACACATGCTTATAAAATGCGGATGATGGGACTCGAACCCATGTGAAAGAGAGGTGCACAACCATTATTAACTGTTTTTATTTTATTTTATTAAAATATATTCTTTTCTTAAATATTTACTCGATCTTTAAGAGTATTCTTGTCTGTTCAAATGACAATATAGGTTCAATCTATTTGATTTGTTTGAATAACAAATGACATTTGTGACTATTTTCAATATTTAGTGTTAATATGTGGCTTAAATTAGTCAGTAACCTTATTTGATATAGATTCATATTTTGTCTCTACCCATATTATAAATATATGGTTATAGAATCTTTTAGGAAATAAGTCTCTGTTAGATGTCTCTTTTCAGGGTGAAATAGGGTTTTTAATTTTGTAAGTGATTCTTAGACACTCTTTGTAATCTCCATTGATCATAGTGAATTTCTTTTCATCTCCGCCCGTGGACGTAGGTTTTACGCTGAACCACACAAATTTCACTTTTTTAGCTTTGCTTTTATTTTGCCTAATTATTTTATGTCTTGACAATTTTCACAATAAATAGGTATCAGAGCCCTAGGTTCTTGAATTAGCTCTTTGGGATCCATTATCTAGCGTTTGGTTGATTTGACTATCAAATCTTTTGGCTTGTGTATCTATCAAAAAAAAAAAAAAAAAAAAAACTTTGTGATAGGTGCAAAATTTGAGATTGAGAAATTTGATGAAAGAAATAATTTCGGCCTTTGTCAAGTGAAGATGAGAGCCTTATGTTTTTTCAACTGTTATAACATTAAATTGTTACAACATACATTATAATTACAAATTTATACACGAAACTTGTTACATTGTACAAATATTTTGTTACTTATATAAAATTAGTTCTTACGTGATACTTCAATATTATTACATGGTACAAATTTGTTACAATGTTAAATTGTTACCACTAACACTTTAATTATATTTTTTTTACGCAAAACTCATTACATTACATATATTTTGTTACTCATATAAAATGAGTTGTTACATAATACAGCATAATTGTTACAAGATACTGTGTTATCGTTACATACCATGTTGAATTTGTTACAATGTGAAATTGTTATCACATATGTTCTAATTATAACTTTCTATGCAAAACTTGTTACATAGTACAAATATTTCGTTACCCATATCAAATGAGTTGTTATATGATACACTAGAGTTGTTACAAAATACGTTTTATCGTTACACAGCATACTAAATTTGTTATAATATGAAATTGTTACCACACATATTTTAATTACAATTTTCTACACGAAACTTGTTAAATATAATGAATATTTTGTTACTCGTATAAAATGAGTCATTACATAATATAATAAAATCGTTATGAGTTATATGTCTTTATTGTTACATATCACGCCAATACAAAATTGTTACCGCATATGTATCAATTAGATCTTTTGATGCGAACTTTGTTACATTGTACAAATATGTTATAGGGGTGACAATTGTTGATAGGTTCCGGTGACATGATATTATATTTACGGGTTTGGGTTATACCTTATTGGGTTCTAGTCACTAACGGATTAACATGTTAAACTCGCCAAGTAAACGGGGTTGTGTTTGTACATTTAAAATGTTTATTAATTTTTTATTCGATAAAACAAATAAAGTTTAAATATTTTAGCAGAATACACATTTTGTGATCAAGATTCTAAATTTTAAACATTTAAATTCTTTAATTAGTTTCATCATAATTTGAATTTAAAAAAATTAAGTTTTTTTTTTAAAAAAAAATTAGAGACTACAGAAATCCTATTAATTTAAAATTGCTTTAACAAATATTAATATTTAAATTCTTCCATTTCTCTTCACTGGTCGACTAATAAAAATTTATAAACCCATTACATCAAAGTTAATTACTTATCAAAGAGTTTAAATCTTTCAAGTGTCCAAATAAAACGCATTCTCGCTATTTTAGTATTGTTATTAATTTATTTATTGGATTAAATTATGTAATTAAATTACAGAGATTTACTTTTTATACTACTTTAAAATTTTGAATAGGTAAGTGAATTAATGGAATTGTGATTTATCAATATCATAGTTAATATTACTTATAAATTAATGGGTTAACCCATTAAAGGGTCGTGATTTCAACTTGTGACACGATAAACTTAAGGGGCCGTGTTTGGGTTGAGCAAAAAATTGATGAGCCGTGTTTGAGTTGATACAAACACGACACGATAGCTCATATTTTGTTAGCAATATAAATCGAAGTAGTTACATACTATGAAAAAATTATTACAAACTACTATATTATTGTTACGGGTCATCTCAAATTTCTTACAACATGAAATTGTTACCAAACTCGTTTTAATTAAAACTGTTGATGCAAAATTTGTTAGATTGTACAAATATTATATTACAATTATTACATCAAATTAAAAATTGATAAAAAAAATTTCGAAATGGAGAAATGGGTGAAATCTATTAACGGTCAATGTCTGCCCGACAACCTTATTCGACAACCTTATTAAAAAAAAAAAAAAAAAAGTTTCGATACATTGGCGAGGAGTTCATCATTATTTCCATTATTTCGATACAGAGGATTCATAGAGGTCATGGACAGATCATGAACATTTTGATTTTTAATACAATCCAACCAAAAACAAAATATAAATTAAGTAATTGCAAGCGTCCATAGAGATATATATCTTATTTCCACTCATCTACATTACCTTTTTGATACTAATAAGCAATGACACGTGGCTCCAGCGCACAACTTAATATAAGTCAAACGTGGATTATTTGAATGAATGACATCGTACGAGACTCAAATAAGATATTTTACTACTTTATTAGAC
The DNA here is from genome assembly GCA_030490815.1 of Acer saccharum. Lineage (NCBI taxonomy): Eukaryota > Viridiplantae > Streptophyta > Magnoliopsida > Sapindales > Sapindaceae > Acer > Acer saccharum. Next base: position 21,527,640 of record CM059877.1, on the reverse strand, counting down.
TTCTAATTTGTCTGTTTGTTCATACAAGAAAGTGACCTCATTTCATAGGACCCACGCAGATTGGAAAAAAAAAAAAAAACAAATTCACATAAGGACTTCAAATTCAACACTTGTTCGGTAGCCAAATCCTATATCTTTAGAAAATACAAAGTAACGATTTCAAAATAATAATCATAACTATCAAGAGCCAGGTCTCCTATTTCCACCGATCAACATCATCTTCAACGGAGAGATCTAAGAAAATACACAATCATTGTCCAAGTTACCCTAAACAAACTATATAAACAAAGCACTTGTAACAATAGCTATCATATATATATATATATATATATATGAACAGAGAATAATTGATCATCACATAGCTAATGAAAACTGTGATTTTTGATAATAAGGCTTGAGAATTCTTCTCATGTGTCCACTAATTAAACACTAGCTAGCAGTAGTAGCATTTGCAGAACCTGTATTTGTGGCTTTTATGACGTCGGGTTCAGATTCGGCGGCAACGGAAGAGACGACACCCTCTTCCATCTTCTTCCAGCCCACCACATCATTCTCATTCTCTTTAGATGCCTTTGCAGTGTCATAAGAAGCATGTAATCCAAAGAGGAAGTAATACAGCAAAAGAAGTCCAGTCCAGATACCAAATCTTTCAAACGACGCCTTATCGATCGAACCAAGCAAGAACACATTAATAGCTATAGAAGCAGAAGGCAACCATGGTACCAATGGAACACCCCACAGCTTCGGAGCTCTAGCATGTGGAACAAAAAACCATAGACCAACCGTACCCAAAAACCAAATCGGCACCGTTATACAATAACCAATCCAATCATCTTCACCACTTAGTCCCCAATAAGCAGCTGTCCCAATTGAAGAACCCAGAATCAAAGCAAGGCATATAATCAGCTTGATACGATTATGCACCGTTGTCACACCGCTAACGTAGTAGCGACGTACCAAGAGAGCAATTGCAACGAGCATGAAAATGAATAATGTTGAAATTGATAAGAGATTTGAGAGAATATCTAGCTTGGTGAAGAAGGCGATGATTGCGGTGGCTGTGAGCATTACAATGGTTGCATTAACAGGTGTCCCGGTTTTTCCGTTCACTTGAGCTAACCATGGTGGCATCATATGAGTCCGAGCAATGTGGGTTAGATATCGGGCTTGACCCACCGCTCCGACGAGCAAAACGGTGGTCATGCCTTTCAATGCACCAGCGGCGACCAAGTATTTAGCCCATTTCCAACCAACAGCTTCAAAAGCTACTGAAAATGGTGCATCGACGTTGATCTGATCGTACGGCTGCATCAAGCACAATACCATGGCGAGTAAACAGTAAGCTACGGTTGTGATCACCATTGATCCGACAAGACCGATAGGGATGTCTCGAGCTGGGTTTTTGGTCTCCTCCGCCATGGTGGACACGGCATCAAATCCCACATAAGCAAAGAAGAGCACGGCGGAGGCTTTGAAAATGCCGCGGGCGCCGTTGGGAGCAAAGTTGGCATAGTTTTTGGTGTTGGCTTTGGAGAAGCCGGCGATGATGATGAAGAGGATGACGATGACGTGGACTATGGAAGCTATGTAGTTTAAGCGGGAGGAGCCTTTGGTGCTGACGATGGCTAGGACACAGATTGCTGCGGTGACAACAACGGCGATGGGGTCGAGATGGCCGTAGGCATCGGGGAGACTGTGGGCAATTATGCGGAAGTCTTCGGGTTGTTTGTTGCAGAGGGTGGCGAAATATGATGTCCAGGCCCTGGCAACAGCGGCACCACCGATTACGTACTCTAGGAGGATGTTGCCGGCGGCAATGAAGGCCATGAAATCACCCAACTCTACTCTTAAGTAGGCAAATGAACCACCTGAAAATTAATTAAACAAATTGTTAATCATTAATTATTTTCATGTTTGATCATGTTTTCTGCATATTACAATTCAGATGTTTACAATCTTATGTACAATTCAGATGTTTACAAACGTGTATAATTATTGAGGAGTCGAATCTAATTCAAATATTATTCTAAAAAAAATAATCTAATTCAAATATTAAAAAATATAAAAAATCTGATCTATTAATAACCTATTAACAACACAATACAGTTAAAATCAATAAAAAAAAAAAAAAAAAAATACAATATAGTAAGGAAAAATAAAATTTAGTTGACATAGACCCACCCAAATAACATTATTTATTTATTTAAGTTTAATTAATCCTAAGAATGTTAATTATGTATAAAAGAATAAACAAAAAATATAAAAAGTCAACTTGTGATGTATGGGTCCAAACTCAGGCGTCAAGTGCAATTAAAAAAGTATTTGATGGGGTTAAGATTTTATTTATGACAGCTGGACATGCAGCTACGGCCAGCTGTCAATAGTCAACTTTGGTAAGTTTTCATTTAAAAACGTTTCTAATTATAGTTGATTTTGATTGTTTTTTTTCCTTCATTAATATATTTATATCTATATATTTTTTTCCTCAAAATGCATTTTAATGTTTTTTTTTATTTAAAAATTTCTTTATGGAGAAAGCCTAAATTATTTAAATTTCTAAAAAAAGCTTAAATACTTTCTTTGGGAAGAAAATACACACTCACAAGTCACTATAGGAGAAATTTCAACATACAACTTGTTATTCAAGTTGATTGAAATGACGAAATAGTTGACTAACATGATAAGACTAACTTGTAAAAAAAAAACACATACTATGACTAAAAATATGATTTAATAATATCAAAATCAATCGATAAAGGATAGGTCTAACCTTATTAACTTAGGTTCAGCTACTATACATTTTCAGTATAATTATTAAGTTGTAATTAGTTATTAGATTTCAATTCGATAGTCTACAAAATTAAGAATTTAAAATTAAAATTAAAATTAACATAATTGTATTGTAGTTAAATCTTATTAAAGGGTAATGATAATAACAAACAGATTATAAAGACAAAGATTAGTAGATAACCATAGAGTTTGATTTTTATTTTATCGTATAAATTCTATTAAGAATTTATTTGTAAGTTCCCTTAAAAATATATATATATATATATATATATATATATATATATATTTGTAAGATGGCCAAGAAAACATTAAATTAAAAAAAAAAATTATAGGTGTAGTTTTATGAAAATATTATATAATTATATAAAATTGAAATAAAAAAAGAAAGAGAGTAGAGAGTTGAACTGACCGGCAACAGGAATCTCGACGGCGAACTCGGTGTAACAAAAGACAGAAAGCATGGCGGAGATACCGGAGACGACGTAGGACAAGACGACGGCGGGGCCGGCGTGTTCCCTTGCTTCAAGTCCAGTGAGGACGAATATACCGGCTCCGATGACGGCGCCGATTCCGAACCATATAAGATCCCACCAGTTGAGTGTCTTCTTCATCTCATGTTGACTTCTCGCCTTCATCTCATGGATCTCCGTCGAGTCATGAGACCGGGTCAGGATCCGATCCTTTAGACGAAACGGAGTCTCCTTTAACGCACGTACGTAATTCCCAAAGCTCTTGAACGACTCTTCAGGCAGAAAATCGTCTTTTGAACATGAACATCCTCTCCTCCGTATTCCCTCATCACCGTCACCGTCCACTCCCATTCTGCTTTAATTTTCACATCACAGAAAAAAAAAAAAAAAAAAAAAAATTTACATTAATTTTCATCACTGCAATAAAAACCACACAAAACATAAAACAGATTTGAAACACGACAATGATTACCTGGTTTCGAGAAGAAAAACAAAAACAGAGAATTTGTAACGAAGATACAAAAGAGCTTGTATGTACGTGTGTGTGTGTTTGATGAAAACAATAACTTTTATAGAATTCCAAAAATTCACCAGATTAAAAAAATAATTATTGCGATTATCATGATATAGACAGCAATTAATTAAATTAAATAGAATTCTTGGAATCGGTAGAGTATAAAAACAGAAACCAGCATATGCCATGCAAATACACAGAATCTGAGATAACGTATTTTATTGGAAAGTCAAAGATCCAAGAACAATTACCTGACGAGAAGTCCGTTGATCAGAAAAGCAACCGGCTACCGGCGGAGAAAAGTTGTGAAAGAAGGAGGAGGAGGAGGAGGAGGTTTATTAGTAGAAGATGGAAATTAATTGGCGGTGTGTATTTATATAAATTTATAATGAGAGTTATTCGGAATCAGTAGACCGTATGATGACTAGATTCGGAATCAGGGTTTAAAACTGAAAACAGATACTAAAAGTCAAATAGCTGCATTACAGTAATTAAAATACAATCGGATTACAGCTAATGATTCTAATTCTATTAATTAAGATTGGCGTTATTATCGGTATTTGTGTACAAGTTAATTGGAATTTTCAATCGGACGGTGGTGATTCGATCCTGTCAAGAGCTTTGGTTTTTTTTTTTTTGTTTTGTTTGTTTGTGGGTTCCTGGAAAGTGTCACCCACTCGACTTCACACACGTGTGCATACGCCCTTCAGGTTGAATTCGAAACCTGATTGATCAATATTTTGGATACATCGTATTCGTATCCAACTCATTATAGAATAAATATTTTAGATAATAAGTTCTTGAGATTTATTTCTTGACTTATTGACGCTTGACCCCACGAAATTGTACACGAATTTACAATGTGTCCCTTGGATTTTTTTTAGACGTTAAACCCCATGAATACAAATTATTTCTCAAACGATCAAAGTTCAGGGGGTTTAATGTCTAAAAAAAACATACATGGGGCATATAGCAAATTCGCGTACAATTCAGGGGTCTAATGCCAATAAATCTTATTTCTTTTTGAGTTCATAATTTTTAATAAAAATGGAAATGTATTAAGATAAAATCTTTATATTAATACAAAATATAAATCAATTTTTTCCTTATAAATCAATTTGGTGGTAATGGTGAGTGGTGACGTTGAGAGAGGTGATTGGCACAGCCTGAGAAGAGCCGGTAAGGAGGACACGAAAAAAATGGTGAATTCTTTGGAAAAAATTGTGTTGGCCCCCCACACAGAGAGAGAGAGAGAGATTTGAGTCAGGCAAGTCAAGTGTTAACGGAGGGTATTTTAGTCGGTTAAACACCAAATTTAATAAGAATAATAAAAATTTTAGAAGTAGTTAAAAATAGTAAATTCGTAAATTTTTTGATAATTTCCTGCTATTTCTCTAAAAATAGATATATTAAATAATAGTTGTTGAGAATTTATTTATTTTTATTTTTTAGTTCATCATTTATAGAAAATTTAAATGTATTAAGATAAAATCTTTATATTAATAGAAAATATAAATGCATATAAATCAATTTTTTACCTATAGATTTTACTATATATTAATCACTTAATTAATGCTAAGTTGTCCGAAATATTTATCCAAATTCATAAATGATGTGGTATATGAGATGTAAACATCATATCACATCACTCACAAGTCGCAACATAATATCATCTCCGACAATTTTTCTATGCGTATTGTTATGATTGAATTTATGTTTTTTACATAGCAAAAGTGTTGTGATGTGTATTAATATACTATAAATGTATCTAAATGGTGTGCAGGGGCGAATTCAGGATTTTTTATCCGGCGGAGCTGAACCAAATACTAGTTATAATCTTTTTTTTTTTTTTTTTTTTTTTTTTTTTTTTTTAAATAACATTAGTAGGAAGTTTAATTATTAGAGCATTTCCAATAGCCTCCCTTGAAGACATCCCTTAAGGGAGTATGTGTATTTTTACAGCTCCAAACAGGTCCTTAAATGGCTTATTTAATTGTGTTCTGGTGGAGTTCACTCCCTTAATTAAGGAATGTTTTCAGACCCCTCTTAAAGTGGACTCCACCTATTTAAGATTATTTTAAAGTGGTCTCCACCTACATAATTGACAAACAATATCTAATATTTATTAAACACAATATTCTAACATTTAAATAATAATAAAATATTATTAAAGGGGGTCATTTAAGGAAGTATTGTTGAAGCACATACTCCATTAATAGTCCCTTGCAATAACATACACACTTAAATAAGGGAGTCACTAAGGGAGACCGTTGGAGATACTCTAAAACCATTAATGGTGCACACAAAAAGCAAAAGTCAAGGGTCATCATGCCTACATGGCTATATAATAATATATTAATATTGTGTTGAGCACTTGTCTTGTATATATTATTAACATTAAAAACTTAAAAAAAAAAGAATCAAAATTGCAGACGGGCTGCAGCAACGTGCAACCCCCACTATGATTTGCCCCTTATTGTGTGTCTATAGTAGAAAAATTGACATCTCCAATACAAAAATAACTTACATCAAATTAAATATTGATATGTCAACAATGTCAAAGACCTGATTTCTGATAGACAACCAAATGAAAAACACGTCTCCCCGTGCTTATGTAGAAAATACAACTTATTAATTACTTATCTAGTTATTTTATTTTTAACTAAACAAATTGTTTAACTGGTTTTAATTATTTATCTTGCATTCTGAGTCCATCTATAGAATAATTGTTCAACAAACCCGTCTATAATTGTCTTATGAGTCATATAAGTTTTTCGAAATCCATTATATTATTGGAGATGCTTTTATCTCATGATTTATAAAATGTTGACACTTATATGACACATCATTTAGATATGAATTTGAACAAATATTTTGGACAATCTAATATTATTCTAATAAATTATTTAGAAAAATATTATTTTAATGTATATTTTTATAACTAACAAAATGTTAGTGTTAACAAATTAAATTTTTATTTTTTCAAGATACACAATAATGTGATACAATTTTGACCTCATTTAATATCATTAATTCTTTGCTAAAGAATAATAAAAATTTATTCTTTAACATGGACTTTAATTTACAAAAGTTAAGTTGGTTTGGTGTTAAATAGTTGAATCATTTAGGGCTAGTTTGGTATTGCTGTAACTTTTTAAATAATCACTATTAGCTGTGCTGAAGGAATAATCAGCTGTGAAGTTAATCAATAGATGTTTGGTTAATTATACTTTTAAAACTACTATATAGCTCAAAAGTGTTGAAATTAGTTACAATGACTAAAATAGACATGATTTTAAAACCTCATTTTATTTTTTTTCATTAATTATATATATTAAATCAATATTTAAGTAGAATATTTAAATTAGAAAACAAAATCCATAAGAATAATAAAAATATTTTAAAAGATTTTATAAATCAAATCAATATTTAATTATAATCTTTAATTTTAAGATGAAATAAGGTATATAAATGATTTTAATTTGATTTCATAAGGACAATAATGATATTTTAAAATATTCATTAAATGCTGAAATAGATTATTTCATAATCACTTTCAAAAATTAACCCCCTACCTACTTCTCAAAATCACTGTCAAAACTTGCCAGATTATGAATTAATCACTTTTGGAAGTTTTACTAAACATTATTTTATGCTAAAATTATAAAATAAACTGATTTTAACTTCTCAAAAGCAATACCAAACTGGCCCTTACACTCACACATTGATCATAGGTTAAAGTTGTAAGTTGTAACCATGTTCCTCGGTTCCTAAATTTGACAGTGAGATAATTTTCATTATTATATTAAAACATATAATATTTAAAATTACGTAAATAATATTAAGGTAGGCCTCCTCCAGTGATTAAGGAGACCGAATCCTCTAACAATGTGCCAGAAAACAACTTGACCTCCTCTAGTGACACTATAAGAAATTTGGTTTTTCACAACATACACATATAACGTTGTTGATACATTTATTGTTAAAAATCTAAAGTAACATTGGCTTATGAGAATGAGGATGGGGATGGTGTGAGACCGATATACATCACCATTTCCCCGATGTCCATCACTGTCGTCACTTTTCCCAACATAACTATTGTCACTTTTCCCAACGACTTCAACATGAAGATGCCTTTATCATTGACACAGTGGCAACCAATCTTTTTTTGTTTTTTTTTCAATTAATTAAAAATAAAATTGCTTTATTAATTTTATTTAATTTATTATTATTATTATTATTATTTTATGTTTTTATCTCTAGAATTTATTAAAAATATTGAATTCTGAACCAGTGCAGCATCACATAATTCACCCATTGAGATGGAATTGATTACTTGACATAACTACTGATAATGACCATATTTATGGAAAATGATCACAGTATGATGTCTACATTTTATCAGATAAAAAGATGAAAGAAACCAGAGCCCGACAGGCCGACACCATAAATCAAATGGAAACCAAAGTAATGACTTGAGGTCTTTACTATACTCCATAATAAATAGTGGCGTTGACTTGAGCGCCTCCATAACTTATCTACACGACTACATATCACACTGCCTTATAATTTGGACTTTGACGAAAATGGAGGGAGACTCCTCCGTGGAGTAGCATTATATGCTTGTAGAATTACAATGTTGAGTAATGCTACTTTATCCAAATCTGGTGCCTAAATGACATGGCAATACTCTCATTCATTCATTTAAATTGTATTGGATTTGTTTGATTTAAATGAATGGATGAGAGTGTTGCCACGTTATTTGGGCACCAGATTTGGACACCAAATTTGGGCAAAGTAGCATTACTCTTACAGTGTTTGATCTCATCAAAAACGGACATCATTATCGATCAATATTATATCTCTCAGCGCGCAATGATAAATATATATCAGTGTTTTGTATGTGAGCTATTAGATTCAACTGTTTTGACTCAGTCTGTATGCACTTATCCAATAATCCATACTTATCCATAATTTATGACCCACATACAATACACTGATATATTTTATATTAGTACGCATCAAGAATAAAAGGAATATATATATATATATATATATATATATATATATATATATATACTTTCTATTATCAGTTTGTCCTGACAATAAATTTATCAGGACGAAGAATGTGAACCCACTAGATTCACATACTTTGACTCAAAGTGTATGTACTTATCAAAACTTTTCTATAATCTGTGATCCACATTTTTCGTTTGATATATTTATTATTAGGACGAACTGACAATAGAAAGACTATATATATATATATATATATATATATAACATCAGCGCCTCCATATCTTTTCTACATGCCACACTGCCTTTGTGATTTTGACTTTGACAAAATTATAGGTAGACTCCCAACCTATACTGGAATTACGTTATAAACTATACTTGTAGAATTGTAGCTTTTGATCTCATCAAAAACAAGCATCCTTACGCCTCTAGAGGTGTAGCTTAGCTGATAGATGTATGAGTTTGACGTTTAGGTAAATGATTTTAAAGTCAATGGCTCGAATCCTACCAACGATAAAAAAACTTTAAAAAAAATATCTAATCTAAGTAGATGGATAGATAAATACTGTAGAAAAAAAAAAAAAAAAACATCCTTACCGATTAGTGTTGTATTATATATATATTTGATTTCGAAATATTAAAATAAAATGAAAACACATGTAGCGGATTTATATGGAAAAGAAAGGTATGAAGTGATCACATTCACACAGCAAGGACCAAGTAGGAATGTAGGATCTTGTTGGTTGAAGCAATTGTTGAATCTTTCAAATTAATGATTGTAATTAATTAGGTATCAAATAGTGGTGTGAACGTGAATAATTTGTGGACGCACTTTATTAAAATATTTTGACTAAACTCATAATGTAGCTATATGTCTTATTCCTTATTTAATTGAATACATTTTATACATGCCTACAGAAACGTTAAGTTAAATCTGATTGAATATGAGATTGAATATGACCTCGACTATGTACCTGATAGGTACGTTGAGATGACCCCTAGGATACGGTACGCACAGAAAATGATTGATATGATACCAACTATTGTTTTTAGGGACTAGATGTTGAACCTATTTTTTTATATGTTTATTATTCTTAAAAATAGATTTATTATTTTAAATAGATTTTAATTACCTGAAAATATTTTTCAATTTTTTTTTTTCAGCTTCTTCTTAATTGACCTCCGTTAAAGGTCGATTTCGACCCCCAATGGAGGTTGATTTCGACTTCCAATGGAGGTCTGTTCAACCTCTAATAGAAGCTGATGAAAAAGATGAAAAAATAAAAAAATAATAAAAATTGAAAAACTGAAAAGTAAATAAAAAATATATATGTAAAATAAAGACATTTTTTAAAGTTCACTTACTTGAATGCTTTTAAAACTTAATTTATTAAAGTAGTGACAATCGTGAAACAACAACCCAAAAGAGTGACAAAACACTCTATTTCCACCTAAACCTGCCCCTAACGGGACAGGTCCCCAGACTAATGGGTAATTGAAGAACTGAAAAGTAAATAAAATATATATATGTAAAGTAAAGGCATTTTTGGAAGTTCACTTACTTGGGTGCCTTTAAAACTTAATTTATTAAAGTGGTGACACTTGTGAAACAACAACTCAAAAGAGTGACAAAACACCCTATTTTCACCTAAACCTGCCCATAGCAGGACAGATCTTTAGACTAATAGGTAATTTTGACATCCCTAGGTGCACATTACCTCCTAGCACATGTGGTTATGCACCTTTTTTTACATTGGTGGTCAGAGATTCGAGTCTCATCATACGCATTTTAGAAACATATGTGAAGATTTTTTTTTTTTTTTTTTTTTTTTTTTTTTTTTTTTTTTTTTTCCTGTGTGTGGGAGTAGATATCCAAATCGCACCAATAAGAAACTTTTTTTTTTTGTTTTTTGTTTTTCAATCTAATTGCTGCTTTAATTTTCTTTGAAAAAAAAATGGAGTTTAATAGATACTATTGTTTAAAAAGATAGATCGATTGATTGAAGGAATTTTCTAATGTAAAACCTGAATCAATTTGTGCCTTTTTTTTTTTCTTTTTCTTTTTTTTTTTTTCTATTCATTCTTCATTTTATTTTTTTTAATAATAAAATTGAACTTAGGTAGGAAAAAGTAGGGATAATTACCCTGGTGGCCATCAAATTGATGACACACTATCAAAATGGTCAATGGATTGGAAAGTTGTTCAAAAATGACCATTTTTGGCGAACTTTGTGACATCAATGACCATTCCATCAAACACCGTCATAACACAATTAAATTCTTGTTCTTTTGGTATCAAAATGGACATTCCCATATTTAAACTATAATCCCAAGTTTTTCATCTTAATTAATAATCAACATAAGAGATTTTCACCTCATATTCTTTTTTTAATTAATTTTATATTAAATTAATCACCACGACCCTGAAACCATGAAATGTCCTGTGGAACATTAATTGATTTAAATGCTTGAGTTTTTATGTGACCGCTGTTTTACCCGATTTGACTCTTTACAGGGACAAATAAAATGGTTGAACATGAAATGGATCTTGTTGAGTCCACTATCAAATGTCTTAGGTAACTGAGGGCAGAGGTACTTGGAAAGTCGACAAATGAAAGGTAAATATCTGAAGTGATAATCTATTTTCTAGCAAGTAAGCATAGTCTGGTGACTCTGGTGTTTTGCTATTTGTATATATGCAAAATATACCACCATTAAGTATTCTCTCTGAAATGATTGTCTTTAGGCTACCAGCTTTTGCAATTTGCACATAAAGAGTGGCAAAAATGATCCGAAGCCATGAATTGGAGATCATGACTCTGGCCTCTTCATCATCCATAAAGGTATATATTTTGATTAGGCCCATGTTTGATGCAACATGCATTTTATAAAAGAACTTGTGATTATTTAAAAAATTAACAGTGTTATAACTTTATAAAATTAAAAAAAGAATATGAGGTGAAAATCTCTTATGTTGATTATTAATTAGGTTGAAAAACTTGGAAATATAGTTTAAATATGAAAATGACCATTTTGATACCCAAAGAACAAGAAGTTAACGATGTTATAACGGTGTTTGATGGAATGGCTATTAGTGTCACAAAGTTCACCAAAAATGGCTATTTTGGAATAAATTTTCAATCCAATGGCTATTTTGATAGTGTGTCATCAATTTGATGACTATCAGGGTAATTATCCCGAAAAAGTATCAGTAGCCATTCATTCTTTAGTTTATAAAAAACTGAGAACAAATCAAAATTTTTAAAAGAAAAAGTCAATGACAAATAAATATTTGTTATAAATAAAATTATAGAAATTATAATTTTGGTACTGTATTAGGTGTGGACTGTGTGGTAAAATGACAAATTATACATAATTATTTTTAAAAAGATTTTTCTTATAGATGTTACTAGATATTTGATAGGAATGGATTTGGAGAAGAGAATAGAAAAAGAATAACAGAGGTTTGGAGAGTTTTTTGGTTATTAATTTGATAACTTTATTCAATTCAATTTGGACCTAAATAGGCCACAACACGTTACAATTGGAAATCACATGAAATCAGGAAATCCTAACTAGTAGATTGAAGATAAGGAGAGCTTTTAGCCACTACTTATCTTAACAGCTAAATTATTAATAGACTAATTCTATTGCAATGTAAATACTCAATTCAAAAGCAAACAACCAGACTTGGTCCAACTTCGTACGCAACTTCTAGGCCACCCGTCCAAGTGGTGCATGCAAGCCATGCATATGACCTGATTCATATCAATCCTCTCCCTGGAAGGTTCTTGTCCTTAAGACCGAATTTTGGATAAGACCTGGAGAAACGCCATAAGTTTTTCCACGTTGCATCCTCACAAGATGCCCCCTTCTACTGTACTAAAACTTCAGTCTTTGGACGATACTTCCCTTTGTGGATAACCCTGCAGTCCAAGATGAATTCTGGTTCTGGTAATATTGTTGCATCATCTGAAACAGGCGGTAGTGTGACAATAGCGGACTCAATCGGTCCCCATTTCTTTTTGAGCAAACTTACATGAAATACATCGTGTATCTGTGCCCTATTCGGCAGTTCCAACTTATAAGCAATAGACACAATACGAGCCAGCACTTTAAAGGGCCTGAAGAATCGCAGTGTTAATTTTAACGAACTCCAGAAGGCAACTGTTTTCTAGCGATACTACTGTAAGCGCAAGTAGACATAATCATCTACCTCAAAGGTGACCTCACGACGGTGCTGGTCTTCCTGAACTTTCATACGCGTTTGAGCATCCAACAAATTATGCCGCAGCTCATGAATGATGTCCTCCCTTATGCACAACAATTCATCAAGTGCTTGGACCTTTGTAGTGCCTAGTATATATGACAACATGGAGGGAGGTGGGACACCATAGACTACTTCGAAAGGGGATATTTTGGTGGCAGAGTGGATGGCCGTGTTGTAACCGTATTATACCCATGATAACCACTCTATCCATTTTTGTAGCTAGTCACATGTGAAGCATCACAGATATTGTTCGAGGGTGCGGTTCACAACTTCCGGCTGACCATCCATTTACAAATGATAACTTGAACTGAAATTTAGAATTGTACCATGTAATTTGAAGAGATTTCACCAAAAAGAACTAATAAAAATTCTGTCCCGATCGCTCACTATGGAGAGCGGCATACCATGTAGGCAAACAATTTCAGATATGAAAGCCTTGGCCACCGTCATAGTTGTGTAAGGGTGTTTTAGTGACACGAAATTAGCATACTTTGAAAGATGGTCGACGACCACCATTATCACATCATGACACTGCAAAACCAGTAGGCCTTCAACAAAGTCAATGGAGATCTTAATCCAAATTTGTTGCGGAATTGGTAGAGGTTGAAGCAAGCAGGCAAGACATAAGGTTTCAAGCTTACATCTTTGGCACACATCACAATTGCGAATAAAATCTTTCACCGTGGATCGGATTCCAAGCTAAACAAAACTAGAAGTTATTTGACCGAGTGTTTTAAGAAACCCAAATGTCCACCAGTGGGTGAAGAGTGCCCCTCTGATAGAACTGATAACAGCAAGGATGAAGTGGGACTTAAGAGTATTTTGCCATTTTACATCCAAACATCATCCCTTTATAACAAATTAGAAGAGCAAGTATCGATCAAATCAGTATAAAAAAGGGAATTGTAGTACCTCACGCTGCAAGGAAGACCACCAATCCAGAACCGGAAGTGATATAGCCTGAAATTGAAATGCAGTAATGCGTGAGAGGGCATCGACACCTTGGTTCTCCTTCCTTTCTCTATACTGAATGGTGTAGTCAAATCCCATAATCTTGGGTAGCCATGGAGCTTGAGAAGGTGTGGAAATACGCTGTTCCAAGAGAAACTTCAGGCTACGGTGGTCCGTTTTGATGATAAAAGGTTTGCCTAATAGATACGGACGCCACTTCCGAACCGCTTTAACCACTGCCAACATTTCCTTGTCATATGTTGATAATGATTTAGCTTTCCCTTTCAATGCTTCACTATAATAGACGATGGGACGATTTTGTTGCGATAAAATTGCACCTAAACCATCCCCACATGCATCACACTCGACCACAACTTGTTATGTAAAATCTGGAAGGCGCAGCACTAGGGGAGATATTAGAGCAACCTTAAGTGTTTCAAAGGCAATAAGTGCCTCATTTGTCCAATGAAACCCCTCCTTAGACAAGAGCCTCGTCAACGGAGTTGCAATCACACCAAAACTTCGAATAAATTTTCGATAATATCCTGCAAGCCCGAGGAATTCGCGGACTCCATAACTGTAGTTGGCATCGGCCATGCCTGGATAGAGAGAATCTTTATCGAATCAACAACCACCCCCTCCACGAAAATCAGGTGCCCAAGATAATCGACTTGCAACACCCCAAATCGGCATTTAGACCTTTTAACAACAGCTGATTTCTGGAAAAAATGTTGAGCATTTGTTGTAGGTGCTGAATATGCTCTGCCCAAGACCTTCTATACACCAATATATCATAAAAAATAAATTAAAAAAACTAAAATAAACCTGCGCAAGTGAGGCCTGAAAATATTGCTCATGAGGCTTTGAAAAGAAGCATGAGCGTTTGTTAACCCGAACGACATCACCAAAAATTTGTAGTGCCTGTCATGAGTGCGGAAGGCAGTCTTAGAAATGTCATCTTGGTGGACAGTATCTGCAGTGCTTCACATGTGACCAGCCACGAAAATGGATGGAGTGGCTATCATGGGCAGAATACGGTTACAACACGGCCATCCACTCCGCCACCAAAATATCCCCTTTCGAAGTAGTATATGGTGTCACACCTCCCTCTATGTTGTCGTCCATACCACGTACTACAAAGGTCCAAGCACTTGATGAATTGCTGCGCATAAGGGAGGACATCATTCGTGAGCGGCTGCGTAATTTGTTGGATGCTCAAACGCGTATGAAAGTTCAGGCGGACCAACACCGTCGTGAGGTCACCTTTATGGTGGACGATTATGTCTACTTGCGCTTACAGCCGTATCACCAGAAAATAGTTGCCTTCTGAAGCTCGTTAAGATTAGCATCGCGATTCTTTAGGCCCTTTAAAGTGTTGGCTCGTATTGGGTTTGTTGCTTATAAGTTGGAATTGTCGGATAGAGCACAGATACATAATGTATTTCACGTAAGTTTGCTCAAAAAGAAATGGGAACTGATTGAGTCTGCTATTGTCGATGACGCAACAATATTGCCGGAACCGAAATTCATCTTGGACCGCAGGGTTATCCATAAAGGGAAGTATCGTTCGAAGACTGAAGTTTTAGTATAGTGGAAATGGGCATCTCATGAGGATGCAATGTGGGAAAACTTATGGCATTTCT
This sequence comes from Acer saccharum, assembly GCA_030490815.1. Taxonomy (NCBI): domain Eukaryota; kingdom Viridiplantae; phylum Streptophyta; class Magnoliopsida; order Sapindales; family Sapindaceae; genus Acer; species Acer saccharum. The sequence goes on along the minus strand of CM059877.1, from coordinate 21,511,986 downwards.
CTAGGTCCTATCCAAAAATTGGTCTTGAGGACAAGAACCTTCTTAGAGGGGGAGGATTGATATGAATTAGGTTATATGCATGGCTTGCATGCACCACTTGGACCGGTGGCCTAGAAGTTGCGCACAAAGTTGGACCAAGTCTGGTTGTTTGCTTTTGAATTGAGTATTTACATTGCAATAGAATTAGTCAATTAATAATTTAGCTGTTAAGATAAGTAGTGGCTAAAAGCTCTCCTTATCTTCAGTCCACTAGTTAGGATTTCCTAATTTCATGTGATTTCCAATTGTAACGTGTTGTGGCCTATTTAGGTCTATATTGAATTGAAATAAAGTTATCAAATTAATAACCAAAAAACTCTCCAAACCTCTGTTCTTCTTTTTCTCTTCTCTTCTCTAAATCCATTCTTATTAGTGGTATTTGAGCCGTTCGGTTCCTTGGATGCCAAGTTTCGTAACGATGTTTACAAAACTCTGGCCTATCACGAATCATGTTTCGACCAAATCCTTGTTGAAATACAAGCCTTACGATCGCAACAAACCTAGCCTACCATACCTCTCAAAAAGTCACCAACCTAAATTTTAACCACCACCCACATCACTACACACCACACAATTAATGACCATAAAATTGTTAAAAAAAACTGTTCAACTTCAAGTCTTATAGGTGGTCGTCCGTGACTTGGATCAATTCCAACACCAAATCTTGCCTACACCCACACGTGTCGCCGTGTCCACTGTTTTCACAACTCCTACCACACTACCACCAAATAAAGCCCATGACCACCACATTCCTCCACCAACTCAAAAACAAAAGCAACCAACTGAAGTCTCCTTCTCTACCGATGAAACGCAGTATGAACCAGCTTCCGTAAAACTAATTCCCAAAATATCCCTCTAAAACATATTTCAATTTTATCCTTACAGACAAGGATAATTTGAAGAGGTGGAATGATACGTGCACAAACAACAACAATGTTCAGTATGAGACCAAGTCATAATGTAGGTTAAAATAAGTTAGTTAGTTATCAAAATACCAGTAGTGGATTTGTTAGTGCATTTGTTAGTGCAATAGTGGATTGTTAGTGCTCCTTATTTTTAGTTAGTGGATGTTAAGTTGAATGGTTAATGGGTAGTTATTTCCTTGTTTTCAGAGTCTGCTGTTGTTTCTTTCTTTTAAAGTCAGTTGATATTGTAAGCCTATAAAATGCCTTCTTTGAATTGAGTACGTATTATGGAATATATTGAAAACTAAATTATCTCTCTCTTGTATTTCTCTCTATCACTACTCTAAATTCTCTTTATGTATTTTCCTGGATTGGAAATGTGACTATTAGGCTGATTGCTTCTAAGACATGAACATGTGGAAGTGGTCTACGCACAAGCCATGCACATTCATGAGGAAGTGGTCTACGCACGAGAAGAAATGGTCACACGTCTTGATTTGTTTAGTTGTTATTTTCTATTAAAGTTATTTTCTGTGTACGATTAGTGGAGCTTAGTGGGTTCCTCTTTCTTAAGCATTATTTTCATTTAATTTTGCATTATCTGTTGTTGCTAATGTAGTCGTTTGTATCAGACTATATATATGGTGTTGAATGAATGAAGGAAGGATATCGAATATGAAGAAATGAAATCCTCTCTATCTATCTATCTATATCTCTAATTGTTCTACTCTCTTCTAAATTCTTCCGTGTATTTTCCAGGATCAGAAATATACACATCAAATGGTATCAGAGCCGTTCGGTTCCTTGGATGCCGAGTTCCGTAACGATGTTTACAAAACTCTTACTCGTCACGAATCATGTTTCATCCAAATCCAAAATATCCTCCAAACCATTAGGGATGAACTCTAATCTCTATCATTTTCTCAAACACAATTAGCCACCTATTTTCCGTTGTTTTTTGATGATACATATGTATCGATGGAGGTTTTTATCGATTTTGATAAACCACCGATATATGATGATTATGTATTTGAGAATATCCCATATAAAAGCAATTCACATTTTGTGGATTGTTTTTATGAGTCACACATTTCCCTTACTACGCAATCAACCTTCCCGACCCTCCACACCATGTTCGACCGACACACTCGACACAAGCTACCCTTTCCCAAGCTTGTTAGAGACTTTCTAACTAGATGGATCAACAACAACAAGGTTGAACTCCAGGCAGACTTATTTGGTATTTATCCTTATGGACAAGGATAATTTGGGGAGATGGAATGATATGTGACTATTAGGTTGATTGCTTTTAAGACATGAACATGTGGAAATGGTCTACGCAAGTGAAGAAATGGTCACACTTCTTAATTTGTTTAGTTGTTGTTTTCTGTGTACGGTTAGTGGAGCTTAGTGGGTTCCTCTTTCTTAGGCATTATTTCCATTTAATTTGGCATTATCTGTTGTTGCTAATGTAGTCGTTTGTATCAGACTAGATATATGATATTGAATGAATGAAGGAAGGATATCGAATATGAAGAAATGAAATCCTCTCTACCTATCTATCTCTCTAATTGTTTTACTCTCTTCTAAATTCTTCCGTGTATTTTTTAGTATCGGAAATATACACATCAATATTAATCACTTATTTATAAAAATATTATTTTAAGGTATATTTTTAGAGCAAAGTTGGTGTAAATAAATTAATTTTTTATTCTTTCAAGATACATAATAGTGCAACACTAATGCTAGACAACCCAATAAATTATCACAAAACCAACTTAGATGATATGTCAAGTGAGTTGTCATTACCATATCATTCATCACATTATCTCATTAGTGACCTAGATCTAACAATGGATTGTGTTATTACGAATTCGTGTCATTTTGTTTTGGGGTCATGTTAAAATTGTCTCACATGAATACGACCCGTTAGCTTAATGGGTTTACATATAAAACCCTTAAACCATACGTACGTTAAGTTAATGGGCAATCCGACCCAACTCATTGCAAAATTTTATATTTGAGATTTATTAAAAAATTGAAAATAAAATGTACCAAAACATGATCAAACTTATGCAATCAATTATAGGCACTAACATTATATCGAAAACATTTAATTTTAAGAAAAACAAAAGTCCAAAATAAACATCTTGAAAATGAAATCTAACATTACTTCATAAATCTTCATTATGTTGTGATTGAGAATCTCAATCCTCACTTAGGCTTAAAAGGTTAAATTGCTTGTGTCAGATGTTAAGTAAAAAAGAATTGGCGAACATTAATAAATTCAATACATTTATGAAAAAAAATGACAACTTTATGAATAAATTCATACCTATTAAAATTTATTAGGAATTGTCAATAACTAATTAGAAGAAAGTAGAAGATGACTACTTTTAGGGTTAGGGTTAGGGTTAGAATATAGTGATACAATCAATTTATAGATTGAGTTTTTAATTTAATTATTAAAATATATACTAAATGCAATTATAGAGATATTTTTATTTTATAAATTCAATAACTTTAATAAACAAAATTATTCTTTTTCCTCTTAGGTCCAATTTTAGCGAAAAAAGTTATAGTATATATTTTTAAATATCTTTTTAATAGGATATATTTGGTAATATTTGGAGTGTTAAATTATTATTATTTTTTTTAAATTTTTAATGGTGTAAATATGCGTTTTTTTTTTTTTTTCAAGGGTGCAAATATCACCACTCTTTTAATAAAAGTTTCATACTGGCTATAATAAGACGGGTCTTTATTCAAAGTCAAAGCTCGTTCTACGCACCCATTGTAGTGCACTAGACATGACTTATTAGATTTGACGAGAATGTATTGGACCATTATGTATTATGTTTAGTATTGTCCCATGTTTAGTGTTACACTGCACTGCATCGTATTGGACTGTATTGTGCTATTACTATATTTAGTGTAAGATTGTATTTGACTGTTTTATATATGTTTTAATTAAAGATTAATATTAACATGGTATAAAATATTCGTATTCATAAAAGATTATACAAATATAGATAATTTTAAAATATTTTGATTGATAAATAGATAACATTTTTAGTAAATAATTCAAGATGAATCATGTTTAATATAAATTATGATCATGTCAACTATCTTTTAAACATTCATCATGATAATTATATGTACAATTAGAATACAATATATTCAATAGATATTTTAAAAAAAAAATAACCTAAAAAACATAATATGTGTTTTTTTTTTTTTCCGTAATATGTAATATGTATTTGTATACATAATAAAATGATATAATGTTGTACATCTTCAAATATAGTTTTATAAAAGAAATAATAATTAAAACACGTAATAAAATCAACAAAAAATAAAATAAAAACATACCCTACAATAATAACATTCATTTTTATTTCTCACTTATTTTAAATTATTCACTATTGTTATCGTGTTTATCTGCTTATCAAATAATTTAATTAATCATATTTTTTGTCCCTTAGTTTTTCATTTGAATACTAATTTTATTTTGTGATCAAAATTTATTTTAAAAAAAATATATTATTATCATATAAAATCTAAATTGAAAATATACTGCAAATCATTTTTTTTTTTTTTTTAATAATGTGTTGGATATTTTATTATTATTATTATTTTACACCTCATTTGATATATAAACTGAAATAAGAAAGGGGACATTTGGGCCCAATTAGGCTGCATTTGGGCTGCGTTATTTTGTCTCATTAAAAGCCCATAGTCCTGGATTACTATTTCCGGGCTGCGTTATTTTTTTCAACTGATCGACCGACCGACCTAATTCCTTGCGGTACAAGTCTTCCTTGAGTCTTCATTATCAATCGACTCTCGTCAATTTCTCTGTAAAAAACATTGTGCTCTTCTCAAACCAACTCCTCTGAAACCCAACAATTGTGCTCTCTCTCTTTTCTGTGAAAATCTTCAACAGCTTTCTCAGCGCTCTCTCTAATAATTAATATATGCGCACTTCTGCATATATTATCTGTTCTTCGGTTTCTTTGGTCTAATTCTCTGTTTTGCAGGTTCTGTTTTTGTTATTTCTGGATTGTGTTTATTTCTTTTCATATAAATATATATATTGTGCTATTTTTGTTGTTGCTATAAAAGTTATGGATGCAGGGTGTAGAAGAATGCCAATTCAAGAAGAGTTTCTTCACAGAAGAAATCCCAAAGAAAATGTGAGAATCTTGAATCTTGGGCATTATCTATCTTGTTTTTTTTTTTTTTTTTTCACAGTTTAATTGATGTTTCTTGGTGGGTTTTGGACATGTGATTGATGTTTTCTTGATGATCCCAGTTGGACAGATTCATTCCAAACCGATCCGCAATGGACTTCGATTATGCTCATTACAAGCTGAATGAGGCCAAGAAGAAAGGTGAAGATGATAAAAACCCGGATTCTTGCTTTGGCATGAGCTCGCCGTCCAGGGAGGCATACCGGAGGCAATTGGCGGAGATCTTTAACATGAACCGCACTCGTATTCTTGCTTTCAAGAACAAGCCACCGACCCCAATTGAACTCATCCCACAATCACATTCTAAACCCACTTGTTCTCTTCATCACTCTAAACCTACCAGACGACGTATTCCTCAGGTGGGTCATAGTCCATTGCATTATTTAAAGTAATGGGTCACTTTATTGATTGATTTTAATCTGATTATTATTTTGATTTTGATTGTACAGAAACCAGAGAAAATATTGCATGCTCCTAATCTTGTGGATGATTACCACTTGAATCTGTTGGATTGGGGAAGCACCAATGTTTTGGCAATTGCGCTTGAAAGTACAGTCTACTTGACCGATCCTTGGGATCCTTCGGATGATGCCACCTCAGAACTTGTCGCCATTGATGATGAACTTGTCACGAGTGTCAGTTGGGCTCCTGATGGTCGTCATATAGCTATTGGCTGGAACAATTCTCAAGTGCAAATATGGGATTCCACTGCTAATACAAAGGTACATTCTGGATGGATGGTTTCTTTGAGGTTTTACTTGAATTTACATTCTGTATTCATTCCCTGTATTTGTTGTTTGTGTTTGTGCAGCTAAGAACTCTGACAGGTGGACACATATCAGGAGTAGGGTCTCTGGCATGGAACAACCAAATCCTCACAACAGGAGATATGGATGGGAACGTCATTAACAATGATGTCAGAATTCGAGATCATGTGGTTGAAACATACAGAGGTCACACTCATGAGGTTTGTGGGTTGAAATGGTCACCCTCGGGCCAACAGCTAGCTAGTGGAGGCAATGGCAATCTCCTCCACATATGGGACAACAGAAGATCCACACAATGGCTTCATAGGTTGGAGGAACACACTTCTGCTGTCAGGGCTCTTGCTTGGTGTCCTTTCCAGGGAAATTTGCTGGCAACAGGAGGAGGAGTCGGTGATGGGTGTATAAAGTTCTGGAACACCCACACCGGTGCTTGCTTGAACTCTATAGATACCAACTTGAACTCTATAGATACCAGCTCTCAAATCTGTGCTCTGCTGTGGAACAACAATGAGAGGGAGCTGCTTAGCTCTCATGGCGGATTTACTGAGAATCAGCTCACTTTATGGAAGTACCCATCTATGGTCAAGACAGCAGAGCTCACTGGACATACCTCCAGAGTCCTTTTTATGGCACAGGTAAAGCAGTCTCTTATCCTGTTTGATATCAACATTTTACTTGGTTTCATGAATATATTCTGATAACATCTTTTATCTTCAGAGCCCAGATGGTTGCACGGTAGCATCAGCAGCACCGGCTCCAGATGAAACACTAAGGTTATGGAATGTTTTCGGGGATCCTAAAGTGGGTAAACCTGCTCCAAAAGCGGTCTGTGAGCCATTTGCACACCTGAATCGTATCAGATGAGAACCAGATACATTAAAATCGGTATGTAATAGAGTTTTATGTTATTGTTCTAGTCTGTTTCTTTTCTTTTCGAAACTAGCTAGTTAGTTTGATCTAGGAGATTCTGGACTTGTACATATTCATATATGAGTTTTAATTAGTTATGATAGGTGATTCTAGCGGGAAATTTAATTAGCAACATATAGCACTTACAATTGTATATATTGAGTGTTTTCAGGTCACAATAAAAGTGTGTAGAAGTCAAGTTTTCCAATTAATAAAATTTCTCTAGAATTTTCTCATCATTTTCTAGTGTGAATGCTGTGAACAATCTGGAAGATATAAATTCTCAAACCAGGCACGAGATGATTTTAAGCTCTTCCTTTTTCGTGCATGTTCATTTGTTTCCAATTGCAATCAATATAGGCTGTTCTGAGTATAGCAGCTTACATGGTCTTCTAAATCAGATGATTATTGGGCTATCATTTCTGGCACATGACGCAATTAGTGGCACTGAGCCACTGAAGAATCTTCTGTGTTTCAAACATCAATACTTGTGTGGACTGTGATTCTGCAGAACTTCTAATTAAACCAGAGATCATCGAGTGTGTGAAATGGGTTCAATGCAAAGTGAACTTCCTGGATTGTGGCATCAGTCTCAATTATTGCAGGTATAAAGAACGTCAATTTCTTTTGGCTATCCCATGGTGAAGGCACATTGTGGGGTTCCTAGTCTAGAGTTTCTTTTGATATCTTGTGACAACTCTACCATGAACCATCGTGATGGAGGATGTTCAAATGCATTGTCTTGTAGGCTAGCTGGTTCTGATATTTTACTTCTGTAAATGTCTGATGCATTGTCTTGAACCACTGAAGCATCTTCTGTGTTCCAAACATCAATACTTGTGGAGTTGCGGACTGAGATTCTGCAGAACTTCTAATTAAACCAGATATCATGGAGTGTGTGAAAGGTTCAATGCAAAGTGAACTTCCTGGATCATGGCATTGTTTAAAACTGAGAATTCAGAATTTCAATTTGCCATTAGTCTCAAATATTGGAGGTATGAAGAACGCCAATTTCTTTTGGCTATCCCATGGTGAAGGCACATTGTGGGGTTCCTAGTCTAGAGTTTCTTTTGATATCTTGTGGCAACTCTACCATGAACCGTCGTGATGGAGGAGGTTCAAATGCATTGTCTTGTAGGCTAGCTGGTTCTGATATTTTACATCTGTAAATGTCTGATGCAGTACAATTGTGGCAGTTGGTGGACGTTTGGATTGGTTGGATGCTATAACTTCATTTTTTATTTTGCCTTCTCCTGTAATTGAACAAACTGGTGATAATGGTTTGAGTTATGAGCCAAACCAATATAGCTGTTCCTCTTGGGGCATCTTTTGTTCTGAATTTGGTAGATATTGGTTTGAGTTATGAGCCATACTTCATGAATTCGATGGTCCACAGTGAAGATCTTGATTCTCTGTCAGGCTCTACTGAGTTTAATGAAGAAATAGGTGAACAGTGTGTTGCTTGTTTATTAGCTGCATCTTCCTTAACACTTACAAGTACAACAGTGGCCAATTCAATGGACAAAGATTATAAAATTAGAGTGAAAGATCTGGATCTTTTTCTTTGTACTGTGTCAAAGCATGAGAAATTTGGTGGTCCTTACAGTGTGCAAATATCTTCATGAAAGCACTCCTTGAAGCAGTTTTGAGAATCAACTGTAAGAATGGCCTTCTCTGGGAGTTGGAGTGTTCAAAATCTCACATTTATGTAGATGCTTGCCATGACACCACCTCTGGTCTGGTATGCTTGGCTACTCACCTTCAACAGCTTTTTGCCCCTGATACGGAGGAATCAATTGTGTATTTACAAAATCGATACAATAATGCGCAACAGGCACACGAGAGGAATGATTTCATTGATGAAAGTAGGATGTTGAATACAGATTTGCTGCCATCAACTTCTAAAATACACAGTTTAACAAAGATGCAAAGAGTAAATTTGAGGTGGTGGGTTTGATGGATGAGATAGTTTGATTCGGGAGATTCTGGACTCATACATATTCACATATGAGGTTTAATTATCTCTGTTAGGTGATTCTAGTGGGAAATTTAGTTAGCAAGATAGAGCACTTACATAACTGTATATATTGAGTGTTTTCAGCTCACAATAAAAGTATGTAGAAGACAAGTTTTCAAAATGAATAAAATCTCTTTCCATAAATCTCTCTAGAATTTTCTCATCACTTTCTTCTGCATCTCATTCTCAAGGAAAAAACTTGATGGATCGGTGAAAGTTGTTCTCACACTCATGAACATATAATGAAGTTGTTGAGAGAAAACATTGACATCTAGTAGATACTAGGCTTACTCTTTTAGCTCAAGCTTTTCTACCTCTGAAATTCTGGAATCAAGCCTTTTTTTTTTATAGCTATTTTCTTTTATATTGACAGGATGCCAACACATGTTCTTCTAGGTCAATTTTCAGTCAAAGAGCTTACTAGGGTGAAAGAGGCTCTTGCTATTGCTGACAGCAAATGGTTTCATGCTATGGAAGACAAGTATCAAGCTTTGATGAATAACAGTACTTGGAAATTGGTTGAACTGCCAACAAATAGATAAGTAATATGAGAAATTTTAGTTATAAATATTTCTATTAAAAAATGGGTTTTGTGACAACGTTTTTTTAGGTGGCAATAGAGCTACTCAAAATTTAAACGAAAACCAAAATAAAACACTCACATATTCAATACCTTTTTCTCTCTTTCTTCCTCCATGTATTTTTTTTTTTTTCTGAATTTGCTTAATTTTCATAATAGTTGAATAATGACTATTTTAGTATTTTCAATTCATACGGTTAATAATATGACCGAAAAATAATTAATTATGTATGTTTGGGCGGCCTAGCGTTATTTTTTTCCTTCTTTCTTTGGGTAACAATGCTTAATCCACTTGACTTGTTTATGATAACTTAGTAAGGGAGATTTGGACAAAATTTAATGAGATGTATAATTCATAGAAGAATGTGATTCTATCCTAATATTTTTTAATGAAACATTTATAAATTATAAACTTTTATAAAAGGGTTAATAAGGAAGATATGAGAAAATATTACGAGACACGTATTTCATAGAAGAATGTGATTCTATCCAAACTGTTTTACATGGAACTACTTAAAATAATCCACTCTAACTATTAATAAAATTTGGGGTTATTTTTAAGATATTCACAAAGTATAAACATTTATAATTAAGGGGTTAGTAAGGGAAATTTGGACAAAATATTATGAGTCGCATATTTCATTGTAGAATACGATTATATTTTTTTCTTCATAAAACTGCTTAAAACACTCGCTTCCACATATTTTTATAATTTGGGATAGTTCTAAGACATTCGCAAAATATAAACTTTTAAAAGGGCTTAGTAAGGATAATTTGGGCAAACATTTACTAGACGCATGTTTCATAAAAGAACGCGATTCTATCAAAATTTTATTTCATGGAACTATAAAATACTATCTTCTATCTATGTATAAAATTTGAGATAGTTCTAAAGCATTCGCAAAATATAAACTTTTAAAAGAGGTTAATAAGGAAACTTTGGGCAAAAATTTACGAGACACATATTTCATAGAAGAATGCGATTCTATCCAAAAAAAATATTTTCATGAAACTACTTAAAATATTCTACTTTACCTATTTATAAAATTTGGGATAATTCTAAAACATTCTCAAAGTATAAACTTTTAAAAGGGTTTGGTAAGGGAAATTTGAGCGAAAGTTTATGAGGTGCATATTTCATAGAATAACGTGATATTATCAAAATTTTATTTCATAGAACTATATAAAATACTCTCTGATACCTATGTATACAATTTGGGATAGTTCTAAGATATTTGCACAATATAAACTTTCAAAAGGGATTAGTAAGAGAAATTTGAACAAAATATTACGAGACATATTTCATAGAAGAATGCGATTCTATCTAAATTTTATTTCATGGAACTACTTAAAACACTCTACTTTACCTATTTATAAAATTTAGGGTAATTATAAGAAATTCACAAAATATAAACGCTTAAAAGGGGTAAGGGAAATTTGGACAAAAATTTATGAGACACATATTTCATAAAAGAATGATAATCTATTCAAAAATATTTTCATGGAACTACTTAAAACACTCTACCTATTTATAAAATTTGAGATAATTTTAAGACATTCGCAAAATATAAACTTTTAAAAAGGGTAAGAGAAATTTGGGCAAAATATTATGAGACACATATTTCATAGTAGAATGGGATTATATTTAATTTTATTTCATTGAACTACTAAAAATACTCTCTTCTACCTATTTATAAAATTTGGGATAGTTATAAGAAATTCGTAAAATATAAACTTTTAAAAGGGATTAGTTAAGAAAATTTGGAAAAAAAAAAATTAAAAGACGCATATTTCATAGAAGAATGAGATTAGATCTAAAAATATTTTCATAGAACTACTTAAAATACTCTACTCTATATATTTATAAAATTTGGGGTAATTCTAAGATATTCGCAAAATATAAACATTTATAAAGGGGTTATTAAGAGAAATGTGGGTAAAATATTACGAGGCTTATATTTTATTGAATAATGCGATTCTATCCAAAAAAAAAAAAAAAAACCAATTTCATCGAATTACTTAAAATACTCTACTCTATATATTTATAAAATTTGGGGTAATTCTAAGATATTCGTAAAATATAAACATTTATAAAGGGGTTAGTAAGAGAAATGTGGGTAAAATATTACGAGGCTTATATTTTATTGAATAATGTGATTCTATCAAAAAAAAAAAAAAAAAAAAAAAAATCCAATTTCATTGAATTACTTAAAATACTCTACTCTACTTATTTATAAATTTTGAGGTTATTCTAAGACAATCGAAAATACAAACTTTTGAAGGGGGGTTTGTAAGCGAAATTTGTGCATAATATTACGAGATACATATTTCATAGACGAATGAGATTATATTTAATTTATTTCATGGAACTACTTAAATTACTATCTTCTACCTATGTATAAAAATTTGGGATAATTCTAAAACATTAGCAAAATATAAACTTTATATTTACATCTTCATTTCTAAGTAGGCGGAGCGGATTTGAGGATATCCATTCCCGTTCCGTCCATCATTGTATCCATTAATAAAATATTATTTTTTATATTGTACTTGGTAGTCTCAAGTTCGGTTTCTTATTTTATAAATTGACTTTTAGATTTTTGCCCTTTTGGTGAGAAAAAAATAATATAAAAGGTCATTTATATAAATAGAGTTAACAATTACGTAACTGCATTGTAGATGAGAATATATTTTTCTTTATTATTATAATAATAATAATTATTATTATTTTACCAAAGTGGATCCATATTGAAGACAAACGTTGATGTGTCACTAGCTAATAAGAAACTCAAAAAATACACGATAGCATTGGAGATACTTTTATTAGGTGTATTTTTTTATTAACTGAAAAAAATATTATTTTTTATTTATAATTTAATTGTTTCATTGTTCTAAAAAACAAAACAAAAAACTCTAGATACTTTCATAATTTATTGAAAAAAAAAAACCTTTTTAATATCAATTTAATAACAAAGTAAGAAAAAATTATTCATTTAATGATAAATTTCCTAATTCCAAAACATGTTAATTATAAACTATATAATTTAACGTGGTTGTAGCAATCTTATTCTTATTTATATATTTTTTATGTACTAGTTTTTTTACTCACCAATGCTATATGTTTTCAATTAACTTACTCTAAATTCACTCACTCACTTCCTTGAAAGTTGAATATTGATAATATTAGTTCTTTGAAGGCAACATAGTTTGAAGAATCATTTCTTTCCGGGTTCTATTGTTCTAAAATTTTCTAAATTAGTTATTCTATTTTTAATTTGATTTTATTTTTGTTCTTCATCAAAGTTATTTGAGTGTTTGCTATTTTTTTTTTACAAAAACTTTATAATGGAAACAAACACTACACACAGCCAGGAAAATCTTCCAACAGACTTTTCCTGACACAAAGAAGAGCATCCTCCAGCTAGACTCGGTCCTCGTCAATGGACAAAGCAAGCTTTCCAACCGGTCTTTGCAAGAAAAAATGAAGTCAAAGAAATTCAGCCTCTTGTCATTGCCCACAACCTTTCCAAACGCACACGAATCATAAACCTTTTTTAAGCTCATCGAATCGTCATCATTGAAGCTTGCTTTTATTAAGCTCACAGAAGGGGTTATCAGTTGGTTCACTGTAGCATTCATTTCAAGAATCGGAGAAGAGACCTTAAATGTTGACACCCTTGGGATCCAACGATCCTTATAAATGGCAACCTTGGACCCGTTACCCACTCTCCATCTCAAATCTGACTTCAACAAATAAACAACCCCACAATAAGCTTTTCCATCAGAATGAGCTGGAGTTCGATGACTTAGCTTCCAAAAAATCATCCGTACGAGAGTACTTGCCCTTTAAATTCTTGCCGCCAACGAATTTGGTAGTAAGGGTTTGTTGAAAATTGACAAATCCCAAGCCTCACTTCCTTTTTGTTTCACATAAACGAGCCCAACTACATCAATGCATCTTCCTACCATTCGAACTGTCCCCACACCATAATATAGCACACACGTCTTTTTACTCTTTGTTTTCTTTAGTATGTATTTGATGGTTATAAATGATCTTTGTTGGGCTTCAAATGGGCTCTAAATTCCATTTTAGTATTGGTCGATATTGGTTTGGTTTATAGGCCCATTTTCGGTTTTTGAAATCTAAATAGTAATATTAAAAAAGAAACCTAAATAGTAAATATAACTTTTTTTAAAAATAATTTATTTTTTAACTATTACAATATTTCGGGATTAGGAGAGGGGGAATGACTCGAACCCACTCCTCTTGGTGATAGGTGTGAGGGGTTTACCCAAGGCCGGTCCTAACTTTTCAGAGGCCCCGGGCGAAAATCTAAAATAGATCATTTGTTTGGTTTTTTTCAATATATATCACCTTTGGTGAAATTTAATGGCATTTATTTGATTTTGAAGTGATTTTTTTTGTATGGATGATACAAAGAATGCAATGCACTAGTGAAAAAAAAAATTGATTATTTTTCAGGTATAACAACTATTTTTTCCGGCTTTATTAAAGATAAAACATTTTTTTTCTAAAAATTATTACGACTTTTTGAACAAAAACTAGAGAAATTGATTTATTTATTTTTAATAAAGGGATGGGGAATTTGATTATCTTAATAAATAAGGCTACATATGTCATTTTACATATGAAAAGGGATACAAGCATCTTTTTGTTGATTGAATTAATTAGGGGCTCTTTGAAAAATGACAAGTAATTTACCACTTTAGTAATACTACATATGTATTGAATGTGGACAATTCCAACAACAGATGAAGTATACTTGAACGACCTAATCAATCCACTTGGCCTGATGATTCTTAATCTCATAGAAGTTCTAACAGTTCAAAATATTTTGGAAGATAACTTTTTTTTGTGTTAGTTATTTGGTCTTGGCTAATCTCCAATTATCTTTGATTCTTTGTAATGTTTTTTTCTTTCAATATTGAATATTACCTTTGCAAAAAAAAAAAAAAAAAAAATTATAAATTATAAATTATAAAAAAAAAAAAAATGAGACTAACTTAATAATTTTACTCAAGGATATTATTAGATTTTTAAAAAAATACCCTTAGAGTAAAATTAGACTAACATAGTAACTTAGTAATTTTACTTAAGGGTACCTTTAATAAATATTAGTGGGTGGAAATACAAACTATTTTGGCCACTTAGTAATTTTATTCAAAGGTATTATTGAATTTTTAAGAAAATACTTATATCGATTTTTAAGAGGTGTAAATATTATCACACATTTAATTTAGGCTTAAAATTAGATAAGCCCAAGTTTAATTTTGGTTTGGGCTTAGATTAACCCAAGTTTAATTTGGGTTAGGGCTTAGATTAGTATTATGTTATTTATTTATTTTTATATATGTGTTGAAAGTACTGTTTTGTCAAAAAAATAAAAACGAACAAGTGTTGAAAGTACATGTTTGTAACCAATCATTAGTAGGGATGGTAAAATTATCTACGGATACGGATATCCATAAGAATCCGCTCCATTTAAAATAAGGGTGGATACTATTATTTCGGGGACGAAGCGGGGATGGATGTCAACTTCATATCCATTTTATTTTTGGGGATGGGGATAGATATCGTCTATGGATATCCATCTCCATCCAGATCTATTATAGATTTTAATATTTTAAAAATATAAAAATATATTAAGTAATTATTAATTCTAATTATTTAAGTTATTATTATATATTTGAACTTTATTGAATGTATTTGTTTTTCTTTAAATAGGTTAAAATTTATTGTTACATATGTTAGTTAAATTTTTCTCTTGTAAACTATATAAATTTAAAGTTTTTTCATCGGATACGGATATAAATGGAGCGGGGATGCTATCTTAATTAATGGATTATCTGAATCCGCCCCGCTCACTTAGAAATGGGGATGGAAACAGGGATTAGATATATATCTCAAACGGATATAGGGATAGATATTGGGGTATTCATACCCAATCAGATCCATTGCCATCCCTAATCATTAGGTAGTACAAGAAGAAAAATTTGTAGTTAGCATAGGTTCATTTTTGTTGAATCAATATATTGATTTCAAGTAATATCCATCATTCTTTTTGCTAGGCATCATTACAATTATGATGTCTGTGGTGGAGGTTAACTGCTATCATATTAGGAGTTGAAGCAGAATGCCCAGCTTGCATCCTTTGCTTAACAACCTACGAATTGTTAAAGGGGAACATTTATCAAACAACTGATGGCTAGTTAAGCATTCTTAATATAAAATTGTTTAGGTGGAGAATCTACCTCTTTTGGAACACGGGTAAGAGAAGCAACAAGCTCTTATATGGTATAAAATTCAACAACCTTATTGTAAGAAAATGACATTCATAAAATGGAAAAAAATTAGGATTAATTTTGGACAAAGTTCAAATTAAAGGAGTTAAAGAATTCATAATGGTAGATGAGATGGTTCAATTTTAGGTTGATGCAATAGAAAAACAAAAATTATTAAACAGTTGGGAAAAACTGGTGGGCAAATGAGGTCTTTTAATGAATCGGTTTTGGAATTAGCAAAGATTGTATCAGATCAAAAGGCAATTGGTCTCGTCATTGGTCTTCCGGATAAACCCACTCTAGAGCAATTGATGGATGATAAGTTTGTTAACAACTATGGTCAAGTGTTAGATACGATCAACTCACTTAGGCGTTTGAAAGTCTTGCCAAAAACTTTTCTATTCTTTTGGTCAATGAGTTTCGTACATCTCAACAAGCTCAGGTTTATATTGACCATAGAATCATCGAGATTGCGAATGAACAAGGGTCTAAGTTCTGGAACAAAAGGCAAGCCAAAGTTCCTTCATTTACAAGGAAATTTTGGATTCTCGTTCTGTCAGTACTATGTTGGATACATACATCGATCGACTTCACT
This sequence comes from Acer saccharum, assembly GCA_030490815.1. NCBI lineage: Eukaryota > Viridiplantae > Streptophyta > Magnoliopsida > Sapindales > Sapindaceae > Acer > Acer saccharum. The sequence continues at coordinate 21,495,618 of CM059877.1, read as the reverse complement.
ACCCTTACGGCGTCTTGTTTTCATCTTATTTGTATATGGGCAAATTAGAACTTATGTCCTCGTTTTCATCTTGTTTGTATATGGAGCATATTGCTCTGAATTGGTTTCACCAGCTTTTACGGCGTCTCCACAGTACAAAGAATTAGTACTTGTATTCAGCCTCTTATGTGTCCTGATAATCATCTATGAAATGAAGCGTGTAGAGTGGAACGTCTTTGCTATGATTATTGTTGATGCAACACTTTTATTTTTGATATTAGTAGTGGCGGAGGTCTTTAAGGTTTCCTTTTCGAAGGTATTGGTGGCGACGGTTGAAGGAGCATTAATTGCTACCACAGTAGAGGGTACTTTTCGTTCCGACGGTTGGCTTCTTTTTGTTCCAAAACGTATGCCCTTGTTCATTAGCTATCTCGATGATACTATGGTCGATATATTCCAGAGCTCGTTTAGATGTACGAAACTCAATGAGCAAAAGAAGAGGAAAGTCTTTTGGCAAGACTTTTCAAATGCCTAAGTGTGTTTATCATATTTAATACTTCAGCCTAACTGTTAACATACCTAGCATCCATCAATTGCTCTGGAGCATATTGCTCGGCATTGGTTTCACCCACTTTTACGACGTCTCCACAGTACAAAGAATTAGTACTTGTATTCAGCCTCTTATGTGTCCTGATAATCATCTATGAAATGAAGTGTGCAGAGTGGAACGTCTTTGCTATGATTATTGTTGATGCAACACTTTTATTTTTGATATTAGTAGTGGCGGAGGTCTTTAAGGTTTCCTTTTCGGAGGTATTGGTGGCGACGGTTGAAGGAGCATTAATTGCTACCACAGTAGAGGGTACTTTTCGTTCCGACGGTTGGCTTCTTTTTGTTCCAAAACGTATGCCCTTGTTCATTAGCTATCTCGATGATACTATGGTCGATATATTCCAGAGCTCGTTTAGATGTATGAAACTCAATGAGCAAAAGAAGAGGAAAGTCTTTTGGCAAGACTTTTCAAATGCCTAAGTGCGTTCATCATATTTAATACTTCAGCCTAACTGTTAACATACCTAGCATCCATCAATTGCTCTGGAGCATATTGCTCGGCATTGGTTTCACCAACTTTTACGACGTCTTCACAGTACAAAGAATTAGTACTTGTATTCAGCCTCTTATGTGTCCTGATAATCATCTATGAAATGAAGTGTGCAGAGTGGAACGTCTTTGCTATGATTATTGTTGATGCAACACTTTTATTTTTGATATTAGTAGTGGCGAAGGTCATTAAGGTTTCCTTTTCGGAGGTATTGGTGACGACGGTTGAAGGAGCATTAATTGCTACCACAGTAGAGGGTACTTTTCATTCCGACGGTTGGCTTCTTTTGTTCCAAAACGTATGCCCTTGTTCATTAGCTATCTCGATGATACTATGGTCGATATATTCTTGAGCTCGTTTAGATGTACGAAACTCATTGAGCAAAAGAAGAGGAAAGTCTTTTGGCAAGACTTTTCAAATGCCTAAGTGCGTTCATCATATTTAATACTTCAGCCTAACTGTTAACATACCTAGCATCCATCAATTGCTCTGGAGTGGGTTTATCCGGAATGCCAATGACGAGACCGATTGCCTTCTGACCCAATACAATCTTTGCTAATTCCGACGCTGATTCATCAAAAGACCTCGTTGTCCCCCAGTTGTTAAGATTAAATCTACTGGAAAACCTATTAGGAGGCTCCTTGTTTGTATTGTAGATAATGTCGAAAGGTTTCCATTCACTGAACTTGGGATTGCTAATAGTAATCCCACAATTAGTGGGTCCATAATCTATCCCCACTAACCTACCATATTCAAATGGTTTGCCACTCTGATGCTTTTCTGCAAAAATTCTCCAAGAAAAATATTTCAAAAAGTAATTTCTCATTTGCACACACAAATCAAAATGGCAAAAGATCAATTTGAATATTCCAATAGATTATTAATGGAAAATGGCAAAGTTGTAGTCTCATTTGTTTAAGCAAAGCTACTTATGTAGTTGCAAAACGAGACTCGGATATAGGTTATTACATTCATCATTATTGAATCTCATGTTGAGGAAGATTTAATTGAATTCTTGACTAAAAGAGTGGAGGAAATACACATGGACAACAACAATATTGTGAAGGTTGAGTCCATTGTCGGTGATTCTGGAACCAAAAAGGAGAAAAAGTAATTTTGAGTAATTTTCGTTAAATTTCATAAGCTTACAACATACTAACAAAGTGAGATAGTGAAAGAAACAAAGTGTCGAAACAAGCTCTTACCTTAGAATTTGACTATGGTCATTGTATGTGATAGTCCGATAGATATAGACTCAATTACCGGACATTAGTGGGTAGGTTTCTAAAATCAATGGAAATGACATCTTCTTCTGTGTGAGACTTGATATGAAGATGAAGAGATCTTATGAATCTCATGTTAAGGGAGATTTAATTGAATTCTTGACTAAAAGAGTGGAGGAAATACACATGGATAACAACGATATTGTGAAGGTTGAGTCCATTATCGGTGATTTTAGAACCAAAAAGGAGAAAGAGTAATTTTGAGTAATTTTCGTTAAATTTCATAGGCTTACAATGTACTAACAAAGTGAGATAGTGAAAGAAACAAAGTGTCGAAACAAACTCTTACCTTAGAATTTGACTATGGTCATTGTCGGTGACAGCCCGATAGATATAAACTCAATTACTAGACATTAGTGGGCAGGTTTCTAAAATAAATGGAAGTGACATCTTCTTATGTGTGAGACTTGATATGAAGATGAAGAGATTTGATCATGGACATTAGTGGGCAAGTTTCTAAAATCAATGGAAATGACGTCTTCTTCTGTGTGAGACTTGATATGAAGATGAAGCGATTTAATCATGGACATTAGTGGGTAGGTTTCTAAAATCAATGGAAATGACATTTTCTTCCATTGATTTTATTCTTTGATCATGGACATTAGTGGTCGTTGTCTAGTCTTACTTGTACTATATTCTTTGATATGACTGATTGGGATATGAGTTATTTTAAAGTAGATTAGAGTAACTTAACAAAATAAACTTAAAAAGTAAGAAGTATAAATACAAGTTAAAAAAATCCCTTGACTTTAATTGAAATATGGGTTGGTTTGGGTTGCATGAATTTTATTTTAAGTAACCCAAATCAAACCAACTTTGATCGGTTTTTCCAATAACAAACCGATTAATATTTTTATTAATATGTGTAACTGAATCAACCTGTAAAGTTTGGGTTGGGTTAGGTGGATTGGATTGGTTTGGAGGTTTTTGCGCACCCTTACTTTTTGAATGGTTTATATATTATTATTATTATTATTATTATTATTATTATTATTTGGTTGGATATATAAACATGATTATAAGTTTATAACATTTGGAATTATGAAATGTGATATTTATCAACATGCATATTGCAATTTTATAAAACCATATTGAGTTGAACCGAAAAAAATAAAATAGAATAGAATTTTGAGATTTAAGACCAAACACAACAGGTATATATTTATACAAAATTCACATATTAATTTAATTTCTTATAATTTTCTCGAGTTACTTAAAAATTGAAAATATATATTTACACTTCTTATTTTCTTAAATAAAAATATTTTATTATTTATAATTTTTACCTATGTAGTATTCAATTTGTAATTTTTTTTAATTATCATTATATATATATATATATATATATATATATATATATATATATATATATATTATTGTGTTTTTTATTGTTATTTGTCAATGTGTGATCTAAAGACAAATAATAAGGTTATTTATTGATAATTTGGTGTCGATAATTTACTTAGATAAAAAGATAAAATGCACAAACTCTCAAATCTAAGACAAATTTAAAGAAATATTGTATTAATAGGATGTCCAGGATGTATTTATTTTAATAATGTAATTTAAGGATATTATCGGTATTTTAAAAATACTGATTTGGAGTATATACGATTTTTAAAGGGGTCCAAATAATAATAAAAACTCGGTCACCTTGAGCTTTTGCAACAGGGACCATTGTTAAATTTCAGCCAATTTCAAGGGTAACAAGTAACGACGTCATTTCTTCTATTGTGAGAAGTGGGCCATGCCCAATTCATGAAGAAGGACTGCTAAGGCTCACATATTCAAATAAGAAGTCCATCCATCATTTTACCAAACATGTTTTCTCCTTCAATCTCTCATGGCTTCTCTTGAAAATATGTATTAATATTCATTGCGATTCCAGCCAATCAAGCTATAAATGGCTTTGAATTAGGGTTATGATGGATTAAGTGTTATTTATTTATTTATTTAGAGTGAATAATTATACCATTTTAAGTAATTTGATATGCAAATGTGTTGATTAACACATTACTTTTCCAGTAATTAGAGGAAGATTTGTGACTACTTGAATGCGTACACTCTTGGATTGAAGCACAGAAGAGATAGAGAAATAATGTTACAAATCTAAAAATTGGTATGATAGTATTTAATGTGTTTAGAATTTTTTATATTCTCTTAGGTAATTTTAATTGAGGATAAATTTATAATTAATAAAAATAATAAAATGGAGTGTAGAAATATATTTAATGAATTGTTGATACCATCATTATAATAATAATTCTTATTTAAAAAAGATAATGACAAAAATATCCTTCAACAACATTTTGTCCCTATTTCATCATTCACACACTTGGATGTTTACACGACCTAGATGAGCACAAAATAAAATGCAGAGCATATGTCTGTACTACTAACGGCATGGTACATTTGTGCAATTTCGGGTAAACATTGTATTTAGCTGAAATTACACCTTAACTCGGGGAATATTTGTGCAATTTGCCCTTAATTATTTGTAAAAGAAATTAATAAAAAAAATATTCTTAACATGTTGCTTACAACTAATAGTATTTTTTTTTAAAAAAAAAATAATGGGATACACATTCAGTTTTTCAAGGTTGTAAATATCACCGCTCTTTTGATAATAATAACTGTATTGTTACTGACGAGATAAGATTGGCTCGGTGGTAAACTTCTCATGTCTTTCATAAAAGTTTTTCCCAACCTTTGATAATATGGGCCTTCAAAGCCTGTTCTAGGACCCATCGATCTTGACCGGCCCATTTAGGTTACACCTTAAACTTGCTATTCAAATAAGGCAGACTCTTCCAACCCAAAACCACCGCCCTATAATTACAAGGGCGAAAACTGGTATATACAAACTAAAGGTTTGGATGGCAGTCATTGAAGGAGAAGAAAAAGAGCCAACTAGGTTGAAAGAACAATAAATGGTTTCATGCTATGCTTCCAAATAGATGGCATCTTGTGGTCAAGCCATTAAAATAACATTTGAAATTGAAAATATAATTAAATCAGATACCCAAAAACATTTTTCCAACACAATCATAAAAGCAAGTTTACTGTGCATTAGAAAGTGGTAATAAATCAATCAACATCACAATTTGATTAAACCTCAAATAAATTAGCTTAAATAAATGAATGCAATATAACGAGTAATGACTCATGAGCCTATAAAGTTCAAACTGGAAATGTAGTATATCTCAATAGAGTTCATATTTCAATAACTGAAGCAAGAATCCAGAAACTTGATTCTAGTTTATATATAAAATATGATTTTAACTAAATTCCACATCCCAGAAAGGGCTATTGAATTTGAAAATTTTCTATAAAAAAAACTAGTAAATAATAAAGAACAAAAGGCCGCTCTAGCCAGAATGGCAGTAAAAGAATGAATATAACATTAACTACAAAATCGGAAAGGCGACAAATATATATGAACAGTAAAGCACGGGGCAAATTACAAGCTGGGAATGCTATTCATTTATGCTATGTGAATAGAGTTACAACATCTCTTCGGTATCCTCTTACCATTAAAAGCCTCGGCACATTCTCTACCAACAAATCCATATATTCCATGTAGAAGTAGGCGGGGTGGTTCGCTGGTGGTGGCGGAAGACTAACAAGCACAACTGCCGACATTCTCGAGTATCTAAGTATCGTAGAATTCAGCTTCAGAGTTGTGTAAAGAAACTTATCCACCTGCTGTTCGTCCACAACCACAGGCTTCCCATCAGCCATCATTTGAGTCCCTTCCCTTGCAGCCGAAGCCTTCATTTCAGCCATGTAATTTGCAATCCGTAGCTGTGCAGCATTAAACGCCTCTAATGATTCATCTTGTTGAGGTCCTCCATCTGATCGGACATCCCAAGATCTCATCGTTATAACAATAACTTCAGCCTGCATACGGAGATCATACAGAAACTTCTTAACATCAGCCTTCAGCCCTTCTGCATCCGAATCCTCCTCTGCAATGCAAAAGACCTGAATCTTACAGCTTTCGAAGCTCTCCTTTGTAAGGAGTAGTTGAGAGAGGAGGAGCATGAGACCACCATCTCTTACAATCCAATACAAATCAATTGTACCAAACTGTCTTTGATACTCATTGGGCCACTCATCAAGGCCTTTGACAATGACGACTGCCTTGTTTGCAACAATGCAGTCATTGATTATTCCAACAAAGGTGGCTGGAATTTCAGTCAGGTTTTCACGACGCCATATTTCTGGGTACCGCATGACCACAATGTTGGGTTTTAAGTTACCGAGGCCCATGGTCTGGACAATGCCACGGAAACCTTCTGACATATTGGGTGCTACTACTATCTCTGCTACACCTTCGCAGCGCTTGTAGTCAATGTAGGTATCTAACGCCTTGCAGGCAACCTTAGCATCTTCAGCACGTTCATAGTAGTCCCCGTCTAGAATAGACACAAAGATGGACATTCCACGGCCTTTTTTCTTCATGCAGTTGGCAAAGTCAGCAAGTTTGGGATGGCAAGGTACATTCTCTGGTAGCTTCCCCCATGGCCGGCAGAATATCAATGGGATGGGATACCAATTTTTCGGGTGCACTTGGTTAGCTGCAAATAAATGGAAAGGTTTAGTACATAAATTCAATGTACATCCACACAACTCAACTCAATCCAAACTAGTTGAGGTCAGCTAGATATCCAGCCACATATGTTTAGAAGCATACACATGTACATATATCAGTACAAAAGGTGTTAATTCATGTTGTAGAGCTCCAAAAAGGCATGAAAATTTTGCAGAGCAAGAAATGTACGAGATATGTAGCAAACAAGGTGGGTCCTGTGTGTTTTAAATCTATAAACTTGTATGCTAAAATAATATTCATTTATACCAGAACTCTATGGACTTTAACTCTCCTAGAAGATCTGAGACTATCTCATAGGATATGAACTTGGAAATCCTTGATCATAAAAACCAAGGAAAGTCGAATCCCCTTGTTGCTACTCAGCTCATTTTGGAGTAACATCCTTCATTAGATTCTATTCCAAATATATTGTACAAATGGAAATTCTAAATCAAGCCCAAATAGTTTGGAATGCAAAATAATAGTGGGAAAGAAAAGACAAATACATTGACACTAACGTCAATAGTCCATCAACATTCTTTCAATGGCATAGCTACCAAAGTCATAATTGAGACTTGCAATCCTTACAAAACCAAGAACTATAGGAAATCAAAACTGAATGGAAGTAAATAAATAAATCTTTATTTTCAGCAAGAGGAATGCACAAAACAGTGGGACAGAAATAACACAAAATAAAGGTGAAGGTGGTGTAAAACAAAAAAGTAATGTCATGAGATGATCTCTTGTATTAGAAAAAAAGTTCAGTTTACATGTGTTGAAGGTGAAATATCTTTCATTTCTTTTATAACACAAAAACTTTCAACCGAATTAACAAAATGTGAGAACATGTCTTTGCCTTTATTGAAGGCCCTCTTTATCCTTGCAAAGCAGAATCGGCACATTGGTCCAACAATAAAAAAAAATGCAACTGTGTTTCTATGGCTCTATGCAATCCCTCCACCAACATGCTCATCTATTGTATTTGTGGGTCCAGAACAGAAAGTTCAGATGAAAAAGAATAGCCAGACTTGTTATGAGGTGAGCCAAAGTTCCATGCCTGACTTAGGTCAAAAACTGGGGAGGAGAATAAACAAACAAAAAAATGGCAATGGCAAGTATAAAAGGGAGTACATGGATTCTCAGACATAGATATGAGTTTGTCAGACAAGCAAGTTTCTATAAAAAGCCTACTATCTAGTGCTAAAGTGGCTGTAGAAAGCTCAAAGAAAAGTAGAATACTGTTATAAGCTTTTGCCATTTCAGCAGGACGCCGCCAATTTTACAGCCACTGTCAAGAGTTAACCTGTGACAATGCACTTGACAGTCAAAATACTTGTTACTACATAATAGACTAAACCCCAAACCATAATCGTTTTATTTGTAAATCTTTTCACTCTACGTATACATTGTCTCTGTATAACAACACAAAAACTAGATAAGCCAAGATAATTTCAGCATGCATTAAATGTCTGTGACATTGTCTGTAGAAAGCTCCAAGAAAAGTAGAATACTGTTATAAGCTTTTGCCATTTAAACAGGAAGCCACCAATTTTACGGCCACTGTCAAGCGTTAACCTGTGACATTGCACTTGACAGTCAAAATACTTGTTACTACATAATAGAATTAGACTTAAACCCAAACCATAATCATTTTATTTGTAAATCTTTTCACTCTATGTATACATTGTCTCCGTATAACAACACCAAAACTAGATAAGCCAAGATAATTTCAGCATGCATTAAATGTCTGTGTAGTATTTTGTGTTTGTAGTTTGTTAGGTATTAAACATATAGAGGAGAGATATTAGGCCTGTGTTCATGCTTATTCACATTGATATTCTACCAAACATAACAATCAAAAAAAAGTATAGGGGGAGAGGAGGTCTTGTGCAACTCAACCAGTATGATTACTTGCAATCCTACATCCCTGACAAATGCATGACTATTAGTATTAAATTTCTGGATCTTAGTACTAGTGCTTTATCTAGAAGCTATACCAATGTAAAATATATCTTTTGGACCGAGACCTGGCATGCATAGTATGCTCATCAACCATACTATGTATGCTGGGCCTCGGTCATTTTGACGAAGATTTCATTCATACGGGAAAAACTATATCAAGTGCCCATAAAACTAAAAAATAAATAGCATATCTTAATTACTCCAATCAAGTCTTCTCTCTATCACTATCAATTAACAAAATATCATGTTTCAATCTATCAAGAATGCAGCTATGAAAATATATTATCAGAAAATATCATATAATACCTCCCAAAGATCGAAGACTGCGAAGAGCTAGTTGGAAATAAGCACTCTTAAAACCATCACCCCAGTCCCCAGCCTTTCCTTTAATGCTCACATAATAATATATGAGGCTTGCAAGTGCAAGAGACACCACAGTAAATAACCAAGAGATCAAAAACATTATCACTGCAGAGAAACAAACACAGAAGGTAATTATGATCCTCAGAGAAGAAAAATTCTTAATTGCATGCACTCTAGTTCCTCTCATGCTAAGGTCTTCACTTGCATATATTAAAGTGAAAGTGTACACACACACACATATATAAATCTGTGTGTTGGTGTGTGTTTAGCTTCAAATGGATTCACAATAAGGAAGCATACCAATACAAAGTGATGCTCCAAGAAGAGAGAGGAGCCAGTGGTGAAATTTCCACCGAGGACGCCAACTAGGAGCATCTAGAAGATCAAGAAGGAAACAAGACAGGTTCACACCCGAATAACACAGGAGGAAAAACATTGTTATAGTTGGTGTGATAAGGTCCAGATTCCCAATCACAACACATCCGACACAGATGAATGCAGTGAATAAAGTAGCTACATAAGGCTCATTCCCATCTGCAACCTTGAAGTAGTTAAGAACGGGCAAAATATCATCATTGGCTATTGCTGCAAGCAGGCGTGGGGCACCTGTTAGGCTTTGAAGAGCTGCACCTAAGGTTGATAAAATGATTCCTATATGAACAACTGCTGGGAAAGGCCAAGCAATTGTAGCTGTAAGTAGCCTGCAGAAGAAGTTAGTCAAGCACTCGAACAGTTTATAACTTTGACATTTATTGGCATTCACACTAGTCTTTTTATTTTTTTCAATTTTGACATACAAATTTGGATACAGTAATGAAACAGGGTAGGTGATACAATTCATCAAGCCCCTTTTGAATATTTGTAGTTTTCACTGAAATAAAATTAGAATAAATAAGGGGAAGAGAATATCCACTAGAACATGAATTCAGGATTAAGTGTCATAAATCTTAAGTTCATAGCAGTGATGATTGTGCAAAGTGTACAATGAGAACCAGCGGCCACCGGTTGAGGCATACTAACCCCTGGAAAAATTCACATGTAGTTACTCCATATTACAAACTAGCCATATGATGGGCTTCAAAGTTCATATTCAGCTACTTCGGAAGATATTTATCAACTTTTTAAAGCATTTTTGGCATATTAGAGAAAAAATAAAAATATGTGAGTGCACTGTCTGCCTATCATTTTGTCAATCTAATTATAGAAGGTCCGTGGATGATTCACATGCAGAGACAAGTCAGTGACCATGCCGGAAATAGGTGCAAGTAACCAAGACACTGAATTTAGAGAACTATAAACATGCAAAACAAAAGGTAAAGAACAATCTTTAACATCCATAAGAAAATATTTCAACATCGAAGCTCTGCGTCACTCACAAAAGATATTTCAATCTTTAAGCTTAATCTAAAAGGTTGATAGACAGGGGAAAAAAGCATTTAGAAGATCAAAGTATCTCTTCGTCTAAACCTTTCCCCCATAAGTGCGATATCGACAACTTAATTCTTTTAAATTGTTCATTAACATATCAAGTTATGATACTTTGAAACTGAAATATTAGACCCAAGTGGTTTTCAAGCATACCCTAAGCATATGAAAATGAAGACTAAAATGAAAAATACAAAACAAAAAATGCCAACTTTTTCAATAGAACAAAGATATAATGGGAAAGTTAATATGTAGCATACCTCTTCAATGAACTTCCGTGTTATTTATTAGGACTTATTATTAAAATCTTTCTCAACCAGTCAGATATTGTAAATGATTCATCTCCATATTGAAATAGTAGTAATTAACGGGGACATTCAGAGAGATCCTTTGTTTTATCAAATAGGAGTAAGGAAATTGTAGGAATTTTATTTTATAAGTAACAAAACATTTTATTTAAAAGTAGAGTACAAAAAGTGGACCAGCAGTCCAGAAACGACATCCCATCTGAAAAAACATCTACAAAATTAAGATACAATCATTTAACAACACCATTTCAAATATGAAAAATTTTAAAAATAAAAATAAAAATTGGAAACTCATGAAATTTTTTAGAAACTGAAAGGTCAAGTAGAAGCTAAGTAATGCTCCTAATCCCTAAAAAACCAGAACCCTTCTCCTTTAGATTCTTTAAAAAATTTACTATTATTTTCCACCCAAATCACCCCCAAAAAAAAAAAAAAAATAGACCCAAATCCAATAGCACAATCACCCCCTCTCCCACCACACCCCACCCCCACCACCCACCCCCCCAAAGCACAAACTTTCTTGGAATATGAAAAAAAATACAAAAGGCTGAAGATCCTAACTCAATCCTATTACATATATATTAAAATAGGACTTTATGTAATTAAAGAAGACTTTATTTTATTATTTCAAGTTGATTAGAGTTAGAATATTTAAGATTTTAGGGATTTTGCATAATAATATCGATTTAGGATAACTTATTGTGTTGTTTTAGGATTCATTTACTTATTTGAAGTAGACCAAATCTGCATACAGAAAGATCTCTTAAATGTTGTTTGCTTAGAGTTGATATGAGTTATTGAATCAATTGAATAGAACCCATAATTCTTACTCTATTTATTTTATATTTCTCCCCATTATTCTGAATTTTCTACCCTTTTGGCTCTTCTCTATCTTTTTTAATTCTATTTTTCTCTCTCATAACTCTTTTTTCTTTCCTGTCCTAAATCAAATAGAAAAGAGATAGCAGAAATTGAACAAAAAGGATAAGAATTTAGAAAAGATGGAATAGAGAGGGAGGAATAAAAGGAAAAAAAATTATGGTTTCTCAGATATTAAATTTATTTATTCACATACTCACCTTTAATGAAATGAAAAAATAAAATAAAAAATCACCAAGATCTATTAATAGACCAAAAATCAAACTCTTTAACTCAAATAAAACTAAATCTACATCAAACAAACAACTTAACATACCTCAAAATTCAAAAAAATATAATAAAATAAACAAAATCCTACTGAAATAATTTTGGAAATTCTCAATAATATTTTCTAAATAAGTTCATCACATATATTTCACAACTTGCCATTCAAAAATTGCGAAAAAAGAAAAATTTGAGGCTTGTGAGCAAAATAAGCGACAACTTCATGAAAGTATGAATACCTGTCAGTCAAAAGCTTCTGCCTGGTTGCGAGGGCTCCAAAAAATATCACAGAAACAAGATATAATACAGTAGTTGTAAGAGTTGCGGCCAAGGTTCCAATGGGAATTGAACGCTGAGTATCTTTCAGTGAGGCCGACCGATTTGACCCCGCCATGATTCCCGTTACAGCAGGGAAAAAGAGACCAACCAATGCACTAAGAGGGTACCCAAAAAAAAAAAAAAAAAACCAACCAAAATATAGTTAGAAAAGCCATGAAAGACGTTAATTACATTCCATATCCTAGCCACTGTCAAAATAGTACTGATGTTGTCAGTATAAATTGAAATGAAGGTGACTAACGTATAGCTATCTTCAGTGAGTCTCATTATGGGTTATAATAATGGACGTATGAATGAATTTTCAAATGACATATGTACAATAACTGAGCTTAACTTTAGTTTTATCCCGAGAAGACCAACAATTTTTAAAGGGGTAAGAGCTCAATGATCCAAAAACTCCAGAAAAAGAAAATAAAAGATTAATCTTTAAGAACTACAATACAAAATCCTTATTGATAATATATTAACAAATTCAAATAACATAAACCCATAGAAATCACCAGAGACAATTTTCATCATGTCTTACTTGAAATTCCAAGCCACTTTTCCGTTTTCATCAGGGATTCCAGCATTATTAGTATTCTGATAATCCGCAGCCCAATTATCTTTAAAAGTTGTCGCACTCAATCCTGTGATTCCAACTGTATCGAAAATTACAAGGAAAAAAGTGTGTTATAGTTCACATAACAAGACCCATAAGTCAAAGAACACAGATGTAGAATATAAACTTAAACCAAAGACATGTCCTTTCTTTGGTAAGGTCAAAATGAAATCATATCAACATTCACAGAGAGGCTTAGGTGCTGTTTGGATGCACTTCCAAAAACTATTTAAAAACAAAAAAACAAAAAACAGTTGTAAAGTTATTTGGTCAAGAGTTTTCAAAAGGTTGTTTTTGGAAATGAAAAGCATCGTTTTCAAACTATAACTAAAAAGTTAATAACAAAAAAATTATTGTTTTTCACAATTTTCAAAACAGGTTTCCAAACAACCATTAACTTTCCCTCCAAACAACTATTTTACTCATTTTCAAAAACAATACCAACTGCATTTGCATTGTTTTCACATTTTGAAAACTAATTTTAACTAACGCTACCAAACGCATTTGCATTTTTAAAACGTGATTTTCATTTCTAAAAATAATTTTCAAAAACATCCTTTTAAAAACGATGCCAAATGCCCCTTACACTTCTCATTGGTTCCAAGTTCCAACCTACAACAAAACTTGACCTGCTGTGATTGGAAAATCTACCTAAAATAATTTGGTTCACTCATAAATGATTGCAAATTTGCAATATATAAGAACTGCAGGTTTATTAGAACGACAAAACTCGATCAAAGTAACTATCTGGTTACATAATGTATGAAACTTGGTTGCACCAAGCTTTCTTCCACAAGGGTCCACATTAAGAATTACACAAAATAGAATTTCTAATAATACTTGCATAAACCACCAGATATGCTTAAACCCTGTTCAGCATATCAGAATAAAGTAAACTAGTGATGTGCATGTAAATGTATTTTTCTTTCCCCCTTATTTCTCTCAGTGCATCATAATTTTCAAATGTCCAGATATCATGATCAAAAAATCAAATCCAACTGTAAAAACACTATACAACCTAGGAATATCTAATTAGTCAAAAATAAATAAATACATATTAACTGATTGTCGAATGGCGAGCAACCAAAAATATCTCCAAAAGAAACCCCACGCTTATTTATACTGTTATACTATAGATGCTTAAAAGAATTTAAAGAGAAAAAAAGATAAATAGATAAATAGAGAGAGAACACTTACCTTTAGGATAATCCTTCCTTGCCAAAAAGACTCCAATAAATATGCATAATACAGAGAATAGAACAGGTATAAGGAAAGCAGGTGCAACCCGATTGATCATCTTTACTCCACCAAAGACAATAAAAACTAGAATGATAGTCACAACAATCCCGTAAATTTGCAAGTCATGTGAACTTATACTTTGTATGGGTTCTGCGGTTGTGGTGCCGTTAACTTTTGTGATAGTCTCTACATTGAAAACAGAAAATAAAGAGAAATAAGTCAGCACAAGATTATCAATCTATGTCTTCAAATTGAATACTTTAATGCAACGGACTAGAGTAACATTATCAACATTTCAATTGTTCATTTTATATCATATCCAAGATTCCAAGAACATGTTCAAATCCACAGACACTTACACAAAAAGAAAACTCATAAACAATGTGAGATAAAGGTGGGAAGGTAGTGGTTAATCCATTAGATTATCGATTGGCAGTCCAAGGCAAATCCATATAAACGGTCCCCCTCCCCAGTGTCAAAAAAGTCTGCATTGTGTTAATCTGAATATAAAAATAACCAACTTGATATATCTCTTTTCCCGAAAACAAGGTTATATTCCTCAAATCATTAAACACAGCATTCTTTACATGCTTGATCTCAAAAATTAGAAAAATTTTATTCTTGTCATGTAGCACTTGTAGCTCAGAGAATATATAGAATGAATCCAGATTACTCAGATGGTCAGACTCATAAGCTTCTCATAAAGGGTTTACGGAAATGCTCATAAATAAGAAAGACGGAAATTAGCCTTCAACTGCAGCCCAAGATTAATTTTACCTTTAAAAATCCCAGCAGCAGGCACAGCTTTTAAGAAAGTTTCTACAGCTCCCAATACATACCTAAAACCACAAGCAAAAAGAACAGACCTTAGCATAAGTAACATAATCATTTATAAAGTTTATAAGGTGATAGAACATTTGTTATGAGCATCAATGCCGGCATCCTCATAAACCTCAACCATCACATATTCACAACACAATTTTGCCATAAAAAATAAATACATAAAGAGTATACACTCACATAGCTCCAGCAATTGCATTCCCAAGGAAAAAGCACAGCCCAATGCTAACTCCAACCTCCGGACCAAGGGCACGGCCAATGAGATAATATGGCCCACCACCCTGGAAGTGAACATATAAAAGAATTACTTATACCAGTTCCAAATGAAGAACTCAACAAATAATACTATATTTTGTAAAACACAGAAAGAGGAGAAAGGGTCGTCAACTCATTATCAATGTACTTTTAGAGTTTTAGCAAAATATATCACTCAATTAAACCAAACAAAGTATTATATATGCAGTACAGCACCAATGAGCATCATCAAGAATCTGTAGTTCAAATTATCTACTCAAACTAAAATTTGCTAGTTTCCTATCAAAAGAGATGGAATTAGAAAAAGTTAAGAAGATTATTATTCTCAAACACAGAACTCCTTACGACTATTGCGACATGCCCAAAACATAAGTAACATTAAATTTGAAAATTCATTTTCCTTGTACCAAAAATGGAATAACCACACTAAAAGTGGTAGCAACAACTAATGCTACTCATTAATCAAAATTATAGGATACCTTCATTGCACCATTTGTTGCAATAGCACTCAATGAAATTGAAGTCAAGAAAGTACACAGGCCACAAAATGACACCAGCACCAATGACTCCCATATGCCTGCCATACCAACAATCCTGCAATTTTTCACAATTCAGAAAAGCAGTACCAACAAAAATAAGTGAATTACTAATAATCAGAAACTTCTTTCTTGTATGTTGTGACCCTGCTTTCTGAAATACTCATACTAATCCAGAGGAATAAATAAAACAAAATAGCTTTTCATTCAGCTATTCTAAAATTTTATCCAAAATTCTAAGAGAACAAAATTCACCATCTGGGAGGTAGGATTAAAATATATATGGCTCTTCTGGCATTTTCCACCTTGAGCTGGAATAGAATTCATATTTTCCATGTGAACCCGTCACAAATAGCAAAGTCCATGCAGCTCTTATTACTCTCAAAAGATTAGCACATTACAAATACTACAGCGTTGACAGTTTTTATGCCATGTAAGAAAAACAAACTTCCAACATAAAGAGAACGCTTAATGAAAAGGAGCCCTGTATTATCAGATGCCAATTCTCAACACTCCTAACATATAACTCCTACACACTCCATATGAAAGAAGGAATTTTGTTTTTCCCCCATATTAGACCAGAAAAAAAAGAAAAAGAAAAAAAAAAGTGCCCTGGTAACTTGCTGAGCAAATCAGAACTCGTGCAACAGTAACTTTTGAATTTCAAAATTACTTTACAAGAATTCCACCTACTTTGCTTAGTCAATGTCATAAGCAGAATGACCTCAATAGAAGGAAAATGATATAGTTAATTAGTTATGTGGACCAGACACATGATATGAATAATTGAATACAAGAGTTGCGAAACACCGAAACTAACATCAGGCAATAAGAGGGTTACCATGAAAATCGGATGTAGTAGATAATTCCCAATATGTTTTGCAAGCACGGAATAAATACACCCATCATTGTGCCGAGTTTTACATCAGTAGGCTGCAGGATATATGTACATCAAAAGACAGGGAAAAGCGTCAGAAAATTTGTAGTACAGCTACTATCAATGAAGCAAAGAGCAACATAATACACAACTTACAATCATGGTTTCAAGCATAACCAAAGATTATTTCTAATTGCATGCAGGTTAAAAATAAGCATATGAAAAACTGAGAAGGTATGCATGCTTTGCACGCATCTAAATTCATTTTCTGGACACAATTCACACTCAGTTTTCCTCAACTTAAGAAGAGGGACCATGGAAAATTTTCAACAAAGCAGTTCTTAAACTAGAACATCATAAACCTTCAATTCATATTCTTTAAACAGAATGTTTTCTCAAAGTTAATGCTACATTTCAGACATTCATGTCCAATCACTGCATAACTTGACAATTTGTTTTCCTTTATTGTTTCATAAAAGACAAAAATGAATTTTATCAATAGGCAGATTCAATGGTGAACAAAATGTCCACAAAAGCTATCAAAAACCCTTTTTTTTTTTTTCTTGTGGATTATTGAAATACTTGAGGATTGTATTAAAGATCAAAAAGGAATCATAAAAGATGCAAAAAGCAGATTCTGCATCCTAGGTTTTAGAGATTTGCCGTATCCCCGTATTGATATCGCGTCGTATCCCCGTATCATGCAATATAGTTAGGATATCTACACGTGCAAGTTATCCATCATTTATGAAATATATACCCATCCTTCATAGAATTCCACAACCAACATATAAAATATATTCATAAAAAAAAAAAAAAAAAAAAACCTGGGTATGAATTAGTATCAAAATCAGTATTCTGTAATTTTGACAGGGGTTATAACTTCTTGGGTTTGTGATAGAGAAAAAAGTTTCTGTACATGATATGGCATTTTTCTAGTCCCCAAAACGTTTCTTTTGAGAGTTTTTGTGGGCTCTTGTTCACCTTTGTCTATTGTTTTCTTCAATAAAATTCCTTTCAGTTTCTTATCTAAAAACAAAAGTTACAATATCCTTATTGTAAAGCAGAGTTAAACAAGTTCTTTCCTGTATTTTAAGTTTTAACCAAGTGTTTTTAACTTTCCACTTATACACTATGTTACAGAAAACGAAAGCGATTAATGAATGACTAATATCCTAGTAGCCAATGCTACAGTCCTTTTCCGGACTTTTTTTTTCCACAATCTCTTCTCAAACATCTAAGAATGACATCAATGTAAATAATCATAATAGCTATAACATCAAACTGCCGGCACCTTGCAATCAGTTGTACATAAGAATGCATACTATACTGAAGTGAAAAAAACAGAAATATATATATATATTCATGAGAAAGAAGAATTCTTAAACATTAGCATACTTTTGGACGACCAGAAGAAATAGCGACATTTTCACCATCTCCACCATCTCTAGGACTTGAAGGTGCTACAATTGGTTCCCCTGTCATACTGGATTAGCAGGTTAGAAGAATATCAATAAACAGCTTTCAGCCAACACAACTTAGTCAAAGTTAAAATAAACTGAAAAATGCAAGAATTTCTTGCCAAAGCCCTTTACCATTTTTCTTGCTAAATAAACACACACACACACACATGTATTAATACAACAGTATAATTTGATGTTTTTCACTGCTAACGAGTGACAATAAATCATTGAACAAAAGGAATCTGAACATCAATAAGATAAACTACTAACCTTCTTAAACCAAGAATGTTGACAAGACCAAAACCAAACAATTCCAACTTGGAATCTCGTTGGGAGCCATTGACTCCTACATTGTCAGGAATTGACCCTTCTCTTGCATCAGAACGCATGTTTGAATCTACATCTACTCTTACATTCCTGCATGACATATTAGTGAATAACAACCAAAATATGAAACTGATAAAAATCATATTACCATTTCCCTATCTACTTCAGACTCCAAGAAAATATGCATTCTTGTCTAAATAAAAAGACATTAAATAACTGTGCCCAGTGCCCACAATCATGTTTCAATTTTTTTGGGATTCTTATATAACATCAGCAACACCTTAAAAGGTACCAGTGAAAACTGGAATTCTAATTTTGAACAATTAAGATCATTTGTCAAACTCAGTATTGATTCTATTTCTGTCTATGATTCTCCAACCGTAACATCAAAAAAGCTATCCTACTTAAGTAAAATAACTTCATTATAGAACAAGTAACCAAACTCAAAACACTACATTCTTATGTGCTGCCCATCAATTTCATTTCAACGAATCAAACCATTTAAGAAACATAAAACAGAAACAGTTGTATTGCAATTCTAACATTTTCAAATCACATGGATTTAATTTACATCGAAATTAAAAAGAAACTCCATTTTTACAAACGAATACAATTGTAGCTAAAAATCAGGAACTATAACTAGCAGCAATGCAGCATAGTAACGACACTCAAATCAAAAGACTACATTCTTATGCTTTCTTCCCACAATTTTCATCTTCAAAGAATTAAAAAATCATTCAAGAAGCATATAACAACACACTTCTATTGCAATCCTAACATTTCAAATCAAATTGTAACTGAAAATGGCTATTTTATATAACTAATGCAACAGAACAATATTTTCTTTCGGCTATTCAATTAGAGAGAGAGAGAGAGAGGAGTTGTTACTTGAGAGGCGGTGGATTGCGTGGAAGAGGAGAGGTGGAGGGAGATCCAGGATCGATGGAGGACATCTGGAGGACGGCCCGATCGTCGGCGACCACCGGCCGGTATTTGCGTCCTCCTTTGCCGTGAAACTCTTCTTCACCGCCTTCGATGTCTCCGTTATCCATTTTAGGATCTGTTGTTCTGATTCTATCGACGAAAAGAAATTCAGATCCAAATGCGAATTGTAGAAAATGCAAAGAGATCTGAGAAACGAATTTGAATGCAGAAGAGAATGAAAATGGAGTTTCTAATTTATTTATTTATATTATTTGTTTTTTAAACTAAAAATAAAGAAAAATCAAACAAGAGGCTGCTCTCTAAATCGTTAGATTATAGAATTCTTTTTAGATTTTGGTACTAAACAATATTTGTTTGCTTCCTCTTCTTTATATAAGAGATTTTTTTTTATTTTTTTTTTTGATATATTATATAGGAGATTTAAAGGTATGAAATGTTATATTTTATACTTTACGATAATAATTTTTTCAAGTTTTAATTGAAAAATATTTAATTTTAGATTTAATTTTTATATAAGAGAGTGGTCCGATGGTAAACCCCTCACACATACACCATAAGTTGCGGGTTCGAGTCCTTTACCTCACAATAAAAAAAAATTAAAAATTAAAAAAAAAAATTAAAAACCAAAATTTATGTAATATCTAAAAAAACAAAAAATTTGAGTCAGCAGTCTACCGGAACCTTTTCCAAATACGAATAGTCTATATAGTTTTATATTGACAAATTAATTCTCAATTTAAATTACACTTTTTAAAATTTTAGGTTTAAATTCCTTAAAAAATAAAAAATCAGTTTAAATTACATTAATGGGACTCTCTCAATCTCTATTAAGAGATTTCTTATTTTAACATAATGTAAGGACCTTGATGAAATACGTCGATTTTAATGAATTTTGATTTATTTATTTTTTAATGATAAATTCAATAAAATTTATTTATAAACAAAATTTGAATTTTTTTAAAAGAATTATAATTATTTTTTAAAATTAATTTAACTTTAAACTAGACAATTTGGTGTTAAGATAGCTCCCATTTAAAAACTCTATTTAACAATAAAATATTATGCATTTTAAATGTTTAATAGAAAATCTTCCTACAAATCTACAATTAAGATACAAAAACCTTTTTTATATGTTCAGAAGTTAAAATTGTTTTCTTAAAATTTTTTATTTCTAAAATAAAAGTAAATGTAAAACTTATATGTTTTCGTCTTAATTCTACAATTTCTAGGAAGAAAGAAACAAAGAGAAGCCTACCAATATGTATAATTATATATATATATATATATATATATATATATATATATATATATGTGTGTGTGTGTGTGGAAATTGCCAAAAATGACCACATATATTATGGGAAATTTGTTTTTAACCACAAACGAATTTTTATTTGTTAATAACCATATTTTTGTAAAATTACTTGAATGCCCCCATATAAAAACATCTCAAATCAATTCTCTCTCTCTTTTTTTCTTTCTCTCTCCTCTACTCTCTCTCCACGATCTGCCTCTCTCTCTCTCCCCCCGATTTGCCACTCTCTCTCCCTGATCTACCTCTCGTCGTCTGGGCGTCGCGACAGTCCTTCGCGCTGTCCTTCAAGCCCAGTTGGTTTACTGGTGCTTCGCTGGCAACGGGATGGCGATGGCGAGCATTGGTGATCATTCGCTGGTTCGTCGACGATCGATTCCCCTCCGTGGTCTGCAAAAAAAAAAAAAAAAAAAAAAAACCCAAGGAAGAAGAAGGGGAAAATTTCAATTTAGTCCAGATTTCAGGTTTTGACATTTCAATTTAGGCATGATTTCAAGTTTTGACATTTTAATTTAGGCATGATTTCAAGTTTGGACATTTCAATTTAGTCGTGATTTCAAGTTTGCTTCGAGGTTTTTAAAAAAACTATTTTCAGGGGTACTCTGGTAATTTATAGACATACACTGAATTTTTTTATTAACAATTAAAGTTTCAAAAGTGATTACTAACAAAGTTTAATAATTTCAATGGTTAGTTTTAGTTTTCTCTCATATATATCTATATATATATATATATATATATATACGGTCTCATTCACATCCACTAATGTAACTACATCGGTACCAATGCATGTGGATCACTAATTATAGGGAAGGTTAGACAAGTGTATACATTTTGAAAATATGTAAATCTAATGGTTAACATCCAATATACTATGAAGTTATATTAATGCGCATCAACTTAAATATTTATATATATATATATATATATATATATATATAGCAGTTATCAGGTCAGGTAAACCTGACAATATTATTGTGCGGTTTCATTAATTCCCGAGAATTAGTAAAACTGCACGATAAAGTAGTTAGGTATATCTGACCTGATAATATATATATATATATATATATATATATATATATATATATATAAATGTATAAACAAGATTTACCCTAAAATAAAAAGGGCAAAATCAACATAAGTCCAAACTTTTTGTGATTTATCATCTCTTTAAATATGTTTTCCATTTTCATTACTTTAATCCCTTTTTTTTTTTTTTTTTTTTTCAAAATACACCAGTGCAACTGTTAAAAAACCTTTAAAATAGTTATAGCAATGAAATAGTAATAATATATTTATAAAAAGAACGAAAAAAATTAATTTAAGAAATAATAATAATAATGTATTGAAAACACAGTGAAGAAAATAGTCAATTGTTTTAAAAATATATTACAAGATAAAAATGTAATGAATTTTAAATATTTGGTAAACTGAATTTTAGAAAAACAGAGGGATTAAAGTGACGAAGATGATAGGGACATTTAAAATATGATAAATCTTAAAATATGTGGAAATTATGTTGTAATGGTCCCAAATAAAAATTGTCCTAACTTATAAATGAAACAAACGTGCAACTTTTCCATATTTTCTTCATTTGTAAAGTATGAAAGATATAATAAATTTTTATATTTTTATAGAATTTTTTTATTTTTTTTTTTGTTAAAATTCTTATCAACATTGAATGTTAAGTGCAAATGATGCCATCATAATATGAATGAATCATGAATTAATGATAACTGACAAGGAAACGAGTCTGATTTTTTTTTTTTTTTTTTAATAGTGTTTAATTGAGATTAAAAAAAAAAAAAAAAGATATCTATTTTAAATAAGTGAAAAATTTCAAAAAAAAAGAAAAAACGTGGGACTTATATGAAATATTCCAACATTAAAAATTGTATCCAACTTAAAAATGAAACAAACGTGTTACTTTCCCATATTTTCTTCATTTGTAGTGTATAAAAGATATAATATATATATATATATATATATATATATTATAATAATTTCTTTTTCAAAAAATCTTATCAACATTTATATATTTCTTTTTCAAAAAAAATTCTTATGAACATTGAATTTTAAGTGCAAATTAATGATGCCATCATCAATCATAATATAAATAATGAATTAAAGAGAACTGACAAGGCCTTTTTTAATAATGTTTAATTAAAGCAGATAGAGTTATATAGAAGTATTTGGAGTGAACGCATTAGAATTACTAAACTTGAAAAGATGAAAAATGAGAGGATTACACAGTCATCCAACCATGAAATTGTTCATTTTGATTTCTTGCATCAATTGGATAACAAAAAGCGGTATAATTCACGTTTTTGGTAACTAATATTTAATTATTATTATTTTTTGATAGTATTTATCTATTTATAACCAGGTATTTTGAAACATTTTTTTATCTTTGGTAGGATTCGAGCCACTGACTTGAGAGTCATTTACCCAAACCCAATGGTCGTTCATCTACTAGTTGAACTATGCCCCTGGAGACAACTAATATTTAATTAGCTCATTTAATTTCTCACCAAAATCAGCAATTAAAATATCATAGCCAGCGTCTTCAGGGGCATAGCTCAACTGGTAAATGGATGAGTTTGAGATTTGGGTAAATGACTCCCAAGTTAGCGGCTCGAATTCTACCAATAGCAAAAAGCTTTAAAAAAAAAAAAAAAAAAAAAAAAAAAAACCTTGCCTATATAAGTGTATAAATATATACTGTCAATATATATATCAGTATATCACAGCCAGCCTGTGAGTATTTCACTAAATTTTGCCAATTCAATGATGATAAATAAGGGACATGTATATATTAACGTTAGCTATCAAGGGTTTAGAGTTAATGGAATCCTATTCACGAAGATGAATATATTACGCTATTTATTCAAATGTAGGTGGCTATGACTCCACATCCCACCATCCCACAATTTTTTATTTTATTTTTTGAAATGTGACACCAATTGAGTCATGGATCAGTCAAGACTTGGTAGGATCAATTACTACAAACATAATTCGGAAGATAATTCCCACTACTAGTGAGAGGTCTCTCTACACTTTTAAGAACCAAAAATATTTCTTTGAAGTTCTATATGTATTTAGTTTATAGTCTTAACCATTCAAATAATATTTTTATAACTTTTTTTTCAAACTATAAAAAAGGAGATATGACTTAAACTTAAACCTGCAACCTTAGAAATTTGGAGTTTACACTAATGGCTCGTTTAGTGAGTGAGATATGATAGAATTATTTTTATGGGATTGTATTGGATTGGATATGATTGGACTAAATTAGTGATGTGATGTGTTTGGTGCTATATGAAATTGGATTAAATTAATTTTGTCTCTTGTTTGGTGTGGTATGAGATTGGATAAAAAAAAATAATTTTATTATATATTTAATACATTGTGAAATTGATTAATATAAAATAAAATAAAATAATTTTTAATTTTTTAAAAAAACAAATAAAAATCTTTAAAATTAATATTAAAAAAATTAATTAATATTTAATATTTTAAATAATATAGTAAGATATATTAATTAAATATAAAATTTTATAATTAAATAAATAAATAAAAACATGAGACTAAATAGCCCCACCTCACCTATATAAAATGGTTGCATAAAATTAAATTTTGAAAAAAAAAATTAAAAATTAAAAATGTTTAAATATTTTAAACCAATGTTAAACAAAAAAAAATATTTATTTTTATTTTTTAATATTGAAAATTGTTATTTTTAAAATTTTTAAAATAAAATATTTTATTAATTATTAATTATTAAAAGATATTTATATTTTAAATACATAAAAAAAAAATTGAAAAGAGAAAAAAAAAAAAAAAAAAAAAGTAAAAAGAAAAAGGTATAAAGTTATGGGACTAATTAATCCTACCATTTGGGATAAGTTGCATGCATGAGATTAAAAAATAGGATTAGAGATGTGCATTTTCCTCTGAATCCCCAAATCCCATTTAGGGGGGAAAATCATCTCCAAATGGAGAAATGAGGGGATGGGGATAAATTTTATCCACAAATTGAAATGGGGATGTGAATGAGTGGACCTCCGATCCCCCCATCCCCATTTCCCCCAAAACCTTTAAATATATATATGTGTGTGTGTGTGTGTGTGTGTAATATTTAATACTTTTCCTATCCTATCCTATGTAACAAACATGGCCTAAGTCAATTCAACTTTTCGTCAATTTAATTTTTATAACTTTTCTTTTAAATTATAAGTTGTTACAATTTGATTTCTCTAAAATCTGGTTTGTGACGTATGTGTTTTCGTCGTTAAAAAATTGTACGTCAAAAATATTTATAAACCTAGCAATGCCTCAAAAGGTTTTCAAAAACACAAGTATGGTGGCAAGCAAGGGTCGTCCACAGAGAATGGAGGATGATAGTGATAAGATTAGGATTAATAATACTAAAATGTATAAAAGTAAAGTATCAATGGTTTTGTTGAGAAAAAATTAACACAAAGATGCAAGCAACAATTAATGTTAAAACTAGAATGCAACTAAGTTAGTAATGTGATAAATGTATGATAATGCGGATTAAGGAGTTGTTGGACTCGTAAACGGACAATGGGCACGTAAAAACTCACAATTAAGCATATATGATCTAATGTAACCAACCTAGGATGTATAGTGCTGGTTATATATCTCTTGCAAGAGGCCAATCTAGGATGTATAGTGAAAGTCTCCTACTTGGGACTATCCCTCCTAGCAACCAACTTAGGATGTATAATATTAGTTGCTTAGTTAGGACTTCTTGCCATGAAGATTATCTATCAATTTAAGGGCTTAACCTCTTAATAAAGTAGTCACCCTATGATGTATAGTGATGACTCTTAATCTCACACAAGAGGCCAACCTAGGATGTATAATGAAGGCTTCCTACTTGAGATTAGATTAAGATGGAGGTTATTAAACCGAATTCCACTAGAAGGATGTATTCTTGTGGAATCTGAAGGTAGCCACTCCTAGGATGTATAGTTATGGCTCTTAACCTCTCACAAGAGATCAACCTAGGATGTATAGGAAAACCTCATATTCGAGATTAGATGAAGATTTAGTTTGTGAAGCCTGATTCCACTTGAAGGATGTATTCTTGTGGAATCCTTCCATTCAAAAGAGCTTGAGACAACTAAATAGGATGTATACCTAGTTGTCTCCTCAAGTACTTCCTAAATCAATTTGCTAAGAAGATGTATCCAAGACAAATCAACATTCAAAAGTAATGATAACAATGAATAGAACATAAATGATATATTGAAAGAATAATAGAGTTTAATTACACATGCCCAATATCCATCAAACTAATCATATCAACACCTTAGTGGGGGATTTAGCTACTCATGTCTATTACAACATATAAACTAAGAGAAGAGATTGAGAGAAGACCCATGTAGAGAATCCTCGTTTCTTGAAGCTTCTTTCCAAATCTCCTAGTTGCCTTTGGTGAGTAGAGAATGGGTATATGTGGGTTAGTGTATTCCTAGATCTAGATGAAGTAATGAATTAGAAAATATGTAAGTGTAAGGTTGCTTTTCGATCTAACATGAGTTTCTATTTATAGGGATTACAAAAATAGGTATGAAATGCTTGAAATACGAGATCTGGCGGGTGTGGAGTGCGGGTTAGGGACCCGCACTGTACCCGCACTTTATCAATTCTTCAAGATTTCAGCTTCTAGGTTTCTCATATAGTACGGGTGGAGTGTGAGTGGATGACCCGCATTGTACCTGCACTTTATCTTTTCTTCAAATATCAACTCTAGGGTTTTACCAGTAGTGCAGGTTGAGTGCGGTTGGATGAGACCCGCACTGTACCCGCACTCTTGGAGCTTCTGATGGATTTTGTTCTTCTTTTTGCATCTTTTGGTTCCTTTTTGCTCAAACTTCTCGAATTCTGTTTCTAACACCAGAAATGTATGAATGCCTGCAATTACGAACAAATAGCCTATAAGAGATGCTAAAACGCACGAAAACGAGACAACGGATAAGGAAATTAGAGTCGAAATATACAACATTTTTGGCACGATCAGTTTGCTAGCTTCTTGTCCAAGCATTCAACATTTTTTTTTTTTTTTTAAAGTAAACAACTTACACACAACTAAGAAAGAACATTAAGAAGATTCCTATAGCAGATGTCCTGCTACAACTGAATCCTTTTAGAAGAAACAGCCACTGAAGTTAGATTATGTGCAAATGAATTCTCATTTCTAGGAATAACTTGACATTTGAAAGCCTAAACATCAGCAAATAAGGCATTCACATTCGTTGATCAAAAAACCAGCAACACCATTGGTAGGCTCACAGTTATTCATAACAGCCACCATATTGAATGCATCAGCTTCAGCCCAACAACCATTTAACACCATGCTGTTTTGATAATACGAGCCCCTCACAAAGGGCTAACAATTCCCCTATTTCCATCGAAAAAGACCCTCTAAGAGGCTTAGATAATGCCACCAGAACTTGCCCCTTATCATCCTTTGTAGCAGCCCATAAACCAATAAAATCTTGCTCTTTCTTCATAGAAACATCGGTGTTTAATTTAACACTACTTAGTGGAGGAGGAAACCAACTTTCTCTTTGAGAGGACCCCTCAAACTCTGTTACGTGTTTTTGAATTCTTTAAGCAAATTCACCACCCAAATTAGAAGAGAATTTATATCATATATAATTTTTAGGGAAATTTGTCTCAAATATTTTAGGGAAAATAGTCTAAAATAACCTAATCAAATTAAGTATTCATTTTTGTTTTTAGCCTCATCTATTGTTTTTCATGTTTATGACCCTTCATTATAATTTCATTTCACTATATAACCATTGAATTACAATACTATCATTTTATCATCTTTCTCCTTTTACTATCACTTATCTCCTTTATCACCTATCTCTCAAACCTATTCTTATTTCCAACAATTATTTGTTAAATTCATTTTTTTTTTTGTCATGAAAGTGATGTTATTTTAAAGGGAAATCGCAAAGCCACGAAGATTTGGGAAGAGTTTTTTGAAATTTCAAGTTTGTGCTTCAATCTCTCTGAAAAACTTCAAAGTTTGTAAATCTTTAATTTCAGTAGTATTTTTGTGTTTGTTAGATGATATTCCCGATGGTTCTTAGCTATTTTGAAGAAATGTTGAATTTATTTATTTATTTATTTTTT
Organism: Acer saccharum; assembly: GCA_030490815.1. Lineage (NCBI taxonomy): Eukaryota > Viridiplantae > Streptophyta > Magnoliopsida > Sapindales > Sapindaceae > Acer > Acer saccharum. The sequence continues at coordinate 21,467,552 of CM059877.1, read as the reverse complement.
TGTGAAAATGGAAGAAAAATCGATTTCGGATGAAAAAATTCGAACACACAATATTTCATATTCAACGTCAAATTAATGGGGTATTTCTTGATTTTGTGAAATCATGTCATGTTTCATGTTTCATATGTTTTATGTTAAACATGAAACATAGATTCATGTGAAACTTCTGGAAATCTTGGATTTCAATCTCTTTCTCTCTCCCTCTCTTTCTTTCCTTCTTTGTTAGGATCTCTTCAACTCCAACTACGTCGTCGACATTTTGGTTGCTGGTAACCTCTTCCTCCGATGTAACTTCTCTTCACTCTCTCTCTCTCTCTCTCTCTCTCTCTCCGATGTAGATTTATATATATATATATATATATATATATGTATATATGTATAAAACATGGGTAGTTTAGCCTTTGTAACCTCAATATGGTTAAAAACATGAAAAACATTACATATTGATTAAAAACGATTTCTAATACTTTGATTAGGTTACTTTTGCAAATGCCCCTAATTTTTAAGAGTAATAATAAATATCGCAACTCAATTACAGCACTAATGATGTGTCAATTGGTAAGTGAATAAACATTAATGATGAATTATCTCACTTGCCACATGTAATGTGAATACAGTTATTGGTTGAGATGGGATTTGAGCTGGCAGGATGTCTAGCATTACTATAATTTTTTTAATTTTTTGTTAAGGGAAAGAACTTTATTAAACAAGCAAGAAAACATAACTTAATCTGGATAATCATCTAGCACTATCTGCTTCACAGACAGGGGGTTAGACTCCATCCAAAACCGATCCTCTGATAGTCATAGATCCATCTTGGAAAGATAGTGGACAACACAATTTTCCTTTTTAGGAACATAACCAACCAACCCAACCACCAAACAATTAAGATGAGAAACACTATTATCTATAACTAACCCGATATCAGAAAACTTCGAGCTATTTGAGTTCATCAAATTTACTACCTCTAACGCATTAGACTTAATAACAACTAGGACCAAACTTGTATCAATAGCCAACTGAATCCCTCTAAGAATCGCCATTGCTTTTGCCATTGGAGAGAAACTAGCCTCCAAGCGTTGCGCACTAGAAGTCATCACCCAACCATGGTGGTCCCCGATAACCAGCCTTACACCAACCCATTGATTCTCCACATCCAGAGTTGCGTCTAAATTTATTTTGTAAATTCCCTTGATAGGAGGGTGCCAATGAATCACATGACAAACAAATGGACGAGGAACCCCTTTCACCCCACTTGGATGTTAAATACTCAGACAAAAAACTCCTGCTCCAAAGCACCACACCCGTCCCACTACTACACCCCACCCCATGCACAATTTGATTTCTCAAAAGCCAGTTACGCCAAAGAATAACACAAAAAACGGCACATTCTTCACTACACAAGCTATGGATACAGGAAAAGAAAAAATCTTTGAAACTCACCTTACCCTCACAGCTCAAACCATTCAGCACACACAAAATCATTTCGCACAGTCATCAACCCCGAACAACCCACAAAGCATGCACTGTTGTCTCAAAACAACGATGACAAATTGGGCAGTTCCCACCTAATTTGATTTTCCATCTAGCTAGATTCTCTGCAGTAGGTATCCAGTTTAAGATTCTAGCATTACTATAATTATAATTTCAAATTATAATATTGAAGCCAATCTATTGATTTCTCTAGCAAGTGTTAGATAAATTAACTTGTGGATTGATTTTGGTTTAATTATCTAATAATTCTTTTGAATTTGCTTTTCAATAACTAGATTTTGAATGAAATTTGTATATCCTTTCTATTATTTATAGCAAAATTATCAAGAACTTAATTTTTTTATATAGAACGAATTTTTCTATTCTTTTATCTTCTTAAGTTTTTCATATCCAGACTGTAAATTTTCTACCCGACATGTTTATATATTGAAATCAATAGCAAACACTCAAATAACTAAACAAAATCAAATTAAAAATGGAAAAACTAATTTAGAAAATTTTAGTAGAATTCGAACAAAAAAAGGATTCTTCAAACCATGTTGCCTTAAAAGAACTTAGATTACCAATATACAACTTTCAGTACATCACCTCTTAGTAAAGATAGTTGTGCTCTTCCAAATTGGTGGCGAGGGGTTCGAGTCCCATCATGTGCATTTTACAAGCACGTGTGAGGAGTTTTCTCCCGGTTTGTGGGAGTGGTTATCCGGATTGCACATGTATTCAAGGCTGGCCCTAAGAAAATGAGGCTCTCGATATTCTATGTATGTTTACTTGATTATTTTTTTCTATAGTAAATACTTGTAAAATCAATATAATAACTCAAACTCAAGATTATAACACAACAAAATAGCAAATGAAAAGTTACTAAAATAACAATTTTATAATTATGTTAAAGAATATATCATTTAAACCTTGCTCGTCTCATATTGTTAGTAGCAAAAGTACTAATTAAGCTTTAATAAGAAGAAAAAAAAAAGGGTTTTCGAAAAAAAGAAGAAGAAATGTATTGATTTAATTACCTTCGAAACAATGACTTCTGAATTTTCGTATCAAGAGGAGTTTTGAGAAACCCTAATTTGATTTTAAATTTTTATTCTACGTGTTGTTAAGAGACCAGTGTAGTTTTTTTTTTTTTAGAGATATAAAAGAGGATTATTTGTGACAAACACAAGTGCTGTTAGGATTCAACCCACGACCACCCTTGATCCAATAAAATAAAATAAAAACTCATGTGTATGGTGGCCTATTTTTTTAAAAGTCGTTTATGGACCTATTTTGTTTAAAATCTTATGGGCCATATTTTGAAATCGAATATATATATTTTTAACTACAAGTTGGGAGCCTGAGGTGGTTGTGTCCCTGAGCTCCCCCTATGGTCGGGCCTGCATGTATTGTCTGATATTGGCTAATCCTGACAGTCCTATTGTAATACTTGAAAAAAAAAAAAAAAAAAAAAACCTTTCAAGGAAGTGAGTGAGTGAATTTAAAGTGAGTTAGGTCATATGTGAAAACATATAAAATCAGGGGGTAAAAAACTTAGTAGAAAAAAAAAATACAAGAATAAGATGGCAGACAATAACATTAAATTATAACGTTTATTATCCTATTTTGGAGTTATGAAATTAATCATTTTTTAAAGTATAACATAAATTCAGGGTTTTTTGGAGAGGGGAAGAACTCAAACCCATAATCTTGTAGTATAGGTGTAAGGGGTATACCACCAGACCAATCTCATTTCGTCAAGTTAGGAAATTAATCATTAAATTAGTATTATTATTATTATTACTTTGATATTAAATATATTTTTAAAAGGTTTTTTTTTTTAAATTTTTATATATATATAGTTTTTTCTTATTGGGAATTTTCAAAACTAACCATTTGATCTTATGAAATATTGTTTTTAACTATTTTTTTTCAATTATTGTTTTTAGTATTGTTAGGGGTACAAAGTCCAAAGTACCCCTATATTTAAAAAGTGATATATGGTTCACTTAAAGTGAAACATCTGAAATTTGTTTCACATTCAAAACCGATGTTTCACTTTAGAGAGTGAAATAAACATCTGTTTCACTTTTGAAAGAAATACATGTTTCACTTTAAGTGAAACATCTGGAGAATGTTTCACTTTAAATGACACAACTTCTGATGTTTTACTTATAGTGAAACATCAAAGTATGTAACTTTCTAACACATAATGTGTTATGTGTGTGTCAAATTGGAAAGTGAAACACACTCTATGTTTCACTTTCCAACATGTGACACTGTGTATTCACAAAAAAAGCATGAAAAACTCGATTTCAACCATTTTCTCCATCCAATTTTTTTTTTTTTTGTTTTTTTTTTTTTAATTGGAAGTTAACCCAACAACATAAACATGAAATAAAGTAAAAATTCAATTAAAAACACAAAATTTACATATTTTGAACTAGATCAGAAAGATTTCAAGCATAAAATCAACTATATCCCATTCCGTCTTTTTTGTCGATTTCTAGAAAAGATTTTCACTGATATCTCAATACGAAAACGTTGTTTGATAACGATTCGATCAAAATGAGGATTTTATGTAGTAGGTTTTGATTGTAGACAGAGAATGGAGAGGTAGGATAGGTTGAAGAAAAGGTAAAGAAGGGTAATAATGTAATTGAATAATTATTTGGTGAAAAGAAATTAATATGAATGATTAAAAACAATAATTTTTTTGGGAAAAAGGATAATTAAAACAAAAATCAATAGTTTAAATGGATCACTTTTGGCTATTTCCAATTTTTTTTTTTTTCTGAAACCAGGAAACAATTAAATTGTAAAAATTAATAATTTGGTTAATTGAGTATATTCTAACATTGAAATGACAAATACAATCACTTTTTTTTTTTTCTCGAAAGGAATAAAAAAAAAAAATCACTACAAATTACAATCAAATAGCATTTCTCTTAGAACCATAAATGAATCATTCGAACATATTAGGAGATACAATTTTGAGATGGACATTCTAATATACCGGATCACTTCAACTTTTTATCTGAACATTTCTTAATTTCATGATACTATATGTCGTCAAAAATGTGATTAACATATGAGATTTGACTAATATTCTTGAAATTAGTCAAGATATGATACTTTCTTTTTTTTTCTTTTTCGAGAAAGATTAGACAAGAATATATGTATCAACATGCACTTAATCAAATCTATAAATAACAACTCTCATTCTCTTTATGCTACATTATATATGATGCAAAGTTTATGAATGATAAAAAGGATTGATCTCTTGAATTTTTTTTTATTTCATTCCCTTTTTTTGATTTTTTTTGAATTTTTTTTGTTTGAATAATTAACAACATTCAAGTTTGTTCGCAAGCATAGTTTCTTGGTCCTTATAGAGAAATGAGCCAAATTAAATCAAGAAAATGACCTAAAATTTGAGCACTTAAAAAACTAAAAATGTGGCACTTTTGGGTTGGTTTTTTATTCTAAATAATTCACATAAACAGCATGTTGATATTTTATGTTTTTTTTTTTTTTTTTTTGAAAAAAAAAAAATGAATTGTTTGGTTAGCTATTGAAAGAGCAAGACCATCCATGTATTTTTCTATTATTATTATTATTTATTATAAAAAAAACACAACTCAATTGGATTATTGCATGGAATATTATAAACAAACACAATTCCATTGGATTACTGCATCCATGATGCAAGATGAATAAATAATACGAAACAACCCCATCTCCATGATTTTTTTTTTCTTTCAATCTAAATTTATATCTTAAAAATAGTTTAATTAATTTAATACAATTTGTGTTTGTCAAAGTAAATTAAGATGATATAAGATTTATATGTACCCTATTTTTCTTAACCTGCAAGCAATAATTACAAGTAATCTTTGGTTATGCTTGAAACCATGGATGTAATCCGTGTATTATGTTGCTTTATTGCTTCAAAAAACATATAACAAGAGAAGTCTGTATTCATCTTCTGAACAACCAATTAGGATCAGCCTTCTTCTTCTCTTTCAATTCCATTTCAATTTTATCTGATATCTCTTCAGATAGAAGCTGTTGCAATATGAAAGGAGGTGGAGAGTATAGATCATTGAAATGACTTTTAACAAAAGTCTGGATCCATGTAGACGATTCATCTTCGGATGAACCAATTAGTACCATCCTCCTTCTTCTCTTTCAATTCCATTTCAATTTGATCTTGCATCTCTTCCACTAGACGCTGTTGCATCTCTTCCTGTTCCATCAGTTCCGTAAACCTCCAAGGATCTGAAATCTAAAACATAAGGTAATCCAAAATTCAGCTTTAAAAATACCCAAATTGAAACCAAAACGAACAAATGAAACTAACCTGCAGTTTAAGTAACCCTCCTGGAGGCACCACTTCTGAAAATGATGTTGACTCCTTGGGGAAACCATTGGGGAAACCTAAATCAAAAGAACAAAATCAACCAAAAATAAGTTTGTGATTGTACCACACAATTGACATTAAAATGATTGACAAGTTTGTTTACCATTACTTAGTCCAACTGCCACGGGAAATTCATAAATGTCGTCGTCGTCTATTTGTAATGCTCGCAATTTGATGCATTCTTGATGATTGTGAAAGAACCTTTCCTCAGCAAATGCATCGAGATCGAGATCGAGATCTTCCTCTGCCACAACGCTCACTTTCGAATTCTGATCCTGTCCAACGTCGTCCATCGGTTCTGTTTGACATTTGATGCATTCTTGATGGTTGTGAAGGAACCTTTCCTTAGCAATCGCATCGAGATCGTGATCTTCCTCTGCCACAATGCTCACTTTCGAATTCTGATCCTTCTTTGGTGCCTCATGCAGTTGTTGCTTCCTCGGATTCGAGATGTCAGAATGCGCTTTCCTGCCACTGGTCTGTTGTTTTTCAGAAGCTTTCTTCTTCCTCCTTCCATCAAATGTGAGTTTAGATTTCCTCGGTGCTTTACCTGTAGGAGATTATAAAAGTAAGACTATAAAAGGCTTGAAAATCAATGTAAAATAAAAAATTAAACAGAAGGCGTAGGTGGAGTACCTTTGAAGCTAACAACTTGTGGTGCCATTGAGAAAATGTCTATAAGAAACTTTCAAATCAATGTTCTGCAATGGCAGAAACTGATATGAGAAAATGAGAATAAAAATGTATCAAATGGAACTCAAAACCATGACCCAATCAAGATGCTAAGGCACGGCACAACTTTGTCTAAAATGGCACAACCTGATCTAACTGAAGACAACAATAGAACAATGCAAATCCTATGTAGTTCAGCTAAATCTTCCACTATCAAACAGAAAGATAACATAAGGTCGGTCTATCGAAATGCTAACACAATCCCATCCTCATACACCCAATTCCTCACTTGTCACCACGCTGATTATTTACCCTCACACTACTCATGCACTCTTTTTCACTACTAATAGTCTAATAGTCTCAATTATTCACAGTCATGAAAGACTTAAAACGAATGATGATGGCAAAAACTATGATTCAGCAGAAAATCAAACATCTTAACTTAATTTATTTCCCAATATTTCAATTGCTTAAAAGGATATGTCTGTGATAGTGATGATACCCACCAAATATCCATTATTTTTGTTACTAATACGAAAACATGCAATTATAATCCTAATACGAAAACATTCTTTTGTTCTTGAGACGAAAAGAACAAAATTTTCAAAATACAATTGTAACCCTAATACCTTAGCAATCGGATACATAAGTTTTCAAATAACAATCAATGTTCTTGATCTGCCAAGGAGGAAAAAAATAGTCAATATTGAAAAAACTCTCTCTCTCAATCCCATGCATTCACTTCTTTTGTTGAATTGGATTACAATTAAGTAGTATAAGGCAACATAATCAAGACACAAAAATCACTTTTATACCGATCCCTAAACCAAAAAAATATAAAGGGAAAATATCGTTTTAGTCCCTACTGTTTACCCTTTTATCCATTTAGGTCCTCATCGTTCCAGTATTGGCTATTTTAGTCCTTCTGTAACGTTTCCTGTTAAAATCAGACAATCTGACATGGTCAGATGGTCAAATGACCGTTATACCCCTAATTATGGTTGAATTGGCTGTAAAGACAATATTACCCTTCTAAAACATATTTAAATTATTAAAAAATAACAAAAATTTAAAATTAACAAAAAAAAAAAAAAAAAAAAAGAATCAGACAACACAACACCCAGACTTCATCAAAAATTCACCCCCAAACACAAAAAAATCCACATCCTAGTTCATCATCTTCATCAATCTCAAACAACACCACCAATATCAATCTGACCACACCAGAAAACTAAAAACCCATCTTGAAAAAAAAAATCGAAATACAAATCAAACATTCAAACCCATAAAAATAAAATCAAAACATCATCTAACATGGTCGAAATTTACCCTCTGCAACAACTCTCACACCCTCCTCCAATTCTTCTTTGGACCCGAAAACCCGAGAAACCAGACCCAACTCCTTTGCCTCCGCCGCGCTCCGTTGATCTCTCTCTCCTTGCTACGACGACTGCTGTTGTTGCCGTCTATCTCTCTCTCCGACGACAACTATTTTTCCAGATCCGTGAGTTGTGGGTCGTCGAGGCAGAAAAGGAAGAGGAGGAGGAGGCTGCGGAGGGTCGGCAGAGGAGCCGCAGGAAGCATCGGCGTGGAACGGCGGGGGTGGGTTTGGGTTTGGGTTTGGATGACGGTCGATGATGGTGATGGTTGATGATGAAGATGGTTGTGGGATGATGATGAAGATGATGGTTTGGTGAATTGGTGGTGGTCGGGGTTTGAAGGGTTGATGATGGTGGTTTGGTGGCTAGAGATTTAGGATTTGGGGATAGTGGTGGATGGTGGCTATGTGTGATTGGGGTTTAAATTTAATTTAGGGTTTGGGGGTGGTGTGGATAGTGGCTGCGTGTGATGGTGGGAAAGAAGATGATGAGTTTTTTTTTTTTTTTTTTTTTTTTTAAAAGAGTTTAATTTATGGGTTGGATTTTTTAATTTTTTATTATTTAATTTATTAATTTGAATGGATTTAATATATATATATATATATTAAATTAGTTTTTTAATTAGTTTTTTTATATTTTTTGATTTTTAATTTTAATTCATTTAATAATATTAATAATAATAATTTTTATATATTTTAATTTTATTTATTTATTGTTTAATTCCTTAAAAAAAACTTATTATTTAATTTAATATTATTTATTAATTTATTATTGAATATTAGTTTTTTTAATTAAATAACTTATTATTAATTGTTTTTAATTTTTTATTATTTAAATTAATTATTTTACCAATATACCCTCATTTGTTTAACGGAACCCTAACAGAACCTGACGTTAGGGACCAAAAAAACGATTAAAGTGAACGACGGGGACCTGCATGGCCAATACTGGAACGATGAGGACCCAAATGGATAATAGGGTAAACAGTAGAGACTAAAACGATATTTTCCCAAATATAAACAACCCCAAAAAGTAAAATTATCAAGAATCTTCAAAATCAAGAATTGACTTCTCTTTTTTTTTTTGAAAACAGCAAATACATTAAGGGCACAAGAGGCCACAGAGAAACCCAATAGGGAGACAAACAACACCAGGGAAGCCACGACCCAGCAAAGAAGGAAACAACAGAGACAAAAACAGAGGAAAAAGAAAACAGAAACGGAAAAAACAGACTAGTCATCGATTTTAAACAAAAACAAAAACAAAAACAAAATTATTTAGCTTGAATGAAAGAACTCACAAATCGGATGAGATTGTTCAGGCTTGAAGATTTGGGTATTCGAAGAAGAGAGGATTTTGAAGATTTGGGTATTCAAAGAAGAGAGGATTTTGAATTTAGGGTTATAAGTAGGGTTGTTTTGAGTTCGGTTTGTTTTAAGTTTGGTAATTGGAGTTAGTTGGCGGCGTCGTTTTGGCTGTGTAAGAGTCTTCACTAACGATTCCGTTAGTTCTCTTTTATGTTTCTGTCAATCTAGTTAGTGTAGCATTGTAAGTTTGTAACTAGACATGACCGCGATTCTGTTCGAACCATGGAATGGAATCGAAACCGACCCTTCTAAAACCGGACCGGAATCGGAATCAAACTGAAAACCGGAACTCATAAGGTTCCGGTTCCGGTTCCGATTCTCCATTTTCAAAAACTAGAGTGGAACCGATAGTTCCACCAATGTTTTTTTTTTTTTTTTTTAATCACACTTTCTGAGTTCTCACTCTTTCTTTCTTTCTTTCTTTTTTTTATCTGATCTCTAATCTCTCTTTCTTTCTTTCTTTCTCTATAATTCTAGTTCCATAGAATGTCTATTAGGACGAAATAAATTATTCGACCCTAAAAAATGTAAATATGATAAAGACCTTTAGGGACGAAACATTTTAGTCCTAATAAAACATCTATTGAGACGAAATAAATTATTCGTCCCAATAGACTGTCTATGGGGACAAATTTCGTCCAAAGTGGTAAGACTTTTAGGGACGAAACATTTTTGTCCCAATATAACATCTATTGGGACGGAATAAATTATTCGTCCCAATAGAGTGTTTATCGGGACAAATTTGTTTCGTCCTAAGAGGTTTTCTTTTTATTTTAAATAATAATAATAAATTAATTTTGTTGAAATTCTTGATTTTTTTTTTGTTGAAGTTTTTCCTAAGAGACAGATTAATAATTAAAGTACAACATAAATCAGAAAATGAGGCTCTATGGATCATTTTGTTCATCCAAAGTGGTTCTCTATCTAGATGAATTTTGTTTTTTCTCAATAAGTTTTCTAACACATAATGTGTGTGTCAAATTGGAAAGTGAAACACACTTTATGTTTCACTTTCCAACGTGTGACACACTGCTAATTCACAAAAAAAGCATGAAAAACCTGATTTCAACCATTTTCTCTATCCATTTTTTTTTAAATTGGAAGTTAACCCAACAACATAAACATGAAATAAAGTAAAAATTCAATTTAAAACACAAAATTACATATTTTGAAGTAGATCGGAAAGATTTCAAGCATAAAATCAACTATATCTCATTCCATCTTTTTCATCAAATTCTAGCAAAGATTTCCGCCGATTTCTCAATACGAAAACGTAGTTTGATAACAATTCGATCAAAATGAGGATTTTATGTAGCAGGTTTTGAATGTAGAGAAAGAATGGAGAGGTAGGATAGGTTGAAGAAAAGTAAAGAAGGGTAATAATGTAATTGAATGATTATTTGGTGAAAAGAAATTAATAAGAATGACTAAAAACAATAATTTTATGGGAAAAAGGATAATTAAAACAAAAATCAATGGTTTAAATGGATCACTTTTGGCCATTTCCAATTTTTTTTTTTCTGGAACCAGGAAACAATTAAATTGTAAAAATTAAAAATTTGGTGAATTGAGTATATTCTAACAATGAATATGACAAATACAATCACTTTTTCTTTTTTTGTCTCGAAAGGTTACATACAAATCAAAAAAAAAAAAAAAAAAAAAAATCACTCCAAATTATAATCAAATAGCATTTCTCTTAAAGCCATAAAAGAATCATTCGAACATATTAGAAGATACAATTTTGAGATGGACATTCTAATTGATGTGGGTGTGCAGAATTTACTGGATCACTTCAACTTTCTATTTGAACATTTTCTATCTGACGATATTATATGTCGTCAAGAATGTGATTAACGTATGAGATTTCATGATACTCTTATCTTTTTTTTTCTTTGAAAGATTAGACAAGAATATATGTATCAACATGCACTTAATCAAATCTATAAATAACAACTCTCATTCTCTCTATGCTACGTTATATATGATGCAAAGTTTATGAATGATAAAAAGGGTTGATCTCTTGAATTTTTTTTATTTCATTCCCTTATTTGAATTTTTTTGAATTTTTTTGTTTGAATAATTAACAACATACAAGTTTGTTCGCAAGCATAGTTTCTTGGTCCTTATAGAGAAATGAGCCAAATTAGGTCAAGAAAATGACCTAAAATTTGAGCACTTAAAAAACTAAAAATGTGACACTTTTGGTTTTTATTCTAAATAATTCACATAAACAGCATGTTGATATTTTATGTTTTTAAAAAAAAAAAAAAAATGATTTATTTGGTTAGCTATTGAAAGAGCAATACAGCACGATCACCATCCAAGTATTTTCTGTTGTTAGTATTATTATTATTTATTATAAAAAAAAAATTAAAAAAAAAAAAAAAAAAAACACAATTCAATAATTGGATTATTGCATCCATGATGCAAGATGAATAAATAATACGAAAAAACCCCATCTCCATGTACTAGTAGATTAAAGCTTTAGAATTGGATTCAATTGGAATTGCATATATATCAATCTCTATTTTTCTTAAACTGCAAGCAATAATTACAAGTAATCTTTGGTTATGCTTGAAACCATGGATGTAATTTGTGTACAAAATGTTAACTTGTTGCAATATGAAAGGAGGTGGAGAGTATAAATCATTGAAATGACTTTTAACAAAAGTCTGGATCCATGTAGACGATTCATCTTCGGATGAACCACCAATTATTCTTCGTCTCTTTCAATCTCACTTCAATTTTATCTTGTATCTCTTTCTCTAGACGCTGTTGCATCTCTTCCGCTTCCATCAGATCCATAAATCTCTGAGGATCTGAAAACTAAAACATAAGGTAATCCACAATTCAGCTTTAAAAATACCCAAATTGAAGCCAAAACGAACAAATGAAACTAACCTGCAGTTCAATTAACCCTCCTGGAGGCACCACTTCTGAAGATGATGTTGACTCCTTGGTGAAACCATTGGGGAAACGGATACCATTGGGGAAACCTAAATCAAATGAACAAAATCAACCAAAAATAAGTTTGTGAACCCCAAATTGTACCACACAATTGACATTAAAATGATTTTCAAGTTTGTTTACGTTTCCTTAGTCCAACTGCCTCGGGAACTTCAAAAAGGTCGTCGTCCTCCTCCATTTGTAATGCTTGCAATTTGATGCATTCTTGATGATTGTGAAAGATCCTTTCCTCAGCAAACGCCATTTCCTCAGCAAACGCATCGAGATCGAGATCTTCCTCTGCCACAACGCTCACTTTCGAATTCTGATCCTGTTCAACGTCGTCCATTGGTTCTGTTCGACATTTGATGCATTCTTGATGATTGTGAAAGAACCTTTCCTCAGCAATGGCATTGAGATTGAGATCTTCCTCTGCCACAACGCTCGCTTTCAAATTCTGATCCTTCTTTGGTGCCTCGAGCAGTTGTTGCTTCCTCGAATTCGACATGTCAGAATGCGATTTCCTGCCACTGGTCTGTTGTCTTTTTTCAGAAGCTTTCTTCTTCCTCCTTCCATCAAATGTGAGTTTAGATTTCCTCGGTGCTTTACCTGTAGGAGATTATCAAAGTAAGACTACAAAGGCTTGAAAATCAATGTAAAATAAAAAAAATTAAACAGAAAGCGTAGGTGGAGACCTTTGAAGCTAACAACTTGCGGTGCCATTGAGAAAAATGTCTATAAGAAACTTTCAAATCAATGTTCTGCAATTACAGAACCTGTTAGGTGTTAGCATATCAACAGAAAATCAAACATCCATTAATCCTAATATTTCAACAAATTGACTTAATTTATTTCCCAATATTTCAATTACAACAGGTTCTGAGATAGTGATGATACCCACCAATTATCCATTATTTTTTTTTTACTAACACGAAAACATGCAATTATAATCCTAATACGAAAACATTCTTTTGTTCTGGAGACGAAAAGAACAAAAATTTCAAAATGCAATTGTAACCCTAATACCTTAGCAATCGGATACATAAGTTTTCAAATAACAATCAATGTTCTTGATCTGCCACGGAGGAATCTATACTGCTAAAAAATAGTCAAGATTGAAAAAACTCTCTCTCAATCTCACGCATTCACTTCTTCTTTTGTTGAATTGGATTACAATTAAGTAATATAAGGCAACATAATCAAGACAAGAAAATCACTTTTATACCGATCCCTAAACCAAAAAAATATAAACAAACCCAAAAAGTAAAACCCATCCTACCTTTCCCCTTATCCGCTGTTTGTTTTCCCAGAAAACTAAAGAAAAAAAATTTGGAAAATTAACTCCGACCAGGTTGTTACCTGATCTCACTTATTAATTCCGAGTGAAAAGATACTAATTTTTTTTTTTTAAGCGAAAAGATAAGATAGTAATTAGGGTTAAAAAGTTTATGAAGGATTAAGAAAACGAAAGAAAGAAAAACTGAGAAAAAGTGACAGGAGATAGGCGGCTAGGTGTAGAGATAAGTAGGGTTAAAAAAAAATGGAGTAAAAAGTGAAAAAAAAAAAAAAAAAAAATTAGTTAGGACTTGAGATACATGGGCTAAGAGTACCGGAGTAGAGATAAAGTAGGGTTAGTGAAAAACAAAATAGAGAATGAGTAAAAAATACAGTAAATGGTGTGAAGCGGTAATTGTATTTATTATTAATATGAAAAAAAAAAAAAAAAAAACCGCCTGCCACATCAATTTGGTTGAAATTTAGGTTAAATTTTTGAGTTGTTTAGCATTAATGAAATATATATATATGGCCATTCTACCGTTTAACATTGCACGATACAACGATATGTGATCACAAATATATATAAGGTTATCGTATATGAATTGTATGTGATCACATAAATAAGTTATTGTGATTGCATGATGTGATCGTACAAAAAAAAAACATGATTATGTACAGTCAAATTTTTTTTAGATTGCACCATGTAACGTTGCACAAAAGGTATATATATATATATATATATAGTCTTTCTATTATCAGTTCGAACTAACAAAAGATATATCAGTTCCTTGCATGTGGGTCATTGGATTTAAAAGATGTTTTGACAAGTGCATGCAGCCAAGTCAAAGTATTTAAATATAATGACCCACATGCAAGGAACTGATATATCTTTTGTCAGTTCGAACTGATAATAGAAAAATTGTATATATATGTATATATATATATATATATATATATCAGTCATTCTATTGTCAATTCGTCCTGACAATAAATATATTATGACGAAGAATGTGGACCATAGATTATGGAGAAGTTTTGACAAATACATAGACTTTGAGTCAAAGTATGTAAATCTAGTGGTTCACATTCTTCATCCAGATATATTTATTGTCAGGACGAACTGACAATAGAAAATCTGTATATATATATATATATATGGGACAATCTATAGAACACCAGTGTATCCGTACACCGTGTAGAAAATATTGCGATTGAAACTTTGATCACACTTTTTCAAATTACAACCACAATATTTCCTACACAGTGTTCGGAAACATTGGTGTTCCATAGCCTAATATTTTCGACAAATTTTGACATTATTTTTTAGGGCATTTTTGACGTCGTTAATGATATGCTATATTTTTATTCTTTTTTGACAGCCTGATTTTTACGTAAGTACGTTCATAAAAAAAACCATTATTGACTAAATTTTGGCTCCATCAGAAATGTTTGGCCGGAAAAGACCATATTTCTTGTACTGAATTCTCATCCCTTTCCTTAATATCTTTCTTCAATTGCTTTTGTATATGCCTAATAGGGGAACGAATCCTGGAGCTATATCTTTCTCCCATTTCAGGTTTGAATCCTCTTTGTCACTCAGATATCAAGAACCAACCTGTATTTTATGCCAAAACGAGTTTATGCACGGTGAGTCTATAACATCACTAGATCCATGTGGTCACAGTTATCATATTACGTGCATTAAAGAGAAAAAAAATACCAAACTGATTGCAGTCAAAGTGTTTGATTTTGGAGAGCTCAAGCAAGAGAATTGAAGCTTTCGAGTATGCAGCAATTCAATTGAAAATTAAATATACCAAGAAATTTGTGCTTATTGTCCCACTGGATGGAATTCCACATATTTCATGCTTTCGGTTGCCTTGATGTATAATGATGTTTTTGTTCGTGCCCAGTAACATGAGCCACAATATAAATGTTTGTCTGATGAATCAGATTGGCAGTTAGTAACAATTATGGTGGACAGCATTTGAAACCATTTCACTAATTAATAGAGTTTTTCTCAAGTATTTTTTTTTTTTTAAATAACTATTTAAATTTTACATTGTTTTTTTTTTTTTCTATATTAGTAGTTGATTTTGTTTTTCAATTTTCAAGGTACCAAATACCCCACAACTAATTTGTTTTTTCCATGATTTGAAAATGAGAGAGACAATCATGAATGGGTAGCTTAATTCTCATAACATTGAGATACAAACAATGACAAGAGGTATGATTGCCAAAATTGAAAAGTATTGGAGTGATATTCCTGGTGTGATAGTTGTGGCTGCAGCTTGGGATCCCATGCATAAGATGTTGCATGTTGATTTTCATTTTAGTAAAATTTATGGCTTTAGTGCATCTCTTTGGCGAGAAAAAGTGCGTGAACTTTTAAAGGAATTGATTAAAGAATATGAATTAGAGATCTCAATAGAATCCAGTTTAGTTGAACAATTAAATGATAATTATTATTTTTTGAAATAAATTAAATGATAATTATTGATGAACAATTTTCAATTGTAGCAAATACAAGTATTGTATCCATGGGGTTTTATAAAATCAATTAACTAAATAAACTAAACTTAAACTAAGAAATGAAGGGAGGATTGCCGGAAATTATAAAGAAACAACTAAATTAATCTACGTAAATTGCAAAATTGAATGGATTGAATCAAGAGATGAAGATACTAGGTCACCGATTTCAGCATAACAATCCTACTCCTCCTCAATGATTGATTTTATTAACAAGGTTCAACTCAAATTCTAGGGTTAATTATTCTCTTAATTATGATTATCGGGCACGGGTAGGACTGTTTAGTATTCGGATAAAAAAAATAAAAATTAAAAAATTAAAAATTTTTTTTAAAAAAAAAAAATACACCAAAATCATTCAAGAGTGGTGCGGATCCACAATAAGAAAGATCAACCGGAAAATTGTACTAATTTACCCTGATTTTTCACGTATGACATAATATTCAACTTTTGCCTTTTATTACATAACTAACCCCTGATGTTAGACAATCCTTGTCAAACTTAACAGTTGCCTAGATTGTTGAAGGGTAAAATAGTCATTTAAATATCAATTTATTTAAAACAAAATATAAAAATATAATAATTTATATTAAATATTTAATATAAACTAGAACAAAAAGGGGACCATCGGCGGCACTATTGTCTCTTTTCATTCTTCAGTTTCTACAATTTTCAACCCTCAAACGCTTTTCTCTCTTCATATTCACAATTTATTAATTTTCCCATAGCTGCAATTACACAATATAATACACAACCTTTCAATTTCATATGAAAGCTTTAACCACAATCTTCCCACTAAACATCATCTTAATCAGTTATTCTTTAACCGATTTTACTTGGCCCACCATCAAGAAAATGACAATGAAAACGAAAACTACTACAAAACTGACGATTAAGTTTCAATAGTTCACACACAACTGTCGGACCTTGATGACGAGATGCGAGAGTCGAATTCGACTTGAATGAGAAATACAGTAAGAGACTTCACAGAGAATAGCTTGCGAAGATGGTGCTTTGCGTTGCTTTGGAGGACAAAAAAGAGGTCAAGAAAAGGACCAAAACTCGCTCTCTATTGGGGATTAGGATCGGTTGCCTTTCCTTTTTTTTTACCACAGTTGCCTTTCGTTTTATTTGATTTTAATATTTGATTATTCAATTATTATAATAAGCTAATTTTTTTATTTAACAATTTTAAATTTTCCAAGGGCAATAATGATTTTTCTCAATATAGTGTAGGGGCAATTTCGAAGTTTCACCAAGCAACATCAGTCAACCGTTAAATCTAACATAAGTTGACTAACAGTAGGGAGTATATGTGTAATTAAGGGTAAAAGTTGAATATTATGCCCCATAAGTAAAAAAAACTCAGAGTAAGTGCAATATATTTGTTCAAAAATCAACGGTTGAAAACAGGGGTTCAGTTATAGTACATGATTGTATAGTTACTGGATTAAATTCTAGTCTTTAGATTTCAATCAAAGGGTGCATAAAAATTATGGAATTAAAAATTAAAACAAAAGAAACTCTCTCTCTCTCTCTCTCATATAACTGCTCACTAACAATACTATATTGTAACTAAACCCTTGAAAACAGTATTTACTACTTAGAATTCGTACCTCGGAGGGTATAAGTGTAATTTTACACTAACTTCTTAGAAACCCTAAACCTATAATATTATATAGGTAATAATGTAATATCCACTTTAAACCTATCATCTTTCATTATCCCAGGCAGCAGAAGGTATTTGATCTTATTATTTTCCTTATTTCTTTACAATTTTCCGATGAAAAGTTCTAATCGTTAGCTCTCGGATATATCTATTTGAATCATTAATCTGTTTTGTATTGAGTGCTAGATGAAGTTCGTTCGGCCTTTTATCTTGTACGAAGAACTGATGAAGACAAAACCTCAGAGAGCTGATCGATTGATAGGTATAGTAGTAGGGCTGAAACATGTGTCATTCGCTGTAACAGATCGGCCCGGAAAATTTGTAGATAGATTAAAGTATGAAATCTCTCTTCTATTCTATCTATCTGTCTATCTATCTATATATATATAGAAATGATCATTGTCATTTGTCAAAGAAATGATCTAGTGTTTATGATCAGCTACTCCCTCAGTATATTATGTTAACGTTTATACATATGTGTCTGCAGCGTTTTGGCCATAGAGAAAAATATTTCGGCAATGGTGGCAAACCGTATTAAAGAAGAGGTATGTTCTTCTTTTCTTCTTTGCAGCTATTAAGTCGTCTTCAGACATATTAAGTCGTCTTTTCTTCTTTTTCTTAATGCAGATGCCTAGTTCTATACTGGCGGGCCTTGTTATTGGCCTTCCTTATGGTAGATTGAGTTCTCCTCTGGTGGGTTTTCTTGTCATGAGTTTTTAAGATTTTGCATCTGAATATAATAAGATTACTACTTGTTATTTGATTTGATTAGATTTTACCAACTATGACTTTGATTGACGAATTGCGCGAAAGTGGAAATTTTGAAGGTGTAAAGTACGCTGTTTGGGATTCAGAAGATCTACCAGAGGTGTGAGTGTGTGCGTGAAAATATATCATTTGGAAAGACACTAGAGCACACGAATTGGTGTAACTCATTATTTGATTGGTGGTCTTGCTTTTTGAACAGGCACATGATCCGAAATGTGAAGATACTGTGGCTGCTGTTGTTTTGCAGGTAAACTGCCTTTGAACTTTAATCTTGTGCAAAATTTGAACTATTTTTCTTCAACCTTTCAAAAACATCAAAACACATAATTCTTAATTGTCTACTAACAATTACAATCTACTACACCATTTGTAAGTCACAGACGTGTCTTGTTCCTCCATTACTACCTCTCTTTTAGTTAAACAAATATGATTTGATTTGTTCCGTTGTAGTGAAAATAGTAAAGAACATAAATATTAGTGAGGCTAAAATTGATCGGATTTGACTCTTTGGGAGAGACCTAAACTCCCATTGGAAGGACCCAATTATTATTATTATTATTATTATTTTTTAATAGTTTTGACAAATATTCATTCATTACTATTTATATAAGAAATTAAAAGTGCTTTAGATATATATATATATATATATATATATATAATTTTCATCAATTATATATATATATATATAATTTTTACCATTAATTGATGTTACAATTAAGATTTTTACTTTATTTTTTTCTTCCCTTTTTCTAATTTGCATCGTAGAATGAAATTTGTTATTTTTACATTTGGCAGGACTACCTGGATATGGCAAGAAAGTGTTGTAGAAAGTATGTAAGAAAAGCTAAGAAGAAAGTATAGTGGGAAAGATATATTCTAATGGTAATCCCCATTAGTTATCATTATTGCTCTAGAGTTGGAGTTGGATTTCTTTGCACTTCTGAATTGTATGACAAATTTATTTATTATTTTGTTTCTGAATTGTATGACTGTGGTAGCCAAAAATTGCCCGTAGACCCAAACGTTCAAGGCCCAGACCTTTAAAACTTGGATCCTGTCCAAGCCCATGTATAGTGGGTCGACCCAAAGGCTTGATCAGTTAAAGGATGGCTGATTGACTCAGTCCAACTCAAGCCACCACTGGATTCAAGTGAGTAAATCATTCCTTGAAATCCTCCCACTATCTCCATGAAATCCTCTCACTATCGAAACTAACAGTGGGTGAACGTTAGAGGAATTGGCTTATAAATAAGAAAGCTCCCTCACTTGAAAGCTCTCTGAAAATATCTCTCAAGAAAAGCTAAATATAGCGTGCTAATACTCTGCTCCCAAATATTCCGGCAACCGGAACCAGATCATATTCACTATCACAATCACTACAAATCATTGCTCAACCCAAGCACACCTAAGGCTAAGAATCTAACCACATCTCCCCATTTTTTCTATATTTTGTTTCTGTTTCAACTCTTTTGTAGGTTCAACGAAAGGAGATGACCATACCCGGTCGACTGGCTTCTCGTGTTTGTAGGTTCCTAGAGGAAACGACATCTCCAATTCAACAATTCAACTAAGTTGCCTTGGGCCTAACATAACCCGACCCAATTAACGTACAACGTAGTTCGACCACCTACAATGACAAATTTATTTAATTTTACCCTGATTTATAATCTCACCGAGGTATCATGGCAACCAACTTAGGGCCAGTTTGGTGTTGATTTTGATAAGCTAAAACCAACTTATTTCATAATTTTGGATGAGATTGGTGTTTGGTAAAACCTTCCCAAATTGATCATTTAAAAATTTGTATTGATTTGATAGTGATTTTGAGAAAGAGGGGAGGGTTTACTTTTCAATAGCAATTATGAAATAATCAATTTTAGGATTTAATGAATCTTTTAAAACACCCGAATTGCCCCTCATTAGTTTAACTTGATGACATATTTGTCCTTATAAGTGTAATTTTACACTTACTTCTTAGAAACCCTAAACCTATATTATAAAGGTAATATCCACTTTAAATTAACCTCTCACCTTTCATTATCCTAGGCAACAGAAGGTATTTGATCTTATTTCTTTACAATTTTCCGATGAAAAGTATCTAATCGTTAGCTCTCGGATATATATCTATTTGAATCATTAATCTGTTTTATATTGAGTGCTAGATGAAGTCCATGTATCCTCTAACCTTGTACCAAGAACTGATGAAGACAAAACCTGAGAGAGCTGATCGATTGATAGGTATAGGAGTTGGGCTGAAACAAGTGACCTTCGCCATAACAGTTCCGTCCGGAAAAGTTGCACATAGATTAAAGTATAAATCATTGTCAAAGAAATAATCTTATCTATCCCTCAGTATATGGTAATATATTAATATGTTCATGTTTATGTACTTCATACATATGCATGTGTGTCTGCAGCGTTTTATGTATAGAGAAAAATATTTCGGCAATGGTAGCAAACCGTATTCAAGAAGAGGTATGTTCTTCTTTTCTTCTAATTTGCAGCTATTAAGTCATTATTTGATTGGTGGTCTTGCTTTTTGAACAGACACATGATCCGAATTATGAACATACTGTGGCTACTATTGTTTTGCGGGGTATTATCACTAAAATCCCTATTTTTAATGAATTGTCACATATTTAAACGTCTTTGCCATATTAGTCACTTTAATCCCTTGTTTTTTCAAAATACATCACTTTAGTCCATTCGACCAAAAAACTAACGGTCAACTATAACAGAATGTGTAAAAATACAATTTTACCCTCTATTGTTATTTTTTTAATTTTCTCTTTTAGTCCCTCTAGTTTCAATAATAGTTGGTCAACCCCTGAAAAAAAATTAAAACGCTTCCATCAGGGATTGAACCTTAAGGTTAAAAGCCACAAGCTTTAACCAGTTGAGCTACTCTAGCACATTGTTGAAGGTTTTTTAATTTAAATGTTGTGTGTGTGTGTGTATATATATATATATATATATATATATAGTTATATAATTTGCTAATTTAAATCTGTTTATACTATAATTTAAAATCAAAGCCCGTATTTTTTTCTTTCTTTCTTTTTTTGGATTTATTTTTCTCTTCAAAAAATATATTATTTCAATTTGATAAAAAAAATAAAATAAAATAAATAAAAACAACCCAGAAAATCAAAGCCCATAAATTGAAAAGGGAAAAAAAAAAATCATATATAATAATAATATATAAAAACATAATTTAAAATAAACGCATATATAAAAATAATAAACTTATATTTATATAATTTAAAATAAACTCATATATAATAATAACATATAAAAACATATTATGAGAATGAAAAAGAAAATAACAAAACAAAAGGAAAAAAGGGAAAAAAAAAAAAAAAAAAAAAAAAAAAAAAAAAAAAAAAAAAGAAGAGAAGGAAATTTTCAATTTATGAGATTTTATTTTCTAGGTTTTATATATATCAAATTGGAAATAATATATTTTTTGAAAAAAAAAAATCCAAAAAAATAAAATAAGAAAAAAATTTACAGGCTTTGATTTTCTGGGTTTTCTTTTGTTTTGTTATTTTCTTTTTCATTTTCATAAATATGTTTTTATATATTATTATTAAATATGAGTTTATTTTAAATTATATAAACATATTTAAATTAGTTTAAACAAATTATATAACTATATATATATTTAAATCAATAAACCTTCAACAATGAGCTAGAGTAGTTTAGTTGGTTAAAGCTTACGATTTTTAACCTTAAGGTTGAAGGTTCGGTCCTTGATGGAGGCATTTTAATTTTTGTTAAGGGTTGACTTTGAAACTAGAGGAACTAAAAGAAAAAAAAAAAATTAAAAAATAACAATGAGGAGTAAAATTGTATTTTTTTTAATACATCATGTTATAGTTGACCGTTAGTTTTTTTGTCAAATTGATTAAAGTGATGTATTTTGAAAAAACAAGAGACTAAAGTGACTAATATGGCAAAGACGTTTAAATAGGTGACAATTCATGAAAAAAGTAAGGACTTTAGTGATAATACCCCTTGTTTTGCAGGTAAGCTGTCTTTGAATTTATTTATTTTTAATTTGGATTGTAGAATGAAGTTTTTAATTCTGACATTTGGCAGGACTATTTGTATTTTGGAAGAAAGTGTACTAGTGTAGTAAGAAAGTTAAGCAGAAAGTATAGTGGGGAAGATATATTATAATGGTAATCCTTATCATTATTGCTTTGGAGTTGGAGTTGGAGTTGGATTTTTTTACACTAAATGGGTTTCTGTATATTATTTATTTATTATTTTGTTTCTGAATTCTATGATAAATTTATTTATTGTGACCCTGATTTTATACTCTCACCGGGGTATCATGGCAACTAACTTAATCTCATTTTATTTTGTTTTTGTTTTTGTTTATGGAAAATGATTAAATATTTGTCTTTTTTATTTTATATTAAAGTTTATTGATATATATTTATTAAATAATTAAATTACATTAAAATATAGATTATAATAAAGTTGATAAATAATATAATTACATTTATTGATATATTACTAAACTTAATAAATAATCAAAACAAATATAAAATATAGAATAATTGAATGCGTTATTGAAATAATATTAATAACTAAGTAATATAATTACAGTAACTATTCTTTATGGGCTTTGAAAATTAATTATTTTTTCTAATTTTCAAACCTTTGATTTTTGTAGACCTTTGGATTAGAGATGCACATTTTTCCCCGAGGCCCCAATTCCCCGCGTCCCCATCCCCATTTGGGGATTTTTTTTTTTTTTTTTTTTTTTTTTTTTTTTTTTGGGGGGGGGGGGGGGGTGGGGAATGGGGAAATGGGGAGGGATGGGGATGAAAATCATCCCAAAATTGAAATGGGGATGGGGCCCCATCCCCATTTCCCCATTTTCCCCACAATTATATTGAAATGGGGATGGGGATAGGGGGGAGGTCCCCCATCCCCATTTCCCCATTTCCCCCAAACATATATAGATAATTATAATATTTATTTTTATTTTTATTTTTATTCTTTGAAAACCCTAACTCCCTAAGTATATATACACATTTACTCTTTAATTTGTTTTTGTTTTTTAAGTTTAATTTATAATTTTTAGTCAAATGAGGAAATTGAGGAACGGGGAAATAGGGAAAAACGGGGAAAATGGGGAATTGGGGATGGGGATGGATATAGGTCCCCCTAAAATTCCCATCCCCATTTTCCCCAAATGGGGAAATGGGGGGGGGATGGGGGAAGGGTCTAGGAAGTGGGGATGGGGATGGGGGGACCTATATCTATCCCCATTCCTTAAACGTACATCTCTACTTTGGATTTAAATCCAATTGACTAGAATTATTATTGTATTGTTACATGTAAAATATTGAAAAACTCAATCTATTATTAAAATAATAACATTACATTCTTGGTTTATTAGTTAATGTAATTGCATTTATGAAGGAAAATATTAAATACTATAAAAAAACTTGAAAATGTCATTGAATTAAATTAATTTTACTATTTTTTTTTTAGAGATATTGATTTTACTAATTGATAATATTATATTCATAATTATGAAAAATGAAAGTATTATTATCATCATATGAAGAAGAGAAAAAGTATAGCCCATGAGAGAAGTCTCTTATTTCTTAATTGTTCTCTTCATGATCATACATCAAACTTGACCCGTTTCGGGCATGGGTCTAGATTTTGGAAATGCCGATCCGACCCGTTGCCATTATGTATCATACATCAAGGTAGAGATTTCTATTTATAGTCACGGAATCTTGTAACCATAAATTGTACAATAATGGATAATAAAATTACAGCATAATTGATCAAATACCCCAATCTTGGACTCCTTCCTAGATGATTTATCCAATCAATTTTCTCTCGGTCAACCCTATCCCATCTACCCGTATGCATTTTATTAGCAAACACATGTACCTCACTTTTCGATACACGCCTCTACGAACTCTACAAGATTTATAGTGTGTTTAGTATGACTTTTCAAGTAAAGCTTCTAGAGTAGATTTTTTTGTAGTAGAGCTTCTAATGAGTAGGGCTTCTAAAAAAAAAGGTTTTTGGTTGTGTAAATTACGAAAAAGGTGTTGACAATGTATTTTTAGAAATAGTTTTTGGTTGAGTAAATTACAAAAAAGGTGTTGACAGTGTATTTATAATGAAAGCGTTATGGTGGAATATCTAAAATTTATAAAGGGTAGTTGAGAAAATTCATATGTTTTAAAAAAACTCAAAAAAAAAAAAAAAAAAAAAAAAAAACATTTTTTAAAGGGTAATTGAGATAATTCATATATTTAAAAAACTGTTTTGAGTTTTGCCAAACAACTAAAAAAAAAAACTTCAAAATAGCTTATAGCATTAAAAAAAAGGCTTTTGATCCTTTCAAAAGCCATACCAAACATACACTTAGCCTTTTATTTTAAACTCATTCGAAAAACAAACTCTCTACGCAAGTGAGAACGATCTAGATGCTCATGTGTGAATGAATAAACATGCAAAAGTATGTGCGATCAACACACTATAAAGACTATATTTCAATGATTCTTGAGTAATGATTAAGGGGATATATTCAATTTAGATTTGAAAAGACTTTTAAAGATTGTTTGTATTCCATGTAGACTTTTATAGACTCTATAAAAGTCATGGGATATTTAATACAATTTTTATAGACATTAAAAAAGTTTATAAAAGTCATAAGGTATTCAATCAAGATTTTTTTTAAATATATAAAAGTTATGAGGTATTCAAAATGTTAATGATTTTTAGTGACTTAAAAATATAAATGACTTTTAGGGGGTGTATTCAATTTGGATTTCAAAAGACTTTTAAAGACTTTTTTAAGTGGATGAATTGTGTAGAGATCATGGACTTTTATAGATTTTATAGAATTATGAATTTTTTTTTATAGATTTTCATATACTCTCATTTATTAAGAGACTTTCATAGACATTTATTCCCTTTTATTGGCTTCAAACTATAATATATACTTTGTTGTTGCAAAATTATATTTCTCATGTCAATAAAATATTTTTTCAAGTGAATAAAAAACAAAATCATTATTAATGTCTATGAAACTTGACGAAAGCATTTATGCGTATATACATGATTTTAAATTTTTTTATTTGTTTTTTATATTTTATTTTACATCAAAAAGACAATTATACACCTAAAAGTTTTTATAATTAGTCAAAATATGTGTGTAAAATATAATTTAAAAACTTAATTTTATTTATTTTTTATAATTAAGATATAGTTAGTCAAATTTTAATTTTTTTTTTTATAATTAGTTAAAATATTATAAATTATTTTTTTTAAGAATAAAGGTAGCAAACCGACTATAATATTAATGTTTACATGGGGTTCAAAAAAAAATTGTCACTATTTGGGCTTGACTTTGTAAGAATATCACCACTTTACTAATTCAAGTTTAAAGACACCTATTTAGATGACCAGACAAAAATACCCTTATTTTATCAGTTTGTGTCTTTTCAAACCAAGGGAGAAAAAAGTTGAGAGAGAGAGAAATTCGACTGAAAATCTCACGTCTGCGAGAAATCTGATTGAAAATCTCACGGCGGACTCACCGTCGGTGGCGCTACAGTCCTGAAGTCGACGAGAATCTGGAAGACGATGAAGATCTAGGTTTCTGAGCCTTTTAACACTTTTTCCAAGCCTTTTCAAACAATCTTCGAGCTTTTTAAATAGTAATCCGAGCTTTTTTAAGGAATATGAATAGGTTTGTCAATTTTGAATCTCCGAGCCTTTAACACTATCTCCGAGTCTTTTCATACATTGTCTGAGCCTTTTTAACAGTAATCCGAGCTTTTTCATTTTTATGATAGGTTTGTCAATTTTGAACTCTGAGCCTTTTAACACTGTCTCCGAGCCTTTTTATTTTTATGAATAGGTTTGTCAATTTTGAATCTTCGAGACATTTAACACTGTATCCGAGCATTTTCATATACTATTCAAGCCTTTTTAACAGTAATCCGAGCCTTTTCAATTTGTTTCACACGACCAGCTTAACGTTTACAAAAGGCTCGGAGAACAAATGAAAAGTCTCGAAGAACAAATGAAAAAGCTCGAAGAACAAATGAAAAGTCTCGGAGACTAATTGAAAAGGCTCGGGGAACAATTGAAAAGGCTCGAGCCTTTTCATTTAGTCTCCGAGACTTTTCATTTGTTCTTCGAGCCTTTTCATTTGTTCTATATCTACCGGACTATCATAGACAACGACCATAGTCAAATTCTAAGGTTAAGAGCTTGTTTTGACACTTTGTTTCTTTCACTATCTCACTTTGTTAGTACGTTGTAAGCCTATGAAACGTAACGAAAATTACTCAAAATTACTCTTTCTCCTTTTTGGTTCCAAAATCACTGATAATGAACTCAACCTTCACAATATCGCTATTGTCCATATGTATTTCCTCCACTCTTTTAGTCAAGAATTCAATTATTGTCTTTATTGTCTATGGTAATTGAGTCTATATCTACCGGACTATCATAGACAACGACCATAGTCAAATTCTAAGGTAAGAGCTTTTTTCGACACTTTGTTTCTTTCACTATCTCACTTTGTTAGTACGTTGTAAGCCTATGAAATGTAACGAAAATTACTCAAAATTACTCTTTCTCCTTTTTGGTTCCAAAATCACTGACAATGGACTCAACCTTCACAATATCGTTGTTGTCCATGTGTATTTCCTCCACTCTTTTAGTCAAGAATTCAATTAAATCTCCCTCAACATGAGATTCATAAGATCTATTCATCATCATATCAAGTCTCACACAGAAGAAGATGTCATTTCCATTGATTTATAAACCTGCCCACTAATGTCTCTGATTGTCGTGGCTTTATACGGGGTCTCCAAATGAAAAGTAATATGTCCAATGAGTTGGTTTCCTATCTGTCGTACTCCACGATCCAACATACAGGGCACGGCGAGTCACGTAGTTGGGGAGGACAGGCTGATGGTTGCCTGGACGAAGTCTTGGATCCTTGATACAAAATAAAAATAAAAATAAAAATAAAATGAGAGAGATGTCTTTGGGCTGAAATGGTCTGCTTCAGGCCAGTAATTGGCAAGTGGTGGAGATGATAATCTCATTTTCATATGGGATAGATCCATGGCGGCCTCTTCAAATTCAGCAACACAGTGGCTTCACAGACTAGAAAATCATACAGCTGCTGTAAGAGCCCTTGCTTGGTGTCCATTCTTAGGCAACTTGCTTGCCTCTGGTGGAGGTGGGGCTGACAAATGTATTAGATTTTGGAATACACACACGGGTGCTTGCTTGAATTCAATTGATACCAGCTCTGAGGTTTGTGCTCTTTTGTGGAGCAAACACAAAAGTGAATTGCTTAGCGCTCATGGGTTTACTGAAAACCAGCTCACTCTTTAGAAATATCTGTCAATGGTGAAAATGGCAGAGCTCACCGGTCATACCTCTAGAGTTCTTTTCATGGCTCAAGTATGAAATCTATCTTTTGAGATCATTAATTATTTTTTACTTTTAATTTTTTGTGTCTTTGTTTATTCTTTGTATTCATAAATTCTTACGTTAGATAACTGCGGTCATCTTTTTATCAAAGCCCAGATGGATACAAAGTAGTAAGTGCAGTCGCAGATGCGACTCTACGATTATAGGATGTGTTTGGAACCCCTAAAGTGGCAAAAAATCCTATCCCCAAATCTGAGCTGTTTGCTCATCTAAGCCGCTTTTGTTAGGTCAAAGATAGGAGCAGACCCCTGTTCTATCCATATTGATCCTTATTCATTTTCTTTTTATCAAAAAATAAAAATAAAAATAAAAATGTAAAGTTGATATATTTTTTCATGTTGTAAATTTTTGAAGATGTTGATACATTTGGTTGCGGATGTTATGTAAATACAATGAGTTGCATTTTGTGTTGTAAATATATGAACTCTTTCTTTTTGTTAAATTGTTAAGTGGTTAATGTTTTGTATATGGTTCTTAAAAACCTTGTCTATCTCAATTCAACCTTTGTACTCACTTGTACTCATATTAAGATGATTGGTTTGAAAGAGATAGGTTTGGGGGTTTGAGCTCCAACACAATACATTGTGTGTTAGTATAGCTTAGATTGTTTCTAGCTGCAATTTGTATTGTGTTGTGTTTGTTTTTGTGCAAAATTGAAGGTATAGGGAATGTAGCAAGTGCAAGAAGTCAGGTGCACTTTTTGGCCATTTTAGAAAGGTGCAGCTTTAGGGTGCGCGTTTGAACGCGCACTTCCAAGCCTGCACTTATCTCTGGAATTCCAACGCGGGATCTAAAAGCGGCTTCAAACCTGCACCTGTCATATGCCAAACCCGCACATTTCTCGGGTAGAATAGCACGCATTTGTAACTGCGGCTTTGGAACCCACACCTGTCATATACATTGTTGAATATGAGTTTTTGTGTGAATATTGGAAATGTTGTGTTGTTTAGTGTCAGGTTAAATGTCAAATTGAATCTTTTGTGCTTGAATTGCTACCATGGATAATATTTTATCATGTATGAATTATAGATGGTTCATGTGAATTGTCTTAACACTAGTTGTGCTTTTAACTTGCAATTTGGGAATTTTTAAAGGCATGACTTGGTTGTGTAAGCAACGTTGTGGGTTATTTTGAGTGACGTGTGGGATGTTGGTTGTGCATTGTTGATGCATGAAAATTGACCAACAACAAGTCGAGTTTGATTGACTTCTCTTATTGAACTTTAAAACTGAGACATTACAATTTATTGATAACATTTTTTCTTTTCTTTTCTTTTTTTTTTTTAATTTCTGTCCATGCCATCTTTTCTTGGTGAGTTTCACCTTCTATAATACTCTTTGTGGGGCCCTTAAAACACGTGTCTGGACTAGTGTCGTATTTCACGTGTCAACTGAGCTCGGACTTAAGACAAACTTTGACCGAATTCGAACTTAGGACAAATTCTGATCGAACTCGGACTCATGACAATACTTTGATCGAACTTGGACTTAGGACAATACTTCCTCTCTACTCTGGGATTGAGCTCGGACTTAGGATAGATTCCTCCCTAGGAATGATCTTGGTCATAGGACAAGCTCCTCCTCTTGTATAAGACCGAGCTCGGGTGACTTTATGTTGTCGTCCTCAAGTCGAGCTCGTATGACTTGGTGCATGACCTTGAACTCGGGCATGTGATAGATTCCTTCGGACTCAGACTTGGATAATCCTTGGACGATTTTCTTTGCATATTCCTTACTTCCTTCTTTGGGTGATAGGACTCAAATTTGTTCATGCTTCTATACATACTTGTACGGTCAATATTGTATATATAAAAATACGTATACACTTATATACGTTTACATGCGAAAGTCATGATTTCCTTTTATTAATTTATGAACTTTTACCTGGTTAATTTTATGGCACAACACCAACCCCCTAGCTTTCAAGGGTCAAATATTACTTGTACGCTTGGAAGATATATACGTATGTATATATATATATATATATATATATATTGGTCAATCTTGGCCGAGTATACTCTCACCTAACCAATCTGACTGAATACCCCTTTTTTTTCTTTTTTTTTTTCTTTTTTTTGGTGACGTCATCCTTGCTCTTTTCTGGGTCGAGGATGACGTCATCCTATTTTGGGCCGAGAATGATGTCATCCCTGTTTTTTTTTTTTTTTTGGGCGATGTCACCCTCGCCCTTTTTTGGGCCGAGAATGACGTCATCCCCTTCTTTTTTTTTTTTTTTTGGCCAAAACCAAACCACTTTTACTTCTTTTGATTTTTGTGATTTTCTAATTCTTTGCAGAGTCAGGTCATTTCCATTTCTTTGGAATTTTGTGACATTCTGAATTTTTACAGAGTCAAGTTAGGGGGTGTATTCAATTAGGATTCTTGAGGATATTTAAAAACATTATAAATCCTGGTGTATTCAATTTGGACATTTAAAGACTTTAAAAGAGACCATATGAATCCAGTAGTATTCAATTAGGATTTCTATGGACTTTTAAAGAATCCTTCTAAATCCAGGTGTATTGAATTGAGACTTTAAAAATGTCTACAAGAATCAAGGTGTATTCAATTAAAACTAGATTTTAAAGGATTTTCTTAGGTCATGGATTTTGATGGATTTTGGAGGACTTGATAGTGAGAGATATAAATATCAAATGTCATAACATGTCCAGCCTTCTCCCCAAAGATTTTGGTGGATTTTGCTGTCCCTCTCTCTCTCAAAACAGAAACGAAAAGCACTAATATGTAAAAATTAAAAAAACCGATGCATGTGAGAATAATAAGCTTCCATCCCCAGCATGTTCTTTGAATTAAAAAGGAAAAAAAAAAAATCGAGTTCAAAAAGAAAACAGGCCACATATAATAATGGAATATGTTGTAGTCACATAATTATGGTTAGTAATCTTCCTATTTTATAATGTTCCATTTCACATAATTAGGAACTATGGTTAGTAATCTTCCTATCGTACATTTCCAAATCAAGCAAAAACTAATCCCATGTCAACTTGATTCAAAAAATTTAGCCTTAGCTTCGGTCACCAGCGTCATTATTGTCAAAAGAGTATCTGCATTTATTTTGATGACCATAAAAATGATGAAGCAAGGCAATTTGTGACCAACGGAAGCCAGAAAGTGTTGTGAATACAACGAACGCTTGCAACTTATTTTTCCCAAATCGAGCCGCTACATTTGCCAAGAACAAAATATAAATTATATTGCACGAGTACAAATCTTACTACATGCCAAAACTGCACAAAACAACACCAAAATAATCTATAGAGCCTCCAATCAAACACCAAAATGCTCACTCTTTATTAGCATTTTATTTTAAAGAAAAATAATTTATCTACACTTCATGCAAGCAGTGCCTTTACGCAGATAAGCCTTAGCCAATTTTGGGTTCAATTCTATCGCTTTGTTTGCATCAGCAACAACCTCAGACTATATATATACGCAAATATAGATTGACTGGTGTATCAAATTTTGCTCATTCCAACTTCAAAGGTTTTTTTTTGATAATTAGCTTACTATTGATAAGTCAGAGATAACAAATCCATGAAAATCCTTAGATGTCTAAACAAATCCATAAAAGTCTGAAATAGATGTCTGAACAAATCCATAAAAGTCTGAGATGGATGTCTAAACAAATCAATGAAAGTCCATGTGGATTTATAAAAGTCTGTAGAAATCTATGAAAATCTGTCACTTAAAAAATGTCTTTAAATGTCTTCAAGAATCCTAATTAATCCTAATTCAATACACCCCCCTTACTTCTGCTTCATGGATTTTGTAGCTTTCTCCGACTTTTGCAGAGTCGGATCATTTCCATTTCTTTGGATTTTTGTGACATTTTGAATTTTTACAGAGTCAAGTTACTTCTGCTTCATAGTTTTTGTAGCTTTCTCAGAGTCAAGTCATTTCCATTTCTTTGGATTTATGTGGCATTCTGAATTTTTGTAGAGTCAAGTTACCTCTACTTCATGGATTTTGTAGCTTTCTTCGACTTTTGCAGAGTCTGATCATTTCCATTTCTTTGAATTTTTGTTATCATTATTATTATTATTATTAGGTTATCTAGAAAGCTGATTTCCATATAAATATTGCTTCGTAGAACCGTCAACTTGCTCCTACTATCAACTTCTCACTTACAGGTATGTTTTCATTCTTTTTTGTGTTTCGTTGAATGTTTTGCTTATTCACCGATTTTGTTCATGTATTTATCATTTTATGCATGTAAAGATGGATGATCATGAGTTTGAATCTGAGAGTTATGAGGAGGTGGAGGAGGAGGAGGATGTCAGTCACGATGAGTCTCCTCAAGTTATTACAATTGTAACGACACTTCCTTCTGCCGGGAGTCATAGGCCTCGCAGCCGTCTTTCTCTTCCTAATTCGGGTTATGAAATAGACAATGTCCAATCTACTATGTCCGCCAATATGCTCAAAATTTTGAAAAAGACTTTTTCCATACCCAATACTGTTTTTCTTCATTTACTTCAGGATGATGACTTGCCAAGTTTTCCCCTGGAAGACAAAGTAACTTTTTGTTCCGATTTTTTTAGGTTTGATGTCCGACTCCCTCTCCATCCGTTCATAAATCGAGTACTTTACCATTATAAGCTCGCCCCCTCCCAGTTGTGTCCTAACGGTTGGAGGATTTTGGTTGGTACTTTAGCTTTATTTAGGTCAATGTACAACGATGATCCTTCCTTAGCTGAGTTTTAGTACTTGAACTGTTTAAAAGCCAGTGTCTGTTCGGGATGGTATTATTTCCATCCCTGACCTAATGTGTCCAAGTTGATACTAGACCTTCCTGATAATAACAAAATTGGAAACAAAAATGGTTACTTATTTCAAGAAGTTGGGGTGGGGAGCTGCATGAGGACGAAGTCATAAGATCGGTGCCCACTCGTTTTGGGATTCCAGGTCTAATCTTTGTTCTTTATGTTCACATATGTCCATATATATATATATATATATATATATATATTACTCATGCTCGTCGTATGTGTCTTCACACGTATAGGTGTACTTTATTTGTTTACCGACTATTGTATTCCTGTAGTGTCAAATTCATCTATCACTGTGCTCCGTGATCACGAAGCTGATCAAGTCAACACACTATTTTCCGTATTGGAGCAGGATCGGGATTTGACACTGCAGGAACACAATAGTCGGTAAACAAATAAAGTACACCTATACGTGTGAAGACGCATACGACGAGCATGAGTAATATATATATACGGACATATGTGCACATAAAGAACAAAGAATAGACCTGGAATCCCAAAACGAGTGGGCATCGATCTTATGACTCCGTCCTCATACAGCTGCCCACCCTAACTTCCCGAAATAAGAAACCATTTTTGTTTCCAATTTTTGTTATTATCACGAAGGTCTAGTATCAACTTGGACACATTGGGTCAGGGATGGAAATAATACCATCCCGAACAGACACTGGCTTTTAAACAGTTCAAGTACTGAAACTCAGCTAAGGAAGGATCATCGTTGTACATTGACCTAAATAAAGCTAAAGTACCAACCAAAATCCTCCAGCCGTTAGGACACAACTGGGAGGGGGTGAGCTTATAATGGCAAAGTACGAGATTTATGAACGGATGGAGAGGGAGTCGAACACCAAACCTAAAAAAATCGGAACAAAAAATTACTTTGTCTTCCGGGGGAAAACTTGGCAAGTTATCATCCTGAGGTAAATGAAGAAAAACGATATTAGGTATGGAAAAAGTCTTTTTCAAATTTTTGAGCATATTAGCGGACGCAGTATATTGGACATTGTCTATTTCATAACCCAAATCAGGAAGAGAAAGACGGCTGCGAGGCCTATGACTCCCGGCAGAAGGAAGTGCCGTTACAATTGTAATAACTTGAGAAGACTCATCGTGACCGACATCCTCCTCCTCCTCCACCTCCTCATAACTCTCAGATTCAAACTCATGATCATCCATCTTTACATGTGTAAAATGATAAATACATGAACAAAATCGGTGAATAAGCGAAACATTCAACGAAACACAAAAGAGAATGAAAACATACCTGTAAGTGAAAAGTTGATAGTGGGAGCAAGTTGACGGTTCTACGAAACAATATTTATATGGAAATCAGCTCTCTAGATAACCTAATAATAATAATAATAATAATGATAACAAAAATCCAAAGAAATAGAAATGATCCGACTCTGCAAAAGTCGGAGAAAGCTACAAAAATCTAAAGAAATGGAAATGACCTAACTCTACAAAGAATTAGAAAATCACAAAAATCAAAAGAAGTAAAAGTGGTTTGGCTTTGGCCAAAAAAAAAAAAAAAAAGACAGGGATGACGTCATTCTCGGCCCAAAAAAGGGCGAGGGTGACGTCACCCAAAAAAAAAAGAGGATGATGTCATCCTCAGCCCAGAAAAGGGCAAGGGTGACTTCACCAAAAATAATAATAATAAAAAATAAAAATAAAAATAAAAGATGGGGATGACATCATTCTTGGCCCAAAAAAGGGCGAGGGTGACGTCATCCAAAAAAAAAAGACGGGGATGACGTCATTCTCGGCCCAAAAAAGGGCGAGGGTGACGTCACCCAACCAAAAAAAAAAAAGACAAGGATGACGTCATCCTCGGCCCAGAAAAGGGCAAGGGTGTCGTCACCAAAAAAAAAAAAAAAACGAGGATAACGTCATCCTCGGCCCAGAAAAGGGCAAGAATGATGTTACCAAAAAAAAGGGGGGGGGGGGGGGGGGGGGGGGTAGGTATTCAGTCAGAATGGTCAGGTAAGAGTATACTCGGCCAAGATTGACCAATATATATATATATATATATATATATATATATATACGTATCCTTCCAAGCGTACAAGTAATATTTGACCCTTGAAAGCTAGGGGGCTAGTGTGGTGCCATAAAATTAACCAGGTAAAAGTTCCTAAATTAATAAAAGGAAATCATGACTTTAGCATGTAACGTATATAAGTGTATACGTATATTTATATATATAATATTGACTGTACAAGTATGTATAGAAGCATGAATAAATTTGACTCGGAGAGAGAAGTAGTCCTATCACCCAAAGAAGGAAGTAAGGAATGTGCAAAGAAAATCGTCTAAGGATTATCCAAGTCCGAGTCCGAAGGAATCTATCACATGTCCGAGTCCAAGGTTATGCACCAAGTCATACGAGCTCAACTTGAGGACGACAACCTAAAGTCGCCCGAGCTCGGTCTTATACAAGAGGAGGAGTTTGTCCTATGACCAAGATCATTCCTAGGGAGGAATCTATCCTAAGTCTGAGCTCAATCCCAGAGTAGAGAGGAAGTATTGTCCTAAGTCCGAGTTCGATCAAAGTATTGTCCCGAGTCCGAGTTCGATCAAAATTTGTCCTAAGTCCGAGTTCGGTCAAAATTTATCCTGAGTCCGAGTTCAGTCAGAGTTTGTCTTAAATCCGAGCTCAGTCGACACGTGGAATACGACACTAGTCCAGACACGTGTTTTAAGGGCCCCACAAAGAGTATTATAAAAGGTGTAGAACTTTGGATTTAAATCCAATTGACTAGAATCATTATTGTATAGTTACATGTAAAATATTGAAAAACTCAATCTATTATTAAAATAATAACATTACATTCATGGTTTATTAGTTAATATAATTGCATGGAAAATATTAAATACTATAAAAAAAAAAACTTGAAAATGTCATTGAATTAAATTAATTTTACTAAAAAAAAATTTTGAGAGATATTAATTTTACTAATTGATAATATTATATTCATAATAATGAAAAATGAAAGTATTATTATCATCATACGAAGAAGAGAAAAAGCATAGCCCATGAGAGAAGTCTCTTATTTCTTAATTGTTCTCTTCATGTATCCGACATCAAACTTGACCCGTTTCGGGCATGGGTCTAGATTTTGGAAGTACAGATCCGACCCGTTGCCATTATGTATCATACATCAAGGTAGAGATTTCTATTTAAAGTCACGGAATCTTGTAACCACAAATTGTACAATAATGGATAATAAAATTACAGCATAATTGATCAAATACCCCAATCTTGGACTCTTTCCCAAGATGATTTATCCAATCGATTTTCTATCGGTCAACCCTATCCTATCTACCCGTATGCGTTTTATTAGCAAACACATGTACCTCACTTGTCGATACACGCCTCTATAAACCCTACATGACTTATAGTGTGTTTGGTATGACTTTTCAAGTAGAGCTTCTAGAGTAAATCTTTTTGTAATAGAGCTTCTAATGAGTAGGGCTTCTAATAAAAAAAGGTTTTTGGTTGTGTAAATTACGAAAAAGGTGTTGACAATGTATTTTTAGAAATAGTTTTTGGTTGAGTGAATAACAAAAAAGGTGTTGATAATGTATTTATAATGAATGCGTTATGGTGGAATATCTAAAATTTATAAAAGATAGTTGAGACAATTCATATGTTTTAAAAAAGCTATAAAAAAAAAAAAAAAAAAAGTTTTTTTAAAGGGTAATTGAGATAATTCATATATTTAAAAAACTGTTTTGAGTTTTGCCAAACAACTAAAAAAAAAAACTTCAAAATAGCTTATAGCATTAAAAAAAAAAAAACTTTTGATCCTTTCAAAAGCCATACCAAACATACATTTAGCCATTTATTTTAAACTCCTTCGAAACACAAACTCTCTACGCAAGTGAGAACGATCTAGATGCTCATGTGTGAATGAATAAACATGCAAAAGTATGTGCGATCAACACACTATAAAGACTATATTTCAATGATTCTTGAGTAATGATTAAGGGGATATATTCAATTTAGATTTGAAAAGACTTTTAAAGATTGTGTGTATTCAATATAGACTTTATAAAAGTCATGGGATATTTAATACAATTTTTATAGACATTAAAAAAGTTTATAAAAGTCATAAGGTATTCAATCAAGATTTTTTTTAAATATATAAAAATTATGAGGTATTCAAAATGTTAATGACTTTTAGTGACTTAAAAATACAAATGACTTTTAGGGGTGTATTCAATTTGGATTTCGAAATACTTTTAAAGACTTTTTTAAGTGGATGACTTTTGTAGAGTTCATGAACTTTTATAGACTTTACAGAATTATGAATTTTTTTTTTTTATAGATTTTCGTATACTCTCATTTATTAACAGACTTTCATAGACATTTATTCACTTTTATTGGCTTCAAACTATAATATTACTTTGTTGTTGCAAAATTATATTTCTCATGTCAATAAAAATATTTTTTCAAGCGAATAAAAAACAAAATCATTGTTAATGTCTATGAAACTTGACGAAAGCATTCATGCGTATATATGTGATTTTAATTTTTTTTTTAATTTTTTTTATATTATATTTTACATCATAAAGACAATTATACACCTAAAAGTCTTTATAATTAGTCAAATATGTGTGTAAAATATAATTTAAAAACTTAATTTTATTTATTTTTTATAATTAAAATATAGTTAGTCAATTTATTTTTTTAATAATTAGTTAAAATATTATAATTTCTTTTTAAGAATAAAGGTAACAAATCGACTATAGTATTAACGTTTACATGTCTCTGTAAAAGTATGACAATGAGTATAAAAACTCTATCCAAAATTAATTCAAGTTACCAAATCAAAACCTAAAAATCGCACATATCATTGAACAAGACATATGCACAAAAGTGGGTAGTTTGATATTTACCATATTTACATGGAGTCTCGCTCATACACAACTTTGATTATGGTGTGGTTGAGTAGTGATTTTTACCTTTTAGTTTGGGTTTTAGATAAGCTAATAAAGTTATATATATTATAACATTATTTGTACAGATATAGTAAAAGGTGTGTTGCCAAGTAAACAAAATGTAAAGGATAATGATCATTAAGTAAATAAAATTAAGAAAAGGCTTCCACAACAAAGTAACACATCATCATCACATGGAAACATCCGGAAAATTGAACAAAATAGATTTGATTTCACCCAAACTCAGACTTGTCTAGTGATGATCAGCGTATGAATTATCAATTGGACTAATCATTTCAGGCACGTGAGGTGTCTATTTAACAATATCAGGGACCTAGTAGTGCAACAATTTTTTTTTTTTTTTTTTTTTTTAACTTTTTCTCGTGGGCAGTTTGAAGGTAGACTCAACATGGTTCTGGTTCAAACAGCTGAACCCGAACCTGAACCGGATCAGAATCGAAACCAAAATCAGAACCGGCATAGGCTGGTTCTGATTCCAATTTCAGTTCCAGTTCCAGTTTTATATTTCTCAAAACCGTTCGGTTCGAACCAGACTGGAACCGATGATTCCAGTTCAGTTCAAACCGACGGTTCCTGTAAATTTTTTTTTTTTAATCCTAAACTAAACCTAAATCCTTCTTCAGTTCTTCTTTTTACTCAACCGTCAGCCCGTCACTCATCAGGTCTTCTTCTTCTTCTTCTTCTTCTTCTTCTTCTTCTTTGATCCATCCCAAATCCCTTCGATTCTTCTTCTACAGCATCATCTTCAATTCTTCCTTTCGATCTCCTCTTGGTCTCTTGGAATGAGTTTTTTTAAAGGTTCAGAATCAGCAGTTCCGTCGAAACCAACGTTTCTGGAATCAAAACCGGAACTGGCCACCTAACCTGAATCGAAACTATCTAAGGTCGGTTTCGGTTCCGGTTCCTCCTAACCTCGGAACCGTCGGTTCGAAACCGAAATCGAAACCGGAACCGGAACCGAAATCGTGTCAGGTCTACCTGAAGCTTTGCATCTAGGAGAGAAACTTTAGTGCCTCAGGCTTAAAGGGTGATGTGGCACACCTGCCCACTAAAATTTTGACATATCATTATATTTATAAAATCTCACAATAATCAATGCCAAGTCATAAAACATTTATTAACTCATAAAAAAAAAACTAGCCACATCAGATATTATTAACTCTTTAATTTTCTTACTAACGACTCATCATACCCCAACCAATTAATTTTTTAATTTTTTTTAATTCTTTTCCTTTGCTCTTCTTCTCTTCCACGACATCTCTTTTTATCTTCTTTCCTTCTTTCCTGCTTTCTCTTCTTCTCTTCCACAACATCTTTGCATTATTATTTTTTTATCATTATAGTTTATATTACATGGATTTTCAACATTTGAAGAAGAATGGTTCCCACAAACTCCCAATAGAAGATTAACGAAAAAAATGAAAATAATTATTATTATTTTTAGAAGATCTGGGTTCCAATATTCCTTCTTTCTCAAGAGCAAAAAAATTGAATAATAATTTCTCTTCAATAATCATGACCAACAATTCTTCTTCCAAAGATCAACAACCCCAAATCTGGAACCAATTCTTCTCACTCTCGTTTAGGAGATTTGGGTTTCAACTTCCAGATCTTCATCTTTTTTTTTTTCCTCAATCATCATCATCAATTAAAGAAAAAAAATAAACAAAGAGTGCAATCTTACAAGTTAATGTACATGTTACATGTATAACCTAGTCCTAGACCTAGTTACTGCTGGAATTCTCATCGATGAGTTATTTCATAAGTTTCCAATCTCTAGCATACGCAGAGTCGTAATGGGCCCGCCTACGTTCCGTTGTAGTTATGTCTGGGTTGTAGTGTGTACCTGTCCGTGTCGAGCCATGCATTTGTCCATATGCCTTTTTAAATGACTGGTTCCCGAACTAGCTAGAACTGGTATATAAGAGTTTACAAAACTTACAGCGATATTTTGTTGTGACCCTACTGTCTGGGTTTGGTATTTCTTCTTTGTCAAAACACTCCTATACAATAGATGTCAACTTTCTAGTTTTGGGATGTGATGTCGGTGTGGAGGCGGAAGGTCCCGTTGTCGATTGCGTCGGTTCAGAAAGATCAAAATCATTATTGTCCATGTTAAGACCGTTAGGAAAAATAGTAAATTAGTAATATAGTATTAGAATAGTAGATTAGTAGTGTAGAGATTAGAGAGGGAGTGAGAGTAGATGGAGAGAGAGAGTAAGAATGAAATTATGAAAATATGAAATGGTGTAGAGAATAGAGAGAGTAATGGAGAGTTAGAGAATTGAGAGAATGAGAGATTGAGAGAAAGTGTATGGAAATTGGAATGGGTGGGGATATTTATAGAAAAATTTGAAATGTGGGTAAAAATATAAAATAGAAGAGATAAGGAGGCAAATTGTAATTTTTAGCCATTTTTTAAAATTTTGACCGTTTGCTGACGTCAGCAACGGTAAAACTTTTTTTTTATGAAAAAAATGTAAGGTCTCTAATGGTAGGAAAAAAAAAATTGGCAAGCCCAACGATCGCCTTGGCCAGGCCGATCGTTGGGCTTAGCACGCCAGCCTGACGAGCCTCAACTCAAAACCCGGCGCGTGCTAAGCATGGGGCCCGTGCTGGACCCACTAGGCCCGGCCCATATTTACACCATTAGTTCAAATCCTCCTCTGAAAAAAAAAAAAAAAAACGAAACAAAACATAACAAAACAAACCTAATTGATAAAACACTGTAATACTTGAGAAAAAAAAAAAAAGGTTTTCTTTTGTCTATTTTTGGTGTAAAATATATCAATTATGTATGGAGTTGCTTCAAAACTAGCTTCTTCAATCAGGTACTCATTGTGGGCTTTTAAAAAAAATTTGTCTCATTATTTGGCACGATCAGTTATTTGGTGTGGACTTGTTAATGGGTTCTTTTTTATTTTTCGTGATTTTGTAATTGTTACACAGTTCTGCTTCTGCTTCAAAAAAGTGGGTAAGTTCTTGTGCCCTCTTTGTGTCTGATATGTTTTTACTTGCTCTACATTGGTTTCAAATTGAATAACAAGTTTGAGATATTAGTGCTGAATATGTTTCATTGATTTTGTTTGGTGAATTGGAACAAAAGGTTTAATTTTGTTTCAGTTTTTATGTTTGCTTTGATGGGTATGGAATGGTTTATCTTTGACATTTTTCTTTTGGTTGTTTAATGATTGAAAAGGTATGCAGTAGATTTATATGCAATAGAAACTATGTGGCAAAAGATATCAATTTTGGTGTCGGGGCACAAGCTGCCATGTTGGAAGGTGTTTCAGAGGTTGCGGAAGCTGTAAAAACGACAATGGGATTGGGACCTAAGGTACTGGATTTGTATATTCATGGCTTTACTGGAATACTGGTACCTGTGATAAGTAAACTTCATTTTTCATAAAGAAATTTAGCCTTGGTTGATGAAAATTGCTAAATATGGACTATCTTTAACCGAGAAATAGTGGAAACTGACGTTATCGCCATCTTAGTGTTAGATTGGCTGTTAGAATAGCTCTAGTTTCTTTTCTTTCTTTGGAAAATTTGATTGCATAAAGAAAATTATGCTGCTTTTATTGTGTTGTAACTTAATCCATTACTAAGTCATAATAGATGGAATCTTATCATGTCTTCTTCATTCTCGCTCATTGCTCAGGGTCGCAATGTGATTGTTGAGAAAAGTATGGGAAATCCCGAGGTCTCAAAGGATGGTGTCACTGTTACTAATAAGGTGGCTGGAGATGGTAATTTCTTCTTATTGTTTCTCTACTTTATTTTGGAAAGATACTAGAATTTCTCTTGGAATTATACCATGAAAGAGTTTGAGAATAAAGCTTTGTTGATGACGAGCTGGGTTGAGTTATATTTTGTTAGTGGCTCAAAGTAATTGCTCTTAAAAAAGAGCAACCGATGAAAATTTCTCTTTTGTCTGCCTTAAAATTAAAGCGATTTCAGTCCAAATTTGTATTTGAGTCAACTTTCTTATGGTTTCAAAGTAGTTGATTTATCTAGATTCTATTTCCGAAGGCTTCTAGTTTCTTCGAAATCAAATCTTTCAAAGATAACCTAATTTCTTCAAAATTATAACAAAGTTGACTCAAATACAATTTCTTTACACCGATATCAATTCATAGCTTATGTAAATTCATATAATACCAATTTTTATGGTTAAAACTAATCTTTTTTTTTTTTCTTACTAAGCTTTCGTTGATTGAAGACATATCCAATTTTTTTACGAACCCAAATAAGAATGAGAAGGAAGATTGTGCTTAGAGATTGTTGATCCGTAATAGTGTTTACCTAGTTCGATTTTGCTTTGGATTAGTTTGCTGATTTAATTTATTTGTTTTTAGATATTGGTTGTTGTGTATATTTACTATCACATTAGTTGTGGTTATGTGTTTATTAGGGGTTCCGAGGCAATTTTGCAACAATTATCATAGATGGGGCAATTATGCAATTTCACTCCATGGAAGTGGCAATTTCACTAAAATCCCTAAAATTAACTTTTGACTCCGAGAACAAGAAAAAAAATAGAAGGGATCTCATACTAAAATCAAATCGATCATGCCTTAACTTCTTGGCATTCAGATCCGTTTTTATTTGAGTCTTGCATAACATTTTGATTTTAACCTACCTGAAATATACTTGCATAAGTAGCTTGGAATTGCTGTCATTTTTGTCTTGACATCAGTGCTCAATGCAACAAATTCTAGGTATGAATAACTAGAAGAAAAATCACTGCTTAATCATTTTCCATTGCATTTTATGTTCAGACAGACCATAAACATTTGTGTGTTCTTTGTGATATCAATCAGTCACTTGTCCTACCATGAAATAAAAGCCTTCAAAGCATACATGATACACACACACATATATTTGATACGATTCCTTTTGCAGCATGTTAGAATTTCTTATTGCTAGAGATGTCTTACTTGCCTCATGCACAGGTACAACTTATGCAAATGTTCTGACTCAGGCAATACTCACAGAACTCTGCAAGTCCATAGCTGATATGCGCAGTGGTATTAACATGGCAGTTGATGCAGTCATTTCCGACTTGAAAAGAAGAGCACGAATGATAAGCACCCTAGAAGAAATTACACAGGTGATGGAGCTAAGATATATAAAATCTTAGGAATCTTAGACAAGTCCAGAGTAGGAGACGGTTGATACTTTTTGGTCTCCTGAATTGATATGAAACAGCTTCCCCTCAGTTCATAATTTTAGCGAAATGAAGTGAACACAGAAGCAGCAAGAGTTGTTCCAAATTATGCTAGATACTTATTACCCTGTAGAAGTTTTAATGGAAGCAAGATGGATAATCATCAGTATTCCACTTCTGATCGCATAAATTTTGTTAAATTAAACTCCTAGAATCTAGATCAAAATCTGCTTCTTCTCTGTAATATGATTTATTCATTGTTTACTCTTAGTCAATGGTAATTCAAATATTTCGATACATTATGTATAGGTGGCCACTATCTTTGCAAATGGTGAACACGAGATTGGAGAATTGATAGCAAGAGCTATGGAGAGAGTCGGAAAGGAAGGAATTATCATTGTTTCTGTAAGAACACTTATTTCCTTTCCATGAAATATGACAATTGGTATTTTCTACTTTGATCTAGCTTATGTGCTATTTGCAAATTTAATAGGACGGGATTACTCAGGATAATGAGTTGGAAGTGGTGGAAGGAAAAGG
This sequence comes from Acer saccharum, assembly GCA_030490815.1. NCBI lineage: Eukaryota > Viridiplantae > Streptophyta > Magnoliopsida > Sapindales > Sapindaceae > Acer > Acer saccharum. The sequence goes on along the minus strand of CM059877.1, from coordinate 21,424,070 downwards.
AATGAAGCTAGCAAGAGGTTATATATCACCGTATTTTATTACCAATAAGAAGACATAAAAATGTGTAAGTTTAGATATGTCATTTTAAATGTTAAATTTAACTTAAACCAGTGGATTACACACTGTATTGAAGTACAATGAGGTTTGCAGAATAATTATGCGTATATAAAATTTCCTGAACTCTTCCCGTTTCAAGTTTATAAGATTGATGTTCTCTCATGCCCTCAATTTTGAGGTATCATGACATGAGCTGTAACGACTACAAGGAGAATTGCATTTTTACTTCTTTAAATTTTCCTCCAAATAAAAGTGTAGAAACTATTAAAAGTTCTGATTTGGATGTGTTGCAGGAACTTCAAAATCCCCTGATTCTAATTTATGGCAAGGAAATTTTGGACTCGCTCTCAATTGCGTACATGTTTGTGTTGGTTGAGAAGGTAATGAACTCCTTATATTATATTTTTTTTCTTTTTCATGTTCAATTGAAGAATGATCAGTTTTTTCTAATAACAATTTCTTCCTGTCCATCCTTTTTGTTCTAATACAAGTTTTCTTTTCTGTTCACAAAAATTGTGAGATTCATCAGGAGCGTAGAATAATTCTCATTCCTTTTTTGTATTGCTGTTCTATAACGACAGGAAAAGAGAGAAGTTCTTGTTGTGGCTGAGGATGTGGAAGGTGATGCACTAGATTTACTCTTTCTCAGCAGGAATCTTGGTGGTAGTAAGCAGGTGATTGGTGGCTTTTCTTTCCAGTAACTTATGTAGGCATACTGCAGTGAAAAGTGCACAATGTCACTGTTTGTTAATTTCAAAATTGAAATCCTATGGAGATAAATTCATACTGATACATGCACAAACACACATATTCATGACCACATGAACTTGTTTTGATTTTTAAATATTCACCAGTGTTGTAAAGATGTAAAATGCATATATATATATATTTGCTGAAGATCTCAAAGGCACCTACTGCATGTCGGTAAATGTCAAATTGGAATCCTCCCAGAGTGATGGGATATGGCTGCAATATCAAAAATGTGAAATATAAACATACAAAGTTAGGCATAACAGCTTCAAAAATGCAATAATTATGTCGTCTATTTTTTTTAAAATGTATCTTAGACATTTAATGTTGCCATATATAGAGTTAATTTGAATGTTGATTCTTTGGTTTCTGGATGAAGTTTGTTTTGGTAGCTTACTATATTAATGTATGTGTATACACTGCTAAACATTGTTCATATTTACTCCTAAACATCAACATCTTTAACATATAACTTATTAAATATTTTTAAAGTGTGACGTTTATTGTGTGTTTCAAGGTTATAGTATATTTCATTTGAACATAGTAGTTTGTTATTATTTCTTAACAGGATGTCTTGACATAGATGATGACATGATGTGTCTGTGGCATGAACATTTTATTATTTTGTTGATGGATTTGATTTTGTAGGTCTGTGCTATTAAAGCTCCTGGTTTTGGGGAGAACAGACGAGCGAACCTAGAGGATCTTGCAATTCTTACTGGAGGAGAGGTTATACAATTTTCCAAACTTCAGTTTGTTCTCTTTTTTCTGTTTTTTTGGGGCTGGGGAGCATGGGGTGGGGTTATGTTTCCACCTCCTACAACAGTATATTTAACCATTTTATGTGTAGGTTATCTATAAAGATCCTAATAGAGGTAATGTCAACATGGAAATGTTTGGTACGGCCAAAAAGGTAAAGTTTTGAGCTTCCACTATGTTTTACATGTTTCTTTGAAACCAAGGTAGCATGGACACTTTTTTTTTTTTTTTTTTTTGGGTGGTAGTCCGTGTAGCATCCAACACAGCAGGTTACGTGTCTACACTCATTTTGGCGTGTCCGTAGACTTTTTTGAAAGTCAAGGCTGAGGATACGGGAGGGATATGTTGGGGACACAGGTAGGATACGTTTGGGGCAGTTTTACAATTATTTTTGTAAAAAACAGGGTCATTTTACAATTTTAAAAAGTCTAGGGTTCAAAATTGTATTTTCTTAATGAAGTAAATTAGGAATTAGTTTTCAACCAGCAATTGACACGTCTCGTTTAGAACCTCATGAGCTGCGTCATTGGCCCCCTGTACAAAGATAGTAAATTAGGAATTAAAAATACATTTTATGAGTTACTTTTTTTTCTTTTTTTTATTTGCATTTGTAATATGTTATAACTTTTATGTGACATGTTTATTGAGAATATGTTTTGAATAAATTATGTTTTTATATATATTTTTTAAATATTAATATATATTATTTAATTGGCGTATCCGTATCCGAATCCTAGTTTTTGGAGATTTACCCTAACATACATCTTTTTTTTCGGTTCTCTCTCTCTCTCTCTCTCTCTCTCTCTCTCTCTCTCTTCTGGTAGCCGCCAACTCTCCCTGCACCCTCTCTCTCATTGACTTCTTCTTTCTTCTGGGCTCTTCTTCTTCAGGTGGTGAGAGGCAGCCGCCTCACCCCGATTCACACACTCCGAATCGGGGCTGAGGCTGCCGCCTCGTTCGATAGAGGTGGATCTGTCTTAGAGAGTGCCAAGGCGGCTGCCTCAGGGTGCCTTCGGCGGTGAGGTGCCTGAGGTGTGCCTCAAGGCGCCGTCTCAGTCCGAATTTGTAAGACAACTAACATGATTTATGACAGGTCATTGTCTCTGTTGATGATACAATTATTCTACATGGTGGTGGGGATAAGAAGCTGATAGAAGAGAGATGTGAGCAGGTATGACAGTAATTGAATTTTCTCTTTTATTTGTCCATAAATTATGTATGGAACCTCATGATGAGAATTATGTAAGAACCTGTTTTTCAGGTAATCCAGTTTAATCAAACTTAATTGTGTTCATCTTATTTTATGTAGTGAACTATTTAGCTTTTGTTCCGCATATTTATCCATTGCTTAAACATAGGGCACGTTTGGTATCGTTTTTAAAATGGTGTTTTTCGAAAAAGATTTTTAAAAATGAAAACCATGTTTTAAAAACGTTATGTGTTTAGTAATGTTTTTTAAAAGCAGCTTTCAAAAACGTGTTTGGAGGGAAAAGTTGTGGTTGGTTTTGAAAATGACGGGAAACAGTAAATTGTTGTTTTCAACTTTTTAGTTATAATTTATAAATTTAAAAACACCGTTTCTCATTTTCGAAAACGACTTTGTCAAAAACATGTAATCAAGTTACCGTTTTTAAAAACGGATCCAAATAGCACCATAGATTCTAGGAAAAGCAAATAATTTTGTGACAGCTATTGATACTCTATGATGTTTTGCAGCTGAGGACAACCATGGAGAAGAGTGATACCATGTTTGAAAGAGAGAAAGCACAGGAACGACTCTCAAACCTGCATGATGTTGCTGTTTTAAAGGTAAGCAATTGATCTTTACAATTCTTGTAGTGGCTTGTATAACTCATTAGCTAGAACTTCTTTTCTTGGAGGTTGGAGGGGCGAGTAAGGCAGAAGTTGGAGAAAGAAAAGATAGAGTCGAGGATGCTTTAAATGCTACAAGAGCTGCAGTAGAAGAGGGTATCGTGCCGGGTAAGTTGAATATATTATTTTTATATATATGTGTATTCACTAGATCTTATATGTTTTTAAAGAGTTTTTATTAACACTATGTTTGGATTGACGGAAGAGAAAGGAAAATAAATAATAAGTTAAGGAGGAAAAGAATTTTAATGATTGTTGTTTGGATGATTGTGAATAGAAAGTAAAGTAAACAAATGCAATATTAATAGGGTTTGTTTTGAGATGTTGAAAAAACTCATTAACTTTTGATTCCTTTCCCTCTTTTTTCGTCCAATTTTGGTGAGAAACCAAATTGGGTGAAATGATATAACATGATTGTTCTTTCAGGTGGAGGTGTCGCTCTCTTGTACGCCACAAAGGCTCTAGAGAACCTTCAAACTCAAAATAACGACCAGAGTAGAGGCATCCAAATTATTCAAAATGCTCTTAAGGTCATATTTCTCGGGATTTTATTTTTGTCAGCTTATCTTTCGTGGTTTAATTTCAATTGATCTTTCATGACTGGGATCTCGGTTTATTGTAGGCACCCACTTTGACAATAGCTTCTGGTGCTGGTTTTGATGGTTCTCTTGTTATTAATAAACTGCTGGAACAAGATGATTGTAATTTGGGTATTGATGCAGCTAAAGGTACGTACGTCCCTTGTGCTGTTATGAAATATAAAATCCAATTAGCGATTTTCGGCACCCTAAATTCCTTAATTTCCTTAATTTCCTTTTCCTTTTTTAGATAAATCTCAATGCTTAACTGGTTGATTTAAGCAGTGTAGTGCTTGTTCTGAAGCAGGTGAGTTCGTTGACATGATGAAGACCGGAATCATAGAGCCTGTCAAAGTCGTAAGAACAGCCCTTGTAGAAGCCGCCAGGTCCAGGTGAAAACCCTGATCTGTTATACAACAAACCTGCTTATACATACAATAATACTTTCTTTTCTTAAGCTATCGGAACCTTCTGCTTTTCGATTGCAGTGAACTGTTGCTACCAACTACTACTGAAGCAGCGGCTGATTACTGGCATCGTTCCTATGAGGATTTAAGTCGTTAAGTACCGAAATTGACTAAGCCTATTTCTATTGTGACGGATTTTACAAAATTTGTAGCAAAGAGCAACATAATACACAACTTAAATCCATTGTTTCAAGCCAAACCAAAGATTATTTCTAATTGAGGAGATTGTGTATGTATGTTTCTCGAAGAGATATTGATATAATCTTGTAAAGTAATTAATCATAAAATCCAAACAAGAGTAATAGTAATAATGTTTGAGAAAATTCTGAAAGTGAATCGGATTTTCATTTTTTTTAAAATCGGATTGACTCGTCCCAATAGGGTGACTCGACTTGATTTGAACCTGTTTTTTCCGATTCGAGTCGGTTCAGTTTAATACGGTTTTGGGCCTGATGGGCTTGATATATGGGTCTTTTGGACCATAATTCAACAACTCCAGTCTCCAAGTATTACAAAAAATATTTAACTTCATAATATAAACGAAAGTCCAAATAATCCATAATACATTCCATCATAATTCAAATATAGTTTATAATAATATAATTAACAATCACGATTGAATTTTAATAGTATAGTCCAAATTAAAGATAAGTTTCGGTCTTCCATCTCCAAACCAAAAATAAAAGTCATCCGTGCACATAAACAACATAAAATTGGAGGAAAATACAAAGTACAAAGTGAAGTCATTCTTCCACCCCAAGTCTTCAATAACAATATTCATTAACTTAAATCAATATAAATATAATATTTAAGAACATAATATTTAATTACTTAAACTAAACCCTTTATTTATTAATATTTAGTTTTATAATATATAATTAATAATTACTTGATTTAGTCGGATTGGTTTGGTTTTTGGCAAGACAAAACCATCCATGACTCACTTAAACTTGGTTTTCTTTTCTTTTCTTTTTTGAATCGGATTGACTCGTCTCAACAAGGTCACTTGACTCGAACACGTATTTTTGGTTTGGGTAACCACGGATCGTAAAACCGTACCCATCCCTAACGGTATACCCCATTAAATTCTTTTAAATTGTTATAGTTTGTGAACAGACCCACGTATTACAAATATATTTTTCTTAGATTTTTTTTATATTAAATACTATAAATTAATTTTATAAAAAAAATACTATAAATTCGCAAATTCTAAAGTATTGAAACCGAGTTCATTTAAAATTCTAAAGTATAAAAAATACTATATAATATATGAATGAATTTAATTGTACCTTTTTATCTACATATTTTATGCCCTCATTTCCTATTGTTTGCGCTCGTTTCCTGGACATTTTTATGTATCGTTTATAATTAACATGTTTTGGAATTAGGAAATTAATCATTAAATGAATAATTTTTTCTTACTTTGTTATTAAATTGATATTTAAAAGGTCTTTTTATAATTATGAAAGTATCTAGAGATTTTTTTTTAATTTTTTTTTTATTTTTTTTATTTTTACAATTAAACAATTAAATTGTAAATAAAAAATAATATTTTTTTTCATATAAAAAAAAAAAATACACCTAATAAAAGTATCTCCAATGCTATTGTGTATTTTTTGAGTTCCTTAGCAGTGACACATCAACATTTGTCTTGAATATGGACCCACTTTAGTAAAATAATAATAATAATAATAATAATAACGAAAAACATATTCTCATCTACAATACAGTTACGTAATTGTTAACTATTTATATAAATTACTTTTTTTATTTTTATTTTTCTCACAAAAAGGCAAAAATCTAAAAGTTAGTTTTTAAAATAAGAACCGAAAGCTTGTTTGGTTGAACTTTTAAAAATCTCTATTTGTAAAATGTCTACTTATAATAGATCTATTAGAAATAGAGTTATTTATTTATTTATTTATTTAAATTATAATTGTTTGGTTGGTAATCTTTAAAAAAAAATGTATATTTAGAGAAGCTCCTTTCCATGAGCTTTTGTCTATGGGAGGTTTAAACTCTATTAGTCTCTACTAAATTTAAAATAGACAATCTCAAAAGCTCAACCAAACAACTCTAAAAAAACTCAAATAGAGATTAGTAGAGCTTTTGAGGTAGTAGAAAGCCCAACCAAACGAGTATTGACAACTCGTCGACCGAACTTGAGACTACCAAGTACAATATAAAAAATACATTTTTTTATTGGATACAGTGATGGACGGAGCGGGCATGGATATCCCCGAATCTGCACAAGGGGGATGTAGATATAAATTTCAAACAGATACAAGATGGAGATTGCCAATCAGCTCTATTGTCATCCTACTATTAGTAGATACTATCACACTCATTTTCTTAATTAATTTTAAAAGTCTACATGTTCAGTTGTTTCATGTTTGTATATTATATCTATATTTTATCTATTAAATTAATTACATTTAACAATAAATAAGAATAAACATATCAAAAAGGACGATTCCCATTTATCATTTTTTTTCTTATCATGACATTTAGTTAATTAAGTATATTCTAACAATGACTTTTTTTTAGTCTCCAAAGTTACATATAGATCAACTTTTTTTTTTTTTTTTTTTGCTACAAATTATAATAGAATAATATTTGTCTCTTAAAGCAATAAAATGATCATTCTAATATTTGTCGCTCCATGGGTTGCTCAAATTCTTATGAGCAGACCCCTCATTTCATACTTGAATTACAAACAAAAGTAAATTAGAAGGAATCCAAAATATTAAATTCAATATAATATCTCTCCTTGAAACTTAATTTCAACAATCTAAAAATCAAATTATAAACTTTTGCAAACTTGGATCATTAATTACTACAAAATAAACTCATTACACGACATTTAAATTTATACTCACTCTTTTCAACTCCAATTGCGAAATAGAAAACACAAAGAAAACACGTAATTTCTACGATCATATCCTATGTGAACCTTGGTACCTATTTGTCCTTTGTCACCTCCTCGCTTACTCGTTTAAAATTAGTTCTAAATTTAGTAATTTAACAAATTGAATGAGTTAAAAAAAAAAAAAAAAAAAAAAAAAAAAAAAAAAAAAAAAAAAAAAAAAAAAAAACCTACCATAAAACTTGTTTTAGGGTATTGAATTTTTAATTTGCATGGTAATTATTTTAATCTCAAAGCATACTTATTTACCTGTAGGCTTGTAGCATTGAGTTTACATTATTATAAAATTAATTCAAAATTAAACTAAGTTAGCTAGCACGGATTTTACATATGCTTACGTATGGTATTTTATAACTTATGGCAAATCATCGTCCGATGAATTATTTCCTCAAAATGAATTATTTCTTATGGTAAATACAATATCTAATAAGCACATTCAATACAAGAGTAGTATTAATACATTTTAAGAACTTCATCAATTACATAAGAGGCACATCACTTGTGACATAATATTAGCTACGATGCATCGAAACTTCTTAATTTTCCCGGTGGAGGTCTTGGGCAGCTCTTCCTTGAAAACCAGAGTCTTAATCACGATGTAGTGTGGCAACTTGGCCCTACAGTACTCCATCATCTCCTTCTCCGTCGGCTTCCTCTTCAACCCGCCTTTCAAACACACAAACGCACACGGTGTCTCACCCCAATAATCATCCGGCCATGCCACCATAGCCGCCTCATAAACCGCCAGGTTCGCATACAAAACAGACTCAACCTCGACGATGCTCACATTCTCTCTGCCGTTGATTATAACATCCTTTGACCGATCTTTGGTCTCCAAATAACCATCTGGGTGCATCATAGCAATGTCTCCAAACAGAAGATGGTTGGTTTTATGTAATTGATGAAGTTCTTAAATTGTATTAATACTACTCTTGTATTGAAACTTTGAGAAATATCTAATAAGGAGAAAATAAATTTTTTTCGAGAAATATTTCGGTGAGAAAACAATGCAGTGCCAGTATTTCAATTTTTCTACAATTGGATCAACAATTTACCAGATTTTCATACATATACTTTGGTAGTGACAGTCGGTATATATTCTCCCTCTCTCTAATACATTTGTTTATTTTACTTTCATGCAAATGAGGTTGGTCTCGCTATATCCTCAAATAAATTTTGGCTTAACCCTTAGTTTTTTTTATATAATCTCAAATATATATATATATATATATATTCTTGATGAATATATATGATCGAATTTCTTTCATTAACTTAAAAACAATTTGGATAGAATCGCATCCTTCTATGAAATATGTGTCTCGTAAATTTTTACCCAAATTTCCCTTACGAACCAAATTTAAAAGTTAATATTTTGTGAATGTCTTAGCATGACCCCAAATTTAATAAATAGGTAGAGTAGAGTATTTTAAGTAGTTCCATGAAAAAACATTTAGATAGAATCACATTGTTCAATGAAATACGAGCCTCGTAATATTTTACCCAAATTTCCCTTACTAACGTCTTTATAAATATTTATATTTTTCAAATGTCTTAAAATTACCCTAAATTTTATAAATAGGCAGAGAAGAGTATTTTAAGTAGTTCTATGAAAAAAGAATATCCGGATAGAATCGCATTATTATATGAAATATGTGTCTCGTAAATTTGTGCCTAAATTTCTCTTACCCCTTTTAAAAGTTTATATTTTGCAAATGTATTAGAATTACCCCAAATTTTATAAATAGGTAGAGTAGACAATTTTAAGTAGTTCTATGATATATATATATATATATATATATATATATGGATAGAATCGCATTATTATATGAAATATGTGTCTCGTAAATTTTTGCCCAGATTTCTCTTACTAACCCCTTTTAAAAGTTTATATTTTGCGAATGTATTGTAATTACCCCAAATTTTATAAATAGGTAGAGTATTTTAAGTAGTTCCATACTTCCATGAAATAAAATTTGGATAGAATCACATTCTTCTATAAAATATGCGTCTCGTAATTTTTTGCCAATTTTCCTTTATTAACCCCTTTCAAATTAAAGTTTATATTTTGCTAATGTTTTAGAACTATCCCAAATTTTATACATAGGTAGAAGATATTAATTTAAGAAGTTCCATGAAATAAAATTAAATATAATCTCATTCGTCTATGAAATATGTATCTCGTAATTTTGCACAAATTTCTCTTACTAACCCCCCTTCAAAGGTTTGTATTTTTCGAATGTCTTAGAATAACCTCAAATTTTATAAATAAGTAGAGTAGAGTATTTTAAGTAATTCCATGAAATTGGTTTTTTTTTTTTTTTTTTGGATAGAATCACATTATTCAATAAAATATAAGCCTTGTAATATTTTACCCAAATTTCTCTTACTAACCCCTTTATAAATGTTTATATTTTGCGAATATCTTAGAATTACCCTAAATTTTATAAATATATAGAGTAGAGTATTTTAAGTAGTTTTACGAAAATATTTTTAGATCGAATCTCATTCTTCTATGAAATATGTGTCTTTCATTTTTTTTTTTTCCCAAATTTTCCTAACTAACCCCTTTTAAAAGTTTATATTTTACAAATTTCTTATAACTATCCCAAATTTTATAAATAGGTAGAAGAGAGTATTTTAAGAAGTTCCATGAAATAAAATTAAATATAATCCCATTCTACTATGAAATATGTGTCTCATAATATTTTTCCCAAATTTCCCTTACCCCTTTTAAAAGTTTATATTTTGCGAATGTCTTAAAATTATCCCAAATTTTATAAATAGTAGAGTAGAGTATTTTAAGTAGTTCCATGAAAATATTTTTGAATAGATTATCATTCTTTTATGAAATATGCGTCTCATAAATTTTTGTCCAAATTTCCCTTACCCCTTTTAAGAGTTTATATTTTGTGAATTTCTTAGAATTACCCTAAATTTTATAAATAGGTAAAGTAGAGTCTTTTAAGTAGTTCCATGAAATAAAATTTGGATAGAATCGCATTCTTCTATTAAATATGTCTCGTAATATTTTGTCCAAATTTCCCTTACTAATCCCTTTTGAAAGTTTATATTTTGCAAATATCTTAGAACTATCCCAAATTTTATACATAGGTATCAGAGAGTATTTTATATAGTTTCATGAAATAAAATTTTGATACAATCACGTTATTCTATGAAATATGCGCCTCGTAAATTTTCGCTCAAATTTCCCTTACTAAATCCTTTTAAAAGTTTATACTTTGAGAATGTTTTAGAATTATATATCCCCAATTTTATAAACAGGTAAAGTAGAATATTTTAAGTAGTTTCATGAAAATATTTTTTTGGATAGAATCGCATTCTTCTATGAAATATGTGTCTCGTAAATTTTTGCTCAAAATTTCCTTATTAACCTCTTTTAAAAGTTTATATTTTGCGAATGCCATGGAACTATCTCACATTTTATACGTAGATAGTATTTTATATAGTTCCATGAAATAAAATTTTGATAGAATCGCGTTCTTCTATGAAACATGCGTCTAGTAAATTTTTGCCCAAATTACCCTTACTAAACCCTTTTAAAAGTTTATATTTTGCGAATGTCTTAAAACTATCCCAAATTTTATAAATATGTAGAAGCGAGTATTCTAAGCAGTTTTATGAAGATGAAAAAATTATAATCGTATTCTGTAATGAAATATGCGACTTGTAAAATTTTGTCCAAATTTCCCTTACTTACCCCTTATAAACATTTATACTTTGTGAATATCTTAAAAATAACCCCAAATTTTATTAATAGTTAGAGTGGATTATTTTAAGTAGTTCCATGTATCACAGTTTGGATAGAATCACACGCTTCTATGAAATATATGTCTCGTAATATTTTACCCATATTTTCCTTATTAACCCTTTTATAAAAGTTTATATTTTGCGAATATCTTAGAATTACCCCAAATTTTATAAATAGGTAGAGTAGAGAATTTTAAATAGTTTCATTACAAAATATTGGGATAGAATCGCATTCTTCTATGAATTATGCGTCTCATTAAATTTTGTCCAAATTTCCCTTACTAAGTTATCATAAACAAGTCAAGTGGATTAAGCATTGTTACCCAAACAAAGAAGAAAAAATAATAATGCTAGGCCGCCCAAACATACATAATTAATTATTTTTTCGGTCATATTATTAACCGTATGAATTGAAAATAGTAAAATAGTCATTATTCCACTATTATGAAAATTTAAAAAAAATCAGAAAAAAATAATTTTGTTTCTATTTATTTTATATAAAAAATTTAAGATTTAAAATTAAAAAAAAAAAAAAAAAAAATACACTACATAGAAGAAGAAAGAGAGAAAAAGGTATTGAATATGTGAGTGTTTTATTTTTGTTTTCGTTTAAATCTTGTGTAGCTCATTGCCACCCAAAAAAGTTGTCACAACACCCATTTTTTAATAAAAAGATTTATAACTAAAATGTCTATATATCAGATTACTTAAAATAACATAATCATTCACTTTAAATAAAATAAAAATACTTCTCCACCCAGAATCCCAGATGATGCCTAATCCATCATGATTCATAACCCTAATTCAAAGCCATTTATAGCTTGATTGGCCGGAATCACAATGAATATTAAAACATATTTTCTAGAGAAGCCATGAGAGACTGGAGAAAACTTTTTGGTATATTCTTCCTACAAAACTACAAAACTGCAACTTTTTAAGGTTTTATAAAATAAAATAATGTAGAAAGAAAACTGATATAATATTAAAGGATAATTTTGGTATTATACTCAACTATTAAATTTGTAAGATGGGTGTGGGGAGTAAATCTTTGAACATGACTTCCAAGGAGGAGCCTTTAGAGAGGATATATTTGGTAAAATGATGGATGGACTTCTTATTTGCATATTTGGGCCTGAGAAGTCCTTCTTCGTAAATTGGGCCCGGCCCACTTATCACAATAGAAAAAATGACGTCGTTACTTGTTACCCATGAAATGGGCTGAAATTTAACAATGGTCTTTGTTGCGAGTTTTTATTATTATTTGGATCCCTTTAAAAATCATATGTACTCCAAATCAGTATTTTTAAAATACCGATAATACCCTTATTTACATTATTAAAATAAATACATCCTGGACATCCTATTAATACAATATTTCTTTAAATTTGTCTATATATTTGAGAGTTTGTGCATTTTATCTTTTTATCTAAGTAAATTATCGATACCAAATTACCAATAAACAACCTTATTGTTTGTCTTTAGATCACACATTAACAAATAACAATACAAGACACAATCAAAAAATATAGATGTAAAATGATAATTAAAAAAAAATTACAAATTGAATACTACATAGGTAAAAATTATAAATAATAAAATATTTTTATTTTAAAAAAATAAGAAGGGTAAAGATATATTTTCAAATTTTAAGTAACTCGAGAAAATGGTAAGAAATTAGATTAATATGTGAATTTTAAATAAATATATACCTATTGTGTTTGGTCTTAAATCTTAATTTTTTTTTTTTTTCAGTTCAATTCAATATGGTTTTAGAAAATTGCAATATGCATGTTGATAAATATCACATTTTCATAATTCAAAATGTTACAAACTTATAATCATGTTTATATATCTAACCAAATAATAATAATAATAATCACATTTCCTTTTTATGAATGTCATTTTCTTGCAATAAGGTTGTTAAATTTTATGCCATTGGAGGGCTTGTTGCTTCTCTTATCCGTGTTCCAAAAAAGGTAGATTCTCTACCTAAACAATTTCATATTAAAAATGCTTAACTAGCCATCAGTTGTTTGATAACTTTTCCCCTTTAACAATTCGTAGGTTGTTAAGCAGAGGATGCATGATGGGCAGCCTGCGTAAGGGTAGTGAAGTCGATCGATGTATGTATCCAACATAGCACCGGCGGAACGAGAATCCAAAATTTCCTTGTAAAGGAAGGAACTTTTGGCTTGCCTTTTGTTCCAGAACTTATACCCTTGTTCATTAGCAATCTCGATGATTCTGTGGTCGACATAAACCTAAGCTCGTTTAGATCTACGAAACTCATTGACCAAAAGAAGAGGAAAGTCTTTTGGCAAGACTTTCAAACACCTAGGTGAGTTGGTCGTATCTAACACTTAAGCATAGCTGTTAACAAACTTATCATTCATCAATTGCTTTGGAGTGGGTTTATCCAAAAAGCCAATGACGAGACCGATTGCCATTTGATCCGATACAATTTTTGCTAATTCCAAAGTCGATTCATCAAAAGGCCTCATTGCCCCCTAGTTTTTCCCCACTGTTTAATAATCTTCGTTTTCCTGTTGCATCAACCCCCAATTGAACCATCCCATCTACCATCATGAATTCTTTTAACTCCTTTAATCTGAACTTTACCCAAAATTAATCCTAATTTTTTTCCTTTAATGAATGTCCTTTTCTTGCAATAAGGTTGTTGAATTTTATGCCATATGAGGGCTTGCTACTTCTCTTATTTGTGTTCCAAAAGAGGTAGATTCTCCACCTAAACAATTTCATATTAAGAATGCTTAACTAGCCATCAGTTGTTTGATAAATTTTCCCCTTCAATAATTCGTAGGTTGTTAAGCAGAGGATGCATGCTGGGCAATCTACGTAAGGATAGTGAAGTCAGTCGATGGATGTATCCAACATAGCACCGGCGGAATGAGAATCCAAAATTTCCTTGTAAAGGAAGGAACTTTTGGCTTGCCTTTTGTTCCAGAACTTATACCCTTGTTCATTAGCAATCTCAATGATTTTGTAGTCGATATAAACCTGAGCTCGTTTAGATGTACGAAACTCATTGAACAAAAGAAGAGGAAAGTCTTTTGGCAAGACTTTTAAACGCCTAAGTGAATTGATCGTATCTAACACTTGAGCATAGCTGTTAACAAACTTATCATCCATTAATTGCTCTGGAGTGGGTTTATCTGGAAGGCCAATGACGAGACCGATTGCCTTTTGATCCGATACAATATTTGCTAATTCCAAAGCCGATTCATCAAAAGACCTCGTTACCCCCCAATTTTTCCCCACTGTTTAATAATCTTCGTTTTCTTGTTGCATCAGCCCCCAATTGAACCATCTCATCTTCCATCCTGAATTATTTTAACTCCTTTAATTTGAACTTTGCCTAAAATTAATCCTAATTTTTTTCCTTCTTTATGAATGTTCTTTTCTTGCAATAAGGTTGTTGAATTTTATGCCATAGAAGGACTTGATGCTTCTCTTATCCGTGTTACAAAAGAGGTAGATTCTCCACTTAAACAAATTCATATTAAGAATGCTGAACTAGCCATCAGTTGTTTCATAAATATTTCCCTTTAACAATTCGTATGTTGTTAAGCAAAGGATGCAAGCTAGGCAGTCTGCTTCAGCTCCTGATATGATAGCAGTTAACCTCCACCATAGACATCATAATTGTAATGATGCCTAACAAAAAGAATGATGGATATTACGTGAAATCAAGATATTGATTCAACAAAAATGAACATATGCTATCAACTACAAAATTTTCTTCTTGTACTACCTAATGATCGGTTACAAACATGTACTTTCAACACTTGTTTGTTTTTGTTTGGGGTATTATTCATTTGGTCCGTATGTTTTTTTGAAATATCTATTTTTTACTCACTTATCCATTTTTCACTGGGTTGGTCCCTATGTTTTCCAAAACCACTCATTTTGGTCCTTCTGACCAGATTTTTGTCGGTCAGTGGTCACAGAAAATGTAAATTGACTATCTCACCATTCAGTTAAATTAAAAGGTTTAAAAATACGATTTTACCCTCTAATTTTATAAAATTTTACAAATTAACTTGGGTTGTAATCCAATCAAAATTTAACACGTGTCACTAAATTTTAAAAATAAAAATTAAAAAATAAACTAATGGATCTGATTATATATATATATATATATATATATATGTATAAACTAAATGTAAACTAATGAATTTTAGTTTATAAACAATGTAAACTAATGGATCTGGTAGGGGTGATATTTCATTGTTTTATACCATTTCAGGTTTGAATTAATTGTTGTTTATAGTTTTCTTAATCTGTGTGTTTGTTATCTTGTTAGCTAAGAACACTAAGATACGATCACATATCGCGAATTAATGCACTGGCTTGGAACAAAAACGTACTTACCACTAGAGGGATGGATGGTAAATAATGAATAATGAATAATGAATAATGACATAAAAGCAAGAGAACACGTAATTGATTCATACAGCGAACATCAGGGAGATGTCTTTGGGCTGAAATGGTCTGCTTCAGGCCAGCAATTGGCAAGTGGAGAAAATGATAATCTCGTTTTCATATGGGATAGATCTATGGCGGCCTCTTCAAATTTAGCAACACTGTGGCTTCACAGACTAGAAGATCATACGGCTGTTGTAAGAGCCCTTGCTTGGTGTCCATTCCAGGGCAACTTGCTTGCCTCTTGTGGAGGTGGGGCTGACAAATGTATTAGATTTTGGAATACACACACGGGTGCTTGCTTGAATTCAGTTGATACCAGCTCTGAGGTTTGTGCTCTTTTGTGGAGCAAACACAAGAGTGAATTGCTTAGCGCTCATAGGTTTACTGAAAACCAGCTCACTATTTGGAAATACCTGTTAATGGTGAAGATGGCAGAGCTCACCGGTCATACCTCTAGAGTTCTTTTCATGGCTCAAGTATGAAATCTCAAATCTTGCCAAAAGACTTTCCTCTTCTTTTGCTTAATAAGTTTCGTACATCTATACGAGCTCAGGAATATGTCAACCATAGTATCATCGAGATAAAGTTGTTGAATTTTATGGCATAAGAGGGCATGCTACTTCTCTTACCCGTGTTCCAAAAGAGGTAGATTCTCCACCTAAACAATTTCATATTAAGAATACTTAACTAGCCATTGATTATTTGATAAATTTTCCCCTTTAAGAATTCGTAGGTTGTTAAACAAATGATGCAGGCTGGGCAATCTGTGTAAGGGTAGTGAAATCGGTCAATGTATGTATCCAACTTAGCACTGGCGAAACAAGAATCCAAAATATCCTTGTAAAGGAATGAACTTTTGACTTGTCTTTTGTTCCAAAACTTATACCATAGTTCATTAGCAATCTCGATGATTCTGTGGTCGATATAAACCTAAGCTCATTGAGATGTACGAAACTCATTGACCAAAAGAAGAGAAAAGTCTTTTGGCAAGACATTCAAACGCCTAAGTGAGTTGATCGTATCTAACATTTCAGCATAGCTGTTAATAAACTTGTCATCAATCAATTGCTCCGGTTGGAAAGCTTGCTTTTTCCATTCACGAGGATCGAGTCTAGCTGGAGGATGCTCTTTTTTGTGTTAGGAAAAGTCTGTTGGAAGATTTTCCTGGCTGTGTGTAGTGTTTGTTTCCATTATAAAGTTTTTGTCAAAAAAAATAAAATAGCAAACACTCAAATAACTTTGATGAAGAACAAAAACAAAATCAAATTAAAAATAGAATAACTAATTTATAAAATTTTATAACAATAGAACCCGGAAAGAAATGATTCTTCAAGCTATGTTGCCTTCAAAGAACTAATATTATTAATATTCAACTTTCAAGGAAGTGAGTGAGTGAATTTAGAGTAAGTTAAGTGAAAACATATAGCATCGGTGAGTAAAAAAACTAGTACAGAAAAATATATAAATAAGAATAAAATTGCTGACAACCACGTTAAATTATATAGTTTATAATTAACATGTTTTGGAATTAGGAAATTAATCATTAAATGAATAAATTTTCTTACTTTGTTATTAAATTGATATTAAAAAGGTTTTTTTTGTTTTTTTTATAATTATGAAAGTATCTAGAGTTTTTTGTTTTTTGTTTTTTGTTTTTTTTTTTTTTTGGAACAATGAAACAATTAAATTGTAAATAAAAAATAATATTTTTTTTCAGATAATAAAAAAAATACACCTAATAAAAGTATCTCCAATGCTATTGTGTATTTTTTTGAGTTTCTTATTAGCTAGTGACACATCAACATTTGTCTTGAAGATGGATCCACTTTGGTAAAATAATAATAATTATTATTATTATAATAATAAAGAAAAATATATTCTCATCTATAATGCAGTTATGTAATTGTTAACTCTATTTATATAAATTGCCTTTTATATTTATTTATTTTCTCACCAAAAGGGTAAAAATCTAAAAGTTAGTTTATAAAATAAGAAATCAAACTTGAGACTACCAAGTACAATATAAAATATAATATTTTATTATTGGATACAGTGATGGATGGAATGGGAATGAATATCCCCAAATCCGCTCCGTCTACTTAGAAATGAAGATGTAGATATAAATTTCAAATGGATATGAGATGGAGATTGCCAATCAGCTCTATCGTCATCCTTACTATTAGTAGATACTATCACACTCAATTTTCTTAATTAATTTTAAAAGTTGTTTATTATATCTATATTTTATCTATTAAATTAATTACATTTAACAATAAATAAGAATAAACATATCAGAAAGGACAATTCCCATTTATCATTTTTTTTTTCTTGTCATGTCATTTAGTTAATTAATATATTCTAACAATGGCTTTTTTTTAGTCTCCAAAGTTGCATAGAGATCAACTGTTTTTTTTTTTTTTTTTGTTGGCTACAAATTATAATAGAATAATATTCTTCAAAAAAAAAAATAATAATAATAGAATAATATTTGTCTCTTAATTCCTATGTTTACTAAATTTGTGGGGAATTAAGTTCCATGGACCCCATACACATATTAGGAATTAAGTTCCTGAATGAAAGGGAACTTGATTCCCCTCACCCACCCTAGGAATCAAGTTCCCTTTCCTGATTGAAATGGGGAATTCATATCTTTTTATAAAAATATCCTCATTTAATTTTTTTTTTTTTAAACTATATACATAATTAATTTTATATATATATATATATGTATCTTTTTTTTTTTTTTTTTTTCATACTTCACTAGTTCACCGTATATAAATATATAGACTTACGCAGTTCACTCTTTTTTTTTTTAATATTTCATTGTTTTTTTTTTTTTTTTTTCATATTTTACTGTTCATTTTTAATATATATATATACTGTATATATATATATATATATATAACTGTGAATTATAAAAAAATTGAAAAAAAAAAAAAAAAAAAACTATACTGTGGCAAAAACCAAATTGTGAAAAAAAAAAAAACTTTTTATTTATTTATTAGCTATACTCATACATCTCTTATATGTATATGTATATATACGGATATTTTGTATATATAATGGTATTTTTGTAATTAACTTTGTATAAATTGGATTCCATTTTTAATTCTAAAAAAGTTAGTAAACATGGTAATTGAATTTGCAACTTAATTCCGATTCCCTTTCATTCCCTTTCCAGTAAAACTTGATTCCGATTCCACTCATTCCCGATTAGTAAATGCAACATTAAAGCAATAAAATGATCATTCTAACATCTCAGGAAATGATCATTCTAATATTTGTCGCTCCCTGGGTTGCTCAAATTCTTATGAGCAGACCCCTCATTTCATACTTGAATTACAAACAAAGTAAATTTGAAGGAATCCAAAATATTAAATTCAATATATATCTCTCCTTGAAACTTAATTTCAATAATCTAAAAATCAAATTATAAACTTTTGCAAACTTGGATCATTAATTACTATAAAACAAACTCATTATATACACAACATTTAAATTTATACTCACTCTTTTCAACTCCAATTGCGAAATAGAAAACACAAAGAAAACACCTATTTTCTACAATCATATCCTATATGAACCTTAGTACCGATTTGTCCTTTGTCACCTCATCGCTTACTCATATGCTAGCTAGCACAGATTTTACATATGCTTACATATGGCATTTTATACCTTATGGCAAATCATCGTTCGACGAATTATTTCCTCAAAATAAATTTTATGGTAGATACAATATCTAATAAGCACATTCAATACAAGAGTAGTATTAATACATTTTAAGAACTTCATCAATTACATAAGAGGCACATCACTCGTGACATAAAATTAGCTACGATGCATCGAAACTTCTTAATTTTCCCAGTGGAGGTCTTGGGCAGCTCCTCCTTGAAAACAAGAGTCTTAATCACCATGTAGTGTGGCAACTTGGCCCTACAGTACTCCATCATCTCCTTCTTTGTCGGCTTCCTCTTCAACCCACCTTTCAAACACACAAACGCACACGGTTTCTCACCCCAATAATCATCTGGCCGTGCCACCACAGCCGCCTCATAAATCGCCGGGTTTGCATACAAAACAGACTCAACGTCGATATAAGCTGCTCACATTCTCTCCGCCGTTGATTATAGCATCCTTTGACTGATCTTTGGTCTCCAAATAACCATCTAGGTGCATCATAGCAATGTCTCCAAACAGAAGATGGTTGGTTTTATGTAATTGATGAAGTTCTTAAATTGTATTAATACTACTCTTGTATTGAAGCTTCGAGAAATATCTAGTAAGGAGAAAATATATATTTTTTCGAGAAATATTTCAGTGAGAAAACAATGCAGTGCCAGTATTTCAATTTTTCTACAATTAGATCAACAATTTACCAGATTTTCATGCATATACTTTGGTAGCGACAGTCGATATATATTCTCCCTCTCCCTAATATGTGTGTTTATTTTACTTTCATGCAATGGGGGTTAGCCCCACTGTATCCTAAAATAAATTTTGACTTAACCCTTAAGAGTTTTTATATAACCTCAAATATATATTCTTGATGAATATATGTGATCGATTTTCTTTCATTAACTTAAAAACAATTTGGATAGAATCACATTCTTCTATGAAATATGCATCACGCAAATTTTTACCTAAATTTCCCTTACAAACCAAATTTAAAAGTTAATATTTTGCAAATGTCTTAGAATTACCCTAAATTTTATAAATAGGTAGAGTAGAGTATTTTAAGTAGTTCCATGAAAATACATTTAGATAGGTAGAGCCAATAAAGTTATATAAATAAATAAATAAATTCAAAGCCAGAAAAACAAAGAATTTATTTTATTTTATTTTTCTATAAGTTGTGGAAGATGTGAGAGAGCTGATGATCACTGAAATCCAAAAGTCATGTCAAAATCCTAAGATAATAATTCTTCTACATTGAAAATCATGTCTGTTTTGTAATCTTCGTGATCTAGGTTCTTTTTTTTTTTTTTTAAGTTTTCGATGATTAGAAAACCTCTTTGCACCTTCCAGGAAATTGTGTTTTGGATCCTTAATTTGCTCTTGAACGTGATTGATTTTGAGAAGCTGACTCACAATTCACGCAAACATGTCCAAGGATTGATGTTGTGATTCGAATGCAATTGTGATGCTAAAGCCTTAATGTCCACAAAATTTAGTTTAATAACAAAATGAGGAGGATCCGAATACAAAATAAGGTTGGTCCATGGTAAACCCCTTACACTTACACCATAAGGTTATGGGCAAGGGCGAAATTAGGGGAAAAAAAATTCAGAGCTTAGAACTTCTTTAGTGTTTTATATAATATATTATATATTTAAAAAGGCAGTGGGCCCCTATGTCGTATTTGGGCTGTCACTATTTAGAGTAAAAACTATCAATTTTATTTTAAAAACGTGATTGGTTGATTGCTTGCTTTATTGTATTTAAGTGGTGTAGCCGTGTAGACGGTGTAGGTTAGTTTTAAATTAAAAAATATTATTCCAATTTTATGTATTCCACCTTCTTTTAGAAGAGAAAATATAATCCTTTTAGGATTTGGTTTCCTATATATCTATCCAGTAATATTGCTCAATTTATTTTAAATTGAGCAATATTACCAGATAGATATATTTTATGCTGCAATTGATTCTCAATTATAAGAATTAAATAATTGATTCAATAAGCAGGCAATTGTGTTGGTAATTCTTAGTACAGCTTTGGAACCTCGCGAAGGATATGAGTCTTTTAGAATTGATAATATTTGCAAATTGATAAATACGTTTTTATCCACATGACTTCGCTGATCATGAGAAGTTGCAATTGAAAATGCAACTTCAACATTATGAATATAATGTAGTTCAACATTCAAAATTCAGAAATTTGTTAACTCTTTCTTCCATGTCAACAATATATCCACTTGTTCACAGAATAATTGTGCTTATGCTTACTCTTCCGATGTCACCTGCAACTACTGAGAGATTGTTTTCAGCTATACGTATTGTCAAGACTAGGCTTCGCAGCAAGATGGAAGATGACTTTCTTACAAACTTTTTGATCATGTATATTGAAAGGGAAATCACAGAGAAACTTAGTATAGATTCAATTATAGATGATTTTAGAGATTTAAAATAACGGCGGGTTCCATTTTGATTTATAAAGCTGGTGTCTATTTTGTTTATTAATTAATTTATTTTAGCATTACATATGAGACTAAACACTATTATATTTATTTATTTATTTTTCCAATAAATTTGTTTTTAAATATTAGCATATTTGTCTAGCGTTAATTTGAAAGAAAAAAAAATTGTCTTGGCCCCCCCAAAGCCGAAATCCTGGCTTCGCCCCTGGTTGTGGGTTCGAGTCCTCCTACATTTTCAACAATAACAACAACAACAACAACAACAACAACAACAAAAAAAAAAAAAAAAAAAAAAAAAAAAAAAAAAAAAAAAAAAAAAACCCTGAATTTATGTAATAGAATAATACTTAAAATTAAAAAAAAAAAATGTTTGTTTATTTTTAGGGAATTTTAATTTGGCTTTCTAAATTTGACCTACATCAGTATACATCACATAACTCACAAAAGAAAGACCGGAATCATATTTGAATTTAATTAGCATGTATGAGGTTGAAGGTACTGCTAATTCAATTTATTAATACAAGGAAATATGGCAAGCTACTTTGCTTTTATTTCTTGTAATACAAGGAACTCGGTGGTGATGATAAATCATTAAGATTATCAGTGCCTATATCACACGGACAATCTTTCCATTTGATGCATCTTCAGCTTTATAAATATGAACTAGGAATGGATTAGTCTTACTCAAAGCAAGACGTCTCCCTCCGTTGCCGAAGTAAATCCCAACATCGCTGCATAAACTCACACAAGTCTCGCACACTGCAGAAGGACAGTACTTGATCTTGTATGTGTTACCATCAACCTTCTCAAACATGAACCAACTTTCCAATGTCTGAACTCCAGGGTTTCCTACTGCTCCATTAGTCGTTATAAACCATTGTCCTGTTGATTGATCATAATTATCAACTTTCCACACTTTTGGTTCGCCACAGATCATGATTTGTGGTTTGGCAAATATGATGTTCAAATCAGTTGATTCGGGCACACAATTTTCTTCTTCAACGGTGTTGTTAACCGGTGAAAACAGAAATGGTAGACCCCACATCAAATCGGAGCATAATTGGACTACGTCGAGAGGACAGGGCCCGTTTCTACCATCACCTAGAGTAAGCCCGCCACCGCCACCTCCTAGGATTGCAGAAACGATTCGATAAGTAGTGTTTGTTCTAACCTGTTAGAGAAACCGACATGTGATGAATCCAAAAGAAAATGAGATTAATCCATTAAAAATATATAATAAGAAAATATACGGTATAGTAGTGCTACTCTTTTGGGTTGTAAAGTTATTCAACAATATATATACACCACAACATGTAAAAATACAACAAAGTAAAAAAAATTTAACATAACCTTATCGCCATTGATGTCAAACAACGGCTGATCGGAAGCCTCCAACAATGGCTTTGTGATGAAGGCTAAGAAAAGGAAGGAGAATGCTAGGGAGGATGCAGTCTTCATTGTTAATGCTATTTGCAATTGATAGTGTGTGGAAAACGAATGCACAAGAGGTTGAATTTATAGGACCTTGAGGTTGTACATTTTGTGTATAATTAAATTCTTTTTTTTTTTTTTTTTTAAGGGCAAAATATATTCATAAACTACCAAACCGAAAAGATACAAATAGACCATGAGCCCACAGCCCCCAAACAAACAAAGACGAACAATATGCCTACAAAATACAAACCAGAAAACAACCCACCAGCTACGAAAAACAAAAGAACCCAAGAACCCAAAGAGGCCAAGCCACCCAGAAAAACACCTCACTAATTAGCAAACACAAAACTCAGCATACTACCACAAACACAACAACCAACTGAAGCAAACCCACACCAGCGCTAGCAGCACCAAAAAGGTATAATTAAAGTCATTTAACATCTACCACATGAAAAATGTGTCTATAATTTTGTAGCTTTTAGGTGTTTTAATTTTAAAAAGGGTTAATATTAAAAATCTCCCCTCACCTTTGAACTATTATTGGATGTATAGTTATAAATGTTTTTATTTTAAAAATCTCCCCTATAAACTAACATCGTTAGCATTCCGTTTGTGTTGACCAAGTTTGACTATTAAAAAGTCTAAACTGTCAATATTTAAATTAATAATACCCTCATTCCGTTATTTTTTTATTTTTAGGGATTAAATTGTCCAAAAAACAATTTCTCTTTGTAAGTTAACATTCTCACATTTTGTATCAGTTTATTAATTTATTTGGTAAAAAGTATGAGGGTATAATGGTCAATTCATACAATTGAAGCTTAAATAGAGATATTTTTGGACTTTTTAACGGTCAAACTCAGTCAACACAAATGGAATGCTAACGGTGTTAGTCCATAGGGGAGGTTTCTAAAATAAAAGCATTTATAACTATACATCCAATAATAGTTCAAAGGTGAGGGGAGGTTTATAATATTAACCCTTTAAAAAATTACAAAAGTAGATTTGGGAATTAAATCAATTAATTGATTGTTGTGGTATGTAGGACGTGCCCCTGTAAACTGCTTCAATTAATTGATTATGTAAAAATTTTTAAAAAAAAAAAAAAAAAATTTATTAAAAAAATTATTAAAAAAAAACCACTAATCTTTTTTTTTTCATAAAAAGATTCATTAGAAAAAATATCAAAAATAAATTTCTTAAATTTTTTTTATCTTCAACCGTCCAATCATTGTGAAGACAGTCTTCTATTAAAAAAAAAAAAAAAAACAGAAAAAAATGGTTTTAACTTTTAACAGAAATTTTTTGGCGGAGATGATGAATCATCTCATCTCCACCACAATTTTTCGGTTTATTATATGTAAATAATAATAATAATTAAATCTTGAACCGTCCATCAAATTAATGATAGATGGCTGGAGATATAATTTTCTTTAAGTTTTTTTTTTTTTTTTAATTTTTTCAAATATTGTTTTTTGTTAATAGGAATAGTTTTTTTAGATTTTTTTTAAATATAACTTTTAAAAAAAAAAATTTAGAAACTCGTTTTTTATTTTATTTTATATAATTTAGTTTTAATTCATAATTGGATAAACACTAGGGTAGCGTCTCACTAAATAGGTGACCACTAAGGTAAGTTTCCCTATGGATACCCATTTCCGTCACATTATTCTCCTATAATGGCAATTGAACTGAATTTTTCATCTAAATTTAAGTTGATATACCTTGACCTGATTATAATTAAATTATCATATAGTAGTTACAACTACGGTTACACTATTTGTATATCATCATTTAAATGAAATATGTACGCATGGTGATATAATTCTCGTACAAATATCAACTTCAAAATCTATAAATATATGCCACCAACTTCATTTATCAATGACAAGATATGATTTATCCATCATGAGGTTGTGGATTTAATTTTATCCCATCAAATGAGACTCATTATCCAGTCAGGGTGCATTTGTTTGACGGGACTGGATAGGATAGGCTTATTTTTAAGCCATTTACCACGTTTGGTGAGTCCAAGCAACAGGACAAATTTTATCCCATTAGAGGAGGATAAAACTATCCCCTCCAAATTAACGGGATAAAATAATCCCCTCCTCTTAGGCTCTCACTGCTTGCGCTGTCAACGACCACCACAAAATCTCATGCCTCCAACTTCCGTCGACCACCGTTGCTTCGATCGTCGCCTCCAACTTCCGCTGGCTGCCGTCCTCTCACCATAACAGATCTAGAATTATTATTTTTCACCATTATTGTAATAGAGAAAAAGAGGTGGGAGGAGAGAGAAGGGGAAGATTCAAATTTTTTGTGATAAAGATGGAGTTGATCCTCAAGAACCGAACTAGGCTCTGATACCATTTGATATGAACTAATTGGGTCACAATTAGAACTGATAGAAATTTGGGATGAAGAAGAACAGAATATCAGATAAGAGAAGAAGAAAGATAGAAATGAGCAGAGAAAGAGAAATCAGGGAGATAAGGTTTGGTTATAATATTCCATATCCTTCGTTCAATACTTCTCAGGCTATTTATAAGCCAATAATACATACATACAACTGATAATAGTAATGCACTACACCACTAACTTCACGTTGTAAATCACTAAGCAATTGACTACAATAACCAACTCCACTACAAATAAATTACTGAAGTTGTGGAGAGTTTTTAGCATCCACTTTCAGCCACTACTAACTTAATTGACTAAATCAAATAACAAAACTAACAATAAATCAGATAACAATATTCTCATGCAACACGTGCAAGCATGCAAGATTGATCGTATCATTCACAATTAGAACTGATAGAATTTTAGGGAAGAATCAGAACAAAGAAGTAGAAAGAATGACTCGGTTTGAGTCTGGGAAGAGAGGCAGAAGAAGAATTTAGCAGAAGAGAGATATTGGTTTGGAAATATTGATATTCGATATCTTCAATTAACTGATTCAAGACTATATATAGTCGGATACAAATAGCTAAACTACTAACAACAATTAGTGCCAAACAAATAGGAAACAATGCCAAAAGAAAAGGAACCACTACGCTGGAGATCAGCTCCACGATTAGCTCCACTAACAAATACACTTATTCAAAACAAACTAACAAACATGACAACTAACACACATGACTAAACTAACAAATATGACTAAGTCTTTATGTGACAATTCTCCTGCACGTGCACATATCATTCCATTGCTTGCATGAATGCCTTGCATTACTCAACACTACTCAGTTCGTATCAATCCACCCTCCTTAGACAGGCCTTGTCCTCAAGGCCAAAATTTGGATACGTCAAAGAGAAACGCCACCCCAAATTGCAACTATCGCTCCTACTTCTTCAATCGATCCATATCCTCCCGGATCGAACACATGCAATGGAACCATGGCCGTTGTAACGGCTGTCAAGAAGATGCAATGGACGGTGTGGTGGAGCTTGAAGGAGGCAGACACAGCAACGTGTGTGGGAGTAGGCAGGTTTCGGTGTTGGAACCGATTTAAGTCACGGACGGCCACCTGTAAGACATGAAATTGAACAATTTTGTTAACAATTTTTTAATATTTTTCTGGTCATAATTTGTGTGATGTGGAATGATATGGGTGGTGGTCGAAATTTGGGTTGGTGGAGGAATGGTTGAAGCTTTGGCTATTTTTGGTAGTAGTGTGGTTATTATGGTGTGGTTGGTGGGGGTGACTGTTTGTGTGAAGTGGGGACTGTGGGAGGTTGCTGCCGGGGTAAAGGGGTTGATGTATTTTTCGGTGGTGGGTCGAAATTGTCCGGTGATGGTTTGTTGATGGGCGAGGATTTGGTCGAACCTCGACTCTTGACGAGTTAGGATTTGCATGATTTGATCGAAGTGTGATTCGCAACTGGCTTCATAACGGGCCATAGTTTTACGAAACTTGGCATCGTAACGAGCAATAATATCGCGAAGTTCGGTGTCCTCAAGAACCGATTCCGGCTCTAATACCATTTGATATGAAAATGGGAAGGTTCACTTAAGTCCCGACTCCTCTTTACTACCAGCAGTATTAGCGGATGCACACTCCTCGCCGGCTGGAGGACATTTTGGCTACCTAAAGACCCTAAGCCGAGTCAGCTCAAGCTTTATATGGCCGGGTTTCCGTACCGCTGTGAAGGAATTTATCAGATATTTAAACAAAGACTCTCCAACCTCGGTTCTCTCCCTTCTAATTCTCTCCCCAAATTCATTTGTATCAAGTGGTATCAGAGCGGTTCCAATTCATGGATACACGTTCGAAATCCAATGCCGAGTTTCGAACTGAAGTCACTGACGTCTTAGCCCGTCATGAGACCAGCTTTGACGAGACGAAGCACGTTTGAGATGAAACATGACTTACACGAGATGAAACAAAATTTCTCCCAGGTCACCTCTGCCTTGCAGGGAGTCATGGCCGAACTACAAGCATTCCGACTCAGCCGTCAAGACCTTCCAATGGACAGAGAATTCAACCCAATTGATAGAGGGGAAGCGTCAGGCAGCAGCCCTACAACCCACATGCGCTTAGGTTTTGACAGAAATCAAAATGGTTTTGACAGGATACTGGGTCACCCGATGGACAGAATTCAAAATCAAACTCAATTGAAACTGAATTTTCCAACATTCGGTGGTGAAGATCCAACCGGATGGATATTCAAAGCAGAGCAGTACTTTGAGTTCAAGGGAGTCGTACCCACTCAGCAAGTGCAGTTGGCGTCATTCCATTTAGAAAAGGTTGCTTTACAATGGTATCGCTGGTTCACGAAGGATCGAGGTCCTTTGCCATGGGTGGAATTCACCAAAGCTGTTCTAAGCCGCTTTGGGCCCACTGACTACGAGGATCCGTCAGAGGCCTTGGCTAGGCTCAAACAAACTACCACTGTTGTTGCTTACCAAGAAGTCTTCGAGCGGCTTTCACATAAGGTAGACGACTTACCTGAAAAAATTTTGGTGGGATGTTTTATTGCAGGTTTGAAGGATGATATTCGGATAGATGTACAAGTTAAACAACCAAAGACACTCTCCGAAACCATCAGCATAGCCCATCTTATTGAGGAAAGAAATCTGCTCCAACGGAAATCGGGTACCAATTTTCGTCTAGCTGCACCAAACTACTATAACAAAGCACAGCCGAACTCCACAGTGGGACTCCTTGGCCCGCCGCCGACGCAATCTGCGAACCAAATTGCTGGAGCAAAATTCCAAGTCCCTGTCCGACGCATCACTAGTCAAGAAGTCAGGGACAAACGTGAGAGGGGTTTATGTTTCTATTGTGATGAGAAATTCACGCCCGGCCATCGGTGCACTCGGCCGCAAATGTTCATGATAGAGGACATGCATGACGAAGATGGAGCAGCCGAGGTAGACATGGATATTGAGACTTCATTGGAGGAGGCCATACCAGAAATTTCCTTCCATGCCTTGGCTGGAACGACTCATCCGCAGACCTTTCGAGTGATTGGGAAGGTGGGAAACAAGGATTTGACGGTCCTAATCGATGGGGGCAGTACCCATAATTTTATCGATCAAACCGTGGTGTCCAAACTTGGGTTACCAGTAATACGCGATAAGGTGTTTCGGGTAACGGTTGGAAACAAAGAAATTATCGAATGTACAGGACGATGCTTAGGGGTTTTACTCACCATACAGGGGCTTACGATTCAAGCTGACTTTTATGTGTTGCCTGTTGCTGTGTGTCAAGCTGTCTTGGGAGTACAATGGCTGGAAACATTGGGTCCAATTGAGACAGACTATAAGCGACTAACTATGTCCTTTAGCCAGGCAGGAAGATCACACACCTTGAGGGGTTTGCAACGCACCAAGCTGGCTCCCATGAGCAATAAGGAGATGCTACACTTCTCAGGTAATGGATTCTTCCTTCATATGATGTCAACAACAGGCCAGCAGGTACCAAAGCCTGATATTCCAGTCGACCTGCAAGACTTATTGGCTGAGTTTGGTCACATATTCAAGGAGCCACTCGGGTTGCCACCGATACGCAGCCATGACCACCAAATTCCCCTGCTTCCGAATCAGCCGCCAATCAGTACAAGACCCTACAGGTATCCACATTATCAAAAGAATGAGATAGAAAGGCTGGTTAGTGAGTTCCTCGAATCCGGAATAATTCGCCCTAGTCGAAGTCCTTTTTCCTCGCCAGTTTTATTGATTAAAAAATCTGATGGTTCATGGCGATTTTGTGTTGATTATCGTGCTCTCAATGACATCACGGTAAAAGACAAATTTCCAATTCCAGTTATTGATGAGTTACTAGATGAATTACAAGGTGCGAAATATTTTTCGAAGTTGGATTTACGGTCGGGCTATCACCAAATAAGAGTCTGTGACAATGACATTCCAAAGACTGCCTTCCGCACTCATGACGGACACTACGAGTTCCTTGTGATGCCGTTTGGATTGACTAACGCCCCTGCTACCTTTCAGAACCTAATGAATGACATATTCCGTCCACATTTACGAAGGTTTTGATATGAACTAATTGGGTCACAATTAGAACTGATAGAAATTTGGGATGAAGGAGAACAGAATATCATATAAGAGAAGAAGAAAGATAGAAATGAGCAGAGAAAGAGAAATCAGGGAGATAAGGTTTGGTTATAATATTCTATATCCTTTGTTCAATACTTCTCAGGCTATTTATAAGCCAATAATACATACATACAACTGATAATAGTAATGCACTACACCACTAACTTCACATTGTAAATCACTAAGCAATTGACTACAATAACCAACTCCACTACAAATAAATTACTGAAGTTGTGGAGAGTTTTTAGCATCCACTTTCAGCCACTACTAACTTAATTGACTAAATCAAATAACAAAACTAACAATAAATCAAATAACAATATTCTCATGCAACACGTGCAAGCATGCAAGATTGATCGTATCATTCCATCCCCCTAAAATTCATCCTTGTCCGCAAGGATGAAATTTGGAACCATGGATCCATTTCCTCCCGGATCGAACACCAGTAATGGAACCACAGCTGTCATAACGGCTGTTGAGGAGATGTAGTGGACGGTGTGGAGGAGATTGAAAGCGGCGGCGCGTGTGGGAGTAGGCAGGTTCCGGTGTCGGAACCGATCCAAGTCACAGACAGCCACCTGTAAGACATGAAATTGAACAATTTTGTTAACAATTTTTTTAATATTTTTCTGGTCATAATTTGTGTGATGTGGAATGATATGGGTGGTGGTCGAAATTTGGGTTGGTGGAGGAATGGTTGAAGCTTTGGCTATTTTTGGTAGTAGTGTGGTTATTATGGTGTGGTTGGTGGGGGTGACTGTTTGTGTGAAGTGGGGACTGTGGGAGGTTGCTGCCGGGGTAAAGGGGTTGATGTATTTTTCGGTGGTGGGTCGAAATTGTCCAGTGATGGTTTGTTGATGGGCGAGGATTTGGTCGAACCTCGACTCTTGACGAGTTAGGATTTGCATGATTTGATCGAAGTGTGATTCGCAACTAGCTTCATAATGGGCCATAGTTTTACGAAACTTGGCATCGTAACGGGCAATAATATCGCGAAGTTCGGCATCCTTAAGAACCGAACCAGGCTCTGATACCATTTGATATGAACTAATTGGGTCACAATTAGAACTGATAGAAATTTGGGATGAAGAAGAACAGAATATCAGATAAGAGAAGAAGAAAGATAGAAATGAGCAGAGAAAGAGAAATCAGGGAGATAAGGTTTGGTTATAATATTCCATATCCTTCGTTCAATACTTCTCAGGCTATTTATAAGCCAATAATACATACATACAACTGATAATAGTAATGCACTACACCACTAACTTCACGTTGTAAATCACTAAGCAATTGACTACAATAACCAACTCCACTACAAATAAATTACTGAAGTTGTGGAGAGTTTTTAGCATCCACTTTCAGCCACTACTAACTTAATTGACTAAATCAAATAACAAAACTAACAATAAATCAGATAACAATATTCTCATGCAACACGTGCAAGCATGCAAGATTGATCGTATCAATTTTGTGAATGAAAATTGTTGATTTGAGTCGTGTGATTAAAAAAATAAAAAAGAGAGAAAGAAAGTAGAGAAAGAGAAGGAAGAAGAGAGAACAGAGAAAGGCAGAGAAAGAGAATGAAGAAGTGAAATAGTTGATAGTGATGACTAATGAGTGGATGTGGGTGGTTGACTGGTTGGTGGATGGATTTATTTTTAAGATAAATTTTTTATTTTGTCCAATCCAATTACTTACCCAAACACATTATTGGATTATTATTATTATTAGTCCAATCCCATGTTACACCAAATATGGGAAACACTGTAATTAATTCAATTCAATCCAATCCAATCCAATCTCATTTCTTAAAAATAGTTCAATCATATTCCACGCACCAAACGCAACCTTAGTGTATATCAGATGTGACTCATTAACCTCTATTGTTTTCAAGAGGTTCAGACGAAGCTGACAACTAGTTAGTGTATATCTCTGTTATTAATTAGTGGACCTTACACCTAACGTGATTTTACATACCAAATATATTTCACTCCTACACGTTTAAAACATTGAGGTGCAAATACCAAATATTTCTTCTCCAGGATAAGAAAAAGAAAAAAAAAATCTTGTACGGATTGTTTGGGGGGAGTGGGGGCCGCCATGGCCCCCCCAACCAATTAAAAAAAAAAAAAATTATACATCTAATTAAAATATGATCCAATCAAAAAAAGAAACTATTATATAAAATGTGATATATATATATATATATATAGTGATAATATTCTCTTGTCCTTTAATTGTTGTTTTCATAATTCTATTGACCATGAAAATAGGAGATAAAATCAATCATTTTAGTATTTTAATTTCGTATTATTTCATACATTATTACCTAATCTAGTGTGTATTGTATATGAGTAATACTAGTTTTTCCAATTTTTTTTCCCAAATTCTTTCCCAAATGTATATAGAATGTGAGATGTCAACATCTTATAAATCATGAAATTATATGGTGTATGATGTGATGTTGACACATCACATTCTATAAACATTAGGAAAAGAATTTGGAAAAAAAATTGGAAAGTCTAGTATTACTCATTATATATATAATATATATTTTTTAGATTTCACTAGAAAACTAAGGGGGTTGTATTCAATTAGGATTCTTGAGGACATTTAAAGACATTATAAATCCTGATGTATTCAATTAGGACATTTAAAGACTTTAAAAGAGTCTATATGAATCCAGTGGTATTCAATTAGGATTTCTATGGACTTTTAAAGAATCCTTTCAAATCTAGGTGTATTGAATTGGGACTTTAAAAATGTCTACAAGAATCCAGGTGTATTCAATTAGGACTAGATTTTAAAGGATTTTATTAGGTCATGGATTTTGGTGGATTTTGGTGGACTTGATGGTAAGAGATATAAATATCAAATGTCATATCATGTCCGGCCTTCTTCCCAGAGATTTTGGTAGACTTTGCTCTCTCTCTCTCTCTCAAAAAAAAAAAAAAAAAAAAAAAAAAACAATCTTGTAATTAATAAATAAAAATGATAAGTAGATTCAATAATCAAAAACATCGTATAATTAATCTTGTAATCCATCTATTGTTTTATATATAAATTTGATAAATTCTCTCTCATTTGTCCAATAAACACAAACTCAAATGTCTATGAATTTAATTCTGTTCATCAAAGCCAACGCCCCCCACATAATTGTTATGTTATTTAATAAATATTTCGTTTCCCTCTCTGATCCAAAACATTATTAAATATTAAAATAAAATAAAAACATAAGAAAACAAGCACACAATCACGTGAAATTGAAGTAAGGGAGACATTCAGTGAAGGCAAGACCCGTGAAACAAGATAGCACTGTTTTTTTCGGTTTATAAAAATCCATGGGTGTCTAAACAAATCCATAAAAGTCTGAGATAGATGTCTAAACAAATCCAAAAAAGTCTGAGATAAATGTCTAAACAAATCCATAAAAGTCCATGTGGATTTATAAAAGTCCATGTGGATTTATAAAAGTCCATAGAAATCCATGAAAATCCATAAAAATCTGTCACTTAAAAAATGTCTTTAAATGTCCTCAAGAATCCTAATTGAATACACCCCCCTAAGTAAATATTGAACTCTTATAGCCACTACCTTTATTATTTATTTTGTTAGGTTAAATATTAGTTTGATTTTGATAAATTTACTTTTTAGTTTATTATTTAAATTTTCTTCAAAATTATTATAAATTAATTTGGTTTCACATGAATATTATAAAATTAAGTTACAAGTATGTAAATAATTGTGATTTAAATATATCAATGGTATAATGATATTTTAATTAAGCTATTGAAAATTATATTTTATAAGTTGGGAACTATTAATTTTTTTTTTTTTTCAGTTATGCATACAGTTAAGAACATGCATAAATTTTGCAACAAAATAAAATATGTTTACTTATACACTCTTTGATTATGTAACTAAAATGAAAATTAAGAAGAAGATTAGGTTGATTTGGTTATAAATAATTTTCTAAATATAAAATAGACATGTTACATTTTAAGTAGTTAATGTCTATTTTATTTATTTATTTGTATCATTATTTTTAACATCAAACGGTATCACATTGTGTTGAAAAGTATCAGGTGCGGGATTTCGTACTTTTTCTTGTACGGGATTCCTACTGATATTATTTGAAGATTGCGTGACCTACAATATTTGTTTTCATTTTGGCCCCCCTAAAACCAAAATCCTGGCTTCGCCCCTGCTAGCTACATTAGAGCATATTAACACTTTTTTAAATCTGACACCATTATGGATCAAGAATTTACTGGGATCTAGCAAGATTGGGTTAAAAATAAAAAATAAAAAAAATTAATCACCCTCTCAAATTTTTTAAAAAACAAATGTAATATTGTCCATCGCCATAAGATTGATACAATCATGGGTGACAATCGTGTACTATACTAGCTACATTAGAGTGTATTAACACTTTTTCTTTTTCTTTTTTTAAATTGACACCATTATTGATTAGGGGTCTGTCAGGATCTAGTGAGATTGGGTTCAACAAACATGTCTCATAACGTAATTTCCACTTTAGGTAACATGTCTCAAAACGTTATTAACACTTTTCTGTTATCTGGTTGTGCTTTGGGTGTGGCTTATGTGGTTTGGCCTCTTGGCCGCTGTTTCTGTAGGTTTTTTATGGGTGTTTTTGTGCCTTTACTACTGGAACATAGTAGGATGCACCATGCATTCCCGTTGTGATTTTGCCACATACCGGTTGCAAACAAGATATTCTCTAATTTACGGGCTGAAAATTTAGCTGAAGAGGTTGACACACGTGATTACATTTTCTTCCATGTATGTATATAACTTCTGGGAACAGCTTCCTCTAATTATGGAAGTTGTTCATATATGGCCCATCACTATTGTGTGTAAAATCAATTTAAATTTGTTATATAATTAATCACTATTAGGTGATGTTATAGAATTTAAGGTAATAAGATTGGACCAAGATTCCAATGAAATCCTTCAATATCAAACACTATTAACACGGTTTCAATAGCCAATGGGTAAGCCACAGCTTGGAGACCTATACCTAAATAATCCGGTTTTTATACAAAATATAGTTCGATTTTTACCTCAAAACCTTTTGTTATCTACATTTATTTTAAAAAAAATTCTGAAATTTATGAATTAAGTGTTGGAACAGTACTCACAAAAATAAATAAGTAAAAAAAAGTGCATTCCCAATAGCTACTTCCTTTTTTGCAAACAATTTAATACCAATTGTTATTTGAGGTTGATTGATACGATTAGAATTTGGGAGAGAAGAAGTATGAAATAAGAAGAAAGAAGGAAGAAGTTTTAGGTTTTTTGGAGAAGGATAATTGTATTATATTCTGATTCCTCATACTGAATTCAAAGAGTGCCTTTTTATAGGCTTCTCAAAATAACAACTAAACCACATTAAGCTAGAAAACAGGAAACATGAAAGTGGTGCGTGAAGCACTTTACAAACTAATCAGATCTTGTTCATTCCTTTGCATGAGACCTGATCTTGTTCATGTGTGCTGCTCATGCCAAGATTCTAGTAACACATACAAACTAATGGCACATGTTAATAGGCCATGAAAGGATGATTCGTATCATTCATCCACTTGCAGTTACCTAGATATATGTGTTAGCTTGAATTCTTTATAAGTGAAGCAATTAGATAAGTCAACAAAAAAATAAATCAAATGGAAGCAAGCTATATATATATATATATATATATATATATACGGTCTCGTTTACATCAGTGTGTACTCATTATGGAGAAGTTTTTGACAAGTGCATACACACTAAGTCGAAGCATGGAAAATGAGTGATTCACATTCAATATTCTCATATATTTACATGAGTGCGTATTGAATTGAACATTTATATATATATATGTGTGTGTGTGTGGTGGTTCTCTAGTAAGGACGAACTGAAATTATAAATTAAGGACGTCCAACCATAGTCATATATTCATATTGGGTGTTGGTATTTGTTAATGTGATGTTGTCGGCCCACTGTGAATGTGTAACTGTGATTGGACGTCTTAAAATTATAAAGTCATAACGGTCCTGATTAGAGAAGTATTATTTATATATATATATATATATATATCCAAGTCAGTGCATACTAATGTAAATATATGAGGACATTGAATGCCATTCAGGTTTATCAAATGTACAAATTACCTAATCGACCTGAAGCAGCAGCGGCAATAACTAGAATTATTGTGGGGTACAATCAACAGTATATATATTCCTTGTCATTCATTGCTGCTATAGGGCGGGCCCACCAATCTTTAAATGCAACTACTTACTCATAAACTCAACTGGGTACTGACGGCTAAATTTCTTTATATCATAGTTTATATTTTATATATTCAACTGGGTACTGGTCCACGTGCCAGCTTTGAATTTCTGATGGCTTCTTCTAGTTCTAGTTGTATGGTAGCTCTGAGCCTTCCTTCAACAATAAGACGAGATTCGAAGAGAGCGACGGTAACTGTTCATAATCATAATCAGGAGAGAAGAAATCTGACAGTGAAGGCGACAGGGGCGGCCAAGTTCAAGGGGACGTATATGAGGGAGAAGCAACTGACAGAGATGATCCAACAGAAAGTAAGCGAAGCCAAGCAAGTTTGCGAGGGAGACAAGGTGGCCTGGGACGAGGTTGAAGAAGTCAGCCAAGCCAAGGCAGATCAACAGGATCCGCTTGAATTCTTCTGTCAGGATAATCCTGAAACTGATGAGTGCCGTATTTATGAAGATTGAATCAACTTTCTAGTGTTGTTCTATGATGCAGAATAATTACCTTTTGTGGTTCGCGTGTGTGATTAGTGTTACTAATTGTCAAGAGTATTGTAAAAAAAACGTTTCTGTCTGTTGTTTACTAGCAGTTATTTTATAAAACTAGACACCAAACAGACCACAATCACGATTCACGACTGCATATCAAATAATCATTGTCAAACTCATTTCAAAAATAATCATCTAATAAGCATTTTAAGCAATTGTCAAAATACAACAGTTTCGGCCACCATCACCAGCACTGAATTCAGCATTAAATCCATATTTGAATCAATGAACATCTTTCAAGAAAGAAATACAGAAAATGATCAGGTCCCATCAAAACTCGTAGATGAATGCAATACTCAAAAGTAACAGAGCTATATCACAACTTGTCTGGACAAAAACAGAGAATTTTCAGCTGACATTAAAATATCTACTACTAATGTAAGCATAGCATCAGTGTAATACATGTTTGTTATCGAGCAGACACATAAGAAAACGATAATAAAAATAAGCATAAACAGAGTTGGTAAGACAGTTTTCTTTAATTACTCTCCCATGCCGTACGAAGAATCTTTGACATCAACACTGAAAGTATATTCCTGGTCGCAGCCCAGATATGAATCACACATGAAGTCGAGCGTATATGTTTTCTTCCCCGGTTCTGCAGGAGCAGCAAACTTGAGCTTTACCCTTGACTTCCTTTGAAGGGACACTCTCTTGATTGCAAGCAACTGGTTACTCTTCGTGTCACCGACAACAAGCCACCAGCCTTCTTCTTTAGCTTTGGGGTACCTGGGAGAATCCACTGGTCCAACCTCTGTCTTTCCCTCCAGATCCCTTTCTAGAGTCACCTGCAAAGTGATATCTTCCCCAGCACTTATATTCTCAACATCCTGCACCTCATATGACATATCAATGTTGGGGAAACGATTGCAAAACCTTGTAATATCAAGTAACTGGATATCTGGCATCTGCAGGAGCTCACGCCTCTCATCATCCTCCATCTCCACCAGATCAAACACCGTCTCTATACTCTTTCCCGGGTTCTCTTGGCATCTCTTGGCCAACTCTTTTGTGAAGTGTGGAAGCTGTAGAAGCATGGAATCACGTTCCCATATGCCTTGTGTCACCATTTGACTAACTTCCATTGCAAGAAGTGCAAGGTTCAACCAACCATTACTTGAAATAACATCAACCATTGCTTGAAGCAATCTACTGGCAGAAAGAAGCACCTCCCGCTGGTCCAATGCTAGGTTCCCACCCACATGTTGTCTTGAGAAGTGAGCTTGAAGAAGAGCATTCGCCTTAACATGTGGGTCAGTGCATCTGGGATTCTCAAATGAAAATCTCTGATGATTAATTAACCTCCGCACCACATCTTCCTCCCCAGGTCGTATTGGTAGTTGTGCATACTCTGAAGCTGGAGCAAGAATCTCCAGGAGACCTTTCATCTTCATCTTGGGAGTCAAAGAAGAACTGAAACGTTCAATAGTAGTATAACTGATGTAATAGTAAGAAGCTATCATGCCAAGATTCAAAGGAGAAAGGTCCATATCCTCTTCTATAGTGATACACTTGCTTGCTTCCAGATCACTTAAAGTGTTTTCAACAAGCTCTGAGAGGTGATCTGAGAGATGCCTGTGGCTTACACCCTGGAGATTGTAGTAGTTCGGATTTTGAGTGAGCCTCCGGTACATGAATGTCCATGTAAGATAGTCCACAGCATATTGCTTGTTCTCAATCACTCCAGCAACAATTTCTGCATTAAAATTATCGTGTAGGAAATGATGCAAATGACTTTCCACAGGAAAAGCTTCATATAAGAACTTCTTATAGTATTCTTTACAGGGAGCGTGGCAGAGGATGACACATTTCCCAGAATCATCCAGCTGAGGTTGACTAGCGTGACCCATCATCTGCAGCAGATCTGTAACAGGATAGTCAGTGTGAGCATTTTCCTGCCCATCATAATATTGAGTTCCCATAACAACCACCAAATGAGCTGTCAATGGCAATCCCCAACACATTGTACTACTCATAACACAAACTTTAATCCGCCCAGCTTCAAACAGCTGTGTTACAACTTCCTGATCCAAACTGCTCAACCCCTCATGCAAGTAGCCCACTCCATGACGTAGAGTTTCCCCAACATCTCTTCTTTGATTTTGCTAGTAAATGGCTCCAGCTCTTCAGCAGGACGCAATAGAAAAGGTGGTTGTTTATCACTCTCTGGACTTGAATATGTCATCAGATCCACAGCAGTGAGTCGGACATACTTTCTTGAAGGGACAAATACAATAGCAGGCTTTTCATTCTTGGCATGTTGGACGATTGCAGTGTACGTCGATTTTGTCATCGCTTGCATCCTTGCTTCAAAATTCGCTATGTCCACTCCCTTAATGTGTATTTCCAATGGCACAGGACGGACACTGGGAGGGAAATTGAAAAGGCCGTGAGAGGTAGCCCCTATCCATTCCCCAAGATCCTTGGCATTTGCAAGAGAAGTTGACAGAGCCACCAGACGGATTTTGTTCTCAACCTGACTGGCAATATATCTCATCCTATAAACAATCACCTCCAAGACAGGACCACCTTGACCCCCAATCAAGTGGAGTTCATCAATAATGAAAAGACTAACCTGCTGAACATACTTTCTCTGCTTCCAACGCCGGGATAAAGCATCCCATTTTTCTGGAGTACTAATAATTATTTGACCTTTCTCAAGCAGTTTGAGATCCACAGCCGTTTCCCCAGTTAACTCGACCACCCGCAATCCAAGACCCTTGCTAAACTTCAAATCCCAATCACGGTAACGATCTTTGGCAAGAGCTTCAATAGGTGCTATATATACAACACGCGTACCACTATCAGATGCTTTTTGATGATTCCTCAATATGGCAAACTCCGCACAGATCGTCTTTCCACTCCAAGTTGGTGCAGCAACTAAAACATTATCATCTGTATTATACAACACAGTAAAGACCTGAGTCTGCACAGGATTAAAATGCTTAAAATCCTGATAAAGAGCTTCATATGACGGATTCCTTAATGCTGTCACAGGAAGAGGTTGCAAGTCCAAGAGTTCCGTCAGCGGAGGATACTTTTCAGGTAAAGTTAAATGTCTGAAAGAGACAGGTAAAACAGTTTGTGAACCAATCCACTTATCCGAGACAACGCGAATGAAATACTGAGGCGGCAATGGCTCATAGATCGGCACAGTGAAATTCAATGTATGGTCCTCATCTATATATTGCTTCTTCAGCATAAAATATTCATGATGAAGAATATATTCACCATCGTTATCCTCCACAATAACCCAATATGGCTCCACATATCCATGGACTTTGTCCTCCCACTGGAAGTCTGGAGTTATTGTAAGTTCAACCCTCAAAACAGTGCGAGTAATCGGCTGAACGTGTGCTGCAAGGATTAGCTTAGGGAATTGGTGAACGAACTTGTGAAGTGTTCTGCCCATCTTTGGGTAACGGATGAGCTCCCCAAGTTCCTGTGATGATAGATCATAATACCTTTCCCAAGCAAAATCTTTCTTCTCCAACTTCATTAAAATTTCATTTGGGATTCCATTGAACTGGCGAAGAGGTGTTTGGACACTCCACATCCTCTTGGTAACCATTTTGCTCAAGTTCAAAGCCTTCTCTGCTAATTGTGCCCAGCCTCGTTTCAAGACAATCTCAAACAGAGCTCTCAAAAGACGTCCCGCACTCTAATCAAAAAAAAAAAGAGAGAGAAAAACACATAAAAATTATGTGTTTAACAGCAATAATAAAGGAAAAAGTAAGAAAGTACATGCTAACAAAGAAAACACTAACCTGAGTTATATACACCATATCAGAAGTCAAAGAAAGCCCTTCAAGCTTCAGCTGTGATATATATGCTTGCAGCAGAACATTTATCTTAGCACTGGGCTCTTCCAAGCTTTCCTTGATGGGAATTGGAACACGATCCAAAAGCTTAGCCAGCTCCATCTTCTCATCTTGTCTCACTGTCACATATTTGAATTCTTCACTTAGAGAGAACAACCGACAGAGCTCTATATCTCCCATTGTTGGCTTCAGATGTTCATTATATGTAGATATCGTCCCATGAGTTATATAGTAATAGCTAGCAATGCGACCCAAATCTGTAACCTGGAAATATCCACTTTCCTATCATACTTGATCAAATTATTTCTGTCCAAGATGGTTGCAGCAGAATGGATCTGTAAAAAGAACAAGCAACAGTTATAAAACATAACTTCCAGCCAACCAAAAGGAAGAAACACAATTGTCTAAATCAACTGGCAGTAGAATGGTTGAACAAGATGTACAATAAACAGAAAGACTTCCAGGAGAACTACAACGCAGACAAGAATGCCATCATATTGGGAGAACTAGACTCTAGATAGAGGAGATTTTGAAAAAAAACAAAAAAAACTGCTGATAATTCGTCTTATTCTTCACCTTTTTATGGACAAGTTCAATCCAAGCACACTTGAATATTCACCTATTTCTAAACATTGAGGCACAATAGCAAAGGAAATATACAGGCACATAATCTAAGAGCTATGTTATATTCATGTACCTACAGAATTAACAAAATCTATGCTAGACAATCTTTCATATACATAAGCGAAAATAATGAGAATAATAATGAAAATTCATTAGAGGGATAAACAAATCAGAATAATGAGAATAATAAACAAAGAGATCTAGCCAATCAACTGAAAGATATTAAAAAGAAGCTATACTAAAGAATTTGTTGCTTACCAAATCAGCTCTCCTCTCCTCCAATGTTAGATCTTCTTTGAAAACCTCCGGTGACAAACCATACAGACCAGGATTTCGTAACATGCGGATGTACAAGTAAGTGTATCCAATCCAATTGCAGGCTTCTTTGGCATTTTGAACGGTTCCAAGCACGATTTCTGCATTCAACTGATCGGCCAGTTTGGACACGAATTGACTCTCAATAGGCAGTTGGTGATTCATTAAAGAGAGGTAGTACTGAAGTTCACTATGGCCAGTGATAATAATCCCTTCCCCATAAGAATCATACTGAGGTCTTCCTGCACGACCAAGCATCTG
Source organism: Acer saccharum (assembly GCA_030490815.1). Lineage (NCBI taxonomy): Eukaryota > Viridiplantae > Streptophyta > Magnoliopsida > Sapindales > Sapindaceae > Acer > Acer saccharum. Next base: position 21,382,461 of record CM059877.1, on the reverse strand, counting down.
CATAATATCCAGAGGCTAAGCTCAGTCCAAGCCCCTTTCTCAGGGTTGTAAATCTGAGTTCCTTTGATGATCACCGTGTGAGCAGGCAAATTCACCCCCCACGCAAGAGTTGCAGTGGACACCAACACCTGGACATGCCCATCAGCAAAGAGATCCTCAACAAGTTGACGATCACCCCTTGTCATCCCAGCATGATGAATTGCAAAACCATAAGGTAAAAGATCTTTTAGATCGTTGCTTTTCACCATATCTGTGTGACTTTGGAGAATCTCACGGCTCACACTGTCCTCCTTCAAGAATCTACCAAGTGTATCCTTCTCAAGTGCAGTATCTCGTATTGCACGAGCCGTTTTTGCCGTTTCCTTTCTTGAGTGGACAAAAATAAGAACTTGATGCTTTCCAGCAACAGCCATGACTTTCTCATTACACAAATCATTCATCAACTGGAACCTCTGCAGTGGCTTCTTCACAGTGATTCCAATGTATTGTTGTGAAAGTGGAACAGGTCTATAACTGTTGTCAAAGTGGAACAGGTCTATAACTGTTGTCAAAGTGAAACAACCCTTTCTTCTCTAAATTCACCCGTAAAAACAATGCCTCGTCTTCATAATTAGGCAGTGTAGCTGACAACCCAACCAATCGAATATGCTCCTTTGTGGTTTCAATTTGCCTAACAGTTCTAGCAACAATACTTTCAAGCACAGGCCCTCTATTATCATGAAGCAAATGAATTTCATCAATAATAAGAAGTTTCACAAGTTGCGTGTAGGTGCGATCACCTGATTTTCTTGTAATGATATCCCACTTCTCAGGAGTTGTCACAATTATTTGAGTTTCTTCAATTTGCTGGCGAGTGAGTGTCTGGTCACCACTTAGCTCCCTCACCTTGACATCATACACCTGCAAACGATTAGACAAGTTACCCACAACTTCAGCTACAAGAGCTTTCATGGGTGCCACATAGACTATCTTATAATCGCTATGGTTGAATGAGCCATCAGAGTTCCTATTCAATGCCAACTGCTGAAGTATGGTAAGCACTGCAACATTAGTTTTCCCTGCCCCAGTAGGAGCACAAAGGAGGATGTTATCCGGAGAATATAGTGCAGTCTCATAGACCTCACTCTGCACCCTGTTCAACTGTGTCATTCCTTTGAAAGCTGGATGCGCCCAATCAGGCAATTCAGAGATCTTTATCAACTTCTCCTTAGGATCCAATTGGTGTGGCTTCAATGCCGGCACATGAACTTCCTCATACCCCTTGCTAAGATGTCTATAAGACCCCTCAGGAAGATCACACTTCTTATTTGCCATAAAAAGACCAACCTGTTCAAAAGCTATGTTTTCCAGATCAAGCAACTGCCGTTGGCTCTGCAACCAACCACCATCAGCATCTCTATCAACAAGACCCCTCCTATCCCTATCACCATCACCAACACTTCCATCCTTCAACCGGCGAGCCTCTTCTCTAATATTCTTCTCTAGAATCTTTTGCCTTTCCTTAGCGGTAGCCCTTGTGGCATGCAACTGCTCCAAAATTGCAGCCAAATTTGGACCCAAATCCTTCATTTCATCCTCGATCTTCTTCCTCTCTTCTTGGTCTTGGGCCCTTTGCAAACGAGTACACCAAACAATCTTAAGCTGGTTACGCAACAGAAACTTAATGAGATCAAACTGTTTATAATCAAACTGTACAAACAACTTGGACTCAACTTCCCTGTCATTCCCCTCTGCAAGTATCGTAAGAACCTCTTCTGCAAGCTTCTGACATTGCTGTGGATCAATCTGTTGGTCATAAGCTTGAGAGATTTTCCTCTGCAGCCAATAAGCATCTATATCCTGAACATTTAGACTCATGCCTTCATTTGCATCACCCGAGTCATCGTCATCAATCACACCACCCATTTGCATAGCTCCACTGCCATGGTGTTCGGCTACTTCATCATCATCCTCTTCATCCTCCTGCACCATATCCAGATCACTCTCCTCATCATCCTCTTCGTTTTCCTCAAACTCAACAGCCACACCCATGTCATCATCCAGAGCATCGTCACTATTAGCAGTAGTGGCCCCAGCATCACTCGCATCTTGGAAATCAGTAATAAGCTTCCCCATGGCAACAAGCTGATCAAAAACATTGTTCGGAATCGGGTTCAACAACTTCTCAATCTCTTTCTTCTTATCAGGGTTTTTAAAAACATCGTTCTTGAGAACAGCCAAAATCTCATCTGCAGCAGCGCTAACTATATTCAAAGGCTGTCCGCCCAACTGCTGTTGAATGACACTCAGCATAGCTTCATATGTAGCCCTGGTCTCCTTGGTCTTGGGCTGATAAAGACCCTCCTCAGTGGAAGTAAGCACACTCTCTTCACGAAGACGGCGCCTCTTGGTGGGACAAGCAGGGAGAGGCTCGCCAAGCATATCTCGCTCCTTCTTCTTCTTCTTGGATTACTTCAGCTTCTCGTCCAACTCAGGCGGCCTGCCCCTGTAAGCACGGTCACCGAAGCTTCTGGCTTCAATCTTTCCCCATAGAGACTCAGGCTCACCAGTAGGTTCATGCGTATCACGGGGACGAGAGTCGGTGGTGAGAACCAGACTGGAGTTCGCTCTGTACTCGTATTGTTTGAATCGCGCGTGCGCCTCCGCACCACCACCCAGATGTGCCATTGTGTTCAAGCACGAGTCAAATCAAATCGAACCCTAATTCGAAAACAACTAGTTAGGGATTCAACGAAACAAAAAAAAACAAAAAAAAAAAAACCTACTAAACCCTAACTATTCGATACATTATGCAATGAAAGAGAAAACTGAAAGAATCAGAAAACCAAAAGAAAAATCAACTTACAGGAGTTTTGAGGACTTGTTGTCTCGTCAACGAGTCGCGAGTTTTGGCCGAAGGATTATATAGCGAAACCACAGACACACTTACACTACACCGCACCGCCTCAATGCTAAACGGCGGCCAAATTATGGGAACAAAATTGAAGGGCGCCTATTGTTCTGATATAAATCTTAAGACGACGGCGTTTAGATCCCTGAATGGAACGGCATCGTTTACATTTATAGCATGCATGAGCTGGTCCGAATTGGGCCCAAACCAAGCCCATTGTTACTACCCACAGCCCCTTAAGACAAGAATCTCCATCAGTTCACGTTTTTAAATCCTTGCTCCACCAGACTTCATGGAAAATCTTAACTAGGAGGGTGTATTCAATTAGGATTCTTAAGGACATTTAAAGACATTTTTAAGTGACTGATTTTCATGGATTTTTAAGTATTTTTACGGACTTTTATAAATCCACATGGATTTTCATTGATTTGTTTAGACATCTCTCTCAGACTTTTATGGATTTGTTTAGACATCTATCTCAAATTGTTATGGATTTGTTTAGACATCCATGGACTTTCATGAATTTGTTATCTCTTACTTCTATTATAAATGGAGAAGAGTGACGATATTTGCACCTCTTAAAAGCTGTATGTACACCCCTCTGGTAAGTCCAATCAACGTTTTTATTATTTAAAATTTTGTTATTGAATTTATTGTTTTCAAAAAAAAAAAAAAAAAAAAAAAATTCTAACTCTTAATGTTGAATTTTATTTAATTTTTTTGTAGGACACATATCCACCATGGCTTGCCTTCACTTTCTAAGCAAATTGCCAACAGAAAAAAAAAACTAGCTCATGGCCGAAATAATAAGAAAATCATTTGTGTGTGTGTGTGTGTGTGTGTGTGTGTGTGTGTGTGTGATTACATATAAAAACAATATTAATAATAATTATGACATCTCCCTCGTTTTATGTTTTGGTTTGCTACTGATCAAATAAACTATGATTTAATTATATAAGATTTCAAATTAAATACATAAATTACATCAAGATGAGTTGGGGTTTGAGTTAATTTTATTTTAAAGTGGTATATTAAAATAATAAAAGAAGATAAAAAATAAAAATAAAATAAAGGTAAGTTAAATGCATAGAACCTGTATAAAAGGCAAAACAGAGACAAATAAAAAAAAAAAATCAACGTTTTTGCTTGTATGTGTTGCCACTTGCCAGTGTGTGTAACTCACAGGAAAAAAAAAAGGCGCTAATCGTGGTAGTGGAATTTGCTTTGGTTTTTTTTTTTTTTTTTTTTTTTTTTTGGGTGTTGTTGGGTAAGATTGCAGTCAAAAAATTAGCAAGGGAAGATCATCGATCATGATTATTTGAGCAGAGAAGAAGTGAGAAGAAGTGAGAAGAAGCAACACGTTTCTGTTTTGAGAGAGAGAGAGAGAGAGAGAGAGAGAGAGCAAAGTCCACCAAAATCTTTGGGGAGAAGGTCGGACATGTTATAACATTTGATATTTATATCTCCCACTATCAAGTCCACCAAAATCTACCAAAATCCATGACCTAAGAAAATCCTTTAAAATCTAGTCCTAATTGAATACACCTTGATTCTTGTAGACATTTTTAAAGTCTCAATTCAATACACCCAGATTTGGAAGGATTCTTTAAAAGTCCATAGAAATCCTAATCGAATACCACTGGATTAATATAGACTCTTTTAAAGTCTTTAAATGTCCTAATTGAATACACCAGAATTTATAATTGTCTTTAAATGTCCCAAAAAATCCTAATTGAATACACCCCCCTAAAATCCCTAATTTTATTCTCTATCTTTCACCATCAGATCCAAACTCATCAATCTTATTCTCTATATCTCACCACCATCAACCACCCCAAAGCCAAGAAAGAAGAAGAAGAAGAGAGAGATCTGGTCGTCGTCATCGTCGTGGCGCTTCCGTTCGTCGTCGCTTATAGTCATCGCCTCCATCGTCGTCGAATTGATTTGGATTTCATGGATGTTGGTGAATCGGTTGTTTGGGGGTTTGTATTTGGGCCTTTGTTCGTTGCAAAGAAGAGTGGTCATGGGTATTTGGTTGGTGGTGTTGATGGGGTGCCATGAAGAAGATGGTGGAGATGGATTTTGTATTTGGGTTTTTGTTTGTTTCAAAGAATTCGATGGGCATTTGGTGTCGTGAAGAAGATGAAGATGGAGGTGGGTGAGAGATAGGGATATTCTGTACTTGGGTTTTTGTTTTTTAGTTTTGTAAATTGTTTTTGTATATTTTATTAATTATTTTAATATTATTTAATTATTTTAATATTATTTAATTATTTTAAAATTTAATTATTATTTAATTTTTTGATAATAATAATAATTATTTAATTTAATAATATTTATTTGTTTTTTTAAATTAGTTTTAAATTACTATTATACCCTTTTGTTATATAAGATTATAGAACATCTAATGTTAATTTACCTTTTTACCCTCGTTATCGTTGACTTGACAGAACCCTAACAGAATTGAACGGTAGGGACTAAAATAAGTATTGTCAAGGAAAGGATGGACTAAAATTTACAATATGAAAAAACCGTGGACTAAACGCAGATTAAGGCAAACTATAGGGATTGAAATACGATTTTCCATATATATAGAGAAAGAGAAAGAGAGAGAGAGAACTTTTCAAATGAGTACTTCCTTACTTTAATACATTGAACACAATTAATAAAATTTCTTGAAATTTATTGTATTTTGATGATAAATTTTGCATATGTCATAATAAAATTAAAATGTACACCTAGCAAAAATTTGAGAATTTTTTGGATTCAAGAATTATATTTTTCCAATATTTTGCTATTTTTTAAAAATGTTTTATTTGTAATAATTTTTAGAAAAAAAAATTTTTATCTTTAATAAAGCCGGAAAAAATAGTTCTTATACCTAAAAAATTTTCAATTCTTTTTTTCACAAGTGCATTGCATTCTTTGTATCATCCATACAAAAAAAACAAAATTAAAAAAAAAAAAAAATCACTTCAAAATCAAATAAATGCCATTAAATTTTACCAAAGGTGATATATATTGAAAAAAACCAAACAAAGGATCTATTTTAGATTTTCGACCGGGGACTCTAAAAAGTCAGGACCGCCCTTAGGTAAACCCCTCACACCTATCACCAAGAGGTGGTGGGTTTGAGTTATTCCCCCTCTCCTAATCCCAAAATATTGTAATAGTTAAAAAAAAAAAAATTATTTTTTAAAAAAGTTATATTTACTATTTAGGTTTTTTTTTTTTGGTTTACACCATCCGGTTACCGGGTGGGGCGGATCCGCCATACGGTGCAATCAGCCCAGACCACACCCCGACTAATCAGGACTCGCACCGGGTCGGCCCACTAAGGGGTAAAGTGCTCCCAATATGTGTAGCTCCGTTCATAAGGAGAGTTGAACCCACGACCTTGCTTAAGGGATGAGAATGCCGAACCACTCACACCAACACATGATTGGTTATTTAGGTTTCTTTTTTAATATTACTATTCAGGTTTCAAAAACCGAAAATGGGCCTATAAACCAAACCGATATTGACCCATACTAAAATGGAATTTAGAGCCCATTTGAAGCTCAACAAAGATCATTTATAACCATTAAATACATACTAAAGAAAAACAAAGAGTAAAAAGACCTGTGTGCTAGATTATGGTGTGGGGACAGTCCGAATGGTAGGAAGATGCATTGGTGCAGTTGGGCTCGTTTATGTGAAACAAAAAGGAAGTGAGGCTTGGGATTTGTCAATTTTAAACAACCCCTTACTACCAAATTCGTTGGCGGCAAGAATTTAAAGGGCAAGTACTCTCATACGGATGACCCCTTCTGTGAGCTTAATAAAAGCAAGCTTCAATGACGAGGATTCGATGAGCTTAAAAAAGGTTTATGATTCGTGTGCGTTTGGAAAGGTTGTGGGCAATGACAAGAGGCCGAATTTCTTTGACTTCATTTTTTCTTGCAAAGACCGGTTGAATGAGAATGATCTGCACCTGCTCTATGTGGTGGTGTGGAGAAACTGGTTTCACAGGAATCAGGTCATGAATGGGAAGGTTGCCTTGAATTTGGCTGACACAGTTAGCTGGTCCAGCACTTATATGTAAATTCTAATCGCAGTGAGGAGGCAAGTAATGTACAGCATAAATTGGTTCGGTGGTTCCCTCTCATACCAGGTATGTGGGTGGATGTATGTATTGTGATATATTCGCTTGTCAAAAGACTTTGTGATGGCTTGTAGCTCTCTACAGATTCAGGCTACCTATACGGCTCAAGTGAAGAAAGCTATATCTAACTACAGAAGAATCATTTTTGCTCTTGAAACTGGCTTGGCCCTAAATTGAAATTGAGTCGTATGAGGCCGTGTGGTTGTCGGGTGGATTGGTGAGTCTAGGGCCTCTAGGCAGTTTGATTCTGAGGTGGTCTAGTCATTGATGCTATTTGATTGGCCGTACACCAACGTTCTTGCTATAATGTTAATTATGTTTCTATGAGGGCAAACTTTGTCGCTCATAATTTAGCTAAGCTTGCTTTGTCCATTGACGAGGACCGACTCTGGCTGGAGGATGCTCTTTTTTGTGTTAGGAAAATTCTGTTGGAAGATTTTCCTGGCTGTGTGTAGTGTTTGTTTCCATTATAAAGTTCTTGTCAAAAAAAAAAAAAAAAAAAAATAGCAAACACTAAAATAACTTTGATGAAGAACAAAAACAAAATCAAATTAAAAATAGAATAACTACTTTAGAAAATTTTAGAACAATTAATAGAACCCGGAAAGAAATGATTCTTCAAACTATGTTGCCTTCAAAGAACTAATATTATCAATATTCAACTTTCAAGGAAGTGAGAGAGTGAATTTAGAGTAAGTTAATTGAAAACATATAGCATTGGTGAGTAAAAAAACTAGTACAGAAAAATATATAAATAAGAATAAGATTGCTAACAACCACGTTAAATTATGTAGTTTATAATTAACATGTTTTGGAATTAGGAAATTAATCATTAAATGAATAATTTATTCTTACTTTGTTATTAAATCGATATTAAAAAGGTTTTTGTTTTTTAATAATTATGAAAGTATCTAGAGTTTTTTTTTTTTTTTGGAACAATGAACAATTAAATTGTAAATAAAAAATAATAATTTTTTCAGATAATAAAAGAATACACCAAATTGTATTTAAAAAAAAAATGATTTTATAATATAATCTATCTAAGATTTTAAATAAAACAAGCCTGTAAATGACTTTAAAAAAGGTCTACCATGCACATATAATTTTTTTTTTAAAAAAAGGCTCACAAATGGAAACCCAACCCATAAATAAATTTAAAAATGGACCACTATACATATATAATTTTTTTTTTTTTTTTTAAAGGCCCACCAATAGAAACTCATTTATCATTCTTAAAACAACATAGGATCAAGGGTGACGGTGGATTGAATCCTAACAACACTCGTGTTTGTCATAAATAACCATCTTTTATATTTCTAAAAAAAAACTCAATACTCTCTTTATAAGAAAATTCAAAAGTCGTTGTTTCGAAGGTAATTAAATCAATAAACTTCATTTTTTTTTTTCTTTTTTGAAAACTTGTAAGTTTAATTAGTACTTTTGTTGCTAAAAATGTGAAACGAGTAAGGTTTAAATGATATATTCTTTGATGCAATTATAAAAATTTTATTTTGGTAACTTTTTTTTGTTGTTGCTATTTTTTTGTGTTATAGTCTTGAGTTTGAATTATTATATTGATTTTTATAAGTATTTACTAGAGAAAAAAAAAATCAAGTAAACATACATAGAGTATTGAAGGCTTCATATTTTATAGTTCGCCTTGGGCTGCGAAAATCTCAAGACCGGCCTTGGTGACGCATCAACATTTGTCTTGAATATGGATCCACTTTGGTAAAATAATAATAAGAGTGGCGATATTTATACCCTTAAAAAATTGTATCTACACCCCAAATTAGCATCTTTTTGAAAATCCAATATTATCCTTTAATAAAATACTAAAAAATTAAATAGTTTATAAGTACATCCATAAATTATTAATTAGTTTCCTAATTTTTAATTTTAAGGTCAAATGATCTTTCTAGAACCAAAACACAAATACGAGCATGAAGGGAAATCATCAAACAAAACAGGTCATATGCCTTTAAAAAAAAAAAAGAAAAAAAAAAAAGGTCATGATCCAACTCCTTAATAGCTCATAACTATAGAATGAATTATCGAGTTATCCAGAACAAGTAAAATTGTTTGAATTTTTTTTTTTTTGGATATTTAATTTCATTTATCTACAATATTTTATTTAAGTTTACTTAATTAGTTTAATTTTTTTTTTGGATACATATTCAATATTTTTTTAAGTATATATATAAGCACTGATCAAGTGCACTCCATATCTTGCATTATCTTCTTTTTCGTTATTTGTATCTCCCTTGTAAACAAAATTTTCTCAAAATTCAACTCATTTTGGTATACTTTATGTATTTAGGGAATTAGAAATTATTTATTTGAACAAAAAGAAATAAACTAAGGGTATTTTTGACATTAAGTGAGGTTTCCTTACCAACTAAAGAATTTTTAAATATTTTGATGAGGTGTACTTCCGAAAGGGGTGTAGATACAGATTTTGAGGAGTGTAAACAATTACGTAGATGCAATTACGTAATTGTTAACTCTATTTATATAAATTACTTTTTATATTTTTTTTTTCTCACCAAAAGGGCAAAAATCTAAAATTAGTTTATAAAATATGAAACGAACTTGAGACTACCAAGTACAATATAAAAAATAATATTTTATTATTGGATACAATGATGGACAGAACGGGAATGGATATCCCCAAATCCGCTACACCTACTTAGAAATGGGGATGTAGATATAAATTTCAAACGGACACGAGATGGAGATTGCCAATCAGTTCTATTGTCATCCCTACTATTAGTAGATACTATCACACTCATTTTCTTAATTAATTTTAAAAGCCTACTTCTTCAGTTGTTTGCATATTATATCTATATTTTATCTATTAAATTAATTACATTTAACAATAAATAAGAATAAACATATCAAAAAGGACAATTCCCATTTATCATTTTTTTTCTTATCATGACATTTAGTTAATTAAGTATATTCTAACAATGACTTTTTTTTAGTCTCCAAAGTTACATATAGATCAACTGTTTATTTATTTATTTAATTTTTTTTTTTAATTTTTTTTTTTGGCTACAAATTATAATAGAATAATATTTGTCTCTTAAAGCAATAAAATGATCATTCTAACATCTCAGGAAATGCAATTTTGAGATGGACGTTCTGATGGATATATCACTTCAACTTCTATCTGAACAGACCCCTCATTTCATACTTGAATTACAAACAAAAGTAAATTAGAAGGAATCCAAAATATTAAATTCAATATCTCTCCTTGAAACTTAATTTCAATAATCTAAAAATCAAATTATAAACTTTTGCAAACTTGGATCATTAATTACTACAAAATAAACTCATTACACGACATTTAAGTTTATACTTGTTCTGTTCAACTCCAATTGCGAAATAGAAAGCACAAAGAAAACACCTATTTTCTACTATCATATCCTATGTGAACCTTAAGTTTATTTTGGAGATGATGGAGTACTGTAGGGCCAAGTTGCCACACTACATGGTGATTAAGACTCTGGTTTTCAAGGAGGAGCTGCCCAAGACCTCGATCCATTGGGAAAATTAAGAAGTTTCGATGCATCGTAGCTAATTTTATGTCACGAGTGATGTGCCTCTTATGTAATTGATGAAGTTCTTAAAATGTATTAATACTACTCTTGTATTGAAGCTTCGAGAAATATCTAATAAGGAGAAAATAATTTTTTTTTCGAGAATTATTTCGGTGAGAAAACAATGCAGTGCCAGTATTTCAATTTTTCTACAAATAGAATAACATTATTTCGGTAGAGTAGAGTATTTTAAGTAGATACATGAAAAAACATTTAGATAGGTAGAACCATTAAAGTCATATATATATATATATATATATATATATAAACCCGGAAAAGCAAAGAATTTATTTTATTTTATTATTCTATAAGTTGTGGAAGATGTGAGAGAGCTGATGATCACTGAAATCCAAAAGTCATGTCAAAATCCTAAGATAATAATTCTTCTACATTGAAAATCATGTGTGTTTTGTGATCTTCGTGATCTAGGTTTTTTTTTTTTTTTGAAGTTTTCGATGATTAGAAAACCTCTTTGCACCTTCCAGGAAATTGTGTTATGGGTCCTTAATTTGCTCTGTCGTTTCTGTTTTTCCACTTTTTGCTTATCATCCTCAACAGTCAACAGTGATCAACACAGAAAGAAAAAATAAAATAAATAAACGTGATGGAAGGAAAAGTGATTTTTCACATATTTTTTGTCCTCAGTCCTGACTCTTGAACGTGATTGATTTTGAGAAGCTTGACTCACAATTCACGCAAACATGTCCGATGGTTGATGCATTTGTGATGCTACAGCCTTAATGTCCACAAAATTTAGTTTAATAACAAAATGAGGTTGGTTCGTGGTAAACCCCTTACCCTTACACCATAAGGTTGTGGGTTCGAGTCCTCTCACATTTTCAAAAAAAAAAAAAACCCTGAATTTATGTAATAAAATAATACTTAAAATAAAAAATTGTTTGTTTATTTTTAGGGAATTTTAATTTGGCTCTCTAAATTTAACCTACATCAGTACACATCACGTAACTCACAAGGAAATTACTGCTAATACAAGGAAATATGGCAAGCTACGTACTTTGCTTTTATTTCTAGTAATACAAGGAACTGGGTGATGAAAAATCATTAAGATTATCAGTGCCTAGCTATATCACACGGACAATCTTTCCATTTGATGCATATCTTCAGCTTTATAAATATGAACTAGGAATGGACTAGTCTTACTCAAAGCAAGACGTCTCCCTCCGTTGCCGTAATAAATCCCAACATCGCTGCATAAACTCACACAAGTCTCGCACACTGCAGAAGGACAGTACTGGATCTTGTATGTGTAACAATCAACCTTCTCAAACTTGAACCAACTTTCCAATGTCTGAGCTCCAGGGTTTCCTACTGCTCCATTAGTCGTTATAAACCATTGTCCTGTTGATTGATCATAACTATCAACTTTCCACACTTTTGGTTCGCCACAGATCATGATTTGTGGTTTGGCAAATATGATGTTCAAATCAATTGATTGGGGCACACAATTTTCTTCTTCAACGGTGTTGTTAACCGGTGAAAACATAAATGGTAGACCCCACATCAAATCAGAGCCTAATTGGACTACGTCGAGAGGACAGGGCCCGTTTCTACCATCACCTAGAGTAAGCCCGCCACCGCCATCTCCTCGGATTGCAGAAACGATTCGATAAGTAGTGTTTGTTCTAACCTGTTAGAGAAACCGGACATGTGATGAATCCAAAAGAAAATGAGATTAATCCATTAAAATATATATAATAAGAAAATATACGGTATAGTAGTGCTAGATAGTCTTTTGGATTGTAAGGTTATTCAAGAATATATACACCACAACATGTAAAAATACAACAAAGTATAAAAAATTTAACATAACCTTGTCGCCATTGATGTCAAACAACGGCTGATCGGAAGCCGCCACCAACAATGGCTTTGTGATGAAGGCTAAGAAAAGGAAGGAGAATGCTAGGGAGGAAGCAGTCTTCATTGTTACGCTATTTGCAATTGATGTGTGTGGAAAACGAATGCACAAGAGGTTGAATTTATAGGACCTTGAGGTTGTACATGTTGTGTATAATTAAATTCATTTAACATCTACCACATGAAAAATGTGTCTATAATTTTGTAGCTTTTAGTTGTTTTAATTTAAAAAATTACAAAAGTACATTTGGGAATTAAATCAATTAATTGATTGTTATGGTATACAGGACGTGCCCCTGCAAACTGCTTCAATTAATTGATTATGTAAAAATTTAAAAAAAAAAAAAGAAAAAAACCCACTAATCTTTTTTTTCATAAAAAGATTCATTAGAAAAAAAATCAAAAATAAATTTCTTAAATTTTTTTTTATCTTCAACCGTCCAATCATTGTGAAGACGTCTTCTATTAAAAAAAACGGAAAATTTGGTTTTAACTTTTGACAGAATGTTTTTGACGGAGATGATGGATCATCTCATCTCCACCACAATTTTTCCGTTTATTATATATAAATAATAATAATAATTAAATCTTGAACCGTCCATCAAATTAATGATAGATGGCTGGAGATATAAAATATTGTTTTTTGTTAATAGGAATAGTTTTTTTTAGATTTTTTTTAAAAGATAACTTTATAAAATAAAATAAAAAATTAGAAACTCGTTTTTTATTTTATTTTATATAATTTAGTTTTAATTCACAATTGGATGGACACTAGTGTAGCGTCTCACTAAATAGGCGACAACTAAGGTAAGTTTCCCTATGGATACCCATTTCCGTCACATTATTCTCCTATAATGGCAATTGAATTGAATTAACACCATTATGATTTATGGATCAGGGGTCTACCAGGATCCAGTAAGATTGAGTTCTACAAACATGTCTCGTATCGTAATTTCCACTTTACGTAACATGTCTCAAAATGTTATTAACACTATCTGGTTGTACTTTGGGTGTGGCTTCTGTGGTTAGACTCTATATAAAAAGAGTGAGTTGAATCATATTTTTTACCCTCTGTATTTAGACTTATATGCCCTCTCGTTTTCAATATTTTCTAACCAATTGTGAATATTTTATCTGGTAGCAGGGTGAATATGTAATTTACAAATTCAAAATTATTTTACTAATTTTACAACAGTAAAAAGACAGGAAAGACCTTGACATGTTTAAAAATTATATGAAACCTATACAATATAACTGAAAATAAAGGCTAACGATGTCATTTTATGTTTACAATTAGGGTTCTTTCACAAATTGGAAATGGATCTTTCTGTAATTGGACCGATAAACAAAATTTAAAGAGATTAGAAAAGTTGACACCATCAGCTTTGTTTGACGATTAGGGGTTGTTGGGGAGAGGTTTGCAATGAAAAAGGCAAATCGTTCTTATCTTCTTCCACATTCTTACCAACTAAACTGAAGGGGATCATTATGAAGAAATAAAAAGGCAGTATATAAATAAATATTAGGTAGGTTGAAAGAAGAATTAGTTTGGTTGAAAGAAGAAGAAATAGGGAAATAAAAGAGAGAAATACTGAGCTTCAGCTGGAGGTCTGTGCTTCAAATCAAGGTATTTTTATTTTCCGCTGTGGTGCATTATTTTGTTAAGATATAGATATAATTCCAAAAAATTACAGTCTTTCTGATACAAAATGACAGATAATAGGCAAACAAAAGAAAATCTAAAAATAGAGAGCCCAGAATTTGAGTCTAGGATGTACAGCCAAGAAAGGACACATAATTGAACTTGTAGGAGGAAACCCAAAACTTCATAATAAAAGATGTAGAGAAAATAAATATAAAACCTTGAAAAAAATAACCAAATTAATTTACGAGCCAAAAAAGGAGAGAATCAGAGGAAGAACTCAAATTTTCTCGAGAAAATGAAGAGAAATTTTTGTTTTTTAAAAAAAAAAAAAATTAATTTAATTTTTCCATCAGAGATGATCGTCTTCAAAATGATTGCAGCGATGAAAAAACGTAGAAAAACAGACGGAATTCATGGATCTGAAAAAAATCTAACATTTCCATAAATGGAAAACTAATAACTACATCGACAAGCTAATCATACAATAGTAAGATGAAGAGGATGAGAAAAAATTGAAACCTATACAGAGACACAAAGACACTGTTAGAACAAGACTGTGTGTTTGTTTCTTCATGAGAGTTTAACTCAGTGAAGCTCAAAAACTCTATTTTTTAGTTTTAAGTGATTAACCAAGGTTATTTATGTAACCGTGGTTAAGTCAAGTCCATTAAACCATGGTTTTTCAGATCAACGGTCGCTGTTCTTCTGATGGAAAGATTGAGGGAATCTTGACCGTCGAGTGGGGTAACATGCATGTACAGAAATGAATACCTCTTTATCTTGTACATCTAGAAAACAAACAAATATCATTGTCTTGTGTATACTGTATATGATGATTGTGCTCTTTTTATACTCTAATGGTTGTTGTGAGGGTTTTGAAAATGAAAACAAGGATTCAAGTTTTGAGCAATTTGGAAATGGGTGTTTATATGAATTTCACAATATTGTTTTTTGTTGCTGGGCAGCTTCTTCATTCTGCTTTCGGCGTTTCCTCTTTGTCTGCTTCCTTGTTGTTTTCTTCCTTGGGCTCTTGTCCCTTTTTGTCTTTGCTTTTAGCAATAAAACTTGTTGTTGGTTAAAAAAAAAATCACAATAATGTAGTATTTCCTATTTTCGTAGCTCTAGCAAACACTCATAGCTAGCTTGCTGGAATGAAAATATTTACTATTTTTCAAATAATGGCAGACAAGGTAGAGCTTTTCAGTGGGAAATGTGGTTTGGGTGCATACAGAGGATTGGTCACCCACGAATAAATTTTGTGGTTCTGGAAGATCCAAAGCTGCTTTTACAGATGGTGCAAGAGAGACTTGCTGGTCGGGGTGTTCGATGATTATGGTATTTTATTGCCCTATTTATTTATGAAGCACATGCTCCAAACCTAGTTTTCATAAAAAGATTCATTAGAAAAAAATCAAAAATAAATTTCTTAAATTTTTTTACCTTCAACCGTCCAATCATTGTGAAGACAGTCTTCTATTAAAAAAAAAAAACGGAAAATTTGGTTTTAACTTTTGACAGAAATTTTTTGACGGAGATGATGGATCATCTCATCTCCGCCACAATTTTTCCGTTTATTATATATAAATAATAATAATAATTAAATCTTGAACCGTCCATCAAATTAATGATAGATGACTGAAGATATAATCACTCTACCGTCCATAAAAAAAAAAAAAAAAAAAAAAAAAAAAATCTTGTACGGATTGTAATCACTCTCAATTTTTTTAAAAAGAAATTTAATATCGTCTATCGTCCATAAGATTGATACAAGCAAGTATGGGTGACAATCGTGTACTATACTAGCTACATTAGAGCATATTAACACTGTTTTTAAACTGACACCATTATGGATCAAGAATTTACCGGGATCTAGCAAGATTGGGTTAAAAAATTTTTTTTTTTAAAAATTAATCACTCTCTCAAATTTTTTTAAAAACAAATGTAATATCGTCCATCGCCATAAGATTGATGCAAGCATGGGTGACAATCGTGTACTATACTAGCTACATTAGAGTGTATTAACACTTTTTAAAAAATTAAAATTAAAATTAATGCCATTATGGATCAGGGGTCTGCCAGAATCTAGTGAGATTGGGTTCTACAAACATGTCTCATAACGTAATTTCCACTTTAGGTAACATCTCAAAACGTTATTAACACATTTCTGTTATCTCGTTGCATGTGCTTTGGGTGTCGCTTCTGTGGTTTGGCCTCTTGACCGCTGTTTTTGTAGGTTTTTTATGGGTGTTTTTGTGCCTTTACTACTGGAACATAGTATAGGATGCACCATGCATTCCCGTTGTGATTTTGCCACATACCGGTTGCAAACAAGATATTCTCTAATTTACTTACGGGCTGAAAATTTAGCTGAAGAGGTTGACACACGTGATTACATTTTCTTCAATGTATGTATATAACTTCTGGGAACAGCTTCCTCTAATTAAGGAAGTTGTTCATATATGGCCCATCACTAATCAATTTAAATTTGTACATTAATCTCATAATCTGAGCAATATTTGAGTTGTGTAAATACTATAATGTGATCTCTTTCTGGCTGCCCTATACCTATATATCTGGTTTTAATACAAAATATAGTTCAATTTTTACCTCAAACCTTTTGTTATCTACATTTATTTTAAAAAAATTCTGCCAATAACAAATTCCTTAGGGGTAAATGTTTCCATAAACCCGGTTAATTTATGAATTAAGTGTTGGAACAGTACTCACAAATAAATAAGTAAAAAAGTGCAGCCCCAACAGCTACTTTTTTTTTTTTTTTTTTTTTTTTTTGACAGCTCGTAGAGCACATAAACAGAAAAACAACCCCAAGGCCAGGGAAGAAAACAAGAAGGAAAACTTCCTTTTGCAAACAATTTAATACCAATTGTTATTTGAGGTTGATCCACTTGCAGTTACCTAGATCTATGCGTTAGCTTGAATTCTTCATAAGTGAAGCAATTAGATAAGTCAACAAAAAAATAAATCAAATGGAAGCAAGCTATATATATATATACACGGTCTCGTTCACATCAATGCGTACTGATATAAATATATAAGCACATTGAATATGAGCCACTCATTATGGAGAAGTTTTTGACAAGTGCATACACACTAAGTCAAAGCATGGAAAATGAGTGATTCACATTCAATATTCTCATATATTTACATCGGTGCGTATTGAATTGAACATATATATATATTGGTTCTCTAGTAAGGACGTACTAAAATTATAAGTTCAGGACGTCCAACCATAGCCATATATTCATATTAGGTGTGGGTATTTGTTAATGTGATGTTATGGGCCCATTGTGAATATGTGGCTGTTGTTGGACGTTTTAAAATTATAGAGTCAGGACGGTTCTAATTAGAGAAGTATTATATATATATATATATATATATATATATATATATATATATGTTCAAGCCAG
The DNA here is from genome assembly GCA_030490815.1 of Acer saccharum. Lineage (NCBI taxonomy): Eukaryota > Viridiplantae > Streptophyta > Magnoliopsida > Sapindales > Sapindaceae > Acer > Acer saccharum. The sequence goes on along the minus strand of CM059877.1, from coordinate 21,364,877 downwards.
TACGTACTGATGTAAATATATAAGGACATTGAATACCCTTCAGGTCGACCTGATCAAATGTACAAATTGCTTAATCGACCTGAAGCAGCAGCAGCAATAACTAGAATTATTGTGGGGTCCAATCAACATATATGTACAGTCTTTCTATTATTAGTTCAAATTGATATAAAATATATCAGTTTCTTGCATGTGGATCATTAGATTTAAAAGATGTTTTGACAAGTGCATGCAGTCAAGATAAAGTATTTTTAAATCCAATAGCCAACATCTAAGGAACTGATATATCTTTTATCAGTTCAAACTGATAATAGAAAATCTGATATATATATTCCTTATCATTCATTACTGCTATAGAACATAGCTCTATCTAACCCTGATAAAAAAAGATGTGGGCCAGACGGGCCCACCAATCTTTAAATGCAACTACTAACTCATAAACTCAACTGGGTACTGTTTATAGAGAATACTTTTCAAAGCTGGCACGTGGACAGTCATAATAGGATCCAGTTATTGAGTGGGCCCCGTATACGATAGGGTGTTGATACGGGCAACCAACAAGATCATCAATTCATTATTCATCAGACAGTAGTGAGTGAGTGAGTGAGTGATGATCATTGTCCTTTATGGGGACTTAATATGACTTATCCCAACAATTTTTATGAGAAACGTCGCAGAGATTTCTCCTTTTTTTTTTTTTTCCCTCATCACATGTTTATATATATATATATATATATATATATACACAGTGATGAATTCCAAATATACACCTTTAATTGATATATATTTTTTAATTAATTAATACCCATATATATTGGAATCCTGAACAAACAAAAAAATGTAAGGGTTTAAATAAATGGAAGAATTTAAAATTAAAAAAAATTGAAAATTTAATGTCTCTCTTATAAGTTATAACTATTATATAGTTGCATGTGGGTCATTGCCGTAGAGTGGAGTATTTTAAGTATGAAATATGAGCCTCGTAATTACCCAAATTTCCCTTACTAGTTACTAATGTCTTTATAAATATTTATATTTTTCGAATGTCTTAAAATTACCCCAAATTTTATAAATAGATAGAGTAGAGTATTTTAAGTAGTTCTATGAATATATACATATGGATAGAATCGCATTATTATATAAAATATGTGTTTCGTAGATTTTTGCCCAAATTTCTCTTACTAACCCCTTTTAAAAGTTTATATTTTACAAATGTATTATAATTACCCCAAATTTTATAAATAGGTAGTGTATTTTAAGTAGTTCCATGAAATAAAATTTGGATAGAATCGCATTCTTCTATGAAATATGCGTCTCGTAATTTTTTTCCCAATTTTCCCATAGTAACCCCTTTCAAATTAAACTTTATATTTTGCTAATGTTTTAGAACTATCCCAAATTTTATATATAGGTAGAAGATAATAATTTAAGTAGTTCCATGAAATAAAATTAAATATAATCTCATTCATCTATAAAATATGTATCTCGTAATATTTTGCACAAATTTCTCTTACTAACCCCCCTTCAAAAGTTTGTATTTTTCGAATGTCTTAGAATAACCTCAAATTTTATAAATAAGTAGAGTAGAGTATTTTAAGTAATTCCATGATTTTTTTGTTGTTGATAGAATCGCATTATTCAATAAAATATAAGCCTTGTAATATTTTACCCAAATTTCTTACTAACCCCTTTATAAATGTTTATATTTTGCGAATATCTTAGAATTACCCCAAATTTTATAAATATATAGAGTATAATATTTTAAGTAGTTCTATGAATATATTTTTAGATCGAATCTCATTCTTCTATGAAATATGCGATTTTAAATTTATTTATTTTCCCCAAATTTTCCTAACTAACCCCTTTTAAAAGTTTATATTTTACGAATTTCTCATAACTATCCCAAATTTTATAAATAGGTAGAAGAGAGTATTTTAATTAGTTCCATGAAATAAAATTAACTATAATCCCATTCTACTATGAAATATGTGTCACCTAATATTTTGCCCAAATTTCCCTTACCCCTTTTAAAAGTTTATATTTTGCGAATGTCATAGAATTATCCCAAATTTTATAAATAGGTAGAGTAGAGTATTTTAAGTAGTTCTATGAAAATATTTTTGAATAGATTATCATTCTTTTATGAAATATGCGTCTCATAAACTTTTGTCCAAATCTCCCTTACCCCTTTTAAGAGTTTATATTTTGTGAATTTCTTAGAATTACCCTAAATTTTATAAAACCAAAGTGGCTATTCTATGAAATTATCTCTTTTATAAATAGGTAAAGTAGAGTCTTTTAAGTAGTTCCATGAAATAAAATTTGGATAGAATCACATTCTTCTATGAAATATGTCTCGTAATATTTTGTGCAAATTTCCCTTACTAACCCTTTTTGAAAGTTTATATTTTGCAAATATCTTAGAAATATCCCAAATTTTATACTTAGGTATCAGAGAGTATTTTATATAGTTCCATGAAATAAAATTTTGATACAATCGCATTATTCTATGAAATATGTGCCTCGTAAACTTTCGCTCAAATAGGCAAAGTATAATATTTTAAGTAGTTTCATGAAAATATTTTTTTGGATAGAATCGCATTCTTCTATGAAATATGTGTCTTGTAAATTTTTGCCCAAAATTTCCTTATTAACCTCTTTTAAAAGTTTATATTTTGCGAATGCCTTAGAACTATCTCAAATTTTATACATAGATAGAAGATAGTACTTTATATAGTTCCATGAAATATGATTTTGATAGAATCGCGTTCTTTTATGAAACATGCGTCTAGTAAATTTTTGCCCAAATTACCCTTACTAAACCCTTTTAAAAGTTTATATTTTGCGAATGTCTTAAAACTATCCCAAATTATATAAATATGTAGAAGCAAGTATTTTAAACAGTTTTATGAAAATATATATATATATATATATATATATATATATATATAATCATATTTTGCAATGAAATATGCGACTCATAATATTTTGTCCAAATTTCCCTTTACTATACCCTTATAAATGTTTATACTTTGTGAATATCTTAAAAATAACCCCAAATTTTATTAATAGTTAGAGTGGATTATTTTAAGTAGTTCCATGTAACACAGTTTGGATAAAACACATTCTTCTATGAAATAGTGTCTCGTAATATTTTACCCATATTTTCCTTATTAACCATTTTATAAAAGTTTATATTTTGCGAGTATCTTAGAATCACCTCAAATTTTATAAATAGGTAGAGTAGATAATTTTAAATAGTTTCATTAAAAAAATATTGGGATAGAATCGCATTCTTCTATGAATTATGCATCTCATTACATTTTGACCAAATTTCCCTTACTAAGTTATCATAAACAAGTCAAGTGGATTAAGCATTGTTACCCAAAGAGAGAAGAAAAAAAATAACGCTAGGCCGTCCAAAACATACGTAATTAATTATTTTTCGGTCATATTATTAACCGTATGAATTGAAAATACTAAAATAGTCATTATTCCACTATTATGAAAATTAAACAAATTCAGAAAATAAAAATTGTGTTTTTATTTTTATTTAAAAAAAAAAAAAAAAAAAAAAAACTACATAGAAGAAGAAAGAGAGAAAAATGTATTGAATATGTGAGTGCTTTAATTTGGTTTTCTTTTAAATTTTGAGTAGCTCTATTGCTACCTAAAAAAGCGTTGTCACAAAACCCATTTTTTAATAAAAAGATTTATAACTAAAATTTCTATATCAAATTACTTAAAATGGTATGATTATTCACTTTAAATAAATAAAAAAATACACTTAATCCATCATAACCCTAATTCAAAGCCATTTATAGCTTGATTGGCCGGAATCACAATGAATATTAAAACATATTTTCAAGAGAAGTCATGAGAGATTGAAGGAGAAAACATGTTTGGTAAAAGGATGGATGGACTTCTTATTTGAATATGTGGGCCTAAGCAGTCCTTTTTCGTGAATTGGGCCTGACCCACTTCTCATAATAGAAGAAATCACGTCGTTACTTGTTACCCATGAAATGGGCTAAAATTTAACAATGGTCCCTGTTGCAAAAGCCCAAGGTGACCGAGTTCTTATTATTATTTGGACCCTTTAAAAATCGTATGTACTCCAAATCAGTATTTTTAAAATGTCGATAATATCCTTAAATTACATTATTAAAATAAATACATCCTGGACATCCTATTAATACAATATTTCTTTAAATTTGTCTTAGATTTGAGAGTTTGTGCATTTTATCTTTTTATCTAAGTAAATTATCGACACCAAATTATCAATAAATAACCTTATTGTTTGTCTTTAGATCACACGTTAACAAATAACAATACAAAACACAATAATATATATATGTAAAATGATAATTAAAAAAATTACAAATTGAATACTACATAGGTAAAAATTATAAATAATAAAATATTTTTATTTAAAAAAAATTAGGAGTGTAAATATATATTTTCAATTTTTAAGTAACTCGAGAAAATTGTAAGAAATTAAATTAATATGTGAATTTTGTATAAATATATACCTGTTGTGTTTGGTCTTAAATCTCAAAATTCTATTTTATTTTATTTTTTTCGGTTCAACTCAATATGGTTTTAGAAAATTGCAATATACATGTTGATAAATATCACATTTCATAATTCCAAATGTTATAAACTTATAATCATGTTTATATATCTAACCAAATACTACTAATAATAACAATATATAAACCATTCAAAAAGTAAGGGTGTGCAAAAACCTCCAAACCAATCCAATCCGCCTAACCCAACCCAAACTTTACGGGTTGGTTCAGTTACACATATTAATAAAAATATTAATCGGTTTGTTATTGGACAAACCGGCAAAGATTGGTTTGGTTTGGGTTACTTAAAATAAAATTCATGCAACCCAAACCAACCCATATGTATTTCCTCCACTCTTTTAGTCAATAATTCAATTATTGTCTTTATTGTCTACGGTAATTGAGTCTATTCTACCGGACTATCACAGACAATGACCATAGTCAAATTCTAAGGTAAGAGCTTGCTTCGACACTTTGTTTCTTTCACTATCTCACTTTGTTAGTACGTTGTAAGCCTATGAAATTTAACGAAAATTACTCAAAATTACTCTTTCTCCTTTTTGGTTCTAGAATCACTGACAATGGACTCAACCTTCACAATATCGATGTTGTCCATGTGTATTTCCTCCACTCTTTTAGTCAAGAATTCAATTAAATCTCCCTTAACATGAGATTCATAAGATCTCTTCATCTTCATATCAAGTCTCACATAGAAGAAGATGTCATTTCCATTGATTTTAGAAACCTGCCCACTAATGTCTATGATTGCCGCAACTTTATACGTGGTCTCCAAATGAAAAGTAATATGTCCAATGAGCTAGTTTCCTATCTGTCCTACTCCACGATCCAACATACATGCCACAGTGAGTCACTCAGTTGGGGATGACTGGCTGATGGGTGCTTGGACGAAGTCCTGGATCCTTGATACCAAAAAAAATAAATAAAAAATGTCTAATGTGCTCCTAGTGCTAAGCGAAAGAACGTCTCTTTGCCTTCACTTCAATGTTGAAGTGAAAGCAGAAGTCTTCTGAGACCCCTTACAATGATCATTTCTGAAAAATTACTGTCCAACAGTGTAGTCTCAGTCAGAGATATATCGATCACCTGACCTTCAAATGATTTTCCCTTGATGAAATCATTGACTTTGAACCGGGTTTCAAAGCCAATGAAAACCTGCGATCGCCAATTTCAGTTTCCCAGTACCCTCTACTATGGTAGTAATTAGTGCTCCTCCAACCGTCGCCACCAATACCTCCAAAAAGGAAACCTTAAAGACTTCCACCATTACTAATATCAAAAATAGAAGTGTTGCATCAACAATAATCATAACGAAGACGTTCCACTCTGCATGCTTCATTTCATAGATGACTATCATGACACATAAGAGGCTGAATACAAGTACCAATGCAGAGCAATATGCTCCATATACAAACAAGATGAAAACAAGGACATAAGTTCTAACTTGCCCATTGTTACCTCCGTCGTCTTCATTTTCATGTTCATTTTTTTACAATACCTGTAAATACTAATAGTATAATATAAATGAACATCAAGACGAATGTTGACAAAATAAACTTTGGAGTGACCTTTATCAAACGCTCAGCCTCTCTTTGAAGAACCAATACAAAAGTATCTTCAAAAATTTCAATGGTATCGAACTAGTTCGCACACCCACGTTCTACTCAATAATTCCACGTAATAATGAAGAAGCACTACAAGAAAGAAAGTTCTACTCAATACAAGTACTAATTGTTTGTACTATGGAGACGCCGTAAAAGTTGGTGAAACCAATGCAAAGCAATATGCTCCATATACAAACAAGATGAAAACAAGGACATAAGTTCTAACTTGCCCATTGTTGCCTGCGTCGTCTTCATTTTCATGTTCATTTTTTTACAATACCTGTAAATACCGATAGCATAATACAAATGAACATCAAGACTAATGTTGACAAAATAAACTTTGGAGTGACCTTCATCAAACGCTCAGCCTCTCTTTGAAGAACCAATACAAAAGCATCTTCATTTTCAATCTCTTTTCCATTTTTGAACTTTCTTTCTTGTAGTGCTTCTTCATTGTTATGTGCAATTATTGAGTAGAACGTGGGTGTGCGAACTAGTTCAATACCATTGAAATTTTTGAAGGATTTGAAGGATATAGTCCATGGCTTGGGTTTTTTATGGCATCCAAGCCTGAACAAGGTAGGGTAGCAGATGGTGAGATTCTTGATTTTGAACATTTTTTTATAAGCAAAACACTTGATTCCAGTAACAGGGTGGTACTTGACGTCGACCGTGGTGGAATAACGATAGCAATTGGAAGAATCTCCGGTTTTTTCTAGTTGCAAAAGATCACTGGCGAAGTGGTCCCCTAAATGACCATAATGAATGTATATATTACCATTACAATTACCATGGACAATAAAAACATATTCTTGTATCTGTAAATTAATTTAGTCCCTATGTTTTTTAAAAAAAATATTTGTTTTTTATGCTCTTCTTACACACAACTATATATACTCTAACATTTACATTTCCATTTTCATATTCTCATTATAGTGTATTAAACCTTTATCCATCTCTATCATAGTGAATATAATAAACTATATCCGAGTCTCGTTTTGCAGCTACATAAGTAGCCTTGTTTAAACAAATGAGACTACAACTTTGCCATTTGCCATTAATAATCTATTGGAATATTCAAATTGATCTTTTGCCATTTTGATTTGTGTATGCATATGAGAAATTACTTTTTGAAATCTTTTTCTCGGAGGTTTTTTGCAGAAAAGCATCAGAGTGGCAAACCATTTGAATATGGCAGGTTGGTGGGGATAGATTATGGACCCACTAATTGTGGGGTTGCCGTTAACAATCCTGAGTTCAGTGAATGAAAACCTTTCGGCACTATCTACATGACAAATAAGGAGCCTCCTAATAGGTTTTCCAGTAGATTTAATCATAATAACCGGGGGACAACGAGGTCTTTTAATGAATCGGCGTCGGAATTTGCAAAGATTGTATTGGATCAGAAGGCAATCGGTCTCATCATTGGCATTCCGGATAAACCCACTCCAGAGCAATTGATGGATGCTAGGTATGTTAACAGTTAGGCTGAAGTATTAAATATGATGAACACACTTAGGCATTTGAAAAGTCTTGCCAAAAGACTTTCATCTTCTTTTGCTCAATGAGTTTCGTACATTTAAACGAGCTCAGGAATATGTCGACCATAGTATCATCGAGATAAAGTTGTTGAATTTTATGGCATAGGAGGGCATGCTGCTTCTTTAACCCGTGTTCCAAAAGAGGTAGATTCTCCACCTAAACAATTTCATATTAAGAATACTTAACTAGCGTGTGTGGAAATCTAAAATGGGCAAATCTCATACGGTGACGAATGCGTAAGTTGAAGCATCAATTTTTGTTATGTATTTTAGTTTTTCCCTAGTAAATGTTTTCTTGAGCTTCAGTTACTGAAACTATCCACATTTCATTTATTTTATATCCAAACACTGAATGAATCAGGATCTATAGAGATCAAGTACCCAAGTACTATAGAGATCAAGATCACATTTTTGTTCAATTTTTCATTTTGAATTGATTAATTTTTACATAAATCAACTGCATAGTGTTGTTCTTCTGAGACATACATATATTGTAACATTTTTTTTTTTAAATTTTATTTTGATTGCAGATGTAAGTACGAGATAGGAGAGAGGACTCCAAGCTGGAGGTGACCCCCCAATGTGCCTTAATATGTATGGATTAAGCCTGGTATAAATACTAGTTAACACTCTTGAAACACTCCTAGATCTCATCGATTATTTGATAAATTTTTCCCTTTAACAATTCGTAGGTTGTTAAACAAATGATGCAGGCTAGGCAATCTGTGTAAGGGTAGTGAAGTCGCTCGATGTATGTATCCAACTTAGCACCGGCGAAACAAGAATCCAAAATATCCTTGTAAAAGAATGAACTTTTGACTTGTCTTTTGTTCCAAAACTTATACCATAGTTCATTAGCATCCCTACTAATGATTGATTACAAACATGTACTTTCTACACTTGTTTGTTTTTATTTTTTTGACATAACAGTACTTTCAACACGTATATAAAAATAAATAAATAAATAAAACATAATACTAATATAAGCCCTAACCCAAATTAAACTTGGATTAATCTAAGCTCAAACCAAAATTAAATTTGGGCTTTTCTAATTTCAAACCTAAATTAAATGTGTGATGACATTTGCTCCTTTTAAAAATCGTATGTAAGTATTTTTTTAAATCCAATAATACCTTTGAATAAAATTACTAAGTGGCCAAAATAGTTTGTATTTCCACCCACTAATAATTATTGAAGGTACCCTTAAGTAAGATTACTAAGTTACTAAGTTAGTCTAATTTTACTCAAGGGTATTTTTAAAAAAATCTAATAATACGCTTGAGTAAAATTATTAAGTAAGTCTCAATTTTTATTTTTATTTTTTAAAGGTAATATTCAATATTGAAAGAATAAAACATTACAAAGAATCAAAGATAATTGGATATCTGCCAAGACCAAATAACTAACACAAAAAAAAAAAAAGTTATCTTCCATCCAAATTAGCTCGTCTAATAGTTTTTAGTTCTTGGAACGAACAAAATATTTTGAACTGTGAGAACTTCTATGAGATTAAGAATCATCAGGCCAAGTGGATTGATCAGGTCGTTCAAGTATACTTCATCTGTTGTTGGAATTGTCCACATTCAATACATATGTAGTATTACTAAAGTGGTAAATTACTTGTCATTTTTCAAAGAGAGCTTCTTCTTACAATCCATAAATTTTCTATTCACACACCAAGTTGATTTTTTTTTTTTTTTTTATTAATGACAATTTTAACCTAAACTAAAATTACTAAACAAGAATAAAAAAAAAATAAAAATAAAAAAATTAAAGACACTCCAAACTAATTAAATTATTAAAAAAAAATATTCTCTCTCATAAATCATTAGATTAAATATTATGTATTAAACTCTCTTCCCTAAATTTGTTATTACCATATTAAACACTCTCTCCTTATTAATCTCTCTCCATTTTTTTTTTAAATATATATTATATTTCCATACTTTCTCTATAAACTTTGATCAATAGTTAAAGAAAAAAAAAATTATGAATATTTTAGTTTTTTTTACTAACAGTAATATATATATATATATTAAAAAATCAATTTATTTTTTTAAAAAAAAGATATATGAAAACTTGAATTGTTTCAACTAGATTCGATCAAACTCAGAATTTATAAGACTAATGAAAGAATTAAAGTTCTTAAAAATCAATCTTATCAGTAATTTTTTTTTTCCTTAACTGTTAGTCTTGCCTGAGAAAGAATGAAGATAGAAAATTATAGATATTTATTGCAAAAGAAAGAGTTTAATATGGTAATTAAATATTTAGGAGAGAGTATTTAATATGTAATAATTAATCTAATGAGTTAGGAGAGATAATTTCTTTTTTTAATAATTTAATTAAAAAAAAATAAAAAGGATAATCTTATAACAAAATGAAGTGTTTTTAGAATTTTTCAAAATTTAAATTTTGAGAATGAAATGTTTTTAGAAAAAAAGTGTAAAAAGAAAAAATTGGATTGTCAAAAGAAACTCTCTTTTTCAAAGAGCCCTAATTCAATCAACAAAAAGACGTTTGTATCCCTTTTCATATGTAAAATGACATATGTAGCCTTATTTATTAAGATAATTAAATTCCCCATCCCCTATTAAAAAAAAATAAATCAATTTCTCTAGTTTTTGCTCAAAAGGTCGTAATAATTTTTAGAAAAAAAATGTTTTATCTTTAAAAAGCCAGAAAAAATAGTTTTTTACCTGAAAAATAATCAATTCTTTTTTTTTTTTCACTAGTGCATTGCATTCTTTGTATCATCCATACAAAAAAATCACTTCAAAATCAAATAAATGCCATTAAATTTCATCAAAGGTGATATATATTGAAAAAAAACCAAACAAATGATTTATTTTAGATTTTCACCTTGGACCTCTAAAAAGTCAAGACCGGCCTTGGGTAAACCCTTCACACCTATCACCAAGAGGTGGTGGGTTCGAGTCATCCCCTCTCTCCTAATCCCGAAATATTGTAATAGTTAAAAAAGAAATTATTTTTTAAAAAAGTTATATTTACTATTTAGGTTTCTTTTTTAATATTACTATTTAGGTTTCAAAAACCGAAAATGGGCCTATAAACCAAACCGATATCGACCCATACTAAAATGGAATTTAGAGCCCATTTGAAGCCCAACAAATATCATTTATAATCATCGAATACATACTAAAGAAAAACAAAAGAGTAAAAAGACTTGAACAAGTGTGGATCGATTCGAGCTAGTAGCGTTTGGGGTGACAAGGCAAGAGTAGCAGAGTGAGAGAGAAAGAGAGAGTTGAAAATGGGTGGAGGAATGGAGGCTAACAAAAACAGGTTCATAGAAGAGTGGGGTTCAGCGAGAGAGAATCTGGAGCACAATTTCAGGTGGACACGCCGCAACTTTGCTCTGATTGGCATTTTCGGCATCGCTATTCCCGTCTTCGTCTACAAGGGCATCGTCAAAGAATTCGTAATTAATCAAACCTCTCTCTTTTAGATCTATTTACAATTAATTTCTGTTTATGTGTATGATTCATAGGTTTAGGAACCCTAATTGCAGTTATTTTTATGAACTTTGAAATGATATTTGATCGCCGAATAAGTAATTAAAATTTATACTATACGAGGGATCGGTGAATATTGCATCGTGCATGATCCATTGTTTACTTTAGGCAGGTAATTATGTTTCTTGACTGTAAGACTGAATATCAGCTTGGGGGTGTTGGCTGCTTGGCTTGAAGATATTAGGACGTTTATAGATTCTTTCTGCTAGTTAGTGTTGAGGCTTCAAGGACAATTTTGGTTCTTTATAGATGGTTGTCATTTTAAAAGATAGCATCAAATATACAATTAGAGACAAACCTATTTTGGGGCACAAATTCTAAGTGGGAATGGTGGGTACTTGAGATTCTGGTAGGCTTTGTGTAAGTTGTATTTCATTAGCTAGGTATAAGCACACCATGTCACTTGGATTTAAAGTAAAAAATCAACCTAACTTATTCATTAATTGAAAAATTAGGAGACATGTAGTTTTATTTGTAAAATAATGAGGTCAGAAGGAAGGTTTATTGAAAATGCGAGATTGGATCGCCAGTAGTACAGTCAATTGGCAAAACTGGTTGTGGCATGTGTTGGCCAGGAAAGTCGCATTCTTTTATGTTATTATAAGCAAAAAGACACACTCGTGTGCATGTTTGTGTTTCTGCATTCCTGTGTGTTGTCAAAAAAGTTGGCAAAATTGGTGGTGGCATGTGTTTAGCTTCAACCAGCAATGTGACTTCTCTTTTTCGTGTATTACGAGTAGCTTCTACATCTATGTGTGTTCATATATAAGTTGGTGGTTGGTTTTGGAAAATTTTGGCAAAAGTGTGGCATATAATGTATCAGAATGACAGCTTTCTTTTTTGTACTAGTAGCAAAAACAATGTGGCAGTTGTGATTGAAGAAGAGTGAGGTCCAAAGGGAAGCTTTACTGAAAATTTGATGTGTGGGATGTAGGATGTTAAGCAATTACATAACATTTTCTCATGTCTAAAGCTTTTTTTTCTCCGTATTAATGTCTGTGTGTCATTGAGTGTTTTTGGAAGACTACTTGATGTTTTTTCATTGTTTGCCAAGAATACTAATAAGCCAAGCAAGCTTGCTGGTCCATGACTTGCCATAACCGGTTTGCATTAGTGAGGGCTAAACTAAGTATTAAGTATTAAAGCCGCCTTCGATATTATGAAAATTTTTAATAATTAAAAAGTGAAGATATACCTACCTAGGAGAACATATTAAGCCTTTAACCCTCAAAGCACATATTTTAAACAAAAAATATAAACTGTGTATAATACTATAATAATCACAAGCATTAAGAATAAGACAATCTAAATAGTACTAGCATAGACATGAAATCGTCATTGCTATATATATATTTATAAAGGATAAAGAACAAGAAAATAATCATAAATTAAGCACCTTTTTGCATAAATTATTCATTGGAAGTGTTAGTGCAAACGCACTAATACAGTTATATATATATTACTTCTGATGAGTATTACTCTGTCCATTTTAATACCTATAAGAACCAATGCAAGACACCTACAACTCATTACTGATTTTACAAAATAAATTCTATCCCGGTTTCCTGATTTTACAAGATGTGAGCAAACTATCTGATTCCCGATGTCAAATCATTACTCTTTGACTTCCAACAACTCCACTAGCTTGTTCAATCATCCATGAAGACTTCACCCTAATAGCAAATGATAAGATTAGGAGTTAATTGTTAATCAAACCCTTTAATTTGTTAGTTAAAATAATTGAGAAACCATTAATAATCTACATCTCTGGAAGTCTCCATCAAAATTTTATCTATTGTTTTTTTTTTTTTTGACAAAAACAATTGTATTGAACAGAGAGATTCATAAGAGAAGAGAGCAAGATGTCCTTAACAATAAAAGAAGGAATTTGCATTTAGGCAATCTTAAATAACCATCTCATGTTTAAACAGAAACTTCAATTTACGGAAAAAGGAAGAGAAATGGCATCCAAGTCAAGTCCTATATATGCCTGAAGAGAGTGGTGGTGGACAGAGGGCAACCTCTGCTCATCTTTTTCTGGTCTTCCTCTCTCATTTTGTGTGTGCAGGAATCTAGATTTCAATTGTCCTTTTAGTCCAAAAAGGCTATTTCAAAATCAGCTTCAACCAAATTAGTTATAATATCTTGTCTAGGCAGAAATAGTCTCTGTCTGGAACAAAGCAAAATGTTATTAGATATATGACAAGATGAATTATGGGATCCCTCAGTCCATTTGATTCCTGGAACGATGCATACTGGCTCATTCGGCTGCAACATCAGTAGCCTTGATTTAGATACAGATTAATAATACTGTGCTTACAAAAGTTTGCTTGGAGCATAATTAGATGAGAGCTCTCATTTTAATGTAGAAAATGTCAATAATAAAGTAGTATGAACTTATTTACTTTTCTCAATTACAAAGGATTATCAATGATTATGCATGAGTTTCTATTGAGTTTGTCTCTGAATTTCTTTGAGGATTTTCATGGTAGACTGGTTTGTGCTGTCAGCACTGCAGTTTCATTTTGCAATGGAATTTAGGTTTGTGGACAGAGTTGTAGTGATACCAAGTGTAGAAGTGTGAATGTTGGGGTAAAAAAGTTCTATTTTGAAGGTGCTGTTCATGCTTTAATTAATAATGGAAGGTAGTAAAATATGGAGCAGAGTTCATGTTGGCTTGGGATTACTAGTTCTATTGGGTGAATTTCCTCACTTGACAAATATTTGAAGGATGTCCTATTCTCCTTTTGTCTTAGCAAGCAAATGAATGGCTCAAGCCTCAACTCCTAAAGCTAATGCTTGGAAAGACAATTGTATACTTATTTGAAGCTTTTTATGAGTATGACTTTTGAAGGAAGCCTTAGAATTTGTGGCGTCACTAAATTTTGAAATCTAGGAATCTGTGTTATTTAATATTACATTAGAATATCAAACGTGCCTTAATTATCTACTCTTAGATTTGGACAATCAATCTGTTAAGAGGAAGTGTTCAATTAATGTGTTGCATGAGATGCCTAAGTATGTGTTATAAATGTTGTAGGATGCCCAAGTCATGTTGAAAATGGAATACCAAATGCCTTGTTAACAAATTTAGGGGTTTATTAGTAAGTTATAACAAATCCAAAAGTTTAAGCTTATAGTAAAGCTCCATACAGTAATGAAGCTCCAACACACTTTATAATGTTTAAGATTATATTTAACTGGATTGTTTTGTGAACCAAGCCCAAAATTTGGATCCAATGCAAAAAAGAACTGTAAATAGATGTTCAATTATGTAGGGGGATTCAAGTGGAAGAGCTCTTGGTCAAATCGGACCGTGTTATGTAATTTATTAACCCCAAAACTTAAGCTTATAGGTAAGGACTCAAAAACATCCATTAAGCTCTAAGAATAAAAATATTTTTGAAGCTTTTTATCATATCTACTTCTGTTATTGGGACTGCAAATTAGTTTTAGGTTGGGTAAGTCGAAAATCTAACACAAGTCAACCTTAATCGTCAGCCAACCCTTAGATTATTGTGGCCCAAAGCTTGAAGTCCCTGTACACAATACAACAAAAAATGGATTTCTAATCCTAGCCTGCCAACTTGAGTTAACATATCGGCTATAAGTTACCTCTTGGTCTAGAAAGTAACATATATAGGATTGGATTAATTACATTCACCATGATAGTTTTTAGATTTCCTTTCAACAGTGCTTGGTTTGGCTGACAGAGAAGTGTAGGTAAATGAAGAAGCTTACATGTACTTTTTGGAGGCTGATTCTCATTGGGATCAGATGACAAGCCAGCCAAATGAATCCTACAATAAATATCTTATCTGAAATAAAACTTTCTTCATTCTTTTTTGACGGGAAATAAGATAAGACTCCTTTTTTCTTTGTATGATTTTCAAATCAGTATAAAGAGGAGAATTTGTTCATGTCAAGTATAAGAAGACGAAATGATGAAAAGATGGGAGTTTTTATTTGATCCTGTAATAAATTCATTAAACATCATATGTTCAATGTTGAAAGCTGGAGTACATTAAAATGGATTTTTGTATGATATCTAGGAGAGGAGCAAGTAGTCATTTGGGCATATGATATTATGACATTTTTGTTTAATTTATCTTGTAAAAGAAGATTATGATGGGGCATACTAGTTGGACTTGAACTTGTCAAGGCATTGATTTATGTAACTCCGATATTATTACTATTCACTGTATAGTCATTTTGAAAGTTATTTCTTTGTCTGTCCATTCAATTGATTTTCCTGACATTGTTATTCCAATGTGACAGCATATGCAAGATGAAGATGCAGGGAGGCCTTACAGGAAGTTCATTTGAGTTCCCCTTTGTATTGGTTTAATAAAAATTGTGACGGAAGCAAAACTGAGTGTGTCTTTCTTCGAATTCTGGGGATTACTTCCCTTTTTCTATTGTAGTTTGAATTCTGATCACTGCTAAGACAGCTGAAATATTGTATGGTCAGTTCAAGTCTGTTTTCATAATGCTTGCTTCAGTTTATCTTGGAGTGGAGCTTCAATTTGCTACATATATATCATGGAAAATCTGTTTGAGTTTAGGCTTTTGGCACACACATCTAGTGTCTGTACAAAATTATCGTCCTTTTATTTTGGTCATTTCTCAATGGATTAGTTAATGCGGAATGCAATATTGGCAGCACAACAATTAAGTTTGACGGTCAACTTAACTAATTGTAGGGGTATTTTTACTAATTGTTCAAGCTAGAGGGTTTAATTTGGAATTTGATCAAAAATCAGGGTTTTTTTTTTTTTATTTTTTTTTTTAACAATTCTCCCAAAAAAAATTAACTTTTAAGTTTTATTATAGTTAAGATGATTCGATTCAAATTGGTGCTTACCTTAAGTTTCTTTTTCTAAAAAAGAAAGTTTCTTTTACTTTACAGTTCTTATAAATAGTTACTTTGGTTGTTACTTAAATAATTTAGGAAAATATTAAAGTGAAGCTTTTTTCCATCTTTATATATAATGGAATATATATATATTATATATATATATAAAACATGATTAAAGATTTAAAGGCAGTGATGTGATGTGACAAAAATAAACAACAGCGGACAGCAGAAGATCAACTTATGAGTCCAAATTATTAGAAGAAACAGGCTTTTAATTAAAGTGCTTTTTAAAAAGTTATAAAGAAAAGAAAAGAAAAGAAAGTTGACAAATCTGTCGTTCAACCCTCAACGAACTGGTTTTGGATTTGGATTTTCTTTTCCACATCACTTAACACTTTTATGACTTGTCATTCTAATCTTCTATTACTGCTAATGTCCGCATCTGAATCTCCATCCAAAACTGTGAACACCTTTTTTTTTTTCTTTCCATAAAAATAAAATTAAAATTGAGTTAACATTACTCATACAAGTCACCACCGCCTAATGTGGTTAGGTGCTAAGAATGCTGGTTTAACCCGATAATGTTTCATGTTTGAGTTGCTGCTATCTAAAAATACCTTAGCGGCCATAGATCCAACATGAGCCCTCTCTCTCTTTCGTCTCAGCTTCTCTTCCTATTCTAATTCCGAACCATGATGAAGGTTAAAATTGACATTGTCTAACTAAATTTGTTAATAATTTTTGAATAATGCTATTGACATTTCAATAATAATAATAAAAAAATTAAATTGAGTTAACATTACACACAAGTTACCACCGCCCAATGTGGTTGGGTGTAAAGGATGTTGGTTTAGCCTGATAATGTTTTAGGTTCGAGTCATTGTTATCGTATGTAATATATATATATATATATATATATACACATATATATAATCGTTTGTAATGCTTTTTCCCTTAGGTCAGTCCAGTTTCATCAATATATATATATATCCAAAAATACCTTAGCGGCCATATCCAGCATGAGCCCTCTCTTTCTTTTGTCTCAGCTTCACTTCCTATTCTAATTCCGAACCATGATGGAGGTTAAAATTGATATTGCCTTATTAAATTTATTAATAATTTTTTAGTAATGCTATTCACAATCCACTAAATCTATTTTTACACACCATTTTATTTTATTTTGTTAATAATAATTATAACCTTAACTAAAATTACTAAAAAGGATAAAAAATTCTAAATAAACTACAAACCTTTTTTTTTAATAGTTCCTAATGTTATTTCTCTTCCCCTTTTGTGTTTCACAAGCCTTGAAAAACTTTTCTTTAAAGTTTTAAAGTTTCATGGTATGCGGTCTTAAAAATTACCATTATCTTTTCTTTATTTTAATACAATTATTAATATTTATTTTCACATATAATATATATATATATATATATATTTATTTTCACATACAGCCAAGTCAAAGTATTTAAATCCAGTGGCCCACATGCAATGAACTGATATAACTTTTGTCGGTTCGAACTGATAATAGAAAGACTGTATATATATATATATATATATAATATGAGAGAGAGAGAGATCTTGATAACTTAACCAGTTTTGAAAATGTCATCAGCAAATAACCTTGCTCATCGTGCAACTGCCTGCACTACAAAGTCATTTTTTAATATATAAAAAATTCATCTTTTCATTTGTCACAATGAATAATTTATAATTAGCTCAAAACATGATGAATTGTTTTAAAGCGAAATTCTAATTTTTCCAAAAGCTGAATTCTCAATATTTCAAAATTTGAAATCGAAGGTAGTGAAAACATTTTGCCCATATCCTTGTTTGATTGCAAGAAAGTTTTAGAAATTTCTTTTTCGAAGAAAAAAATTGAATGCTAAACACAATAACATGCAAGCTCATTTGAAATGTAAATTTTGTGTAAATCTTAATATATGAAAGCTGAAAAATAAAGATGATCACTTAAAACTTAAAAGATAAGATAAATATGATAATAACGTAATATATTAAAATTAAGTGTATGTGTTAAAAGATTAAAAAGATAAATTTAGAAAAGATGAAGTGTATTTAGAATTTTTTAAAATTTAAGTTTTTAAGGTAGAATGGTTTCGGTAAAAGAGTGTTAAAAGATAAAAGTGGATTGTAAAGTCAAAATCTCATAATTTTTTTTTTTTATAAAGGGTAAAAATGACATTTCATTGTAATAATATTTTATGTTTTATTTTGTAATTATATTGGTAAATTGAGGGCAAAAAAGTATGTATACACAAAAGATAAAAAAAATAGTTTTATTTAAATAAGATAAACCAAGTGTATTAGTGTATTTTCACCAAAACCGTCAAAGTCGCCAAAACCATCAAAGTCCATAGTTATACTTATATTTAACACCGGTTTGACCGTGAGAGGGATTAATTTGATCACTTCAAAAAATTTATAGACTAATTTAACGCTTGAATAAAATATGAGGACTAATTTGATCACTTTTATAAAAGTCACAAACTATTTAAAATTTTAAAAAAAGTCCGGAACTCATTTGATAACTGCCAAAATTAAAATTGACGGAAATAGAAATCCAGTTTCGTTATTCACTAATGACTTTCTCTCTCAAACTTCTAACTTTCAAATTTTAGCTCTTTCTATTTTCTCCATAACTTTATGGTAATCCAATAAGTACCGGAATCAATCCAAAAATTTTCAAGTGTAGGATCTTTCGTACGGAATCGTTGATCGCTACCAGTGATAATCCAATAAGTATCGGTATCAATCCAATAACTACCTGTAGCAATCGACGATTCCGTACGAAAAATCCCGCCACCGGAAAGTTACTCTATATTTATATACATTAAAAGTAGGCACGAGGTCCACGGCAAACACGGATAATGCGCAAAGCGACATATTGATTGGTGACATGGCGCCATTATTTATCTGAAGAAAGCTTAAGGAGCAAGAATTTAATAAAGAGATTTAAAGAGTTTAGTGGCTGCTAGAATGCGCCTCTCTTCTTCTAACTTTGGATGCTTCTCTTCGCTTACTTTCTCTCCTCGTGTCTCGTGCTAATAATTTATATTATGACCCATTTGAACCAATCAGCACTCTTCAAACTGGGCTAATCCTCTCTTCCTCTGTCGACGTTTCAAACCCATTAAACCAAGTTCGTTTTAGTTGTAATTGCAGTAGAAGCATTGGGTGGTTTGTGAAAAATATAAAAAAAAACAGGCACCAGTCTCGTTCTTTCTCTTGCAGTTTCCATGTCAGTACCATTGTTTTGTTTTCTTGTCTTCTTCTTGTACTTTAACTTTTTTTTTTTTAATGGGTTTTTTCTTTATCTTTTATTTCGTGTTTCAGTATCTGTCTCTGCTTGTTTGTTTGTTTGTTTGTTTGTTTGTGAAAGATAATAAGATTTTCGAGCTGGGTTTTCATTTTGTCTTCTTTTGACAGCACTGATTCAGCTGAAATGGGAATGCATGCAGAGCAAGTATAAACTACAGAGTACAGATTTCGGGTTCTGGGTTTTAATTTATCTTTAGATATGGATGGAGATCACTTTTGTTGGTCTAAATCTGTGAACTAGGAGGCATCGGTTTCTTCCAGCTTTGTGGGTACGTGTTTTATCTTTTATTTGAAGTTGGGTATTCATGTTTACTTATTCATATAGTGATTTTGTTGTATGCTTTTTGGTAATTGATTTTCTGTGAAAAATTTGTTGAAGAAACCATACCCAACTAAGTAATCTGTGAATGGGTTTAGTAGTGCGCTAGAGTTTTAGATTTTTTTATGGGGGAGGTGTGTTTACTGTTTAGATTAGTTTAGTTGTCTTCTGCGGATAATATGATGATCATTTGAGCTGAACACAATATGAGAAGTTGATCTCCATTTGAATTTTTCAATAGTTTAGTCTTATTTATTGTTATTGTTGTTGATCTTTTCTTATAAAATTACACAAAATTGATTCTGCATCTGAGTTTGTACTATCTGTTATATTTTTCAAGATAGAGAAATTTTTTTCTTTGAAGAATGGGGTGTGTCGCATCGAGGATTGATAAGGACGAGAGAGTGCACAAATGCAGGGACAGAAAGAGGTTGATGAAACAGTTGCTGGGGGTTAGAGGAGAATTTGTTGATGCTCAATTTGCTTATTTGAGAGCATTAAAGAATACTGGTGTAACTCTTAGGCAATTCACTGAATCAGAGTCATTAGAAATTGAAGATACATCTTATCCCCCAGCATTGCCTCCTTCACCACCTCCTGTTTTGCCTCCTTCCCTTCCACCACCACCACCACCACCTCCATATAGTCCTGATCGGATAAAGGTTGATGATTACCAAAAACATGGAACTGCCAGAGAAGAGAGCATAGAAATCAATGAAAATGATTGTGGTACCCAGCCACCTGATACAATTTCAAACTCACCGTTGGAGGAGTACTTGGAGAAAATTTTTCAAGTTTCATACCACGAGCAAAGTGAAGAGGTAGAACAAATTGAAGACGAAAATTGGGCAGAAACGAAAACAGAATTTGAGGATGACGATCAAGAAGAGAAAGTTGTTTCTAATCCAGTCGCCGAGAAGTCGCATGCTGTAGAATTGGTTGATGATAACTCATCTACGATGAGCTGTTGTACTAAAGACACTGAAGATATGGCCATGGTAGTATGTAGTGGCAAGAAGACCCTGGATGGTATTGTTAATGAATTAGATGATTATTTCTTGAAAGCGTCAGGTTGTGGAAAGAAAATAGCTGTTCTTATGAACATCAACAAAGGGGACACTTATCTTCCACCGAACATCAATGAAAACAAGAGTAAGTTCTGGCTCCTTCTATAAATATAACATCAATTCAGATATTTATAATAGAATCTTGGAGCACCCGATAACTATCAGCTTGTCATATTGTTGTACATTAAACTGGGGAAGAAGCTACAACCTAGTTTTTTGTTTTTGCTGACATCATTAATGTGTAGAGAGATAGGTTTTTGTGATAAAAATTTTGTATTTTCAGCTCTCTTTACAAAGGGTCAACTTCATGCCAAGAATTTCCTGATCTGTGGACAGCTTGTTCGCCCATACCTTCTTTACTTCAGTGAAATTTTGTAAAGTTTTCTCAAAAAAATAAATAAAAAAAATACCACCTACCTCTGAAAAAAAAGAGTCCTGAAGCGATTTACTATAAACGTTTAATGTGATAGACTATTTTACGAGTGATTTGGTGCTGCAAATAGCTACTGTCCGATGATTGTATACTGCTTACTGTATTGCAAGTCTTTTCTATGTATGTAGGTTTGTATTGCAAGTCTTTTCTTGTTTTTACCATCATAATTATCGTGTTCATCTTTAGCAATGGTATCTTTTGCAGGGAAGAGGAGCAATTCTGCTAAGGTCTTCAGTGCATTATCATGGAGTTGGTCTTTTAAGTCACTTCAATCTTCACACGGTGACGGTGCTACCGACTTCTGTGGCTCTAGTGAACCATGCAAGCCCGGAGCTCATTGCATAACTCTTGAAAAACTATATGCTGCAGAGCAGAAACTCTACAAAGAAGTAAAGGTAAGAATGGACTCATGATTGGCAGATCTGTACATCAATAATCACTAATCAGAGTCGTGATTCTCAAATAAATTCTTCTGTAATGTCTAATAACCTTTCAAATTCAGGCTTATATGATTCAACTTCTCTTTTGTAATTGAGCTAGTTATGGTACAATGCTGTTCCTGCTTGAATCATATTGTGGAGATATATTTTTCTTTACTTTTTAATGCGTCCTTATCCACAGAAAAAAAAAAAAAAAATATATATATATATATAAATTGTTTGGTTCCGGCAATGTTTCAGCATTTCATGCGGCTTCATTTGGATGTGTTAAGGATGGCTAACTGTTGAATTATGCCTCCTTTTCTTTGTTTTCTGTTTCTTTTTCCTACTCTAAATATAGATACTTGATCATGATATTGTGTAGGAGGAAGAAATGGCCAAATTGGAACATGAGAGGAAATCAATGCTACTGCAAAGACAAGAAGGCGAAAACCACCCCAAGACTGAGAAAACTCGATCATGTGTTGAGAGTTTGGATTCTGACATAAGATGCCTGCAATATTCTATTAGTGAGACTTGTTCATCCATATTGACGCTCATCAACAGAGAACTCTATCCTCAGTTGGTTACGTTAATTTCTGGGTAAAAGTTATCGTTTATGATATCCTTTATACATTCTTATATCAATTGGGATTTGCATATTTGGTGTAGAGTATGGGAATGGATCTTGAAACTCCAAGAACTTAGCTAGTTAGCTATGATTAAGTTCTCTGGTCCCCAAGATGTGTGATAATGGACATTTGGTTTCAAACAAAGTTGATGCATATTGCCATGTTATGAATCATCTATGTTAAATTTCATTGATGAGGAACCTTCCCTTTGGGTGGTTGGTTCAACTAATAAATAAGATGTCTTTGCTATCCTTTTGTCATGAGTGAAAGCTAATGTCTATGAAGTTAAAAGACCATATAAAACTGCCATTTCCTCTCCTTTTTATTATTCATATTTGCTTGTATTTTTTGTAGGCTTATGCATATGTGGAGAACAATGTACGAATGTCATCAAGTTCAAAACTATATATCCCAAAGATTGAATCATCTCATTGACATTCAAAACATGGACTCTACTACTGATAACCATCTCCAGGCCACATCACAGCTTGAAACTGAGGTCAATTACTGGTACAGCAGTTTCTGCATGCTTACAATATCCCAACGAGAATATGTAAAAACCCTTTGTGGATGGATTCAGCTCACCGATTGCCTTGTGGATGACCATCAACAGAGCCATAACTCATCTGCTATTCGCAAGTTCTGTCAAGATTGGCAGCTTGTCTTTGACAAATTACCTGAGAAGGTACTTTTGCTATAACGCTCTTTTCAATATTACTATGTTTCCTTATACTAAGAGTTATTTATATTGACCGGTTGATGGGTTACGTTAGCTTGCCAATTGCCATGCAGTTTGAAAAATAATAATAAAATACAAAAGATTTATATCAAGCAGCTTGCTTCTGGATCCTCATTGAATTCTAGAGAGATGATCAACTCTTCATCTTATTGAATATTATTTAATCAAGATAACATTTTTGGCTGTCAAAATTTTGAGTGTGAACAGTGTCTTGGTAGAACCTATAAGTTTTTAAGGTTGAAAAAGATAATGAATTCCTATGGTGACCCTTTGCATAGCACTTTGTTATGTCTTTCTGTTGTGCTCACTCTCTGAGAAGGTAATTTTTGTTGATCTGATGTTCTTACAGGTAGTATCGGAGGCCATTAAGAGGTTTTTATCAGCCATTCAAGCAATATTCCAGCAGCAGATGGAGGAACTAAACCTGCAAAAAAAATCTAATAGACTGGAGAGAAGGTTGGAAAAGGAGTTGAATTCACTTGCTGAGATGGAGAGAAAGTTGCAAAGGGAGTTGAATTCAGTTGCTGTGACGACTGAGGAAAGGCTCGAAGGGAGCAGCTCTACTGTTGAAGTGGCTCAATCAAATCTGAGCCCTAAGCATCCTGTATCCCTCAAACGCTCCAAAATCGTAGCCTTGAAGGAGCGAGTGGAAGCTGAAAAGGACAAATATCTGAACTCAGTTCAGGTCACTAGGACCATGACTCTGAACAACCTGAAAACAAGCCTCCCCAATGTATTTCAGGCATTGACTGAATTCTCAAGAGCTTCTGTTCATGCCTTTCAGGCCGTTTACAGCCACTTTGAACAAGCTACTCTTTCCGATGAACCGGAAAACTCAACTACTAACTAAACTTGCTGGAATTAAGACTTGAGTGATAGGATCAATAGTAGTCTTTTGCATTGATCACATCACGATTAAAGTTTTGGTTGATATTAATTAGCAGATATTGCCTTGTTAATATTGTTTAACATGGAAATGAAATAGATATCTCTCTCAAGTCTTTGTCAGTATTTTCTCTAAATGAAAATCCACAGCAATTACTCGACAGATGATTACATAAACACAAAAGAATGGAACCTTAATTTCCCTTTCGGAAATTAAAGCTCCTTCCTTTCATTAAACAAAAATACAAAATTCAAATCTTTGGACTACATTAGTAAAGAACCAAAAACAATTCCAGAAAAGTAAATACAACAAACATCAAATGCTAGTGTGTAAAGTAAAAAGAAACAATTAAAATTCAAGAACAAGTGAAGAACAATAAAAATGGGCATAAATAACCTTAATTTTAGAATATCTTAACCTTTTTTTGTTTGTTTGTTTGTTTTTTTTAGAAATATTTCACAATTTTTAAGACCTGCTAATATCTTAAACAAATTAAAGTTTTTTTTTTTTTTTTTCTAAGCCCACCCTAGCCCTCACGATCATCTGATACGATTACACCGAGTAATTGCCTCACGGACTAATGTTTTTGTTTTCTATTTTTTGTTTTATAAATTTTCATTTGAAAACGAAAAATTGATTTTCATGTTTTTAGAAGTTGAAAATATTGAAAATGCATCCGGTAACAATAATTGAAAATAGTATTATGAAAAAAAAAATCATTTGAAGAGTAAAAATAATATTATTTGTAGTTAAATTATATATATATATATTATAGACAAAAACAATTTAAATTAATTAAAAATTGATTTACATTTGATTTGTGTTTTTTTAATTTTTTTCTACATGACATATAATTATTATATATATATACAAATTTTTCGAGACCAATATTATTAATATTATAATATGATTAAATGTTAATGATTGATTAGAATATCTTTTATTATATTTCAATTCTGAATTAATAAATTATTAAATCATTCATTTTCGTATAAACAAAATCAATTTAGGTCTGTCAAAAAAAAAAAAAAAAAAAATCATTAAATAAGGAAACTAAAAAGAAAAGGGGAATGCTATCTACCTTTCCCATTTGCCTTTCCCATTTACCTTTCCCATTCATTATTTGACACGTGTACACTTTTTCATTTAATAAAAGCACTCACTTTTTACTACAAAGCTTGTTTACATATTTACCCTTGATGGTTGTTTTTATCATTTCATTAATAAGAGATAAATATGTAAATAAGCTTTGTAGCAAAAAGTTAGAGCTTTTTATTAAATGAAAAAGTGTACACGTGTCAAACAATGAGTGGGAAAGGTAAATGGGAAAGGTAGATAGCATTCCCCAAAAGAAAATCCTTACACAGGTGGACCCTATAAAGAAAATAAAAAGCAAAAGCTTGAAAGCAACTATTTGGTGTTTTACATCATCTCACCCTTAATGCCTTAAATGAACCTCAATGTAGGTTTTTGTTTTTGTTTTTTTCCGAAATGTCGAACGCATTCCCACAATTTTCAGTCTCGAAAAACGAATAACACATTTTGGAAAACAACATCAAGCGACCCTTTAGGCTAACCTCAATGTACAACACCAAACTTTACACCAATTAGGGAATATTCTTATACCATTTGTTTATTTTTTTTTCACTCCAATGTTTCACACTAAATTGTACACCTTTAAAGAATATTCTATCAATATTTATTATAAAAGTTTAACATTAATTAATAAGTAAATAAAATAAATAAATTATATATATATATATATATATATATATCAATATTGGTGTCATTTTAAAGATGTCAACCAGATTTTTCCAACGATATTTTTTGAGAAATACTATTGATAATCCATTAATTATGAGAGCTTCTTTTGACAATCCAATTTTTTCTTTATACACTTCTTTTCTAAAAACATTCCATTCTTAAATTTAAAAATTTTAAAAATTCTAAAGACACTTCATTTTGTTACAAAATTATCGTTTGTATCTTTTTTGAATTAAATTATTAAAAAAAAAATTATCTCTCCTAAATCATTAGATTAATTATTACATATTAAATACTCTCTCATACATTTTAATTACAATATTAAACTCTCTCTCCTCCAATATATATATATCTAATTTTCTATCTCCATTATTTCTCAAACAAGACTAACGTTAAAGAAAAAAAAAAAAAAAAAACTTTCTAATATGCTTGATTTGTAGGAACCATATGTATGTATATATATATATAAATAAAAATAAAAAAACCTCAAAAAATAAGTACCTTGTTTTTTATTTATTTATTTATTTATTTATTTTATTATTTTTTTTAAAATCGAAATATGAAAATGTTTTTTGTTACTCTTGTATGTATGTGATTGCCTAGAGAACTTTAATTCTTTCATTAATCTTAGAAATTCCGAGTTTAATCGAATCTAATTAAAACAATTCAAGTTTTCATATAACTTTTTTTTTTTTTTTTTTGAAAATTGACATTAAAATATTCATAATTTTTTTTTTCTTTAACTATTAATCAGAGTTGATCGAGAATGTATGGAAATATGATTTTTTTTTTTTTTTTTTGAAAAATGGAGAGAGATTAATTAGGAGAGAGTGTTTAATATGGTAATAACAGATTTAGGAAAGAGTTTAATACATAATATTTAATCTAATGATTTATGGGAGAGATTTTTTTATTTTTTTTAATAATTCAATTAATTTGGAATGTCTTTAAATTTTATTTTATTTTTTGTCTTGTTTAGTAATTTTAATTTAGGTTAAAATTGTCGTTAACAAAAAAAATTAAATTAGTGTGTGAATAGATAATTTGTGGATTGTAAGGAGAAGCTCTCATTAATTATATGTTTACACTCCATTTTTTTTATTAATGACAATTTTAACTTGAATTAAAATTACTAAGCAAGACAATAAAGTTTTAAAGACATTCCAAATTTTTTTTTTTTTTTATAGAAAATAAGTTTTTTTCTATCTTTAGTTTTTTTTTTTCTTCAACTTTTGTGTTCGCACACCATCAAACCCTAAAAACATTGAATTGTAGGGAGAAACTCCCTTTTTTTTTAGAATAAATATTGTTTTAACTAAGTATGAGATGGTTAAATTAGGAATTTAAAAAAAGTTAAATGTTTGATTTGACTGATTAAAAGAAAAAAGAGAGATTTGCATTCATGAAAAGACCCACGCCTACTGTTCATCTATGTGCCAAACTTTTATGGGAATTGGATTTTGCACCATTTTGACTCCTGGTTGGAGTTGCTCATAGTGTTTCGAAAATGGTGCCGCTGTTGTCATATGTGCACCATTCGGGCTCTGTATATAAAATATGTTATCAAATGATCAACCGGTAAAATTAAATCAGTAAATATGGGAGGTCGCATAAACGAGTTGGAGCTGAGCATAAACGATCAAAGGGACGAGTTGGGTCGGCATACAATTTTTGGTAGCTTTGAATAGCTTTCAGTAAAAATTTCTGGTTTGCTTTATTTTGGTATATCTAGCTTGCCTCTTGGCTGTTTGTAAGCTTGGTATATTTGTGCATAAAATGACTTCTACTAACATCTTTTATTAAAGAAGACTTTGCGAGGAAGGTTGTTGTATACTTTGTATTTGGATTTAACTCCAACCTAGCTCATAGTGTTTCGAAAATGGTGCTGCATATGTTATCAAATGATCAACCGGTAAAGTTAAATCAGTAAATTGGTATCCTCCAATATCTCAAAGTCTGCCTATTTTTACAAAGGCAGGGAAACAAGCAACATTGCTAAGTCCAGACATCAATTTTAGCTGCAGCTAACCCTACCACTTAAGGTGAGAATGCAATTCTTATGGAAGCCATGGAACTGATCATATCCTGCTGCCCTTTTAATGGAAATGTGTCATGTAAATTTTTAGGCTCAATGGTAGTTAGAAAATGCAATTCCTAACATGATATTTTAATGGAAAGATTAAGCTTTAATGGAAATGTGTCATGCAAAATTTTTAGGCTCAATGTTAGATAGAAAATGCATGGAAACATAAGTTTTAATGGATATGTGTCATGTAAATTTTTAGACTCATTATTAGTTAGAAAATGCTTACTTTATTATGGAACTTAACCTAGCATGATACTTAAGGTTGGCTGAAATATGTCATCTATGTTAAAAATATTACAAAAATTCGGGTTTTTTAGGGGAAGGAGATAGACTCAAACTCACAATTTTATGGTGTATATGTGAGAGGTATACCACCAGACTAATCTCATTTTGTCTTTGTTTACACCAACATTGCTATTAAAATATACGTTAAAATAATATTTTTATAAATATGTGCATAATATTCAGTAATGTCTGTAAGGAAAAAAATTGATTTATATTTTATATTAATATAAAGATTTTATCTTAATACATTTACATTTTTTTTTTTTTAATAAATGATGAACTAAAAAAGAAATAAGTCTCAACAACTTATTATTTAATATTTATTTTATAATGAGTTGGATACGAATATTATGTGTCCAAAGATTGATCAATCGCCGTTGTCCGATTGACAGTTCCAATTAACTTGTACACGTACCAATAATAATGCAATCTTAATAAAATTAGAATTATAAAGTATTATTAGCTGTAATCCAATGGAATTTGACATGTGGATAACATTAATTTTTTCATATTAAACTTCTAATCTTTATAAATGGCCAATTTTTTCATTTTACTTACAATACAAACCAACAACTAATTTTGTCAGACTTCGATTTACCTCATCTAAGGATACCCAAAAATAAATGATAGCAAAATTTCCTAAAATGAATGTACTGCTAAGAAGACAATCATATGTTGCGGACATGAACATGTCCTAATGCAGCTTCCACGACTACTAAGACTACATGAAATCCAATTAAGAGGAACTGAATGCTACCTCAATACAGAATTCCCCAGTTTCTTGTTCTGGTTTTCATTATCTGATATGATTTAGGTGAGCAAATGGCTCACGGACTGCTTTCGGAGCTGGTTTAGCCGCTTGGGGATCCCCAAAAACATTCCAAAACCCTAGTTTTTCGTCTAGTGCTGCTGACGCCACTATGCAACCATCTGATCTCTAAAGATAAAAGATGTTATCAGAATATATATATTCATCAAGCCAAGTAAAAGATTGATATCAAATAGGACAATACCTGTTCCATGAAAAGGACTCTAGAGATATGTCCAGTGAGCTATATATGCTGTCTTCATCATTGATGGGTACTTTCAAAACGTGAGTTGATTGTGAGGAAATCCATGAGAGCTAAGCAGCTCCATCTCATTCTTGTTCCACAACAGAGTAGAGACTAGAGAGCCGGTATCTGTAGAGTTCAAGTAAGCATCGGTGTGGGTGTTCCAGAACTTTATACACCCATCAACGCTTTCTCCTCCAATAGCTAGCAAATTAGCCTGAAAAGGAGACCAAGCAAGAGCCCTGACAGCATAAGTGTGTTCTGAACAAAGTAATTCCGTGATCAAAGTAATGCTTTGATATTTATTCTTCTCCATATATGAGGAAATATAAAGGAGAAATATAATATGGAAAGAACTAGAAAAGAAATTTATAAAAGGAAACAATCAATCAAGCTAACCAATCACTCTATAGTCAACTACACTAATCGAGCAAATTAATCTATTAATCAACTATACAATCTTAATCAGAATTAAGAATAATCTAAGATATTTTAACCTATTTCTTTGTTTTTGTTTTTTTTTGTTTTTGAAATATTTCACAATTTTTAAGACCTGCTAATATCTTAAACAAATTAAAGTTTTTTCTAAGCCCACCCTAGCCCTTATGATCATCTGATACAATTACACCGAGCAACTGTCTCACGGACTAATGTTTTTGTTATCTATTTTTTGTTTTATAAATTTCATTTGAAAACGAGAAATTGATTTTTATGTTTTTAAAAGTCGAACAAGTTGAAAACGTGTCTAGTAACAATAATTGAAAACAATATCCTGAAAAGAAATAAATATATAATATCATTTTAAAAACATATATTTTTTAATATATTGTAAGAGTAAAAATAATATTATTTGTAGTTAAATTATATATTTAAATATATTATAGACAAAAACAATTTAAATTAATTAAAAATTGATTACATTGTGTTTTTTTTTTAAAAAAAAATTCTACATGACATATAATTAATTTTTTATGTTTCAAAATGGTGACAACTACACAAACAATTTATGAAAAAAATAAATTCAAATAAAAAAAAGTTCAATATAAAAATTTAATCCAATACAATAAAATTATTTAATAAAAAAAACAATAAAAAAGTTTATCAGGATAGAGCTTTAACAACGGTGGGAAGACAATTTAAGTTTGTAAATGGTGAGAGTTGGAGTTAACTAAGTCATGATGGAATTGTAAGAAAGAAAAAAAGAATTATAGGATCATAACTCATGTGTGTGTGTCTATATATATATATATATATATATATATATAACTGATATTAAATAATAATTTGTTAAAGTTAAAAAAGAAGAGTAATATAATAAATTAGTTGTTGATTTGCATGGTAAATAAAATAAAAAGAAGACCATTTATAAAGGTTAGAAGTTTAATGATATAGCACTCAGCATGAAATTTTGATTAAAAAAAGAAGTAACAGCCTAATGCAGTTATTTGACTTTTACTATCTGTATTTGGTTATTATGGGCCCCGATTCCGAATCTAGTTATACCGTTATAAATTTATATAAATACACACCAATTTCCCGCTTCCACCGATAAACTTCTTCCTTTTACACCTTTTCTGAGCCGGTTGCCGGTTACTTTTCCGGTTCCTGTCATTGGACTTCTCATTCTAGGATCTTCACTTTCCAACTCAGATTCTGTTTGTATATATATATATACACACATATATATATATATATAGTGGTTATCTGGTAAAGACGTTATGAAATTACAAATTAAAGACGTCCAACCACAATCATACATTCATATTGGGTGTGGGTAATTGTTAATATGAGGCCGTGGACCCATTGTGAATGTGTGGCCACACATTCATATTAGGTGTGAGTATTTATTAATATGGGGCCGTGAACCCACTGTGAATGTTTGGTTATGGTTAGACATCTTGAAATTATAAAATTAGAATGACCGATGATTAGAGAAGTATTATATATATATATATATATATATATATATATATATATATATATGGACAAAGATCCTCACCTCACCACACCTCACCTCACCTCACATGATCTTATGACACATAAGCATTGCAATGAATGAATGGTTAAGAAGTGATTAATAATTTATTAACAACCAATCATATGCTTTAAAAAGGTGAGGATGAGGCGAGAATGAGGTGAGGTGGGGATCCTGATCCTATATATATATATATATATATATATATATAGGTTTTTGTTTGTTTAATACTCAATGGATTCCAAGAATTCTATTTAATTAAATTAACTGCTAACGTTATTATGATTGCGTGCAAACTAAGTTGTTTTCATTAAACACAGGCATACAAGGTTTTATTTATTTATTTATTTTTTTTAAAGAAAAGTGAACTTGATTCAACCAAAAAGGAATTATAAGAATTCATATCAGAATTGGCTAGCTAACAAGGAGAGCCACTCCGGAAAATCAACAAGCCAAACACCGGAAAAACCACTAAAAACAGTAAATGTGGCAATTGAGTGTGCCAACCTATTACATTTTCTGGAGATCTGCACAATAGAAACCCTGTACATTTATCTTTCAAAGCAACCACATCACAAATGATATCATTACAAGAACTAACCACACCATTACATAGCTGAACTACCCCCAACGTATCTGATTCAACACAAAGGGAAAAGGCCAAACTCCTCTGCCAACAAGATCCCTTCCAAGACAGTTTTTGCCTCAGCGATATCAACCGATGCCTTCCTCTTGAAAGATAACGCAGCAACTAAAACAACCTCACCCTTATCATTTCTCTCTACCAAACCAGCCCCATATCTACCCTTGTCACCATCCAGAGCTGGCTGCATCTATATTCAATATAAAGCAACCAGGAGCTGGCAAAGTCCAGATTTTCACCACAGGCGTGAGTCCCTGAATTCCTTCAACAGCTCCCCTGCAAGCACCCAGCAATTCACCTTTTCTGAACAAACACCATCAAAAGGCAATTTATTCCTACCAAACCAGATCGGCCATGCAGTAATTAGAAATCTAATCACCACGACGTCCTCCTGCTCACAATTAACCAACCAAAGAAACCTGTCAAAAAAGCAAACATTACAGATTTTATCGAGATCATCAAAGAAGTGGCAAGTCTCCAATGAGGAACCACTCTCTCACAACCCCGATCCACAGATTCAGGTCTCTTTCCACAGAATTGGCACGACCCAGAATCAACAATCCCTCTTTCCACAGTAATTGCTGGGTTGGGAGAATCTCTTTACAAGCCTTCCAACCAAAAATTCTGATCTTGCTTGGCACCTCTATCTCCCAAAACTTCTTCCACCAAGCCATACCCTTTTGAACACGAGGTATGGTCCTCCATTTGAGATGCCAAAGCAATTCGATAGGCACTCTTGACTGGAAACATCCCCCTCTTGTCAAAATGCCAGAGAAACGAATATCTTCTAGCATTAAGGCTTAATGGAATGTTTAAAATAAATTAACTCAGCCTCATCATCAAAGAAATTGCCCTTCACCAAATCCACATCCCATCTCCCCGGCCTTTCCATCAAGTTAGCAACTGTGGTATCATTACTTAAATTTCTAGGAGAGCAGATCAAAAAACTGCTAGGCCTAGGTAACCACCTATCCTTATAAACCAGGGTATCTCTACCATCCCCAATTCTTTTCCTAACCCCTTTCAAAAGAACCTCTCTTCCCCGAAAATAACCCCTCCATACACTAGAGGGCTACCTCCCAATTGAACATTTGAGAAAAGAGTCCCTATTGAAATACCTGGCCTTAAGTATCTTAGCTACAAGGGAATTAGGACTGCTCAAAATCCTCTGACCTTGCTTGGCTAGCATGGCTTGGTTGAAGGCACTAATATCCCTAGACCCCATTCCACCCCAATCTTTAGGGCATTACATTTTCCTCCACGAAATCCAATGGGCTTTCTTCTTATTACCCTCCAATCCCCACCAAAAATCTGCAAAAAGCTTATTTAATTCTCTCATAATTGAAGAAGGGAGTTAAAGCAGCCCATACCATAAGTTGGGACAGCTTGGGCAATGGCTTTAATCAATACCTTATTGCCCCCAACCGAAAAAAGCATATAAAAGACACACACACACATACAAGGTCTTTTGTATCTTGGTCACAAATTTTCTGTTTTTATTAAATCGATGATTTGGACAAGTATAACTAGTTAAATTGGGTTGTGATCTTGGAACCGACCAAATTAAACGTCAATAGCTTTCTTTTATGACAGAAATTTGCAAACTATTAATTCACAAAATCAAATTGAAAAACTTTGACATGACAAGCAAAAGGTATGTGAAGAGGAAATGAGGCGGAGAGCAGCTGTTTTAAAACTAAAGGCTCAACTTTGTATCCAGAAATGATATAATTCAGTAGAGCTTATCAAGTCAGTTTTAGCTATTACAATTAAGTAATCTAGGAAGGATAAAACAATTAATCAAATAAACACTTGCAGCTTAACAAAATCCAGAAAAGCAAAAGGAAATTATATTATATATACGAACAAAATAAATTAGTAGAGTTTCAAATAAACTTTCTATACAGAAGAACAAAACAAACTAACAAGATGTTCCTACAAATTGAGATTTAATCAAAAGATATCTCTCTTGTATGAAATCAATAACCCAGAAATATTGATTGTGAAAAATCAAAGTTGAAACCAGGACCAGACCTGATTTGATTGCATAAGAATATGCTATATCACAAAAGATTATAACTTCTTCAGCTTCTATAGCAACCCACACATGCTTAGGGCTCAGGCACAAGTGCACAAGGTTTCAAGTCACACAGAAGGTATTTAAAAGAAGAAAACCATACAAATGACATGCAGATGCTGCTAAACCTATGTCATTATATTTATAACCAATTCAAGTTGAATGCAGAATACAAGGGTTGTTATATCAACCTGCACTTCTGAACCACCATTTCTCTGAGTTTCTCCAATTGCATATCAACCTCACTAAGCTGAGAACGGTTAAAATTTCTTGCAAAAAAATAGAGTAAACTTTTACTATAGAGCGAATGACAATAATCTATGCATATAAAACACATCATCTAGCTTGTTACAGTTTAAATTAAGTTGTTAAAGACTTGTTCTATAATATACTACCCATATAAGAGAGAAATAAAAATGTTACAGCTACTTGAAAATTTAAGAAACTTGCTTTCAGATATGATTTTGTTTCACAAAATTAGAACGAAAAAAATGTATGGCATACTTGACTGTATATATCCCAAGCCATGTTGGCATGAAAAGTCTCGAGTGAGTTACATATCTAGTTGGGCGTTTGTTTCCTCTTCTTTTCGTCTTTTCTCATGCAAGCACATGAGTTTAGAAGTCCCACATGATGCTGAAATAATAGAACAGAAGATAAAGAGTATCCCCACAGCTAAAGTGACATTAATGAATATCAACAAAGTCCTAGACAAAGAATCAATTTACACGTAGTGAAGGTTACCTCTTCAACAACTTTAGGCAAAAGCTGGAGCCATTTTTCTTCAAATTTTTCCAACAAAGATTTTACCATTACATGGACATCATCCCTTTTGTCATTGTATTTCATTGCATTCTTAAGCTGACAAGTTGAAAGCTTGAAGCAGTATAATAAAAATTAGAAAGCTAAAAACAAACACAGCTGCATTAGAGAAACGGCTGTAAAAACATCTCTTGATACTTCCAAGTATGCCAAACAAGTGATCAAATCATAGGGGAAAAATCTGTTCTTCTCAATCTAGTATAGACTTCAATTTACCTCATCTAAGGAGCCCCAAAAATAAATGATAACAGAATTTCCTAAAATGAATGTACTGCTCAGAAGACAATCATATATTGATGCATGAACATGCCCTAATGCAGCTTCCACAACTACTAAGACTACATAAAATCCAAATTAAGAGGGGACAGAATGCTACCTCAATGCATAATTCCCCCTGGTTCTCATTATCTGATACGATTCACATGAGCAAATGGCTCACAGACTGCTTTTGGAGCATGTTTAGACACTTTGGGATCGCCGAAAACATTCCACAACCTTAGTGTTTCATCTGCTGCTGCTGATGCCACTGTACAACCATCTGGGCTCTGAAGATAAAAGATTTTATCAGAATATATTCATGAAGCCAAGTAAAAGATTGATATCAAACAGGACAAGAGACTATTTTACCTGTGCCATAAAAAGGACTCTGGAGGTATGTCCAGTGAGCTCTGTTGTCTTGACCATAGATGGGTACTTCCATAAAGTGAGCTGATTCTGAGTAAATCCGCCATGAGAGCTAAGCAGCTCCCTCTCATTGTTATTCCACAGCAGAGCACAGACTTGAGAGCTGGTATCTACAGAGTTCAAGCAAGCACCAGTGTGCGTGTTCCAGAACTTTATACACCCATCACCGACTCCTCCTCCGGTTGCCAGCAAATTTCCCTGGAAAGGACACCAAGCAAGAGCCCTCACAGCAGAAGTGTGTTCCTCCAACCTATGAAGCCATTGTGTGGATCTTCTGCTGTCCCATATGTGGAGGAGATTGTCATTGCCTCCACTGGCTAGCTGTTGGCCTGAGGGTGACCATTTCAACCCACATACCTCATGAGTGTGACCTCTGTATGTTTCAACCACATGATCTCGAATTCTGACATCATTGTTAATGACATTCCCATTCATATCTCCTGTTGTGAGGATTTGGTTGTTCCATTCCAGAGACCCTACTCCTGATATGTGTCCACCTGTCAGAGTTCTTAGCTGTACAAACACAAACAACAAATACAGGGAATGAATACAGAATGTAAATTCAAGTAAAACCTCAAAGAAACCATCCATCCAGAATGTACCTTTTTTTTAGCAGTGGAATCCCATATTTGTACTTGAGAATTGTTCCGGCCAATAGCGAGATGACGACCGTCAGGAGCCCAACTGACACTCGTGACAAGTTCATCATCAATGGCAACAAGTTCTGAGGGGGCATCATCAGAAGGATCCCAAGGATCGGTCAAGTAGACTGTACTTTCAAGAGCAATTGCCAAAACATTGGTGCTTCCCCAATCCAACAGATTCAAGTGGTAATCATCCACAAGATCAGGAGCATCCAATATCTTCTCAGGTTTCTGTACAATCAAAATCAAAATAAAAATCAGATTAAAAGAAAATAAAGTGACCCATTACTTTAAATAATGCAATGGATTATGACCCACCTGAGGAATACGTCGTCTGGGAGGTTTAGAGTGATGAATAGAACAAGTAGGTTTAGAATGTGATTGTGGGATGAGTTCAACTGGGGTCGGTGGCTTGTTCTTGAAAGCAAGAATACGAGTGCGATTCATGTTAAAGATCTCCGCCAGTTGCCTCCGGTATGCCTCCCTGGACGGCGAGCTCATGCCAAAGCAAGAATCCGGGTTTTTATCATCTTCACCTTTCTTCTTGGCCTCATTCAGCTTGTAATGAGCATAATCGAAGTCCATTGCGGATCGGTTGGGAATGAATCTGTCCAACTGGGATCATCAAGAAAACATCAATTAAACTGTGAAGAAAAAAAAAACAAGATAGATAATGCCCAAGATTCAAGATTCTCACATTTTCTTTGGGATTTCTTCTGTGAAGAAACTCTTCTTGAATTGGCCATCGTCTACACCCTGCATCCATAACTTTTATAGTAGAGCGATTATATATGCAGTAGAACGATTATATTAATTATTTGAGAGAGCGCTGAGAAAGCCGTTGAAGATTTTCACAGAAAGAGAGAGAGAGAGAAAGAGAGAGCAATTGTTGGGTTTCAGTCTTTCAGAGGAGTTGGTTTGAGAAGTGAACAATGAGAAACAGATAGTGCAATAAGACAATGAGAAACAATGAGAAACAGAGAAACAATGAGGAGTCGATTGTATCACAAGGAAGGAAGACAAATTGTTACTTGGCTAATTTGGCCTAATTGTCCCCTTTCTTATTTCAGTTTTATATATCAAATAAGGTGTAAAATAATAATAGTAACATTATTTAAACATAAAAAATTTATTTGCATTATATTCTCCATTTAGATTTTATATGATAAAATTTTTTTTTAAAAATAAAATAACTTTCGATAACAAAATTAAATTAGTATTCAAATGAAAAACTAAGGGCCAAAAAATATTATTAATTAAATAATCGTGTGATTTCACTGATCTAATATATATATATATATATCTAATGGTCCACATCTAACGTACTAATCAGTGCGTACTAACTTGAACACACACACACATATATATATATATATATATATAATTGCTAAAAATGATCACAATTCTTATACGGAATTTGTTTTTAAATGTGCCTAAAAACAAAATTTCATAATTTTAAGAGGTTAATTTTGACAATTTCCTCATAATACATAAGATCTAACATAATCAACTTGTTTGTCTAGTGCATCAAACATCAAGCACCAAAACAAACGAAAACATGAACCCAAAATAAGTACGTGCACACATTATAGGATTTGGATATGAAAACCAAACTATTTCATTACAACAATGAGGTATATTCCATAACAATGGACAGAGCTACTCCTATAATTCCAATAGTAGAGTTCAATAATCTATACAATTGGACATTTAATTCTATCTCCAATCCAATTTCTACATGTGAAGTGTCAACATTTTCTAATGATACCTAGACTTCAACATTGTCCCAATCTAGTGACCCTTCTTTAAAATCATTCTCTAATTGTTGAAGCCTATGATGACCCATCCTGCTCATCACAGCGAGACCTGGAAAAAAAAAAATTTGGATCAGAAAAACGGGAGAATTAAAACTTTTAAAGTAAAATTATCGAGAATTTCCTAAAACGAATGTACTACTCTGGTATGATTAAACAAGTTTACTTTTACAAGCATCAAATTTCAAATACATGTAAGTAAGCATATTTGCATTAGATTTTATATTTGTATGGGTGTTATATGTTTACCTTCAACTATTCTATAGAGAGCTGACCACCATCTATCTCCGGAAACTTGGTGCTCACGTAGTTCGTCATCTATAACTTGATCATGCTTTCCCGCTAAAACTCCTTGCAATGTTATGACTGCATCTTTTGTTTTCCCGACAATACTATTCTTGTCCTCAACCTCCAGCCTTTGAAGGTCGTTTTGAGACGAAGTGAGGCTAAGAGCTAGAGCAAACTGAGCAGCAGCAGCCCAACGAGAAGAGGTTTCAGCTCTGCTCTGTCCATCTTCCGTCTTGGTTTCAGCTCTGCCCACTTTGTTATTATCTCTACCTTCGAAAACTAAGCTACGTAAGTACTGAGCATTTGCAGGTCCCGTACTCTGAACCATCCTAGAGAATGCACCTTCCTCGTTTAATAGCAATGTTTCTGGGGTATCATGTTCTACAACCTGAGAAAAAACATTGGAAGTTCTCAATTAAACAAATAACAAGAATTGAAATAAATCATGATAGACTGATGAAGTGAATGTTTCTCCTCCTGGATTCAATCTCGCTATATCAATTTTAGAAGTCGCAGGCCTTTGTGTTGGAAAATATTAAAAAAAAAAAGGCTTCAAAATTACCTGACCAGCATCAAGCACAAGAATGCGGTCACAGTCAATTATGGTATTTAGCCTGTGAGCAATGATGAGCATTGAGCAGGATTTGAATTCTTCACGGATGGTTCTCTGGATAAGAGCATCTGTTCTGACATCAACAGCTGCAGTTGCTTCGTCAAGAACAAGAATCTTTGATCTCCGCAGTAACGCTCGAGCAAGACTTAATAATTGCCTCTGTCCAACACTAAAATTCTCCCCTCCCTCTGAAACCTTGACACACAAGTAAAATCATATCTTAAAAGGCTTGGTTTAATCATTGCAAGGTAAACATGTCAACCCAACATCTTAGATCACCAAATTATATGAAAATAATTTATGTATGTACCTCAGCATCCAGACCGAAAGAATTCCTCCTGATGACATCTTTCAGATGTGCCCTCTCTAAAGCCTCCCAAAGATCAGCATCATTGTGCTCGCTAAATGGATCAAGATTAAAGCGCACGGTTCCTAGTAAGATAAAATTCACTATTAGATGACATGTCCAAAAGGAAGATTTTAGCAGCATCATAAAAAAAAAAAAAAAAAACGATGTCGAGTTAACTGGTATAGCTAACTGGTATTCCATGAGAATAAAGTTCAGTAAGCTTGATAGGAATCAATGCCGAGTTCATAGATTTAAAGTTGGTTTCATCATTCTAATCTATATTCAGGAGATATCATGCAGACCAGGAAGCACTTATCTGGCCATTTAAAAGATTTTGTTACACAATCTAAGAAATTGAGTTAATCAAGTTTGTCGGAGGCTCTGCCTACTCGGTATATCCTTAATTGTAAATAACTACCGAGTCCTAGCACTACACAAAATGTATATATGTAGTCATGAACTTAAAATCTAAAGTATTTACCATAAAGTAATTCAAGTTAATGCGATTGTTTGGCTAAGAATATTTAAGTTTAAAAAGAAGAATTAGGTTTCTGGTTACTAATATATAGCTATGAATGCCCTTAAAATATTTGAACTATATATATATAGCTATTCACTTATACTGACATATAGAAGCAAAATATTAACTAAATAAACATGATAAAAGTACAATGAAGATAGTTTCAAACCCAAGACTAAAGCAAAATCAGTTTGACCATAGACGAAATTTAAGAATACTGGATAAACAATAACAAAAAAAAACGAAAAATAAAATCATGACAGTGAAGAGCTAAGTATAAATTGGAGATTCAAACAGTTAATACCTGAGAAAAGAACGGGAGATTGTGGTATAATGCTAAGAACTTTCCGCAAATCAGTCAGTCCCAATTTACCGACATCGCAGTCATCAATCAATATTCTTCCCCTTTGCAGTTCCACAATCCGAAATAAAGCATTAAGCATACTGGATTTTCCAGCACCAGTTCTTCCAACTATTCCTACTTTCTCACTAGGGGAAATTAAAAAGGATAAACCATGCAAGACTGGAGGAAGTTCAGGCCTATAGCGTAGGACGACATCTTCAAACTTAATTGATCCTGATGAAGGCCAACCTGGTGGGGGGCGATTGCTCTCATTTATAGCTGGAGCTTCAGAAGGTAAATCTATATATGTGCCAACACGCTCTACAGAATTTAAGCTGTTTTCGGCCCTACTTGCTTGTCTCAAAACGCCACTCAACAGGCTGGTGATATTTAAAGTATAACTCAGAAGCAAACCCATTGTAGATGCAAATGCGGCCTGGTTTTCCGTTCTTCCACTCTGCAAGACTGCAAAGGTTGCTGTCAACCAAATCATAAGGCCTCCTAAGGTTTCTAATCTGATGGTGAGCCAACGATTTGAACTAGTATTTGCAAGGGTGAATCTGATGTTATTATCCATTGTCTTTCCATTAATGTTGGCCATTCTATCATAAGCTTGGTATGCACGAATGCTTGACAAACCATTTAATGCTTCTCCGAATTGTGCATAAACAGGAGATCTAGTAATAGAGTCCAAGCGTTTCACTTCACGCGCTGTACTCTGTAATGTACAAATTGTGCTAGCTATTAGAAGTTGTATAGAAACAAAAATTTAGTAGTATGGGTAGATGAAACAACTAACATAGTCTTTAAAATAATTCCTCATTTTATGGAAATATAAAAGAGCCACTTAAAGGAAACTACAAGCACAAGGAAAGCAAAATGGGATTAAGTAAAAAAATAGTAACAGATTATATGCATCTTCATCATAAATAAGTTGCATTTACCTGGAGAATATTCAACATAAAACTGATTAAAGAAAATTAAGAACTTATAAAGAGACAAAGTTAGAACTACCGAAAGAATCTGATGTCAAAGCACTATCCTCTTCTGACATTAAAATCTTGGGAGGGCATAGTAACAGGTCCTCCAAGAGAGGTCCCTAACACAACTACAAAATGTCTAGGCACGGTATGTATATGATGTAAGTACGTGCATATATATATGTTTGTGTGTTTATTTGATTGCAAAATTTCTATAGAGGGTAATATAATTATGTAAAAAACATCAAGACTTCTGTCAATTTCTTTTGGTTAATAAATACCATCCTCAAAATTCTATATAATTTTGACCATTCTCGTAATACTGTCAATTTCTTATAGAATAAGTGTCCAAAACAATCATACTCCGTTTATGTTTAAAGCTTTATAGGATCACCAGCTTAGGATATTACTGTTATCTGCTCAGGTCCATAAGACATTCAACTTGCATTTATATTAGACCAAGTCAGCTTTTTCAACAGTCATACATATTGAGCAAAAAAAAAAAAAAAAACATAAAAGGATTAGATATATAAAAAAAAAACAAATTCAAAGTTTGAAAAAGCAGAAATCACAAACTAGATATTACATTATTGAATTACCTGATAATATAGATAAGCTGCATAAAACAAGACGAGAAGAGGCATTATGGCCCATAGAGATATCGTGCTCACTATTCCTATCAGCACAAACGTTGAAAGAAGTTGCCACATTTGGTTCATGAACGCATTCATAGAATTGGCAACATTGCGATCTATATCACCTAGATCCTTTGCGAACCTATTGATTACCCGTCCAGTTGGGTTGGTGTGGAAAAATAACATTGGAGCTCTTAAAATAGAATTTAGCATGGAATCATGCAGTCTTTTAGCCGCAGAAAGACTTGAAATGATCAACCAATAAGAGTTCACCAGTGTCACAATCACCTGAATATAGCAAACAAGGAGTTATCTTCAGTTTATGTAAAGATCACTTGAATGAGCTATTGCAAGAGGAAGAGTAGCCATGTAAATGAAAATCACTTCCGACTGTCTACTTACTTGGCCAAATGCCAGAAGTGCATAACCGGTGATGTAGTATCCAGGC
This sequence comes from Acer saccharum, assembly GCA_030490815.1. Classification (NCBI taxonomy): domain Eukaryota; kingdom Viridiplantae; phylum Streptophyta; class Magnoliopsida; order Sapindales; family Sapindaceae; genus Acer; species Acer saccharum. The sequence goes on along the minus strand of CM059877.1, from coordinate 21,322,896 downwards.
CTATAGCTCTTGGAAGTACTTTGATCTGTCCAAACACTTAGCCAAGTGCTACTTGAGATTCGAAGAACTTCAGTTGATAAATAGCATGTAAAAAGTATCATAATAACCCATAGGCCTCCTAATGCATTTTTGTACCTGCATATAGAAAAATTTACATACACAACAATACATAAGTTATCGTTTCAGTTTAGGAATAATTGCCGGATCAAATGGCACCTACTACTTAATTTATTGATTTTGGAAAAGCCTTAAGGCCAGCATAGTGGTTCTTGCATAAAGATTTTACAGTTCTCTATGCCCATATATGCCCACATTGAATTAAAGACGTCTTTACCAAATATTGAAGTTTATATCTAGGTGCTATGTATGCAATGCACCAAAAACTACAAAGTGAATATTTAAAAAACATGAGGCTGAAAATATTACGTCCACATTACCTCCTCAAAACATTCCAGCTGACAATTCCTGTTTCCCGTTCTTCCTGTCTAATAAGTACAGATTTCCCTGCTTTCCCTTTCTTTGTATGGCTGGTACTTTCTGGCAACTCATTGACCTCACTCACACCATTAGCAGGTGGCTTGGAAGTTTTCGGATTAACGTTTTTGCATTCATCCTTTTCTTCCCTTTGGTCCATTTCTTCCATCTTCCCCGCATTTTCCATCAGTTTTTGGAATAACCTGCCATGTCTGGATAGCTCCTCAAAGGTACCTTCTTCTTTAATCATACCTTCAGAAACAAGAATAATTCTATCCACCTGAGGAAGAAAATGCAACTGGTTTGTAACAAGTATCCTCGTTTTTCCACGCAACTCTTCCTTGATACAGCTGTTAAAAACCTGTCAATGATGTCAAATCAGATCAATATAGAGTAGGCTTCAAGAAGCACACAATTTAAAGCTTCCAAAGGTAAAGTTGTGAGATCAACAACGTGCAAAAGGAACAGAATGTAACATGTATTTTAAAGATGGATAAGGTTCTTTCTCTTATTTAAAGCAAGAGATAATTGAGTTACTTCAAGAACTTAAAAAAATTTCCATGCACGCTCTACGGATGAAACACACAGCAGATTCTAATGAAATTTATAAATCTCAGAATAGCATGTAACAAACTGCTATTAAATAATGAGCTGGATATGATTCCACATTGCTTGGCACGAAATGTACCTGTCGACCAACATGAGCATCAAGCGCACTTAAAGGGTCATCAAATATATATACATCCGAGTTGGAATAGACAGCCCTAGCCATAGAAACTCTCTGCTTTTGCCCACCACTGATGTTCACCCCTCTTTCACCAATCTCCGTGAGATCATGACCCTAAAGAAATGAGTGAAAGATAGTTATGGAGAATTCCACATTCAGCAGAAGTAATTGTAAACTATAAGTTTGTTATCCACTTACAGGAAGTAAGTCAAGATCATGCTGTAATGCAGTTACATCAATAGCCTTCCAATATCTCGTGGCTTCAAATTCAGACCCAAATAATATATTTTCACGTAACTGAGACAATGAATTTTAAAGGTCAGAAGTGTGCATGGTGCAAACAGATAAGCATCAGATTCAGAAGAAAGACAAAGAAAATCAAAGATATTACATGGTTATCAATATTATTAAGGAATATAACAAAACTGTAACTCACAGTAGCATTGAAAATCCAGGAAAGTTGTGGAACATAGGCAACAGTGCCTCTAATAACAACACTCGCATCTTCCAAAGCAGGCAGCTCCCCAAGCATTGCTGATATAAGTGAGGTCTTTCCTTCTCCTGTTCTGCCAACAAACGCAACCAAACTGCCAACTGGTATGTCTAAGTTGATATTTGATAATGTGGGTTTATGTACCTGAAAACAGCAAGGGTTTTGAGACTGCTAATTTATGAAGGAAGGATCAAATTATAATTTCAATAGGACTACTAAGATCATTATGTACATCAGATTCCATAACAACAACATATGGTTTGTCATGTCAAAACAGATTTTCTTCATGTGAACCCAAATACCATGATAGAAAAAGTAGTCCATGTGGCCTACTACATGTAAAAGAAAATAATTTCTCTACTATTAAGCAGGGTTATCGTAATTCTAAACAAGTCCTCCTTTTCTGTTTCTTTTCCTAGCCATCTAGTTAGCACATTTTCTTTTGTGAGGAAAATTTCAAATGAATTGTATGGTAGTATCCTTCAAAAAAAAAAAAAAAAAAAAAAAAATTGTATGGTAGTGATCTAAAGCTAATGAGTGTAGGTCAGTAGCTAATATATATATATTCCCCATGACATCAACTGCAAACCTCAGCTTATAGAATAATAATAAAAAAAAACTGCTATGACTTTTTCAGAGGTCAAACTTCTGGGTTTGAAAGGATGAGCCGTTTAATCTGTATAAATTTTAGAAATCCAAACCATCTCTTGATCATAAAATTTATGATTACAAGTCTAATAATAAAATGCTTAGGGAAATAGATAGTTTAACCGAAAATGATCAAAAGGAAAAACAAAAACAATTTTTGGATGAGATTGTCTTTTAATAAGAGCAATGTTAAGTCTTTGATAAATATATTTTCCATATTACTTAAACAAGCATAACACTCTAGGTTAACTTCAAAAGTGAACACTAAAATTTGGAGTATTTAATAGGTTTTCTCATGATATTTACTTTTCATGCAGAACTCACGTAAACTTTGTGCTTCAACTTGTAACAGATAGTAGTTTCAACCACAATAACATTACATTAAACGCTAATAATGAGTGACATATTTCATTTATTGATACAAGTCACTGGCCTTATGTATGCGGAAAAAGAAGTTGACATGTTTACCTTTTGATCCCATGAAAAGTTTCCATTTTTAATTGAGATAGCTGCAAGCTCTGGTTCAAGTGGTGGATTTGGCTCTAGTATTCTCTCATCAGCTAAAAAAAGTTCTTCAAGACGTTGTAATGATATGTTCGCATTAACAACCTGAGAAACTATCAAGGCATTAGATGATAGTTGAAAAAAGAAAAAGAAATCAAAATTACACCCAATTGGAGTGCGATTTTGACCATGTGAAACGCCAAACATCTTAACAGCCTGATGGAGGAATGACAAATCAAGAGAAAACATAATATATGGACAACAGAACACATCTAGATCGTATATGACAATGAATTTTACGATTTTCTAAAAGCATTCTTCCCCAACAAGGCAGACTACATGCAGAGGTAACTGGCACTCCTTAGTCCTTAAGCAAATTTATTTTTCGTTTACCTATTTTCATGTTGGTGATATACAAAAGATGTAGACATTTTTATCCAATGCATTAATGAAAGAGAGGAAAAAAAGACAGAACCTGGCTTAATAAATTAGGAAGCATGTTTAAAGGAAATCGTAGCACTGCGAAGAGAGAGAGTGATGTAAATGCCCTTGCAGGCGTCAAATCCCCACCCAGCAAAGTGAATGTTCCAAATGAAACCACTGTCACAACTACTGGGATGCTGTTTAGTATAAAACTGTTAAACTGCAATAAAAGACATCTAATTAGAGTACTGTGAAACAAAGAAGGATATAGTCCATTGATTAATAAGAAAACAAGTTTTCTATGTACTGAACACTAGCAGATTAAAATCATAGCTGGTAATTGATATAAGCACCACTCATATTGCAAGATCATCTATATACGCTTTATTAAGTACATAGAACATTTCATATCTTACATGTAACTCTACATAAATACCATCAGAAGTGATGTTATGCTGCTGCATATTTCAAAACCAACGACCTACCTTATATGTTTATAAGTCATGGATTTGATGTCATTTATTATTAATTACATCAAATTGGGTAAGAGGACCACCTTGTTTGCCTATGTTTATAACTCCATGTACACTCTCTGCAGTCACTAAGTATGGCCTATTATGCATTAACAAATGCCTTACATTGGCTGGTGCCAGCATAAGTAGCGGTAGCAGAGTTAATAGACCACATTTGCATTTCCCATACCATGCCCAATACATGCAATGAAGTATTTTAAATAGTAACTAGTAACATAATCTTGATCTGGAAAACCTGAAAAAAGGAAAAAGGAGCAAGAAGATTTCCAAGACCATGTTTTGTGTCTTACCGTGGACAGTAATTGTGCTTTGCGAAACCATGAAAGTTCATCACATCGTATACTTTGAACTCTAGATTGGAAACTCTTCTCCCATGCATAACATCTGAAACATTTTTCACCGCAATGTTAAAACAATCACCGTCAACGGCATAGAATTACATTCAAAATATAACAGAAATGTTTTGTAATTCAACCATACTTCACGGTATCCATGGCAGCCAAAATTTCATTCATAAGACTGACTCTTTTGTCAGTCTGTTGCAGTCCTTCCTTTGTCAGTTTTCGCATTTTGCTAATCACGAAGGTCTGTTGTCATAAAACAATGAGAGGATTTTATACGGATAATCAATGAAAGATAAGTTAACTAATTTCATTACAGACATTGAACAAAATAGAGAAATGTTATTGAGGAATCTGACATAAATTGGTCTGTATCTGCATTTCCCATAGAAATCGGGTCAAAAAGGGACAAAAAAGCATGGACAAAAATGTATTTTGTATCAGAAATAAAATATTGTTCCCATTGTGTTTCAAATATATATATATATATATATTGCTCCCAATGTAGAGCCAGGATTTTAGAGTCCAGAGCAATGCAAAGATTAATTTATTGTCAATGACTTTCATATTCTTGTTACACTTTCATGTTTTTAGCATTACAATTGGGCCTTATCAGTAACATATAATTGTTTTTAATCATACCATGCCATGTGCAATTCTATTAACAACACTCGCAAGTAAGCTGAAGTTTCTTACCTGTACTGGTAGCATGAGCACTAGCATTAAAGACCCCAGAAGTGAAGCAACACCCAGTTGCTGGTATAGAAGAACCATAGCTATTGTGATACGGAATGGAGCTGACCATAATAAGTGAAGCTGGAGGCATATTTGCTGAAAGATGTAAAAAACCGTATTAATAATAATTAGTACCAGATGCAGATTTTGGTAGATAAGCCAGAGATGCCTTTGTATGGTAGAGCAAGCTGTTTAACTACTTGTTTCGATTTGCCATTATGTTGTTAGATACAAATACAATGCGCTGGCAGACTCCACTTGGCACTTGGCAGGATGGGAATGAAGCACAAGATATAATTTTTTTTAAAGTTTAATTATTGTTGTGTATTCACAAATGTTGGTAATCCATGATTGTCAGAGGCTCTCTTAAGATGTTGTATTTATTCCTTATTGATTATTGATCACTGTTTAAATGTTGTACATTTATCTTTTTTTTTTTTTTTCAGATTATGTATAATGGACAGATATTTAGAATAACAAAAGTACATCCACCTTATCTTTTCTAAGATTTCTTTACCACTCATATCGCATCTTAAATTACATTGTATACATTTCAAAGATTCTTTTCACAACAATCACATTTTCATTCAGGTAATAAAATCTGAATTCTATGGCATTGGTTAAGAAATGCATGTTCAAGATAGTGAAGAGAAAACATACCTGAAGTGCATTAGCATCTGTTGTGATCATATTAGTTATTTTCCCAGATGGGAAATTCTTGCGACTCTCATGAGTCAGTCTTAAAGATTTTCGAAATATAGCAGCCACCTAAAATTAGAAAGGGTAGAACATCAGGAACTAATTTTGAACAGGCAAACTTCAGCAGCTAAAGCCTGATCCAAAAGGAAAGATTCATAGTAGTGTATATATATATATATAGTAATTTTCTAGTGCGGGATTCCGTGCGAACTTTTCGTACGGTTTCACAGATTCCAATCAATTGGAATAAATTTTTTTTCACTGATTCCAACCGGTTGGAATCAATGAAACTGCGTGAATTTTTTATGCGGGATCCTACACTTGATAATTTCTACCTATAAATAAAATTTGAGAATTTTTCAAGCGCTACAACTATTTATCCTGATTTTGTTAAATATAAAGGCATAGGAAAAATGAGAGATATATAGGAAAATTCAAAAAACTAGTTCTAGTGCTTGAAAAATTCACAAATTTTATGTATAGGTATATTTCAATGAATTTATGATCCACAAAAAAATTCATATCAAAATTCATACAAATCGATATGATTTCATTAAGGTGTAGACCGAAATTAAAGTGAGGGATCCCTCACTTAAAAGTTACTATATATATACATATAAAAGAAGATGATTTACCAATGTTGACCTCAACCGTAAACCAACACGCCAAACATTCTGAAAATACTGGGCTTCACATAGCACGCCGAATGCCTGAAAAATCAATTCATCAGTAAACAAGTTCACTAGCTATGATTGCTGCATAATAACAATTCCTTATGCAGGTATCGACGTATTTATCATATTCGTATTCCTATATTCTAGTAGAGCAAAATATAAAAAAACAATGTTATGTATAATTCCTTGAATTGAAAATAGAACGCATAAAAAGTGAACAAAAAGCAAAATTTCTAAAATATAAGTAGAATTTATAGCTAGACTCATGTCCTGTTTTCTGCAGAAGATGATATTCTATTTGCCAAAGAAAAAAGTTCTTGATCATAAATGATAGATATACCATCAATAGGATGAGTAAAAAAATTATCTGAACCAATAAAAAGAAGTAAAAGGAAAAAGAGGATATGCATCAACATTTCTTACTAAAATCATAACAATAAAACGTAAAGAGTGAGATAGAGAGTCATACCACCCCAATGAAAATTGAGAAGGCATAGACATAGCCAATCCAGGCAGGATCACCTCGTTGCATTGACTGCAAAGCATAACATGAGATTACAAATTTCTAGGGTCAAAAACATCAGGCACAAACTTCATCTATAGGTCAATGTTACAACTAGCTTTAAGTGAAAATTTTCAAAATTACAAATAGACAATCAATTTAAATTTGTGCTACTTTGTAAAATACCATTTTCTAAAAGAAAAAACTGAAAAAAAAATGATTTCTTCAATTACAACAGGTAAACTAAAAAATCAACTAGTTACCGAATCCACTCCAGAGAAATAATAATAAAAACCAATACTTTCTTTCATTTCTAGATTCTACTTAACAATGTCCTTTATGAAATTCACATATTTTAACATAGTGATCTCTACTTGTTTCACTTTTCAATTTATCGTCTTGCAAGTTACATTGTTATAATATTGTTGAAGCACCATTAAGCTCCAAAACTTAAGTTGATAGAAAACAACTGATAACAGTATATTAACACTAATCCATCCTAAAAACTATCACATGGATCAAGCACAAATATAATTTGATTATAAAATGAGGGTTTTTAAAGGATTTCAACACAAGTGTTCTTGGTCAAAAGGCTCTAATACTATGTTGAAACACTATTGATTTCAAAAGTTGAAAGTTGATAAGAAATGGTCAAACAATATTACTCAAAAGCTAACAATGATATTACAAACTTCTACTTAATTAGTTAATTGTAAATTGAAATTTTAGATATGGCACAGAACAAAGAAACCCCATGCTGAGCAAAAAACAAGTAGAAAAAAAATTTCAGTAGCCTTGTCGAGCACGAAACTTACCTGTAAGAGATGGTTCAACAAAACAGGCCCCACAAACTGAGAAAGATCATTTCCAATCTACAACATGTTCAAAGGAGAAGCAGAGTTGTCAGAGAGTTGCAAGTTATGAAGAGAACATTATTTTTAAAATGTAGCAATCTAGATTATCCTTTCAAAAATTCTTGATAACTTATAAGAATATTATTCAAACTTTTGAACAAAATGTAGATGCCAGAATCCATGTAGTAATAATACTTTATTTCCACAAACCTTCATCTATTAGATTCCGAGAAACATATTTAAAATAATAATAAACGTGACCTATAGTTATCTAAAAATTATTAAGAACTCTAAAATAATAAACGTAATCTACCCAAACAAGTTAGCAAGTTAGGGCCCAAACAATAGTTTTAAGCTCTAAAATATGGAAGAAATTTGCTATTTGAATGCATGTAAGAAGATATTGTTATGGGAATTGAACCAGATTTGGAGAAAATTTGCATACAAAAACCATGGAAAGTGAGATCGGTACCTTAAAAAAACCTCCCAACCAAAACCTACAGAAAACAGTCGGATGAAAGAAATAAATGAGATACACAAAAGGGGCAGATAAGAATATCTCTACTTAAAAAAAAAATAAAAACTTTTCTAGCTAGGGAAACTAGCTGTCTAACTGAAATTGAAAGTAAAGGAGGAACGGAAAAGAATGAATAATGTACATCAACCCGATACCTTCCTCCCAAGCTATTATTCAGTGCTCTTAAAAGCCATGACTTGGGTTGTTGAGATTCTTTGACCCAACATCTTTGAAACCTGTAGAATTCAAATCATCTTTTTCAGTACCCTCTTGTAGAAATCTATATGTACAAAAATGTTACAAATTCTTACAAAAATAAATGCAAGGGAACAACTTTTCGATACAAACTTTTCTATTAGAATCTCTGTCCGGTCCCATGTGTCCAACTTCCAGACATCTTTTTCTGTGATAGGTTTTCTGTAGCCTAGCTGCATTAGTGGAGTTATCCATCCAAAATATATCCCTAATAGAAAGCAATGCAACGAAACAATAGTAACCTTAATGTTACATTATTATAGAAAGGGGTAAAGATGCAGTAAAAATCCTACTGCCCACTTAAGACATCTCAAAGCAGCATTTCATAAATGATCAAGAGAACATAAGAAAGAAACATAACACTTGTTTAACTACAAATGAAACTCAACGGATTGGAAATGGTAGAGTATTATTAAACTAGTCATATGCAGCTAATTATTGTTCCCTTCTACAAAATAACTCGGGAATTTTGCAGTTCTTTTTAAGATTATTGAAAAACTAGGCAACAGGAACACTTAAGTCAGGAACTACTTACTGGAAAATATGCTGGAATGCCTCTCAGGACATATATGCTCTCCTCCAGGAAGTGCTTCATATTCAACATTGTCAAGAGACTCAGCTTGCATCAAGATGTAACCCGGATAAGGATCCAAAGTAGGAATATAAGCAAATAGAAGAATCCCAAACAAAACCTACATTAAGAATCACCAGAAACCATGACTAACAAGCTTTTTAGTGAAATGGATACAAAAGCTAAGCTTAACATATTCTTTTTCTATAAGACTTGGCCATCTTCACTTATTAGCAATCTGTTGAGTATAAAATTATGTGTGTCCCTTAAAAAACTGCAAATAGTCCCAGTCTGGAGACTTGTTAGACCAATTTGGGTAAAATCATATTTGCAGGCCAGCTTGGTTTCAAACTATCCATTCTTTTTCGTACTATATATACTAGGCAAGAAAGATCTCGACATTCTTGTAAATGTATGATGTGTACATTTAGCAACATGAAACACCATTGTAGTGATCATGTTGATATTTCTTTCAGAGGTATATGTCAGTAAGCGTCAGTAAAACAAGAAAAACAACATTCATCCTGAAATTGTTTGACAAATACATGTCAACATTAGCGTAGACTTAGAAAAGTGAAACAACAAACTCTGATGCCCTTGTTATGAAGCACGTATGCTCTCAAAATTAATAAATAATATAATAACCGATTGTTGTACATACTTCACTAACTTTATACTTCTATATAATTATTTAAGCCATTAACAGCCTTAAGCTGAGACAAATCCATAACCATTACAGGAAGAGAAGAAAATAAAAGAGGGGAAACAAACATGGCCAACAACATTGCTGATGAACAAATACAGTAGAGATCTGCATTGAGTGAGGAAAAAAAAAAGAATTTAGAAAAAGAAAGAGAACATTATAAATATGCATTGTCCTCCAACATGTATATTAAATTTCACTTCAGATAAAAGAAGCATATTCCTCCTTATCTTTTGCACTCTTGCAAGTGCACTAACTAGTTTACTTCATTGACTAGTAAGTAGAAAACAATCTGAATTTCAATTTAAGAACAATTATACAGATGAAATATCATTTCTCGACACTCTAGTGCAAGGAAGTATACTTTTAGTGAATGTATCATTAGGAGAAAAACTAACCTACTGTAGTATTCACTCATTGGAAGAATGAGATTTAGCATCACAGCTTCACCTACCAAAACATAAATTATTCCAAACCGCACATACCACCTAAACTCGTGGATGTAAATTTTTGTTTCCAAACCAATCATTATAAGCATGGAGCACCAAGCAAGAGCCTCTGTGAACAAAGAAACCATCTGCAAGAGAATACATAGTTACTTTGCATATCTAAGTTAAATTAGGCCTCAAAGTTTATTATGGTATGCAACAAAATTACCACCAATTAGACTTGAAATGATTTTTTAGCAACATACATTCCGAAACATAATGATATCACCTAACCATCAGCCAATTAACAAAGAAAAAGGATTAATTCTGATATAATTGAACTAATCATTTTGGTTTTGACATTGGTTAAGTGTTGGCATACTCTGCTATGTTTTTGGAACCTCACATCTTCAATGCTATGAACATCAAAACCGATTTTGTGTAAAAAGAAAACAATCACTAGGGGAACAACTGACCTCAAAGGGAGCAAGGCTAGTCTCTCCATCCAAGTTGAAGATAGAAACACCCATCACCAACCTTAATAGAGGCTCAGCTGTACAATAAGCAGCGAAGAGGCCCAACACGTAATTGTAGTAATTCGATCTCAAACGAAACTTGTGTGCTTTGGAATTTTTCTTAATAAGCCATATTCGATAAATGCCAAGGCACAAAAGCACCAAATGAGAAATGAAAATCACTAGAGAGTCAATTGCACAGTTTGTGTATGCACCAAAAGCACTATCCACTGATTTTGCCCTAACCCCATTTGCCAATGGTCGACAATACCAATTCAATGGCCCAAATGCCATTCTTTGTCACCTACAAATGATTCACAAAACTATTTAAAACACATTATAATACTAGCATAGTATTTTCAACCCAAAAAAAAAAAAAAAAATGTGTACTGTAAATGAATGAACTAAACATACTAAATTACTTCAAATAATCCTTTGCTTTTCTACACAATGAACAAACCAATTCACATGATTACAACTGAAGTTGTATAAAAAGTTACAAAAACCCATTTTTATTTAAAGGAATGCAGTGAGAAAAAGATGACAAATGAAAACTATCATCAACCTCAACCCATTTGGTTGCTGTTTTGCTGAGAAAACAGAGTAAACAGAGGAAAGAAAATAAAATATAGACTAACACTCACACGTCTTCTACTTTTGAAATTAAAAACCCATTTAAGTCGTTTCAAGTTCAAGAGATATCAACTAGGAAACAAATGTAAACTCAAAAAATCAAACCAAAACACCATTAGTAACAGAAGAAACATAACAAGTACAACAAGTGAGAAGAATAATTACTCTGAACTCTGAAGTTGAGTTGTTGCTATTTTGCTTTGCTTTGCAAATCGAGTAGAGCAAGAGAGTTCACCAGAAAGGTTACATGCATGGTTAGCTATAGTTTCAAATGAATTTGGCTATATCACTGTTACAATAAGTCAATGATCGATGAAAGAAAACAAGGACAAAATAGAGTGTCATTGCAAGCGTCACGCTAATGTTGACCCCACCTTAGATTTATAAAAAAAAATTAAATTAAATTAAATTAAAATGTGAATAAACAAATGGGTTTTAGATTTTGGCTGCATCTGATCATAGAAGTTGAATATTGATGATACCAATGGGTTTTATATCAGTTCGAATATATATATATATATATATATATATGTATGTATGTATTTATGTGGATGATATCTCCCGGTGGATTTAAAAAACATAAAAAAAAAATTGTTCAGTGCAAGAATCTCTCCATTTTGTTATTAGATTATCCATGAAAGATGTTTATATCATGCTTATATAATATCTTCCAATCAAGTAAGAGACCACTAATATACGAATGTTTTATGGGATTGAATATAATTGAGATAAGATGAGATTAGATTAGGTTGGATTGAACCTAACTAAATTAATATTATGTTATGTTTGTTGAAATAACTGAATTGAATAGTTACTGAATTAGTATTATGTTTTGTTTAGTAAAAGTTGTGAATGGATTAAGTATAATAATATTTTAAAATTGAATAATAAATTATTGAATTAGATGAAATAAACATTTTAATTTATATTATTAAATTAACAATATTCAAAAATGTATTTAAAAAAAATTATATTTATATTTTTAAAATTAAATTTAAAATACTTTCATACTTTCATACTTTCATAATTTATAATTTAATTAATAAAATAAATAAATATATATATATATATATATTTATATAATCTCGTTCAAGATGGAATATATGGAGTTATGGACCAAAAATGATTAGATTTTTGAATCACTTCGGACCAAATAATCTAATCTATTGTCACGTATCTAAAGCGGCGATATTTGCATCCCTCAAAAACTATATGTACACCCTAAATTAGTATATTTTTGAAAATCTAATAATACCCTTTAGTAAAATTACCAATAAGATTAAATAATTTGTAAGTATACCCACCAATAATTTTTAATTAGTTTCCAATTTTAATATTTTGTGAAAAAACAAAAAAAGTTTCCTTTTAGTGAGTTGATTTTAATACTAACATATATCATTAAAATTTCTTTCCATTTTCTTAAACTCTATATTCTCTTTTAAAATATAATATTAAATATATTTTGAATTTCATTTAAGGAAATACAAATTGACTATTAGAGAATGAATCAAAATTTTCCAAAGGGATTTGCATATTTGGTGTAGAGTATGGGAATGGATCTTGAAACTCCAAGAACTTAGCTAGTTAGCTATGATTAAGTTCTCTGGTCCCCAAGATGTGTGATAATGCACATTTGGTTTCAAACAAAGTTGATGCACATTGCCATGTTATGAATCATCTATGTTAAATTTCATTGATGTGGAACCTTCCCTTTGGGTGGTTGGTTCAACTAATACATAAGATATCTTTGCTATCCTTTTGTCATGAGTGAAAGCTAATGTCTATGAAGTTAAAATATCATATAAAACTGCTATTTCCTCCTCTTTTTCTTAGTCATATTTGCTTGTATTTTTTGTAGGCTTATGCATACGTAGGGAACAATGTATGAATGTCTTTGATAAATTACCTGAGAAGGTACTTTTGCTATAACACGGACCAAGCCTGAAGTCTTCAATCCAATTTTAAATAGAAATAAATCAATCAAATCCAAAATTAAAAATAAAAATAAAAAATAATAATTTGGGAACCCATGCTTGATAGAAATATTAGATTATATAGAGTCAACGAACCATGAGAACTACAAATGAAAAGGTAGTTAAAAAAACTAATATTTTGATAATCACTTGGTTTTAAACTTTTAATTCTTAATTAGGATCGAGGGAGGGGAATTTATTTCAATTTCTCGTTAAACCATAATTTCTAATTTGTGGGGGTTCATGAAACATGATTAGTAACAATTATTACCAAGTGTTTAAAAAAGGCGAATTTCCTTCAAATGAGACAGGGCTGCCTAAATCGCTTGAGGTGGCCGCCTCAGACCAAGTTGAGGTGACTCACGATTTTATAAAAAAACTGTTAATTTTTATATAAAAAACTGACTTAGATGGATAGGATAGTGATAGAGGGAGGGAAATTGCTATTAGATAAGGAATTCATGTTTTATGAAAATTTGAAATAGCTTTCAATGACTTACCAAAATCTCCATTCAGAAATTATTCATTTATTGATGAAATGAATATTAAGAAGGCAAATTCTCAATTATGAGCCATATTGGAAACCCATAAAAATTAATAATTTCAAATATTCTTAGACTTTATATGATTGTATCTACAAAATATTAAAGTTTATATAAACAATGTTTTAAAAGATAAAAAGAAAAATACATTTTTTTTTTGTTATGTTTCATCCGTTTGAGATATTTATGTTATTAATATTGATTTTGACTCAATTATTAAATGTTATTGATGGTTTTCTATTTAGTTCATTTTTTTTCCATCATTTTCGATTTGAGGCGGTCGCTCGTCTCGCCTCGCCTTTTATCTTTTTAAACCTTGATTATTAGTAATTTCTCTGATCACAAATTAGAAATTAAGTTTTCTTACCCATGTTAGAGTTTTATAAATTTGCTCTCAATGTATATTCACTTTCATTTTTATCTTCAATTAGTAAAAGTACTGAAAGGAATACGATTGATACATGTGTATATAGAGATCATGTGGGGATGGTTAGCCCCGTTTCAGCAAATACTTAGCCCCACATGTAGTTGTTTGTTCGTGGAATGCTTCTCTCCAAATTCTATGGAGTTTAAAATTTATAACGTTTTCATTTTTATTTTAGATGCTTTTGCAATTTCTTTTAAAGTTTGCATTTAGAATTTGGAATCACACTTACTGTTGCTTTGATATTTGACAGGGATCCCTAGATTGTGCAAGCATGATGTTAGTAGTGTTCTAGTTTGCGGCTGCCTAGACCGATTAATCGGTCCAATATAGTTAGGCGGCCAAAAAACGCACCGAAAAGGTGCAAATCGGACCATTTAGGCGGTGGGCGCTTAATCGGCCACGTGGCCGCGTAATCGGGATAGGCGGGTCAAAGCCGTTGACTCCGCCATTCTTTTGCACTGGAAATCAGCTGGAATAAGGTGTGGGATCACCGTTTCCGATGACTGGATCAGATAGGGTTTGGTCGGCAATGGAGGTGGCGTGAGGTTGAAAATGAAGTTGAAGAAGGTGGGGTGCGTTTAGCAGCGGGCTGAGGTTTACACAGGCCTCACTTGAGTCAATTGGGCCAACTTTTGGGCCTCACCCATTTAATTGAAACGCAGCGTTTCATACTGATGTGGTGAGCTCTGATTTTGGTGGCAAATTACGAAACGCTCCCTCATCTCTTATAAAATCACAATATCTTCAATATTCCTTCAATAATTATACTTATACCCCTAATTGACCAATATTACTCCAATGCCCTTGAACTTTATGTTTGGATTTGGATTGGTTTGTGATTGCATTTAGATGGGTGTTTGGGGATTTTGATTGGTAATTTGGCATTTGTGGATTTAGAAAGAATTTTCTTTGGATTTTTGTAAGGTTCATGATTTGTATTGAATTGATTCCATTGCAAAACACTCCATATTTGTATTAGTTGTTACTTAGGATATTCTTTGAAGAAAGGAAGCTTAAAAAGTGAAGAGCAACGTCTAGTGCAAAAGTCATCTTCAAGAGGTGAAAAGCGTCAAAGGTATATCTTGACTTCTATCCTCTTGCAAGGCGTTAGCGCGCACACACACAATTCATACATGTGTGTCCCTGCATTATGGTTCAAACATTTGGTATAACACATTCACACATCTCATAGTATGCTCATGCATTGATCTTGTATAGACAAGCATTATGGAATTGCATGCTTTGTGACTATCTCTTTGATATGGCATGCTTGTGTGAATATGTGTTTATTTGGTTATGTATTTTGTGTTTTGGACTTGAACATGTTCTTATTTGATGCCTCATTAAGTTCCGGTCGTTTCGGTTACTCATTCATAAGGTTTCGAGTCCAAACGATGTAGCTACGCTACTTTTCGTTCTCATTCGTTGAGTTGACTTCATCATCATTTTCCGAGATGATTTCTCAATCATTTTTCAAAGTTTTATAGTCGTAGTCGTGTGTGAGGGAGTCACGGTTTATAATCTAAAAACAAATTTGAAATCAGAGTTCGGACGCCCAAGATATGGCTGAAGAACTAGAGAGTGCGTGAGAGAGGTGTGTGTGGGCGTAAGGCCACTTGGCCACACCATGAGGGAGGCCGTGGGCCCCACGGCCAGAGGGGCTCTCTGCCCCTGTGAGGCCCACGCGCCCCCCATGGGGTGGTGACATGGCACATGTTGATTTGCCCAAAAATCTCTTCTCTCTCCTCCTTTTAATCACTTCTCCTTCCCTCCAAACATTTAAAGATCTTGATGAACATTTCACAAATTCTGCAGATTTTCTTCAAATTTTAGTTTTAGTATTTTGATCATATCTCTCTCATACAAACTCAAAATCAATCGATTCAAAAACTAAAATTGTTGGTCTTGAAGAGAGCTACAAACCTCAAGCACTTCCAGAGGCAGCTGACTTCGTCATTTTTCTCAGTTGATCGATTTTCAGTCCGAGGTCAAGGTTGTTTGTTCAACTTCTTCTTTTTCAATTTCATCTTTGATCATCTCTTGATTCTTACTATTTGATTGATGAAATTTGTTGAGAAGTATATTAGATCATATGCTAGGGGTGTTTGATCATTTGTTAATTGAGTTTTAGCTTTCTGATTTCTCTTGAACATATATGTACTAAACTTAATTCATCATGAAATTGATTCTAGAAAATGTATGTGTGATGTGCTTCATGTTATTTTCTATGTTTAATTTCATGATCTAAGAACTAGGTTTTTAGTGTGATATATTGAATATTCATACCTTTGTTCTTATTGATTTACATGTCTTGATTTCTAGATAATCTTGTGATTGTGTGTTGGAAGCATATTCTAGATTGTCATTGAACATGTACATTTTTCTTGATTGATCATCTAGCTTAATTTGATTGTGTTTGCATCACTTGCATCACTTAGATCATAGCCTTGCATTAGGTTGAAGTCTCTTGCGAAGTGAGTGAAGCTTTGTGTAGAGCAAGGGAGTCTTGACTAGGATATGTGGTCCGGATAGTCAAGCAAAAGTCTTAGCTAGGAGTGTGGTACTCCGGATGGTTGAGCTAGGAGAGCTTAACTAGGATCTTTATGATCCAGATAGCTAAGCACGAAATCTTCCTAGAGACGTGAGCGTCTTGGATAGTAAGTTGCTTTCTAGAGGTGTATGATACATCTCGGATAGGAAGTAGGCTTGGTGATTCACTAGCCCGAGGGTAGATTAGGAGTTGATAGCTTGAGCGGATATCATGAGTTGGTAGCTTGAGTGTGTAAGTCCTTTTTCACATAGTGGATTGCTTTGCCGGTGGTTGTGGTATCAACCCGTGGATGTTTCCTCTTTGAGGTTTTACCACGTAAAATACTTGTGTTCATTTTTGCTTTTGCTTTTACTTTTCTTTATCTTCCATATCTTACATTGATTGCATATCTTGTAAATTGATTAACTCTTGTATTAGTGAAATCAATTCATTTGCTAAATCTAATCAAGTGTGCATTTTCTTTGTTATATTCCGCATCATTTTTAAGATTGGAAGAATTTGAGTAAATACCTATTCACCCCCCCTCTAGGTATATTTTACACTATATTGCTTAAGGGAATTTTAATTTCTAATTGGAATTTCTTTGTAATTGTGTTTTCCGATTAATCCCCGATTAATCGGCCTAGGCGTTAGGCGCTGGGTCTCCGCCCGACTAGCGCCTAGCGCTTACTAGAACACTGGTTAGAGAATGATAAGTAAGAGGAGTGGATCCAGATTTTCCTCTAGTTTCTTAAATATATTTATGTTTTTTGATGTACCATGGAATTTAAAAACTAATTTGGTATTGTTGTAACTTTTATAATAATAACTTTGTTCGTCTTCAGTAGTACGTGGATTAGTGTTTTACCATGGAATTGAATTTTTATTTGGTGCTTTTAACTTTTTAAAATATTTGAAAACTATTTTGGTGCATGACCTTTCGTTGTAGGCTTATTTCATCAACATTTTTGGCCGACACTATATAAACCCCTCCTCTCTCAAATTCATTCAACTCAAACACATTACATTTTTAGAGAGAGGAGTTAGGGTTTTTAGAAAGAGAAGCTCTCAAGTTCTCTTCTTCAACTACATCCCTCAACTGATTTGCATTGCATGTTTTCTTCATGAATGGTTTAGGTAAGAACAAAGTTCCATTTGTTTATTGTTTTTCTTTCAAGACTTTATTTCTATGCACATTTGGAGTTATTTGGAGATTGTTTGAGGGTTAGCTAATAACTAGGATGTTGAGTAGAGTTCACCGTATCTAGTTGATTATAGTTTATCTTGTTTTGCATTCAATACATTGTGCATGCGGTCAAATGAACACTTAAAACAGTTAAACATTTTTTAATTTGTTCTTGGGTTCAAGTCTTGTCGTAAAAGGTATTGGTTGTAGAAGCAAGTGCCAAAAGACACTATAAAAAGCCTGATGGGTAGTATGATTAAGTTACAAGTCCAAGAGTAGTGTGACTAGATTGTCAACTTGATGTGTAATTAATCTATCATGTAGTGGATTCCTATGGTTAAGTGGCTAATGGTAGTTTGTCATGTGGTTTTTATTCGTTGAGAGTTTTTCACGTAAAAACCAAGTGTTCTTTATTTTTCGCATTTTATACTTGGTTGTGTTGTTTGTTAGCCAGTATTGTTAATAATCGAAAATCAGTAATTAATTGACAACCTATTCACCCTCTTTCTTGGTTAATAGTATAAACATCGAAACATTTTCTTTTGGTATATGGGTGGGTGCTTAGACATATACTTAGGTTGTTCCTTCCTGCATACTTTGCATGTTGTACACCATGAGTTGAAACATGATGTATAGAGAGGGTGCTTCAAACTCAAAGCCTATATTACTCACCGAGAAAAATTGCTGATTCTAGAAAGGAATTGAAGAATGGAAGCTCATCTTATGACTATCGATGAGCATGCATGGATAAGGGTTACTTAGTTCCCACTGAAAGTTTAGAGAATTGGGTAATTGTTTCTAAGCTCAAGGCCAATTGGACCACACATGAATTTGAAGCTGCTAAGTTGAATTTAAAGGCCATGAATGGTTTATTATGTGCCATGGATGAGACTCAATAAAAGCTCATTCAAATTTCAAAATATCATATTTGCTCAGGAGGCATGGGACATTCTTAGGACCACACACGAAGCTAACAATACGGCTTCACATGTTGTAGACTTAGTTTGAAGCCATCAAAATGGAAGAGGATGAAAATTTTCAATGACTTCCAAATCAAGCTGTTGGACATCGTCAACCAAAGCTATCAACTTAGCGATCCTTATTCCGAAGCGAAAATCGTGCAAAAGATACTAATGTCACTTTTAGATAGGTTTGAATCCAAAGTCACAGCTATTAAAGAAAAATAGAGGCTTGGATAGCATAAAGGTGAATGAGCTTGAGCTTAAAAAGGTTCATGATCCGTGTTGCGTTTGGAAAGGTTGTGGGCAATGACACGAGGCTGAATTTTTTTGACTTCATTTTTTCTTGCAATGGTCGGTTAGACAATGAATGCAAACAAATAACATGCAACAAACATCAACACAAAAGCATAAAAATGTAACAATAAACAAAAATACCAACCTTTATCCGAAATGCTTCACAGATGAAGGCTTTAAAGAATCCAGAAAATGAAATCTCCAAAATCTAAGTGGGAATGTTGGGTACTTGAGAGTCTGGTAGGCTTTGTGTTAGTTGTATTTCATTAGCTAGGTAGAAGCACACCATGTCACTGGGATTTGAAGTAAAAAATCAACCTAACTTATTCATTAATTGAAAAATTAGGAAACATGTAGTTTTATTTGTAAAATAATGAATTTAGAAGGAAGGTTTACTGAAAATGCAAGATTGGATTGCCAGTAGTACAGTCAATTAGCAAAACTGGTAGTGGCATGTGTTGGCCAGGAAGGTGGCTTTCTCTTTTGTTATTATAAGCAAAAGACTCACACGGTGTGCATGTTTGTGTGTGTGTCTGCATTCCTGTGTGTTGTGAAAAAAGTTGGCAAAATTGGTGGTGGCATATGCTTAACTTCAACCAGCAATGTGACTTCCCTTTTTCGTGTATTACGAGTAGCTTCTACATCTGTGTGTGTTCATATATAAGTTGGTGGTTTGTTTTGGAAAATTTTGGCAAAAGTGTGGCATGTAATTTATCAAAATGACAGCTTTCTTTTTTGTACTAGTAGCAAAAACAATGTGGCAGCTGTGATTGAAGAAGAGTGATGTCCATTTACTGAAAATTTGATGTGTGGAATACTGGATTGTAGGATGTTAAGCAATTACATAACATTTTCTCATGTCTAAAGCTTTTTTTTTCTCCGTATTATTGTCTGTGTCATTGAGTGTTTTTGGAAGACTACTTGATGCTTTTTCATTGTTTGCCAAAAATACTAATAAGCCAAGCAAGCTTGCTGGTCCATGACTTGCCATAACCAATTTGCAATAGTGAGGGCTAAACTAAGTATTAAGTATTAAGTATTAATGTGGGGTTGCTGTTATGAATCCTGAGTTTAGTGAATGGGAACCTTTTGGTAATATCTACATGCAAAATAAGGACCCTCCTAATAGGTTTTCTAGTAGATTTAATCCTAAGAATTGGGGGGCAACGAGGTTGTTTGATTAGTCGTTGTCGGAATTAGCGAATACGGTATTGGATCAGGAGGCAGTAGGTCTTGTCGTTGGCCTTTCGGATAAACCGATTACAAAGCAATTGATGGATGATCGGTATGTTAACAATTATGATGAAGTATTGAATATGATCAATACACTTAGGCGTTTGAAACTCTTTCCAGAAGACTTCCCTCTACTTTTGGTCAATGAGTATCGGACTTCTAAATGAGCTCAGGTACGTATCGACCATAGGATCATTAATATTGCTGAGGAACAAGGGCATAGGTTTTGGAGCAAAAAGGAAGCCAAAAGTTCATTCATTTACAAGGAACTTTTGGATTCTTTTACTGCCGGTTCTATGTTGGACATATACGTGGACTCTCTTCGCTACCCTTACGGCGACGCTCTTACATTTGACGATTGCTTTGGAAGTGATTTTATGGAACTGCATTGCACCGGCGTCGTAGAAGTTGAGGGCGTTGACTTTAGGTCAAACAGTTTTTTGAACCAGAAGTTGTTAGTGCTAAAGAATTTGAGTTCAGAAATGATAGACTTTGGTGCTTGGCGAAGGCATAGCTAGACAAGGATCAAAGGGACAGCGCTTTGTGGACTATCGGACTTCTAAATGAGCTCAGGTACGTATCGACCATAGGATCATCAATATTGCTGAGGAACAAGGGCATAGGTTTTGGAGCAAAAAGGAAGCCAAAAGTTCCTTCATTTACAAGGAACTTTTGGATTCTTTTGCTGCCGGTTCTATGTTGGACATATACGTGGACTCTCTTCGCTACCCTTATGGCGACGCTCTTACATTTGACGATTGCTTTGGAAGTGATTTTATGGAACTGCATTGCATCGGCGCCGTAGAAGTTAAGGGTGTTGACTTTAGGTCAAACAGTTTTTTTGAACCAAAAGTTGTTAGTGCTGAAGAATTTGAGTTCAGAAATGATAGACTCTGGCGTTTGACGAAGGCATAGCTAGACAAGGATCAAAGGGACAGCGCTTTGTGGACTATCGGACTTCTAAACGAGCTCAGGTATGTATCGACCATAGGATCATCAATATTGCTGAGGAACAAGGGCATAGGTTTTGGAGAAAAAAGGAAGCCAAAAGTTCCTTCATTTACAAGGAACTTTTGGATTCTTTTGCTGCCGGTTCTATGTTGGACATATACGTGGACTCTCTTCGCTACCCTTACGGCGACGCTCTTACATTTGACGATTGCTTTGGAAGTGATTTTATGGAACTGCATTGCACCGGCGTCGTAGAAGTTGAGGGCGTTGACTTTAGGTCAAACAGTTTTTTTGAACCAGAAGTTGTTAGTGCTGAAGAATTTGAGTTTAGAAATGATAGACTTTGGTGCTTGGCGAAGGCATAGCTAGACAAGGATCAAAGGGACAGCGCTTTGTGGACTATCGGACTTCTAAACGAGCTCAGGTACGTATCGACCATAGGATCATCAATATTGCTGAGGAACAAGGGCATAGGTTTTGGAGCAAAAAGGAAGCCAAAAGTTCCTTAATTTACAAGGAACTTTTGGATTCTTTTGCTGCCGGTTCTATGTTGGACATATACGTGGACTCTCTTCGTTACCCTTACGGCGATGCTCTTACATTTGACGATTGCTTTGGAAGTGATTTTATGGAACTGCATTGCACCGGTGTCGTAGAAGTTGAGGGCGTTGACTTTAGGTCAAACAGTTTTTTTGAACCAGAAGTTGTTAGTGCTGAAGAATTTGAGTTCAGAAATGATAGACTCTGGTGTTTGGCGAAGGCATAGCTAGACAAGGATCAAAGGGACAACACTTTGTGGACTATCAGACTTCTAAACGAGCTCAGGTACGTATCGACCATAAGATCATCAATATTGCTGAGGAACAAGGGCATAGGTTTTGGAGCAAAAAGGAAGCCAAAAGTTCCTTCATTTACAAGGAACTTTTGGATTCTTTTGCTGCCGGTTCTATGTTGGACATATACGTGGACTCTCTTCGCTACCCTTATGGCGATGCTCTTACATTTGACGATTGCTTTGGAAGTGATTTTATGGAACTGCATTGCACCGGCGCCGTAGAAGTTAAGGGTGTTGACTTTAGGTCAAACAGTTTTTTTGAACCAAAAGTTGTTAGTGCTGAAGAATTTGAGTTCAGAAATGATAGACTCTGGCGTTTGACGAAGGCATAGCTAGACAAGGATCAAAGGGACAGCGCTTTGTGGACTATCGGACTTCTAAACGAGCTCAGGTATGTATCGACCATAGGATCATCAATATTGCTGAGGAACAAGGGCATAGGTTTTGGAGAAAAAAGGAAGCCAAAAGTTCCTTCATTTACAAGGAACTTTTGGATTCTTTTGCTGCCGGTTCTATGTTGGACATATACGTGGACTCTCTTCGCTACCCTTACGGCGACGCTCTTACATTTGACGATTGCTTTGGAAGTGATTTTATGGAACTGCATTGCACCGGCGTCGTAGAAGTTGAGGGCGTTGACTTTAGGTCAAACAGTTTTTTTGAACCAGAAGTTGTTAGTGCTGAGGAATTTGAGTTTAGAAATGATAGACTTTGGTGCTTGGCGAAGGCATAGCTAGACAAGGATCAAAGGGACAGCGCTTTGTGGACTATCGGACTTCTAAACGAGCTCAGGTACGTATCGACCATAGGATCATCAATATTGCTGAGGAACAAGGGCATAGGTTTTGGAGCAAAAAGGAAGCCAAAAGTTCCTTAATTTACAAGGAACTTTTGGATTCTTTTACTGCCGGTTCTATGTTGGACATATACGTGGACTCTCTTCGCTACCCTTACGGCGATGCTCTTACATTTGACGATTGCTTTGGAAGTGATTTTATGGAACTGCATTGCACCGGTGTCGTAGAAGTTGAGGGCGTTGACTTTAGGTCAAACAGTTTTTTTGAACCAGAAGTTGTTAGTGCTGAAGAATTTGAGTTCAGAAATGATAGACTCTGGTGTTTGGCGAAGGCATAGCTAGACAAGGATCAAAGGGACAACACTTTGTGGACTATCAGACTTCTAAACGAGCTCAGGTACGTATCGACCATAAGATCATCAATATTGCTGAGGAACAAGGGCATAGGTTTTGGAGCAAAAAGGAAGCCAAAAGTTCCTTCATTTACAAGGAACTTTTGGATTCTTTTGCTGCCGGTTCTATGTTGGACATATACGTGGACTCTCTTCGCTACCCTTGCAGCGACGCTCTTACATTTGACGATTGCTTTGGAAGTGATTTTATGGAATTGCATTGCACTGGCGTCGTAGAAGTTGAGGGCGTTGACTTTAGGTCAAACAGTTTTTTTGAACCAGAAGTTGTTAGTGCTGAAGAATTTGAGTTCAGAAATGATAGACTCTGGTGTTTGGCGAAGGCATAGCTAGACAAGGATCAAAGGGACAGCGCTTTGTGGACTATCGGACTTCTAAACGAGCTCAGGTACGTATCGACCATAGGATCATCAATATTACTGAGGAACAAGGGTATAGGTTTTGGAGCAAAAAGGAAGCCAAAAGTTCCTTCATTTACAAGGAACTTTTGGATTCTTTTGCTGCCGGTTCTATGTTGGACATATACGTGGACTCTCTTCGCTACCCTTACGGCAATGCTCTTACATTTGACGATTGCTTTGGAAGTGATTTTATGGAACTGCATTTCACCGGTGTCGTAGAAGTTGAGGGCGTTGACTTTAGTCAAACAGTTTTTTTGAACCAGAAGTTGTTAATGCTGAAGAATTTGAGTTCAGAAATGATAGACTCTGGTGTTTGGCGAAGGCATAGCTAGACAAGGATCAAAGGGACAGCGCTTTGTGGACTATCGGACTTCTAAACGAGCTCAGGTACGTATCGACCATAGGATCATCAATATAGCTGAGGAACAAGGGCATAGGTTTTGGAGCAAAAAGGAAGCCAAAAGTTCCTTCATTTACATGGGACTTTTGGATTCTTTTACTGCCGGTTCTATGTTGGACATATACGTGGACTCTCTTCACTACCCTTACGGCGATGCTCTTACATTTGACGATTGCTTTGGAAGTGATTTTATGGAACTGTATTGCACCGGTGTCGTAGAAGTTGAGGGCGTTGACTTTAGGTCAAACCGTTTTTTTGAACCAGAAGTTGTTAGTGCTAAAGAATTTGAGTTCAGAAATGATAGACTTTGGTGTTTGGCGAAGGCATAGCTAGACAATGATCAAAGGGACAACGTTTTGTGGACTATCGGACTTCTAAACGAGCTTAGGTACGTATCGACCATAGGATCATCAATATTGCTGAGGAACAAGGGCATAGGTTTTGGAGCAAAAAGGAAGCCAAAAGTTCCTTCATTTACAAGGAACTTTTGGATTCTTTTGCTGCCGGTTCTATGTTGGACATATGCGTGGACACTTTTCGCTACTTTTGCGGCGACGCTCTTACATTTGTCGATTGTTTTGGAAGTGATTTTATGGAACTGCATTGCACCGGCGTCGTAGAAGTTGAGGGTGTTGACTTTAGGTCAAACAGTTTTTTTGAACCAGAAGTTGTTATTGCTGAAGAATTTGAGTTCAGAAATGATAGACTCTGGTGTTTGGCGAAGGCATAGCTAGACAAGGATCAAAGGGACAGCGATTTGTGGACTATTTTGGATTCCAAGTTTAAAAAGGATTATAAAAGAATGTGATCGGTGATCGAGTCGAAGGCTAGCGAGGTTGGGTTTCTTTCTAGTTTGGATTTGAGCAAACAAATGGATGATAGGATGTTATACAAGATGATCCTAGAGTTATTCAAGAGAAGGTAGCACAAGAAGATTATGCATGTGGTGGAGGTAACTTTTATCACAGACTTAGTAATTGTCTTTTTTAATTCAAGTCCTTATAATCTAAACAATGTTTGGTGTAAGTGGATCTTGCAAAGGATTGTTGAAGATTTATGCATGAGTTTCTATTGAGTTTGTCTCATAATTTCTTTGAGGATTTTCATGGTAGACTGTTTGTGCTGTCAGCATTACAGTTTCATTTTGCAAGGGAATTTAGGTTTGTAGATAGAGTTGTAGTGATACCAGGCAAAATTATGAATAGATATAAGTTTTTTCTTGATCTTGTAATAACTTCGTTGAAAAGCATATGCTCAATTTTCCAAAGGGATTTGCATATTTGGTGTAGAGTATGAGAATGGATCTTGAAACTCCAAGAACTTAGCTAGTTAGCTATGATTAAGTTCTCTGGTCCCCAAGATGTGTGATAATGCACATTTGGTTTCAAACAAAGTTGATGCATATTGCCATGTTATGAATCATCTATGTTAAATTTCATTGATGAGGAACCTTCCCTTTGGGTGGTTGGTTCAACTAATAAATAAGATGTATTTGCTATCCTTTTGTCATAAGTGAAAGCTAATGTCTATGAAGTTAAAATACCATATAAAACTGTTATTTCCTCCCTTTTTCTTAGTAATATTTGCTTGTATTTTTTGTAGGCTTATGCATACGTGGAGAACAATGTAGGAATGTCATCAAGTTCAAAACTATATATCCCAAAGATTGAATCATCTATTTGACATTCAAAACATGGACTCTACTACTGACAACCATCTCCAGGCCACATCACAGCTTGAAACTGAGGTCAATTACTGGTACAGCAGTTTCTGCATGCTTACAATATCCCAACGAGAATATGTAAAAACCCTTTGTCAATGGATTCAGCTCACCGATTGCCTTATGGATGACCATCAACAGAGCCATAACTCATCTGCTATTCGCAAGTTCTGTCAAGATTGGCAGCTTGTCTTTGACAAATTACCTGAGAAGATACTTTTGCTATAACGCTCTTTTCAATATTACTATGTTTTCTTATACCAAGAGTTATTTATATTGACCGGTTGATGGGTTACATTAGCTTGCCAATTGCCATGCAGTTTGCAAAATAATAATAAATACAAAAGATTTATATCAAGCAGCTTGCTTTTGGATCCTCATTGAATTCTGGAGAGATGATCAACACTTCATCTTATTGAATATTATTTAATCAAGATAACATTTTTGGTTGTCGAAATTTTGAGTGTGAACAGTGTCTTGGTAGAAACTATAAGTTTTTAAGGTTGAAAAAGATAATGAATTCCTATGGTGACCCTTTGCATAGCACTTTGTTATTTTAAATTCTTTCTGTTGTGCTCACTCTTTGAGAAGGTAATTTTTGTTGATCCGATGTTCTTACAGGTAGTATCGGAGGCCATTAAGAGCTTTTTATCAGCCATTCAAGCAATATTCCAGCAGCAGATGGAGGAACTAAACCTGCAAAAAAAATCTGATAGACTCGAGAGAAGGTTGGAAAAGGAGTTGAATTCACTTGCTGAGATGGAGAGAAGGTTGCAAAGGGAGTTGAATTCAGTTGTTGTGATGACTAAGGAAAGGCTTGAAGGGAGCAGCTCTACTGTTGAAGTGGCTCAATCAAATCTGAGCCCTAAGCATCCTGTATCCCTCATGTTGGATATGGCTTGAATTACCAATGGATACCAAACAATGATTTACCCAATACGGAGACTTTCTGGAGACGTGAGAACGTTTGGGAGTATAAGATTATGATTGAGGAAGGCTTGGAGGAGAAACAAACTGAAGAAGCGGAAAACAGCCAAAATCGCTGCCAATTGTTTGTCAGCGCTACGGCAGCGGTCTTATTCCAATTTGTACCGCTGCGGTGACCGCTGTGGTCATGGCAGCGGTCGTGATGAATCTTGGTGACGTGGCGTATGGATCACGGTTTTCTGAGTGGTCAAGTTCAACACGGTTTAGGAAGCAGGTGGCCAACTGCAACTTGGATCGTAGTTAATCACAAGCATGTGTTGAATCAAGAAATATTCTTGGAAGAGGAAATATGTTGCTTCTGGAAGTTCTAATAGGAAAAGGATTTCTCCTTGAAAGAAGATTTGTCTTAAATAGGAAATAGTATGTGGAACAAGTATTCTTGTATGACTAGAAGATAGATTTCCTTGTTAATTTAAACTCTCTGTAATACATATAAATATACCATAATAACTAGGTTATTAGTGTGTGAAAAACACCTGAGAGTGGTGGAGCAAAATAGCAAATACTAGAGAGATCTCAAAGTGAGCATTGGGTGTAATTGGGTTTGGGGTATTATTTAGAGAGAGAACCTGAGTGTGTGGTTGTAACAATTTACTACATATTGGAACTTTCTCTTGTCATCCTGATAGCCGTGGTTTTTTCCCTGATTTGGGTTTCCACGTAAATTCTGGTATTGTGTGTGTTTGGATTTAAATTTCTCTTCATCTTATCTTTTCTTTGTGATTGTTTGTTTTGTGTTCTATCCGGCAACGCTTCCGCGCGTATTAGTGAAAGGTTTGTTCGCTAACACCTCAAACGCTCTAAAATCGTAGCCTTGAAGGAGCGAGTGGAAGCTGAAAAGGCCAAATATCTGAACTTAGTTCAGGTCACTAGGGCCATGACTCTGAACAACCTGAAAACAAGCCTCCCCAATGTATTTCAGGCATTGATTGAATTCTCAAGAGCTTCTGTTCATGCCTTTCAGGCTGTTTACAGTCACTTCGAACCAGCTACTCTTTCCGATGAATCGGAAAACTCAACTACTAACTAAACTTGCTGGAATTAAGACTTGAGTTATAGGAACAATAGTAGTCTTTTGCATTGATCATATCATAATTAAAGTTTTGTTGATATTAATTAGCAGATATTGCCTTATTAAAATATTGTTTAACATGGAAATGAAATAGAGGTCTCTCTCAAGTCTTTTTCAGTATTTTCTCTAAATGAAAACCACATCAATTACTCGATAGATGATTACGTAAACACAAAAAAAAATGGAACCTTATTTTTCCTTTTGGACTACACAAGTAAATACAACAAACATCAAATGCTAGTATGTAAAGAAAAAGAAACAATTAAAATTCAAGAACAAGTGAAGAACAATAAAAATGGGCATAAATAACCTTAATTTTAGAATATATTAATTTTTAATACCTACTTTATTATTATTATTATTTTTTGAACTATTACACAAATTTTAAGACCTGCTAATATCTTAAACATATATTTTTTTAATATTTTGTAAGAGTAAAAATAATATTATTTGTAGTTATATTATATATTTAAATATATTATAGACAAAAAAAATTTAAATTAATTAAAAGTTGATTACATTGTGTTTTTTTTTTTTAAATTTTTTTTCTACATGACATATGATTATTATTTTTATGTTTGAAAATGGTGAGAACTGCACAAACAATTTATGAAAAAAGAAATTCAAATAAAAGCAGTTCAATATAAAAATTAAATCCAATACAATAAAATTATTTAATAAAAAAACAATAAAATTTTTTATCATGATAGAGCTTTAACAATGGTGAGAAGGCAATTTAAGTTTGTAAATGGTGAGAGTTGGAGTTAACTAAGACATGATAGAATTGTTAAAAATAAAAAAAAAGAAAAAAAAAAAGAAGGTGATTACCAAATAGGTCCTGAATTTTTTTTTCTTAATTTGAAGTAGTTTGTGACTTTTTCATTTTTGACCAAATTAGTCCCTATATTTTTCACAAGTTGCAAATTGGTTATTGACGTTTTAAAAGTGACCAAGTTATCCCTTTGACCGTTAATTCAAACGGTAGACTTTAACTCAAATATTAAAAATACCTTAATGCCCTTAAATTATATTATCTTTATAAAACATTAAAATTATAAGATAACACTTTTATTCTGCTGCAATGGGGAGGGATTTTTAGATGAGAAGCTTCGCCCCCCAACCCACCCCCTCCCAAAATATATATATATATATATATATATATATATATATATTTTATTATTATTATTATTATTATTGCAACTTCTTAGGCTTAATAGTTATTACATCTTTATAATAAAAACATTTTAAATTTTAAAAGGGTTAATTGCATAAATATATCCTCTATTTATCTAATAAAGTAAATTTTCAAACAACAAATGCCCTATTCAAACACAAACATCCCAATTGGAATGTGCTTGAGATATGGAAATTCAATAGTACCCTTAGGTAAAAAGGAGATTTAGTGGGTAAATTTCACAAACAACCCTGAATTTAGGTTGTAATTGTATAAATATTCATTTTTTTCTAATAATTACATAAATATACCCTACCGTCATTTGACTTTTGTTAACTTTAACCTTTAATCACATTTGTATCCCAAAATGATTAAACTACCCTTGAAACTTATTTATCTTTTCTTTTATTATTTAAAAATATTAAAAATATTTACTTAAAAAATTAAAAAAAATTAGTACAATATTTTTTTGTTGCTTTTATTTTCTTTCTTTCTATCATTTTTTTCTTACATTTTTCATGTCCCCAAACACCAATTTTTTAAATTTCAAAAACCAACTTTATCACCAAAACATTCAATTTCATACTCATCAACCCATCAACAATTTCATTTTATCAACATAATCAAAACCCACCAACAATTACATTTAATCAACAGAATCAAAGCCCACAAAACACACTGAACACAATCGAAACCCACTAAACACAACTATTTTTTCAGTTTTGTGGGTTCTAATTGTGTTAAAAAAATGATAGAAAGAAAGCAACAACAAAAATTGTACCGATCTTTTTTTAATTTTTCATGTAAATATTTTTTTTAATATATTTAAATAATAAAAGAAAAGATAAATAAATTTTCATGGGTAGTTTAGTCATTTCAGGATACAAATGTGGTTAAAGGTTAAAGTTAACAGAAGTCAACTGACGATAGCGTATATTTATGTAATTATTAGAAAAAAATGAATATTTATACAATTACACCTAAATTCAGGGTAGTTTGTGAAATTTACCTACAAAAATAACCTCTCCATTTTACCCTATTGACTTTCTATAGCCTAAGCACATTTCAATTGGTATGTTTGTGTTTGAATAGGGCATTTGTTTGAAAATTTGTTTTATTAGATAAATAGAGGACATGCTTTTGCAATTAACCCATTTTAAAAGATAAATATCAAAATCCATTAAACAATGTTTTTTCAATTTCCAGAATTTCTTTCCAAAAGTCTGAGAATTTATATTAAAGTAATTTGTAAAAATTAAATTTACAAAAAATATATATATATTTTGTCAAGAAGAAAAACAAAATTATATACAAAAAGAAAAAATATATATATTTGAAAAATAAAAATACAAAAAAATAATCTAATGAAGAGAATATGTGAAGGGAAAAGTCTCCACTGTCCATCGGATCTCCATCTGGCCATGGATATATAGGCAACCATCTCGGAATCCTCAGATCCCCATCACACCCTTAAACTAGTCAAACTACTACAACAACCAAAACCCAATCAATCAAATCTTTTTCAAGTGTTCAAAATTTATTTTAGAGAGAGAAATATAAGGTTCTAGAGAGAGAAATTTGTTAGGGTCAAGATGAGAAGACGTGAAGAAGGGAAGAGAAGTAAATGTAAAAGGGAGTACAAATTTGTTTTTATTTTAATTAATGTTATTCAATATTTTAAATATTTTTTTTACATAAAAATTGGTTTCTTTTTAAAATAACCTGGTTAAACGTACAAGTGTGAAGATTTTAATTGTACATGTATCCATTTATAATGTCTTATTGTAAATGTACGAATTTACCCTTGCATCTGTTAAGTTTGACCAACTTCCATTAATTAGAAGGACTAATTTGTCAATTGTGAAAAATATAAGGACTAATTTGGTCACAAACTACTTGGAATTAAGAAAAACGATTAGGATCTATTCGGTAATCGCCCAAAAAAGAATATAGTTACTCGTAAAGTTGACTAACCATAGACTTGATTCCAAGAATTCTATTTAATTAAATTAATTGCTGGCATTATTATGATTGCGTGCAAATGAAGCTGTTTTCATCAAACACACGCATACAAGGGTTTTTTTATTTATTATTTTTTTTTCTATTTTTCTTTTTTAAAGAAAAATGAACTTTATTCAACCAAAAAAGAATTATAAGAATTCATATCAGAATTAGCTAGCTAACAAGTAGGGCCGGTCTTGAGATTTTGGGGGCCTAAGGCGAACTATGAAAATGGGATCCCCGAGTCCCGACTTTTCGTATATGTTTACTTGATTTTTTTTCTCTAGTAAATACTTATAAAAATTATTATAATAACTAAAAATCAAGACTGCAACACAATGAAATAGCAAAAAAAAAGTCACTAAAATAAAATTTTTATAATTACATCAAATAATATATCACTTAGATATTACTTGTCTCACATTTTTAGCAGTAAAAGTACTAATTAAGCTTACATAATCAAGTTTTTCTATCATATTTTTTTCAATTGATAACATAGTCAAGTCATTCAATCTTTCTTGTGACATAATTGACCGAATATAGGATTTAATCAACTTTAGAAAAATTCAAGAACAATTTTTTCTTGGGTAGTTGCATTAATGGGTTCATGAATTGATGAACTCCTGGTTCCATAATACATAATACATAATACATACAAAATTCTAACAAAACTAAAATAGAAAATCGTAAAGAGGTTTTTCGGAATAGAAGAAGAAGAAGAAGAAGGAAAATAGGTGTTAAATTACCTTCTAAAACAACAACAATTGATTTCAAGAAGAGAGCTTCCAAAATCTAAATTACAATCCAAGAACAATTACTTTCCCGATTTCACAAATCGCAAGAACAAAGGTTATAGAGCTGCCAAAGAGAGAAAGAGACAAAGAAGTCAAATGTCTAATATAATGAAATGCAATTTGCAATTTGATATGTTTGGGGTGGGTTATGTTTAATATTTTTGTTTCTTTAGTTGGCTTTTCCTTAAAAAAAAAAACATATAAAATATGGGCTGCTTTTAAAAAAAATTATACTCGGACCATCAGATGTAAATATACAGTAAACTGAGTTTTGGGGGCCCTAGGTGGCTACCTCTTGGGCCTATGATTAGGGCCGGCCCTGCTAACAAGGAGAGCCACGCTGGAAAATCAACAAGCCCAAACACCGAAAGAACCACTAAAAACAGTAAATCTGGCAATTGAGTGTTCCAACCTATTACATTTTCTGGAGATATGCACAATTGAAACCCCTGTACATTTATCTTTCAAAGCAACCACAACTCAAACGATACCATTACAAGAACTAACCACACCATTAAATAGCTGAACTAACCCCCAACGTATCTGAATCAATACACAAAGGGAAAAGGCCAAACTCCTCTGCCATCAAAATCCCTTCCAAGAAAGTTTTTGCCTCAGCCGATATCCACCGACACATTCCTCTTGAAAGATAACGTAGCAGCTAAAACAACCTCACCCTTATCATTTCTTACTACCAAACCATCCATGCCATCCATATTATTGCTGGCTTAATTTGCTACAGAGAAGAGAGAGAAAGAGAGAGTAGAAAGAGCAATTGGTCGGTTTCAGAGAGTTGAGTGCTATCCATAGTTGTGTAGAACTGTTCAACCCCGTTCAATTTTTCCTCCGGCTGCAAGTCATATATAGCACTGAATTATATATCCATGAAGAAGGCATGCTGACAAGTTGAAAGCTTGAAGCAGTATAATAAAAATTAGAAAGCTAAAAACAAACACAGCTGCATTAGAGAAACGGTTGTAAAATCATCTCTTGACACTTTTAAGTATGCCAAACAAGTGATCAAATAATAGGGGAAAAATCTGTTCTTCTCAATCTAGTATAGACTTCAATTTGCCTCACCTAGGGAGCCTTAAAAATAAATGATAATAGAATTTCCTAAAATGAATGTACTGCTCAGAAGACAATCATATTTTCTTGATGCATGAACATGCCCTAATGCAGCTTCCACAACTACTAAGGCTGCATAAAATCCAAATTAAGAGGGACAGAATGCAACCTCAATGCATAATTCCCCAGTTTATAGTTCTGGTTCTCATTATCTGATACGATTCACATGAGCAAATGGCTCACAGACTGCTTTCGGAGCATGTTTAGACACTTTGGGATCGCAGAAAACATTTCACAGCCTTAGTGTTTCATCTGCTGCTGTTAATGCCACTGTGCAACCATCTGAGCTCTGAATATAAAAGATTTTATCAGAATATATTCATGAAGCCAAGTAAGTAAAGATTGATATCAAACAGAACAAGAGACTGACTGTTTTACCTGTGCCATAAAAAGAACTCTTGAGGTATGTCCAGTAAGCTCTGCTGTCTTGACCATAGATGGTTACTTCCATAAAGTGAGCTGATTCTGAGTAAATCCGCCATGAGAGCTAAGCAGCTCCCTCTCATTGTTGTTCCACAGCAGAGCACAGACTTGAGAGCTGGTATCTATAGAGTTCAAGTTGGTATCTACAGAGTTCAAGCAAGCACCGGTGTGCGTGTTCCAGAACTTTATACACCTCTCACCGACTCCTCCTCCGGTTGCCAGCAAATTTCCCTGGAAAGGACACCAAGCAAGAGCCCTGACAGCAGAAGTGTGTTCCTCCAACCTATGAAGCCACCGTGTGGATCTTCTGTTGTTCCATATGTGGAGGAGATTGTCATTGCCTCCACTGGCTAGCTGTTGGCCTGAAGGTGACCATTTCTGATAGACTAAGTCTTCCTGATCTCAGTATCTTAGTTTGTGCTTATCTTGCTGTTAGTTTTTCAATTGTTTAAATTCAATTTTCCTTTGTATCTGCTAGCTTAGGTGTTTGAGTTTTAGTTTGCTTCCTTGTCTTTTGCTTTGTATTTATATTTGTAAAAACTGAATGGAGAAGTATGCCATATTTTCCTCTCAAATTCTATCGACTTTATGGTATCAACCACATGATCTCGAATTTTGACATCATTGTTAATGACATTCCCATCCATATCTCCTGTTGTGAGGATTTGGTTGTTCCATGCCAGAGACCCTACTCCTGATATGTGTCCACCTGTCAGAGTTCTTAGCTGCACAAACACAAACAACAAATACAGGGAATGAATATAGAATGTAAATTCAAGTAAAACCTCAAAGAAACCATCCATCCAGAATGTACCTTTGTATTAGAAGTGGAATCCCATATTTGTACTTGAGATTTGTTCTAGCCAATAGCGATATGACGACCATCAGGAGCCCAAGTGACACTCATGACAAGTTCATCATCAATGGCGACAAGTTCTGTGGTGGCATCATCCGAAGGATCGGTCAAGTAGACTGTACTTTCAAGAGCAATTGCCAAAACATTGGTGCTTCCCCAATCTGGCAGATTCAAGTGGTAATCATCCACAAGATCAGGAGCATCCAATATCTTCTCAGGTTTCTGTACAATCAAAATCAAAATCAAAATCAGATTAAAAGAAAATAAAGTGATCCATTATTTTAAAGGACTAATTGCACAAATGTCCCTTGAGTTTAGGCATAATTGCATGTATATGGAATTTTTACCCATAATTGCACAAACATCCCATGTAATTAGTTGACTTCGTTAAATTTAACCATTGACCACAATTTTAACCAAAAAATAACCAAAGTGCCCCTAGTTACCTATTTTATTATTAATTATATATATACTTTTTTTTTTGACAATTTATATATATACTTAAAATAATAATTATATACAATACTTAATTTATTTATTTAACAATTTTTATAATCCATTTTTTACATTTTTATAATCCATTTTTTTAAATAAATAAATTAATTATTATATATAATTATTATTTTTAAGTATATATATAATTATTTTTTTAAATATATATATATAATTATTTTTTTAAGTATATATATAAATTGTCAAAAAAAAGTATATATATAATTAATTATAAAATAGGTAGCTAGGGGCACTTTAGTCATTTTTAGTTAAAATTATGGTCAATGGTTAGATTTAACAAAATCAACTAATTACAGGGGATGTTTGTGTAATTATGGGTAAAAATTCCATATATATGTAATTATGCCTAAACTCAGGGGACATTTGTGTAATTAGTCCTATTTTAAATAATGCAATGGATTATGACCCACCTGAGGAATACGCAGCCTATTTAAAAATAATAAAATATATATATATATATATATATATATATATATATTTGCAGTATATTTTCAATTTAGATTTTATATGATAATTATTTTTTAAAAATAAAATAAATTTCAATAACAAAATTAAATTTGTATTCAAGTGAAAAAATAAGGGCCAAAAATATTATTAATTAAATAATCGTGTGGTTTCACTTATCCACTATAATTTTTTTTTTTTTACTAATTGCAACTAATTGAAATCAGTGAAGCCCCACAAATTTTTTTGTATGAAATTCTGTATTTGATAATTTATGTATATATAAAAATGCTGAAAATGATCACAATTCTTATATGGAATTTGTTTTTAAATTTGTGATTATTAATAGACATATTGCAAAATTTTATTTCAATCCCTAATCACGAAATTAGTGAGATCCCCTAAGCATTTGTGCCTTCTTCCTTCTTTCTTCTTTCTTCTTCTATTTCCTTCAAAATTGAATAAGCACTTCATCCAAAATCACATTTGCTGCTCCAAAAAACAAAATTATAATCAAATGGAGTCATTCCTTGAAACAAAATTATAATCAAAATTATAAACAAAATTACATTTGCTGCTCCAAAAAAACAAAATTATAATCAAATAAAAGTAAAAGAATTTGTTGGAGAAAATAGTTGGAGACAAAATCTTTTGGTTCCTCACAAGTTTTTTTTTTTTTGTGTGTGTGTTCAATTTGGTGAAAAATGAAAAGAAAATTTTCTAGAAAAACCAAACCGTGAAGGTTATTTTTTATATTCTCCCTTAAAATGATGGCCATTATTGCCCGCTTGTGCCTAAAAACAAAATTTCATAATTTTAAAAGGTTAATTTTGACAATTTCTTCGTAATACGTATGATCTAACATAATCAACTTGTTTGTCTTGCGCATCAAGCATCAAACACCAAAACAAACGAAAACATGAACACAAAATAAGTACGAGTTCACATGATAGGATTTGGATATGAAACCAAACTATTTCATTACAATAATGAGCTATATTCCATGACAATGGACAGAGCTACTCCTATAATTCCAATAGTAGAGTTCAATAATCTATACAATTGGACATTTAATTCTATCTCCAATCCAATTTCTACCTGTGAAGTGTCAACATTTTCTAATGATACCTAGACTTCAACATTGTCCCAATCTAGTGACCCTTCTTCAAAATCGTTCTCTAATTGTTGGAGCCTGTGATTTCCCATCCTGCTCATCACAGCGAGACCTGGAAAAAAAAAATTGGCTCAGAAAAACCGGAGAATTAAAACTTTTAAAGTATAATTATCGAGAATTTCCTAAAACGAATGTACTGCTCTGGTATGATTAAACAAGTTTACTTTTACAAGCATCAGATTTCAAATACATGTAAGTAAGCATATTTGCATTGATGTGTGATGTTTAAAATCTTATGGATTAGATTTTATGTTTGTAATGGTGTTATATGTTTTACCTTCAACTATTCTATAGAGAGCTGACCACCATCTATCTCCGGAAACTTTGTGCTCACCTAGTTCGTCATCTATAACTTGATCGTGCTTTCCCGCCAAAACTTGTTGCAATGTTATGACTGCATCTTTTGTTTTCCCGACAATACTATTCTTGTCCTCAACCTCCAGCCTTTGAAGGTCGTTTTGAGACGAAGTGAGGCTGAGAGCTAGAGCAAACTGAGCAGCAGCAGCCCAACGAGAAGAGGCCAGCCATCTACTCTGTCCATCTTCCGTCTTGGTTTCAGCTCTAACCACCCTGTTATTATCTCTACCTTCGAAAACTAAGCTACGTAAGTTCTGAGCATTTGCAGGTCCCGTACTCTGAACCATCCTAGAGAATGCACCTTCCTCATTTAATAGCAATGTTTCAGGGGTATCATGTTCTACAACCTGAGAAAAAACAATGGAAGTTCTCAGTTAAACAAATAACAAGAATTGGAATAAATCATGATAGATCGATGAAGTTAATGTTTCTCCTCCTGGATTCAATCTCGCTATATCAATTTTATAAAGTTGTAGGCCATTGTGTTGGAAAATATTAAAAAAAACAAAAGGCTTCAAAATTACCTGACCAGCATCAAGCACAAGGGGTCACATTCAATTATGGTATTTAGCCTGTGAGCAATGATGAGCATTGAGCAGGATTTGAATTCTTCACGGATGGTTCTCTGGATAAGAGCATCTGTTCTGACATCAACAGCTGCAGTTGCTTCGTCAAGAACAAGAATCTTTGATCTCCGCAGTAATGCTCGAGCAAGACTTAATAATTGCCTCTGTCCAACACTAAAATTCTCCCCTCCCTCTGAAACCTTGACACACAAGTAAAATCATATCTTAAAAGGCTTGGTTTAATCATTGCAAGGTAATGTCAACCCACATCCTATATCACCAACCCAAATATATGTATGTACCTCAGAATCCAGACCGAAAGAATTCTTCCTGATGACATCTTTCAGATGTGCCCTCTCTAAAGCCTCCCAAAGATCAGCATCGTTGTGCTCGCTAAATGGATCAAGATTAAAGCGCACAGTTCTTAGTAAGATAAAATTCACTATTAGATGACATGTCATGGTTTACAAAAGGAAGCAGAACAAAATAAATAAATACGATGTCTTTATAGCTAACTGGTATTCCATGAGAATAAAAGTTCAATAAGCTTGATACGAATCAATGCCGAGTTCATAGATTTAAAGTTGGTTTCATCATTCTAATCTATATTCAGGAGATATCATGCAGACCAGGAAGCACTTGTCTGGCCATTTAAAAGATTTTGTTATGCAATTTTAAAAATTGAGTTAATCAAGTTTATCTAAGACTCCGCCTACTCGGTATATCCTTAATTGTAAATAACTACCAAGTCCTAGCACTACACAAAATGTATATATGTAGACAAAGATGCATTTAGATTTCACATTTCTTCAAGTTTCTATAGCCATGAACTTAAAATCTAAAGTATTTACCATAAAGTAATTCAAGTTTATGCTATTGTTTGGCCAAGGATATTTTAGTTTTAAAAGGCAGAATTAGGTTTCTGGTAACTAATATATTTGAACTATATATATATAGCTATTCACTTATACTGACATATACAAGCAAAATATTAACAAATAAATAAACATGATAAAAGTACGATGAATATAGTTTCAAACCCAAGACTAAAGAAAAATCAGTTTGACCATAGATGAAATTTAAGTATACTGGATAAACGATAACAAAAAAAACGAAAATAAAATCATGACAGTGAAGAGCTAAGTATAAATTGGAGATTCAAACAGTTAAAACCTGAGAAAAGAACCGGAGATTGTGGTATGATGCTAAGAACTTTCCGCAAATCAGTCAGTCCCAATTTACCGACATCGCAGTCATCAATCGATATTCTTCCCCTTTGCAGTTCCACAATCCGAAATAAAGCATTAAGCATACTAGATTTCCCAGCACCGGTTCTTCCAACTATTCCTACTTTCTCACTAGGGGAAATTATAAAGGATACACCATGCAAGACTGGAGGAAGTTGAGGCCTATAGTGTAGGACGACATCCTCAAACTTAATTGATCCTGATGAAGGCCAACCTGGTGGGGGACGATTGCTCTCAATTATAGCTGGAGCTTCAGAAGGTAAATCTATATATGTGCCAACACGCTCTACAGAATTTAAGCTGTTTTCGGCCCTACTTGCTTGTCTCAAAACGCCACTCAACAGGCTGGTGATATTTAAAGTATAACTCAGAAGCAAACCCATTGTAGATGCAAATGCGACCTGGTTTTCCCTTCTTCCACTCTGCAAGACTGCAAAGGTTGCTGTCAACCAAATCATGAGGCCTCCTAAGGTTTCCAATCTGATGGTGAGCCAACTATTTGAACTAGTATTTGCAAGGGTGAATCTGATGTTATTATCCATTGACTTTCCATTAATGTTGGCCATTCTATCATAAGCTTGGTATGCACGAATGCTTGACAAACCATTTAATGCTTCTCCGAATTGTGCATAAACAGGAGATCTTGTAATAGAGTCCAAGCGTTTCACTTCACGCGCTGTACTCTGTAATGTACAAATTGTGCTAGCTATTAGAAGTTGTATAGAAACAAAAATTTAGTAGTATTGGTAGATGAAACAACTAACATAGAGTCTTTAAAATAATTCCTCATTTTATGGAAATATAAAAGAGCCACTTAAAGGAAACTAAAAGCACAAGGAAAGCAAAATGTGATTAAGTAAAAAAAAAAAAAGAAATCACAAACTAGATAGTACATTATTGAATTACCTGATAATATAAATAAGCTGCATAAAACAAGACGAGAAGAGGCATTATGGCCCATAGGGATATCGTGCTCACTATGCCTATCAGCATAAACGTTGAAAGAAGTTGCCACACTTGGTTCATGAACATATTCATAAAATTGGCAACATTGCGATCTATATCACCTAGATCCTTTGCGAACCTATTGATTACCCGTCCAGTTGGATTGGTGTGGAAAAATAACATTGGAGCTCTTAAAATAGAATTTAGCATAGAATCATGCAGTCTTTTAGCTGCAGAAAGACTTGAAATGATCAACCAATAAGAGTTCACCAGTGTCACAGTCACCTGAATACAGCAAACATGGAGTTATCTTCAGTTTATGTAAAGATCACTTGAATGAGCTATTGAAAGAGGAAGAGTAGCCATGTAAATGAATATCACTTTCGACTGTCTACTTACTTGGCCAAATGCAAGAAGTGCATAAACGGTGATGTAGTATCCAGGCCTATAGCTCTCGGAAGTACTTTGATCTGTCCAAACACTTAGCCAAGTGCTACTTGAGATTCGAAGAACTTCGGTTGATAAATAGCATGTAAAAAGTATCATAATAACCCATACGCCTCCTAATGCATTTTTGTACCTGTAAATAGAAAAATTTACATGCACAACAATACATAAGTTATCGTTTCAGTTTAGGAATAATTGCCCGATCAAAGGGCACCTACTACTTAAAGATGTCTTTATCAAATATTGAATTTTATATCTAGGTTCTATGTATGCAATGCACCAAAAACTACAAAGTGAGTATTTAAAAAACATGAGGCTGAAAATATTACGTCCACATTACCTCCTCAAAACATTCCAGCTGGTAATTCCTATTTCCCGTTCTTCCTGTCTGATAAGTACAGATTTCCCTACTTTCCCTTTCTTTGTATGGCTGGTACTTTCTGGCAACAAATTGACCTCACTCACACCATTATGCGGTGGCTTGGAAGTTTTCGGATTAACGTTTTTGCATTCTTCCTTTTCTTCCTCTTGGTCCATTTCTTCCATCTTCCCAGCATTTTCCATCAGTTTCTGGAATAACCTGCCATGTCTGGATAGCTCTGATCGCGCTCCAAATGTTTACATTTAGCGCTCCCTAACTTAGCTTTTGTAACCGTTTTCCGAGCCCTTTTTGGTATTTAATATTGTAAATAAGTGTTTTTCAGGTATTTCAGCTCATCAAGGGTATTTTGGACCAAACTGGAGAAAAATGGTGAAATTGGGGCAAAAGAGGGCAAATATGTAATTATGGAGAATCAGGGGTCAAAGTGCAATTTGGAGGAATTTATGCAGATTTGGTGATTATGGAAGAATTCAGGGGTACTTTGTGTAATTTGCCAGCTACTGCACAGCAGCGCGCCACGTCACCAAGTGAAACTGTGCATTTTGGCACCAGCTGCTGACATCGGCGTGACGTCAGGATGACGTCACATCGTCTTCTACCAGCTGACGACCGGAGTTGCAGACCCGGTGACCCGACTTGACCTGGTTAAGACCCGACGTTTGACCCGACGTTCCAGTAGCTTTTCCGGCACCGTTTCTGGCGACTGTCCGCCTAGAATGATGGCCGGAGCTTTCCCGATCAGATTTCCACCATTTCCGGGTTTCTATGCACGTGATTTCTCTCTCCTCCACCAACTCCTTCAAGTCTTCAAACCACCTTGGCCAACCAAGCTTTGGAGCTTCGTTACAGCGGCTTCTTTCTCGCCCCAAACACGTCCAAGCCCGCGGAACGACGGCGGTTTCATACGGCGGGAGTAAGCCCGCAGTCCCGAAGGTTAGAAGTCGTCGAAAACCTTCCATTTTCGCAGCGACTTCACGCCGGTAGGAATATGCTCGCCGTCCAGAGTGCATGAACCCGCCGGAATGCCTGGAAGAATACCAACTCGTCCCACTTGCTCTCCAATCACATGAGCTTGCCCAAAAACTCTTCCCACTTAGATATTTTGTGATATTTTTCCATTTAATGATCCTAGATAAAATATCTATTCTATTCTATCTTAGTTAGTAAGTAATACACACACATATACTACATACTACACTTAGTAATTAGACTAGACACACTACAATTTAGTCATTAGTTACCAAGTTAGTAATTAGAGAATAGAGACACATTAGTTTTATAACTTACTTTTAGTTTAGTTTTAAGAGAGAGAATAACTCTCTCAACTTTAGTATAGTTTTTCTTATCATTTTCCATCACTTTCTAGGTAGCCAAACACCAATTTAGGTTACATAGACTTGATCCTTTGGAGTTGCTCTAGAAGGATATTGTGCTTGGATTGCTAGGAGGAGCCTTCTTGCGCAAGAAACGAATCCGGATGGGTTTGTTTAGCTCTTCTTTTGTATTTTCATGCTTATATAATTCTATGTGTAACTAAACTCTTTTGTTAAGGGATTGATGTAATTCTTGTAATTATACCATAGATGTAATCAATCAATTTGTTATTTCACTCTTTAAGGCTTGTAAGTGTGTATTATGAACTCTAATGATTATGATATGTGGATGATATGTTTGCATGTACATCTATGTATACACACTTGGTGGTTAATTTCATGCATATAGTGTCCTACAATATGTATGAATGTTTTACTATCAATTTCATAGAGATATATCTAAGTAATTCTTGATTGAGTTAATTAGAAAATCTCTACATCACTATTCCTAAATCCTCTCTTAATCACTTATCTATGATATTAGGTTATGTGTTAGATGATGGATTTTGTGCTTAACATAAATGATAAATGAAATACATGCCTTAGAATGTTGTGAATGTTTTAAATTAATGATTGATTAATGAAATAGTAATTACTTGAATGAATCAATCCCCTAACATCTTTAGTCTAACTTAATCATCTTAATCTAGCTTTAATCATTAGTTTATTGCAAGCTTAGAATTAGTGCTTTAGAAAACATTAACTAGTTAACTTGTTAGACTTTAGAAGTAGATAATTAATGATAATCTAGACTCACGTAGCTAATCATCCCTCGTGTGAACGACAACCCTTACTCGTTACCATTTACTACTCACACGACTCGTACGCTTGCGAAGGGTGAACCACCCACGCGCCCCTTAGAATAACCGTGGTAGAATAGCGTAATTTAGTGTAGTTAATTTAGAACTGGTTTGGCGCGGTCAAGCTCCTCAAAGGTTCCCTTTTCTTTAATGATACCTTCAGAAACAAGAATAATTCTATACACCTGAGGAAGAAAATGCAACTGGTTTGTAACAAGTATCCTTGTTTTTCCACGCAACTCTTCCTTGATACAGCTGTTAAAAACCTGTCAATGATGTCAAATCAGATCAATATAGAGTAGGCTTCAAGAAGAACACAATTTAAAGCTTCTAGAGGCAATTTTTTTTTTTTAGATAATCAAAGCTTAGAAAGTAGTGAGATCAAAAACGTGCAAAAGGAACAGAATGTAACATGTATTTTAAAGCTATATAAGGTTCTTCTTTCTCTTATTGAGATAATTGAGTTACTTCAAGAACTTAACAAATTTTACATGCACACTCTATGGATGAAACACACAACAGATTCTAATGAAATTTATAAATCTCAGAATAGCATAAAACAAACTGCTATTAAATAATGAACCAGATATGATTACACACTACTTGGCACGAAATGTACCTGTCGACCAACATGAGCATCAAGCGCACTTAAATGGTCATCAAATATATATACATCCGAGTTGGAATAGACAACCCTAGCCATAGAAACTCTCTGCTTTTGCCCACCACTGATGTTCACTCCTCTTTCACCAGTCTCCGTGAGATCACGACCCTAAAGAAATGAGTGAAAGATAGTTATGGAGAATTCCAAATTCAGCAGAAGTAATTGTTAACTTTTTAAGTTTGTTATCCACTTACAGGAAGTAAGTCAAGATCATACTGTAATGCAGTTACATCAATAGCCTTCCAATATCTTTTGCTTCAAATTCAGACCCAAATAATACATTTTGACGTAACTGAGACAATGAATATTGAAGGTCAGAAGTGTGCACGGTGCAAACGGATAAGCATCAGATTCAACAGAAGGACAAAGAAGATCAAAGGCTAATATGGTTATCAATATAATAAGGAATATAACAAAACTGTAACTCATAGTAGCATTGAAAATCCAGGAAAGTTGTGGAACGTAGGCAACAGTGCCTCTAATAGCAACACTTGCATCTTCCAAAACAGGCAGCTCCCCAAGCATTGCTGATATAAGTGAGGTCTTTCCTTCTCCTGTTCTGCCAACAATAGCAACCAAACTACCAACTGGTATGTCTAAGTTGATATTTGATAATGTGGGTTTATGTACCTGAAGACAGCAAGGGTTTTGAGAATGTTAATTTATGAATCATATTCATTTAATCTTTATAAATTTTAGAAATCCAAACCATCTCTTAATCATAAAATTTATGATTACAAGTCCAATATTAAAATGCTTAAGGAAATAGATAGTTTAACCGAAAATGATCAAAAGGAAAAACAAAAACAATTTTTGGATGAGATTGTCTTTTAATAAGAGCAATGTTAAGTCATTGATAGATATATTTTCCGTATTACTTAAACAAGCATAACACTGTAGGCTAAATTCAAAAATGAACTCTAAAATTTGGAGTATTTAATAGGTTTTTCTCATGATATTTACTTTTCATGCAGAGCATTGACGTAAACTTTGTGCTTCAAGTTGTAAC
Organism: Acer saccharum; assembly: GCA_030490815.1. Classification (NCBI taxonomy): domain Eukaryota; kingdom Viridiplantae; phylum Streptophyta; class Magnoliopsida; order Sapindales; family Sapindaceae; genus Acer; species Acer saccharum. The sequence continues at coordinate 21,278,651 of CM059877.1, read as the reverse complement.
AGATAGTAGTTTTAACCACAATAACATGATATTAAACACTAATAATGAGTGACAAATTTCGTTTATTGATATAAGTCACTAGCCTTATGTCTGGGGAAAAAGAAGTTGACATGTTTACCTTTTGATCCCATGAAAAGTTTCCATTTTTAATTGAGATAGCAGCAAGCTCTGGTTCAAGTGGTGGATTTGGCTCTAGTATTCTCTCATCAGCTAAAAAAAGTTCTTCAAGACATTGTAATGATACGTTCGCATTAACAACCTGAGAAACTATCAAGGCATTAGATGATAGTTTCAGAAAGAAAAAGAAAGCAAAATTACACCCAATTGGAGTGCGATTTTGACCATGTGAAACGCCAAACATCTTAACAGCCTCATGGAAGAATGAAAAATCAAGAGAAAACATAATATATGTACAACAGAACACATCTAGATCATATATGACAATGAATTTTGTGATTTTCTAAAAGCATTCTTCCCTAACAAGGCATACTACATGCAGAGGTAATTGGCACTCCTTAAGCAAATTTATTTTCCGTTTACCTATTTTCATGTTGGTTATATACAAAAGATGTATACATTTTTATCCAATGCATTAATGAAAGAGAGGAAAAATGGCCAAAACCTGGCTTAATAAATTAGGAAGCATGTTTAAAGGAAATCGTAGCACTGCGAAGAGAGAGAGTGATGTAAATGCCCTTGCAGGTGTCAAATCCCCACCCAACAAAGTGAATGTTCCAAATGAAACCACTGTCACAACTATTGGGATGCTGTTTAGTATAAAACTATTAAACTGCAATAAAAGGTATCTAATTAGAATACAGTGAAACAAAGAAGGATATAGTCAATTGACTAATAAGAAAACAAGTTTTCTAATTAGCAGAGTTAATAGACCACATTTGCATTTCCCATACCATGCCCAAGACATGCAATGAAGTATTTAAATAGTAACTAGTAACATAATCTTGCTCTGGAAAATGAAAAAAAGGAAAAAGGAGGAAGAAGATTTCCAAGACCATGTTTTGTGTCTTACAGCGGATAGTAATTGTGCTTTGCGAAACCATAAAAGCTCATCATATCGTATACTTTGAACTCTAGATTGGAAACTCTTCTCCCATGCATAACATCTGAAACATTTTCCACCGTAATGTTAAACAACCACTGTCAATGGCATAGAACTACATTCAAAATATAACAGAAATGTTTTGTAATTCAACCATACTTCACAGTGTCCATAGCAGCCAAAATTTCATTCATAAGACTGACTCTTTTGTCGGTCTGTTGCAGTCCTTCCTTCGTCAGTTTTCGCATTTTGCTAATCACGAATGTCTGTTGTCATAAAACAATGAGAGGATTTTATACGGATAATCAATTAAAGATAAGTTAACTAATTTCATTAGACATTGAACAAAATAGAGAAATGTTATCAAGGCATCTGACATAAATTATTTCCCATAGAAGTCGGGTCAAAAAGGGACAGAAAATCATGGACAAAAAAGTATTTTGTATCAGAAATTAAATATTGTTCTCAATGCAGAGCTGGGATTTTATAAATAGGTAGAGTATTTTAAGTAGTTCTATGAAAAAAGAATATCTGGATAGAATTGCATTATTATATGAAATATGTGTCTCGTAAATTTGTGCCTAAATTTCTCTTACCCCTTTTAAAAGTTTATATTTTGCAAATGTATTAGAATTACCCCAAATTTTATAAATAGGTATAGTAGAGTATTTTAAGTAGTTCTATGATATATATATATATATATATATATATATATGGATAGAATTGCATTATTATATTAAATATGTGTCTCGTAAATTTTTGCCCAGATTTCTACTAACCCCTTTATAAAGTTTATATTTTGCGAATGTATTGTAATTACCCTAAATTTTATAAATAGGTAGAGTATTTTAAGTAGTTCCATGAAATAAAATCTGGATAGAATCACATTCTTCTATAAAATATGCGTCTCGTAATTTTTTGCCAATTTTCCCTTACTAGCCCCTTTCAAATTAAAGTTTATATTTTGCTAATGTTTTAGAACTATCCCAAATTTTATACATAGGTAGAAGATAGTAATTTAAGTAGTTCCATGAAATAAAATTAAATATAACCTCATTCGTCTATGAAATATGTATCTCGTAATTTTGCACAAATTTCTCTCTTACTAACCCCCTTTCAAAGGTTTGTATTTTTCGAATGTCTTTGAATAACCTCAAATTTTATAAATAAGTAGAGTAGAGTATTTTAAGTAATTCCATGAAATTGGTTTTGTAAGTGCCTCACTTTTTATTGGCGTATTTCGTTGGCAAAATCACAATGGGGTTCTATATGTAAGGGTAGCTTAGAATGGAAGAAAACCTCATTGTGTCATCAAGAGCTTCAAGGAAGGTAGCTCTCTTGACTTAACTCTATTTTGAAGAGATGTAGTTGCACACACTCATATTATTTGCATGTTTTGTTGATTGCATTTTGTATTCCCAAAGCCTTGTCATGCATTAGGCCTAAGAGTACATTTGTTGCAAAGGGCGCTGTTCAAAGCGCTCTACAGCGCCCCTTCAGACCTGATGAGAATGGGTCATTTTTTGCATCAGACCTGATGCATTTTTTTTGTAGGCGCTGTACGTACAGCGCCCTTCCTTAGCCGAGCAGATCAGATTTCAGGCTCTGTTCAAAAGCGCTATTCTGAATAGCGCCCATGTAGAAGACCTTTCATCTTTTTCTGAAGGCGCTGTTCAAGTCACTCTACGTACAGCGACCTGTACAGCGCCCAAGGCAATATCAGACCACTTTTTCAAAACGATGTCACTTCACTTGGATCCCATTTATATATGTCTTGATAGTCTTGGCTCGTTTTTGAGAGCAAAAATTACACATTTGAGAGCTTCTTGGGCATCTTCCACTTCAAGGCATCAAGACTCCTTCTTTAAGGTTCTAAAACACAAACACCCTTCATCTTGCATCTTTCATACATCATCTAGCATGATTCTAGGTTGATTTCATTTAGGGTTTTTAGGATTGCTCACATGACTTGTATCTAGAACATCATTCTCATATCTATATGTTCTTGTTTTATAAGATAGCTTTTTTATCACTTGAATCGATTCAAGATTGCATCTTTATGAATTGACTTAGTTTCAAGATTGTTTTTATTGTGATTGGTGAGTTGTATTGTGATAGATAGTGCATATAGGTTTTTGGTTGCTTAGTTAATTATATCATATGCATGTCATTTAGCAAAATGATATCTAGGAATGTCTAACATGTTCATCCATGCCTAGATAAGCTTGAATGTCTAACCTTGCATTTTTAGCATCTTGAGTATTTTCATATATTCACACTAGGTTGTTTTATCTCTTCGTTTAGAGTCAAGTCTTGTAGTTACTATTGTGATAGTTTTGCAAGCATGGACTAGATTCACTCTTGAAGGCCTGCGGGTAGTAGTGGTAGATTAGTAACCGTGTGAGGTTTGACGTGGTCAACCTAGGTTCTAATTGCCATTACAATTAGTGGATTGGGGTTCAAGTGTGGTGCACTTAACAGCCCGTGGTTTTTCCCCGTGTGGGTTTCCACGTAAATATTGTGTGTCCTTTATTTTCCGCTTTGTATCTTGGTTGGGGATTTTTCGTAAAATTGACTAATATAGAAAATTGGTTAAAAGATTTGAATATAATCTATTCGCCCTCCCTCTAGATTACTTTAGGACACGTTTATATATATTTTCAGGTTTTTTTTTTTTTTTTCGATAGAATCACATTATTCAATAAAATATAAATCTCGTAATATTTTACCCAAATTTCTCTTACTAACCCCTTTATAAATGTTTATATTTTGCGAATATCTTAGAATTACCCCAAATTTTATAAATATATAGAGTAGAGTATTTTAAGTAGTTCTATGAAAATATTTTTAGATCGAATCTCATTCTTCTATGAAATATGTGTTTTTCAATTTTTTTTTCCAAAATTTTCCTAATTAACCCCTTTTAAAAGTTTATATTTTACGAATTTCATATAACTATCCCAAATTTTATAAATAGGTAGAAGAGAGTATTTTAAGTAGTTCCAAGAAATAAAATTAAATATAATCCTATTCTACTATGAAATATGTGTCGAGAGAAGAGGATGATAAATAACGTGGGATGGAAAAACTATAATTAATCTAATCTAATCCAATCCAATCCAATCCAATCCCATCTCTTAAAAATAGTCCAATCCTATCCCACACACCAAACGCACCTGTTTGACGGGATGAGACTGGGATTGGACAATTTTTAGTCCAATCCCATGTTTGGTGAGTGCAATCAGTTGGGACTATTTTTTATCCCCTTTCCAATTTATCCTGCCAGAGCAGGATAAAATAATAATCCTCTCCAAATCGATGGGATTATTTTATCCCATCTCTGATTCATCAAATTTAAACAAATTTCAACAAATAAAATCTTCTTGTTCATGTTGATTCAACAAATTCACGATGTGTTCTTATGGCAGCTTTTCCGTGGTTGTATTCTGGTCAGGGAAGTTTTGAGTCATTTTGGTTTGGCTCATTTAGCTGCAGCAGCTTGTCCGTTGTGTGGAAGAGGAGTGGAATCAATTGACCACTTATTTTTGCACTGTGATTGGTCCTGAAAGATGTGGTCGGTAGCTATAGGCTGGTGGGGCTTATGTTCTTACAGTAATGAGGAGTTTCAGGGTTGGGCTGAAGGCTAGTTGGGAATGTGCAGAGCAAAATCTATGAAGAGGGCATGGACAGTGCTGTTTCATGCAATCTGTTGGACAATTTGGGAAACTCGTAATGCTGTGATTTTTGAAGGAAAGGAGGCTTCATTTTCTCTGGCTTTAGATAATGTAAGGTTTAGAGTCGCGTTATGGTTTAAGCATTTTGGTGCAGGTTCTCAAGATGATGTGTCTATCCTAATTCTGGATATTAAGAGGAGATGTGTTGACAGTCAGGTGTCCAAGAGGAAATTTGCTTGGTCTTGGTCACCTCCTTTGAATCATGATTTAGCTTTTAATGTGGATGGGTCAGTCAAAAACAATTCAGACTATGCGGGCATTGGAGGAGTTTTACAGGATGCGAGTGGTAAAATTTTGTGTCTATTCTCAGTGTCAATCGGTAAGGTAGATTCTCAACTGGTAGAATTGTTAGCTATTCATCGCGCCTGCTCTTTGATCTCTTCGAGTATGTAACTACAGGATCGTTATATTTCCATCCTAAGTGATTCTCAAATTGTGGTATCTTGGATTAATGGTAGCGGCTTTGGGTATATTCGATATGTGGATTGGATTTTAGATATTCGTCAGTTGCTCAAAGGATCCAAGTTGGTATCAATCAAATTCACACCAAGGTGTAGTAATTCTCTTGCTGATTGTCTGGCTAAGGGTGGTGCTGAGCTTCTGCAGGAAAGATTGGAGTGGGGTATTTAAGTTTTCTGGTTGTGTTGTTTTGGTTGCTGTTTCTGGTTTGCGTAGGTGCAGTTTAATGCTCGTATATGGGTTGTTTCTGGTCATATTTTGGTTGCTGCAGTTTTTAGTCTTTCAATTTGTTTTTATAAGGCTTTGTCCCCTGCTTTTGGCTGTATGCAGGTGGTCTGGTTTGTTTGTAATCTATTAGTGCCTTTCATAATTTTCTAATAATATCAGTAGTTTCAAGAAAAAAAAAAAAAAAAAAGTGAGTATAAAGGTTGAATTGAGATAGACAAGGTTTTTAAGAACCATAAACAAAACATTAACCACTTAACAAATTAACAAAAGGAAAGAGCTCATATATTTACAACACAAAATGCAACTCATTGTATTTACATAACATCCGCAACCAAATGCATCAACATCTTCAAAAATTTACAACATGAAAAAATATATCAACTTTACATTTTTTTTTTTTTGAAAAAAAGAAAATGAATAAGGATCAACATGGATAGAACAGAGATCTGCTCCCGTCTTTGACCTAGTGAAAGCGGCTTAGATGAGCAAACAGCTCAGATTTGGTGACAAGAGTTTTTGACACTTTAGGGGTCCCAAACACATCCCAGAATCGTAGAGTCGCATCTACGGCTACACTTGCTACTTTGTATCCATCTGGGCTCTGATAAAAAGATGACCGCAGTTATCTAAGGTAAGAATTTATGAAAACAAAGAATAAACAAAGACACAAAAAGTTAAAAGTAAAAAATAATCAATGATCTCAAAAGATATATTTCATACCCGAGCCATGAAAAGAACTCTAGAGGTATGACCCGTGAGCCCTGCCATCTTCACCATTGACGGGTATTTCCAAAGAGTGAGTTGGTTTTCAGTAAACTCATGAGCCCTAAGCAATTCACTTTTGTGTTTGCTCCACAAAAGAGCACAAACCTCAGAGCTGGTATCAACTGAATTCAAGCAAGCACCCGTGTGTGTATTCCAAAATCTAATACATTTGTCAGCCTTACCTCCACCAGAGGCAAGCAAGTTGCCCTGGAATGCACACCAAGCAAAGGCTCTTACAACAGCTGTATGATCTTCTAGTCTGTGAAGCCACTGTGTTACTAAATTTAAAGAGGCCGCCATGGATCTATCCCATATGAAAACGAGATTATCATCTCCTCCACCTGCCAATTGCTGGCCTGAAGCAGACCATTTCAGCCCAAAGACATCTCTCCGATGTCCGATGTATGAATCAATTATGTGTTCTCTTGCTCTTATGTCATTATTCATTATTTTACCATCCATCCCTCCGGTGGTAAGTACGTTTTTGTTCTAAGCCAGTGCATTAATTCGCGATATGTGATCACATCTCAGTGTTCTTAGCTAACAAGATAACAAACACACAGATTAAGAAAACTATAAACAACAATTAATTCAAACCTGAAATGGTAGAAAACAATGAAATATCACCCTACCAAATCAATTAGTTTACATTGTTTATAAACTAAAATTCATTAGTTTACATTTAGTTTATAAAAAAAAAAAAAAAAAAAAATCAGATCAATTAGTTTATTTTTTTATTTTTATTTTTAAAATTTAGTGAACACGTGTTAAATTTTGATTAGATTAAAACCTAAGTTAATTTGTAAAATTTTATAAAATTAGAGGGTAAAATTGTATTTTTAAACCTTTTAATTTAAGTGAAGGGTGAGATAGTCAATTTACATTTTCTGTGACCATTGACTGTCAAAAATCTGGTCAGAAAGACCAAAATGAGTGGTTTTGGAAAACATAGGGACCAACCCGGATCTCGGTTTAGGCCATGCAGCCGGACTGTGCCCCTTTGGCGCTTGCGATGATGATTCTGCTCACTTTCTTCCGATGAGGATGACCGGTCTCTCCGGTGACTACGCCTCCTAGGGTGATCTCGATCCCCAGCTATCCGATCTTGGTCATACCCTTTGTCAGAATCATTACCCTCTCTATGCTCCCTACTTCTCCTAGCCACTCTTTCAGATAACATCTCTGGTCTGCCCGTAGGATCTCGTCTTGCCTTTAGGGGTGCATCGGGCGTTGGTATCACTACTGCAGAACGCAATCTTGCAGCCTGCTGGTTTGGGGCGGACAGATTGTGAGGCGACATCAAACCTTCCGTGGTAGAAAGGTCAATCCCTTGCCTTGCTGCGTCTGATATGAGTTGTTGCAGAGAAGCGCTGAGTCGTTGCACGATTTCTTCATTAGCTGTAGGGAAACGTTGAATACCAGCCAGGGCGGCTGACTGGTCTGCCGTCGTCAGAGTTGCATCCACAGTATTGAGTGCGGTGTCATTTTCCAACTCGTTACTTGGCATGCCTTGACTGTACCTGGAATCGCTACCATCTCCATCGCCAGCCATTGTTGTCACAAATTTTCGGGTCCCCCTCCTTCTAGCGCCAATTGTTGACGGTGATTTTTGATGGTCACCAAGTCAATGATTTGTTTTCGAATTACTGCAGTTTATGATTGAGTATGACTAAAGATTGAGAAGTAATAACAAGCGATTACGTGGTAAAACTCCAAAGATCGGAGAAACATCCACGGGTTGTTGCTTTAGCAACCAAGTCAAATTCACTATGAAGAATGATTACAAGGATATTGCACTATGATCCTCTCTCTCTATATGCTACTTCTCACGTACCCCCTGTTTGTAAATAGAGGGGGTATTTATACATGTTGTTTTTAGGGTTTTAAGGAGGCCGCTAGGGTTTAGTGTGGTGGTCCCCAAGTCTTAAGCGGTTTCCTAGTCCTAATTTGATTATGTTTTCCTCTTTCGGCTGAGTCCAATTCTGGACGAGATTCTTTCTCCTTTATTTGCGGGAGAACTGCTTGTTTCCTTTTTAAACTCTAATGGTCCACATCGTTGCTTATTGTGGATATGCTGGTCGCTGATTATGATTGGTATATGAGTGTTGGTGACTGTCTTATTGGTTCCCGAGTATGTACGCCCGAGTGTGCCCGAGTGTGACCGAGTGTGCCCGAATGAGATCTGCTGCCCAAGCTGATCGTCTTCGTTTGTGGTCGGACTACTTACTCTCTTTTCCGAGTAGGTTATCATGGGGGTTTCTGCTCCATAAGTTGACTTATCTTGACTCCTGCTGGCTTGGCCTTCTATGGTGATGACGTGTCCTTCATGACTATTTTTACCTATAACACCAGTACCAACTTGTTTCCCCACGACATTCGTCAATCGAGTAATTCTCTCAACGGCCCATACCTATTTTATTAAATATCAAACAATGTTATTCTATCATTATATACATGAATATTGTGTGTAATGTACAAAAGACCAGGATATATAAGTCATACCTGAAATGCTAGAGTAAACCCAAATATATTTAAGGTATGGTACTTAGATTTCTTCTTCTCCTTTCCATGCTTCGTAATTTCCGGGGGTTGCCCTCCTTCTTTGTTGTCATACACTTGTTGCCCTTTTGATTCTTCGTTCTCATTCACCTGTTGCCCTTCTGTTTCTGTTTCTGTTTCCGTTTCTTTTTTCTCATCTTCATGTTCATTTTCTTCATTCTCCTCTTCTCCATCTTCCTCTTCTCCATCTTCTCCTTTTATTTCTTTCCCCCCCTTTTCTACTGCGTCTTTCTTCTTCTCTTCCTCCTTAGTTGTACGTCTCAATGTGTGAACGTGTTTCTGAGTAAATCTCTTAAGCCAAAACAGTGTAATACTGTATATGTAAGACCCCCACGGAAATTTTTTGAATGCTTCTTCGTCATCAACCAATGCAAACATCCATCCAGGAATGGCTTTCCGTCCGTCATCCGTGCCAAAAAATTGGCTAATCATAAAGATGGACGCCATCTTTAATACATCTTCACCCTCGTCACTCGTGAGCCTTTTCATAGTGGCATACAACAGGTCAGCGGTCGGCCTTTTCTCTTTAAAATGTCTATTTAACAACGAACCCTCTTTAGGAGCCTTCTTTTTATTGAACCCTTGAGGCAGCGGGCCCATTTTCAGACCACTACACAAACAAAATTCTTCTTTACCAAAACGAACCTGCGACCTACCCAAACCTAGCCAGATTTCATCTTCTCTTTGCTCAGGAATAATAACCTCCCTTTTTAAAAGGTTGTGAATAAGTATTCCATGAATCTTCGATGGTTGTGGCAAATCCAAGTAACTGTCAAAAGGTCCTTCCTTAAATCTTTGCACCATGCCGCAACTCGTTAGGACCTCCTTAATATCTGTAATTAGATTTTTCTTGCTCTGAGAGTTTACTCTCACATTAACCACCCACTCTTTGTGGTCGGGGAAACGCCATAGTTTAGCATTTGGATTTGGAGGCATCTGCTTAAACACCAAACAAACATAATACTTAGGGTCATTGTAAAGCATGAAAAACAAAAATTTTAAACAGATATTAAACATAGTAAAATAGAACAAAATGCAATGTAAAAAGACAGGGAAATGCATGTAAGGCCCGAGATTCTAAAGTATGAAATTGAAGCCAGGGAAAATCATGTAAGGCATGTTAATATGTTATGAAGCCCATGAAATTGAACTGTGAAATTGAGATGTGAAGCTTCATATTCACATTGACTAGATGTGGGGAACACACCTCTAATTACCGAGCCTTATAACAACAAACACAACACAATGAAAAAGAGAAACCAAGAGCCCAACCATACCATAGCAATTAGCAACTACCAACAGTACATGCACCACAACTACAACGTCCCCCACCAATACAACAAACAAGAACAAAATGAGAAACCACAACCCCAGCTATCAAAATAAACCAAATGGGCATTGTAAAAAAAGCCAGGGAAATGCATGTAAAGGCCAGAGAAATTGAAGCCAGGGAAATTCATGTAAGGCCTGTGAATCTGGTATCATAAGAACTGTGAAATTGAAATGTGAAGCTTCATATTAACATTCACCTTATGCCGAGGCCTAGGCCACACCTCTAATTCCTAGTCGTTAGAACAACAAACACACAAAAAAAAGAAACCAGGCCCCGAGCCCGCCAACCAAGCAATTACGGGGCAACCTACCACTACCAATAGAACATGCACCACAACTACAATGTTGAATGCTAACAAAAGGAAAAAGGAGAACACTATCAAAATAAACCAAATGATATCAATAAAACATACAACGGCGTGTACAACAACATCGGTAACAACATAAGCTATAAGCTAAGTTAGTTTATGTACAACTCTAACTAGCATAAACCTAGCCATAGGAGTTCACCAAGTCTTCAAACATAAATGCCCCTAAAAACAAACAAACCCACAAACATAACCCACAAACAGAGCAAAACAGGTATAACATCAAATGCAAAAATAAAGATAAAAAAATCAAAGACAAACGAAAAACAATCCAAAATCGATACCTCTGTTTTTCGTTGTTCAAGCTCGGGCCAATCGCCTTTCTTCTTCTTTCTTGAGTCGCGTCGTCGAGTCGCTTCTCTTCTTTTTCTGGGCTTCTTCTTCTTCTTCTTCTTCTCGTTCTTCTTCTCGGCTTGCCCCTTCTTCTTCTCGTTCTTTTGGGCTTCTTCTTCTTCTTCTCCCAGTCGACGGGATAAGTCTTCTTCTTCTAATTTCTTCTTTTTTTGCTTGCTCTTCTTCTCAGTCGGGGGGACCAAACGTCTCTAAGGGATGGGGCAGGGCTTCTTCTTCTTCTCGCTTATTGCTCTGGTTTTCTTCTGATGGATATTTGAAATTTAATTTCTGGATTGTTTACGTGTTAGAGGGAAAAGGGGTAAAATAGGGTTGAAACTTGCGAGGGGCAATTTGGTAATGTCTTAGAGTTGGGGAATAAAGGAGGGTAACTTGGTCATTTTGAAATAAATGAAATTGAGGGGTAATTTGGTAAAATCAACTCAAAAAAAGACACTTGGACATTTTTGGTTTTTGGAACTTCAGAAAGGCCATATAAACAAAGGCCACAAATAACTAAACTGCTACTTGAAGGGTTTTCCCCCAAAATTTAGGGCAGACTGAAGAGGTTTTGGTGCAGTGGCGGCCACTCTTATCATCTGAATTGCAAAGGCGCCAGATTCTCCAGCCATTGCTCGCGAATACAAGGTGCAGGTAACAACTTGTTAGTCTTCCACTGTATGCTTTATTCTCTTGAATTTAAATTTTCAAGTTATTTAATATGACCTAGAGAGGCACTTTTCACATTTTTTGTTTTGTGATTTCATTTGAACGATGCTATGTTTTCTTTTCTTTGGTAATTTAAGTTGGGTGTGCCATTAGCTCCATCTTGAACCAAATTAATTACTTATTGACTGCCAATAAATTGTCTTGCTAATTATTTTGAGGCTTAGCCTATTTATTGTGTTCTTCATGCTTCTGTTTTGTGTTTAAATTTATCTCCAAATGCTTCTTCTAGGTTTACTCAAACCAAAACCCAGATCTAGGTCTAGGCCATGTTATCTATGTTAGGTATCACAAAAGTGTTCGATGAAAACCTAAAAGAAAACAACGATGAGTTTTCATTAACTAACTACATCTGAGTACAAGACCTGCAGAGATATATATATATATATGTGTGTGTGTGTGTGTGTTATCTATGTTGGGTATCACAAAAGTGTTTGATGAAAACCTTAAAGAAAACAACAGTCACCATAGAGAATTTCAGCTAATTAATGGCTATCAAATGAAGAAGAAGAACTGTGTTTTCATTAACTAACTACATCTAAGTACAAGACCAGCAGATATATATATATATATATATATATATATATATATACAGAATGCAGTTACATTGATTGGGTATTAATTAACTTCCTAATCATTAGTAAGTAGTAACAAACACAAACAACCTCTAACTATCTTTTAATAACTATCTTAACAGAATAAACTTCCTCTTCACCAATACTGGACTTTAATCATGATTATGATCCACCTTTACAAGCCTCTTGATCTATACATGACATCCTTAAGTTAGCTTGACCCTGAGTGTAGTTAAGTGCTTCATTTCTGTATATAAATTGTACACAAATTGTACTGCGGGACACATTTAACGGTGAAAGATGTTAACTTCAAAAGGGTAGGTTGTGGCCCGCGGGCACAAAGAAATATATAATTTTTTTTTTTTCTTTTGGTAATACGGTTTTTTTGTCCCTGTTGCGATATAATTTCCAAATTTTCTCGGACAGCAATAATGTATACGTGTCTCATGTTTCAGTGACACATTGCAAGCAGTGGGGGCTCTGATGGGGGAACATTTAGGGTTCCTTCCTCAAAAGTTTTCTGTTCATCAAAATCGACTAATGATGTAATAGGATCCTTCTTCTAATAGAATTCAGTTCCTCCATAAAATTTACTCTAAAATAAAGCTATAACATTTCACCAAAAAAACATGCAACAAAATATTCTCAAGCATAAGAGCATCTCCATTGCTAACATGGGTTGTGAAAAAATTAAATGTCACATAAGATGGACATCTATTTTATTAAAAAAAACCATCTCCAATGCAACCTCTCTAGTACAACTTCAAGATGAGGAGACAACTTTTTTTTTAGAGGCTATCAACATCTCTTTGATTTCAGACGATCTGTTGGGCGGCCATCTTGTTGGCCCAATCAACTGTCACTCTTGTCTTTTACCTTATTTTATTCAATAATTCTAAAGTATATTTAAGAAGACCAATAATAAATTGACATGTCATTAAAAATATATATTTTATAAGTGAAGCATTAGAAACCACTTTTTATTTGGATATCTATTAAGTTTAGTTACATGACACATAAAAATTACCATTGAAGATGCTCTAAACTCGTTTTCTCAAAGACATAACAATAACCTAATAATCTTTTTTAGGTCGTTGATAGACCCTAATAATATTCCTCAAGTTTGTGTAAATGTGGATATTCCTCATGAAGTTCTTCCCCACATGGCGTGTCAAACCACAATACATCCAATGCCTGTATTTGCACAAAAACAGTAATTAAACATACCGAATACAATTCTACGGTCAAGATTGAGAAAGGATTATTATTAATAAATCAAGCTGAATCAACTTAAATTTCTGACTTGATTTTTTGATTTCAACATTTTAACCGCTTATGTGCTCTTATTAATCAGATGGTTGAGACGTTGAAGTCAAAACATTAAGTCAGAAATTTAAATCGGTTTAGCCTAACCCTATATTAATACCTGTATTTTGGCTGTGTCAGCAATTTCTTCGAGGGTCTTAGCAGCTTCCCGTGTATAATAACTAGAATAAATATCGGGAGAAAAGCTATCCACTTCTTTACCTTTAGCAGCCACCAAGATTGTCACCTGAAGAATGAAAAACAAATGGACAAATAATGAAAAAGAAAAACAAGGCTCTAAGTTCTCTAAAGATAGACAAAAGGTGAGATCAGCATTATGAGTTTATGTCAACAATTTAAATTTGACCTACCAACATATCTGTACGCTTTGCCGAATCTTCATTTGAAGCTGTGCTTTTATATTTTTTTACATTGGATATATCAACAAGTCTCTCTACACCCAATTTATCCCGTTCTTCATCCGAAAGCTTTTTGAAGCATTCTTCTGCATCTTCTCTATTCTTAAACTTTTTCACCTACTCGGTGCCACACATGAAATAATAACAACTAATCTAATCATTACAGCCTCCAACACAAAAAAAGCAAGAAAGGGATATGAGCTTCCTATATACATGAATGGTTTGAAGAAAGGAGAGGGTAATATTCCAATCATTATTATCCAAAACCATATAATAAGTAAAAGAGAGGAGTTTTTACTTACAGATGAATAAACAGCAGTATAAGAACCATAACCATAAACCAAATGTTTTGCTATGTCTGCAACCATATAATAATTAAAATAAGCCAAATGAACTTCAAGCCAATATATACATACGATGGATTGACATGTTGTATTACCAATAAATTAATAAACTTAGAACAAAACTATCAAATACAAAATTAAATTTTCAAGTGCAGGATTTCTACCGGTGGTAATCCAATAAGTACCGGTAGCAATCAACGACAATATCAAAATGAACAGTAAGTCCATAGGTTATGGACTTCCTTAAAAGTTAAGTTGATGTCCCTTTACAGAACCAACTAATGTTGATTGAGTGGGTCTTTCGACTTGCTATTATTATTAAGGACTCAATGACTTTTTAACTTGAAAAAATATTATGGACTGAGGGCATTTTAAGGTGTCTGACTTGTACACAAATGACGATAGACATATGTTTTCTGATCCAAGAAACAAAATCTTAAACTTTTTAGTTAAAAAATGAAGCCTTAAAGCAGCTTATTCAAATTGACTAGAGCTGTGAATTTTAGCTGTTCGGGGAACCTTTGTGAAGGATAGACGTATTCTTGATGCAGTCCCTGTAGCCAGTGAGTAGTGAAGTAAGAGCATAAGGGTGGAAAGGAAGGGATTGCGTTCGAAATCAATTTAGAAACGTGGATTGTGACTTCCTAGAGTTCATATTAGAAACCAACCATTTTGGTGCTAGGTGGAGGAAATTGATCAAAGGGTGCCTAAAGTCAGTCAACTTTACATTTATCTTAAATGGCTGTGCCAAGAGTAGGGTTTTGGATTCCAGAGATCAATTGTCTCCTTTTCTTTTCATTTTAGTGGTGGATGAGCCTAGCAGATTGCTAGATAAAGCTAACCAAAATGGAATCTCTTAACCTGAATTTTGTGGACGACACCATTTTTTTTTTTTTTTTTTTTTCCATTCATAGAATTAATGTAAGAGTGATGTTAGGCTGCCCAAATGATGTGGCATATGAGTTGTCAACATCACATCACTTATCTCATAATCTCATGATTTATAAGATATTGATAACTCAAATGTCACATCATTTGGGCAGCCTAGCATTACACTTAATATAAACACCTATACTTGTTAAATTGGAGCAATTGCTTTGTGATGCTTCAACTCTCGAAGTGGACTTATCCAATGGCACTATTGTAGGCATCAGTATGCAAGATGTGATTTGGGGGTTTGTACTGCTACAAAATACTGGGTTTACTACTTGCGGGAAATCTATCTCTAGGGAATTTGCATTGCATGCCCTTATTGATTAAGGGAGCATGAAACGTGAGACATCAGGGATCCAAATTAGAGTTTTCTTTTTTTTTTCTTTTTCTTTTTTTTGGTGAACTTCAGGGAGGGGCATTCGAACTTGGGACCTCAACCAATGTTTAGAGCTGTTATTACCAACAGGATATGTCGGTGTCTTGGTGACCACCAATTAGTGAGAATTATTATGATAGAAGTAATAAAATTGGAGATTTATTGAAGTAATAAAATGTTGATCAGGCTCCCGTTCAGATAATGTCACAGAATTTGGCTATTATATATTCAGATGTGGATCAGCAATTATCTAGGAATAAGACTTCAGAACAAAATAATAATAATAATAAAAGCTTTACCTCTCAATAAAATTTTAAAACCCCGTGAGACTGAGTAAGCTGCAGCAGAGCGTACTGAATACATGTTAAAAATATTATGTAAAGATGCTCCATAGGTGTAGAATCCCACCTAGATAAGAGAAACGACTGTGAGAAAACAAATGTATATTCGTCAAACATGCAAAAGAAAGAACTGAAGCAAATCTAAAATTGATTATGGATTAACATTTCGATACTTCTACCAAAATAAATATCTAACCTGGAGCTTGATAACTCTTATTTCAGTGCCCCTCCTTGATTCATAATAGGCAATCGACGCAAAAAGAAACAAGTAGAACAACAGTGGCAATAGTGGCTCAATCTTATGAAAATATGTTGTTTTAAGACTTGAGAACAATTTATTTTGCCCCGCCGATGTTATTGATGAATACAAATCGGTACAGGACTTCAATGATGATGAATACGAATTTCCAGCCCTAACACCATCCGCAAGGGCCAAAGCTCGATCACGGCCGCACATCATCATCATCAACAACAGCAAAGCCTCTACAGCAGAAACTTTCAAACACTTTGTGACTTTCAAAATACTTTTAATGGCAACCGTTATTGAAGGATTCCCTTTTGAAATTGAGGAGCGTGTGAATTGTGCTTCAATATCAGTTGAACTTGAAGTCGACTTCACAAAGCTTTGAACTTTGACACTAGAGGTTGAAAAGATTTCGGCTTTTCGGCTAAAACTCAAAAAGCTTTTTTCTTTAAGGCTAGAACTTTGAAAATTTTGAAAGTTAACGCTAGGGAATCTGGTACTTACTGCAAACTCAGCAGGTTTGATGCAACAACGATGGACATGGAAGTTCTGCAGTCTTGGATTTGACAGCGCCAACGACATTGGATTTGATTTGAGTAAAGAAGAGGTTGACATCAAAAGAGGCACAATTAGGGTTTTGTGCCGATTTATTTCTGATTTCTCAGTTAGGCTTTGGTGCCGATTTATTTCTGAATGCTCAGTTAGGGTTTTGTGAATAGGAGTTTATGTGGAATAGGGAAAATACCATTTTAGTCCCTATAGTTTACCCTATTATCCGTTTGGGTCCTCGTCGTTCCGATATTGGCCATGCAGGTCCCCGTCGTGGGTTTTGATTGGCTTATTTCGTGGACAAACCATGTGTTGGGGATTGTATGTAAGGGTAGCTTAAGTGATTGATATTCAAGCTCAAGACTCTCTCATGTCCTCAAGGTTGTTAAGCACTCCAAAGGTAATAATCTAAGTGCTTACTTGTCTTGAAGAGATAGTTGCACACACTCACAACTCATGCATATGTCTTATCTTTGTATGTTGTGTTTATTTGTGTTGTGCATTAATGCCTATTTTCATCTCTTCTTGCATGTTAAATGATTGCATCAAGCTTATTAATTGCCATAACATGTTTAGCATAAGAATGCAATGTTGTCACCTCACACACTTGCACAATTGCATGTTGGTTCTATGTGAGGAGCTGTTGAGAAGGCCAAGACCTTCTCTGCAGCGGTTATGGTGCCGCGGTGGCCCAACCGCAGCATGCAAGCGACAGAGATTTTCCCTGTCTCTGCCGCTGTGCACCTGCCGCGGTGGCCCAACCGCGGCAGTTGAGCGACAGCATTATCTTGATGTGCCGCTGTTATAGTGCCACGGTTGTGCAACCGCGGCGGTCTGGCCACAGAGATCTTTTTGTCTCTGCCGCGGTGCATCTACCGCGGTGCCTCAACCGCGGCAGGACGTCAGTGAGAAGCTGAAACGTTTTTGGTTAAAACGACAACACTTCAATTAGATCTCATATATATATGTGGTCTTCTTCTTAGGTCGTTTTTGAGTGAGTTGAAGAGCCATTTTTCATCTAGTATCTTTCTTCAAGAGAAACTTCACCAAGAACTCATTTTTATTCACTCAAACATCATTCCATGAGCATCAAACTCCGTCTAGCATCCTTCTTGAGCATCTAGATAGCATTTTCCATGGTTTCATCAACATACTTTGCTTGGTAAGGTTTTCACTTATATCTTACATATTTTGTGTCTCTCTTTCCAAGCTATCTCTTTTATTACTTGTATGTCATTGATATATATCTTAGATACAAGCTTGAGATTAGTATGTTGAATGTTTGAGAGTTGTATTGTGATAGCACTCTAGGTTTGCATAATCTATGATTTGCTAAGCTATTTGATATGTCATTTAGCACTTGATATCTAGGATTGATTTTAATTGATTATATCATCATCCTAGATAAGCATCTAAGGTTCCCTAGCCTTGTTTGTTGTTTGAATATTCATACATATTCACTTAGGTTGTTTATCTTCATTGAGAAGTAAGTCTTAGGGCTAAGAGTGTTTAGGCCTCAAGCAAATTGGAATAGGGTTGCTAATAAAGGCCCGTTGGGTAGAAGTGAGGGGTTACAGACCGGAGTGTTAGACGAGGTCTACATAGGTTGTATACTTCATTTCAATTAGTGATTTCGAGTTCCGAGTGTGGCGCACTATACAGCCCATGGTTTTTCCCAGTGGTTGGGTTTCCACGTAAACATCAAGTGTCATTTATTATTTCCGTATCTTATTACACTTGTATGTATATTTGACTTGCTAGGGGTATTTTCGTAAAATTGACTTGCATGCGAAAATTGGGTAATAATTAGCTAAAATCTATTCACCCCCCCCCCCCCCCCCCCCCCCCCCCCCCTCTCAAGCTTTATATTAGAACACACCATGTATTAGTTTCAGTTCTTTCAAAACCGATTCAACCCACGATACTTCTGCAGTTGCATTTGCTAGAGCACAATACTCGGATTCAACACTTGTATGGGAAACAACCTTTTGTTTGCTAGAGGACCAGGATATTACATTAGAACCCAAGAATGTACAAAAGCCACTGGTACTCTTTTTGTCATCAGGGCAACTTGCTCAATCCGCATCAGAATAACAAAGAAGGATAGGGTTGGAGGCAACTTGAAATGAGATACCATAAGTAGTGGTGCCCTTGAGGTATCGTAAAATTCGTTTGATAGCTTGCCAATGAACATTAGTAGGAGCATGCATAAATTGACAGATTTTATTGACTACAAAGCTTATATCAGGGCGAGTTATAGTGCAGTACTTTAAAGCACCTGCAATACTTCTATAAGTTGTTGGATCTTCAAGCTTTTCTCCATCATAAATAGATAATGTAGGTCCAGAAGACATTGGAGTAAAGATAGGTTTGCAATCCGGTAAATGTGCACAAGTAAGGAGATCATTGATGTATTTTGTTTGACAAAGATGCATTGTAGAGTTTGTCCTTGAAACTTGAATACCCAAAAAATAAGATAAGTCACCAAGCTCTTTGAGAGCAAATTGAGAATTGAGAGAGGTGATCAACTGCTGGATAATAGATGCATGAGTACCGGTTACAATGATATCATCGACATATATGAGTATTATAAGCAAAATAGTGTTTTGGGAGAAGATGAACATTGAAGTATTGGCTTGAGAACTCTTGAAACCCCAACTGGTCAGACAGCTGCTTAATTTAGTATACCATGCTCATCGACTTTGCTTTAAACCATATAATGCTTTCTGAAGTTTACAGACATAATTAGGATGAGTAGTGCTAATGAAACTAGGTGGTTGGTTCATGAACACTTCTTCATTGAGGTCACCGTTTAAAAAGGCATTGTGCACATCTAGTTACTTAATTGGCCACTGATTCGAAATAGCTAAGCTTAGAACAATCCGAATAGTCGTAGGCTTTACGACAGGACTAAAAGTCTCAAAATAATCCAAGCCAAACGTTTGATGGAAACCCTTGATGACAAGTCTGGTTTTGTGTCTCTCTACGCTACCATTAGATTTTAATTTTAGTCGGAAAACCCATTTACAGCTGATGATCTTTTGAGTTTCAGGTGGAGGGACTATAATCCAAGTTTCATTTTTTAGCAAAGCTTGGTATCCATCTGTCATAGCTTGTTTCCAAGATGAGCATTGTGTGTTAGCTAGAAATGCGCTAAACAGCTAGCAGTCACTAAATGCAAACGTGCATGCAGTAAATACACGGCTTCAAAAAAATTTTGTCACTATTTGGGGCAGTTTTTGTAAGAATATCATCACTTTATTAATTCAAGTTTAAAATGCACCAATTTAGGTAACCAGACAAAAATACCCTAATTTTGTCAGTTTGTGTCTTTTCAAACCTAAAGAGAAAACAGTTGACAGAAAGAGAGAAAACATCGGTTGTAAGAAATACACCTGAAAAATTCACGGCGAACTCATGACGAACAGCAAAAACCACATCAAAACAACAACCTTGAACTGGCTGTGTGAATTTTGAATCTAATTGAAAAGGCTCGGAGACTATTTACAAAGTCTCGGAGATACAAAATTATAAAAAAAAGCTAATGGTTAGAAAGACTCTGAGACTATTTACAAAGTCTCGGACAATGCATGAAAGGTCTCAGAGAACTGTTGAAAAGGCTCGAATACAATGTTAAAAGTCTTTGTTCGAGACTTTTAACATTGTATTCAAGCCTTTTCAACAGTTCTCTAAGACTTTTCATACACTGTCTGAGACTTTGTAAATAGTCTCCAAGCCTTTTAACTATGGCTCCGAGCCCTTTCAATCAGTTCAAAATTCTCAGATCTTCATCGTCTCCTACACAATGAGCTCGACCCCCGAATGCGTCTACGTAGTGCCATTAAACTAATTATTCAATGATGTTCAACCTCCATTGGAGGTCTGTTAAATAGACCTCTATGATGAAGAAGATGAAAGAATAAAAAAAAATACTTCAAAGTAAGAGAATGTGTGTAAAGTAAGGGTATTATTGTCCGTTCACCATAATAAGTGCCTTTTAGACTTAAGTTAACTTAAAGTGGTGACTTTTTTACAAAACCACTTTAAAAAGGTGACATTTTCACATAAATAAACAACATGCGAAGATTAAATGCATCAATTTGGGTGCACATGCCAACCCTAATTTTATATTTCAAATATTTAGTTAATTTAAAGTTGAAATTTCGAAGACGAAAACCTACTAATTACTTATATATTATTTCTTTCTTTTAGAAAATTGTGGGTTTGTGAGAGAGAGAGAGGTTTTGACTATTTCGAATGTTGTTTGTTTGGGTTCTTTATAATGGAACATTGGCATCTACTGGCAGTATAAATAATATTAAACACAAGCAAGAAACTTATAAATCATCAATTGATTTCAATAACTGATGGGGTCCTATAAATGATTGAATGCTGTTGAAAATATCTGGCTTTTATTGGTGTTCCACACAGCTCTCTCATAACATATCTAAATATTCACCGTTTAAAAGCTTTCAATAGTTCTAAATATTTCTTTCAAAAAAACAGTCTTTCTATTATCAGTTCGAATTGACAATAAATATATCAGGACGAAAAATATGGACCACGGATTATGGAGAAGTTTTAACAAGTGCATACACTTTGAGTCAAAGTATATAAATCTAGTGGTCCGCATTCTTCATCCTGATATATTTATTGTTAGTTCGAACTGATAATAGAAAATCTGTTAAAAAAAAAAAATTCTAAATATTTATCTTTTAAAAAAATAAAATAATAAAGTTCTAAATATTCATAGAAAGTAAATATTTTAGATGCTGTAGCCATCAATAGATCGAAGGTTTATATTAATTAGAAGAATAGGAGTATGTTGACTACATATTTAACCATATTAGTTATTTTCAATAATTATATTTTTATGTGGTGGCGGATATAGTCTACCAATAGTCACACCTTTTGACATTGATTAAAAATCCAAAGTTCGAAATTAAAAAATCAAATAATAATAATAAAATAATTAGACTTTTGTACTTGGTAAATCGGCTGATAATCCCTTTTGTGGAATCCTGCGTATGTAAAATTATTATATTTATGATTTTACATGTTTTTTAATACAAGATTCTAGATTATCATACCTAAAGTCTGATAATCTAAGATCGAACATTTGAAACTTACTAAATACTTAGACACATTTACTAATCAGGAATGAGAAATCTTAATAAGAGAAAGAGAACTTAATTATTAATTTGTGATTACGATTTTTATTAAAATCAATAATAAATCAAATTATGAGGGACTCACACATAAATTATGAATTAAATATATACTAGAAAGGGAACTTAATTTCCCTCTCACACCTAACATTTTCTATGAAACTTGATTTCCTATCATTTCTGTCTTTCTGATTAATAAACTCATTTTTATTAGACAAGTACATGGATTACAACTTTCTCTATTTGTTAATTAAATAGGAATTATATGTTTGATTCAATGAATCAATATAGATTATAGAGCCATTAACGTCACACTCACAGCAAATGTGGGAAAATAAAATGTTGTAATAGAAAGGGATATTATTGATTTAGTCCCTATGTTTTTTTTGAAATATCTACTTTTTACTCACTTATCCAATTTTCACTGGATTGGTTCTTATGTTTTCTAAAACCACTAAATTTGGTCCCACTAACCAGATTTTTGACGGTCAACAGTTACAAAAAATGTAAATTGACATTTTTACCCTCGACTTTAAAATCAAAATAAATAAATAAAAGAGAATTTCTCCTTGCAATCCATAAATTATCTATTTACACTCCATTTAAATTTTTTTATTAATGACAATTTTAACCTAAATTAAAATTACTAATCAAGACAAAAAATTCTAAGGACACTCTAACCTAGTATTTTTTTTCAGAAAACAATGTTTTTTTTTCCTTTATCACTGTTTTACAAAAGAATGAAAAGTCCTATACAAGTGCAAAAGTGAAAAAGTACGAAAATAATGAAAGAAAAAAAAAAAAAAAAGGTATTTTACTGTCCTTGTTTTCATTTGTGTTATATTTGGTTTCAGTTTGCAGGTGAAGGGTAGTATTACTGCATCTGATGCCATCACATTTTTCCTTTTCAGCCATCACTGGACTTCTTGATTGCCAGGTCTCTAAACGGTGGTTGTCTTCGTGAAATATGCTACAACTTTATTTCTATATATTGTCTAATTCTCATTAATTTCTTTTTCCATTTTACTATATTATTTCACAAAATTCCAACAAATTTGCAGTAAGAAACGGAAACCTGCTAGAGGCCAATTGTGAGTAGAATTGGTTTTTTGTAATTTATTTACTTGACCCAATAATTCCAGCATACTATAAACACATTTAATTTTTAACCAAATATGGTACTTATTTGAGGCCGGATATCTCGTTGCTTCCAAATATAATATTGTACTGATCTTATCAACAATGTCTTACGTTCTTCCCACTCACATCAGCACACATAATTTTTAACAAATTGTCCAAATCTACAAAATAAAAAATGAGTCCATTGTATGAGTCATTGTGGACTAAAGAGATCAAATTCAAACTACTAGTTTTTTTTTTTTTTTTTTTTTTTTTTTTCTTGCTATATGTTAATATTAAAATTAAAATTAAAAAAATAATAATGGGTAATATTTAAATAAAATTGAGTGTCTTTAGATATTTAATTTAAAAAATGGTGTGTCTTTAGAATAGGAGTGTCAAAAGATAAAAAGGATAATTTTGGAACAAAATGAAATGCCTTTAGAATTTTTTTAAATTTAAATTTTTAGAATGAAGTGTCTTTAGAAAAGAAGTGTAAAAAGAAAAGTTTGGATCGTAAAAAGAAGCTCTCTAAATAAAAATTAAAGAAAAAAATGAAAAAAGAAAACAAAAAAGAAAAAAGAAAAAAAAGGAAAAAAAATAAAGAAATGAAAAAAGAAACGTGAACCAAACCTAAAAGAACTTAACACAGTATTTCTAAGTCAAGTGAAGAACATCCATCGATGGAGAAGGACACATAAACATGAATCAAACCCTTTCTCTCGAATCCCTCTCTCATGAATCTCTCGAATCTCTCCTGAACCAAACCCTTGATCTCGAATCTCCCTCTCAAATCTCTTTGTGAATCCCTCTCTAATCTCTCAAATCACGAACCTTCCATCTTCCAAACTCAGATTCTGACCATGAGGGATATATCACTCAGATCCGAATCATACCTCCTCCACCAAATCGAACCCAGAACACCACTAAATCGAACCTAGAACCACCGCCAAAAACAAATCGAACCACCACCTGAAATCCAAAAAACCACCAAATCCAAAAAGAAGAAGAAGAGAAGAATAAGATGTGGGTCTGTGGAGTTTTGTGGGTTTCTGAGGAAGAGAGATATTTTATGTGGGTCTCTGGAGATTAGATATGCAGCAACTTCTGATCTCCATGGGAAACTGAAGAAGAGAAGAGACGAACAAAAAAAAATGGCGATGACTGCCCAATTACGATGAGTTACTTATGCAAGTCATTGACTCGGAAATCATGTGTGCTGTGGAGGGGACTGAATGCCCTAATCGGGTATAATCTTCTTTGATTTTCTTTTGGGTTGGTTTATTGTTGTTTTGTTGGTGAGAAAATAGTGGTAAATTGTTGGGTTCTGTTCTGTTTTTTATTTTTTTATGAACATAAATTAAGTTGGTTGTTTGGAGGTCAAAGTTCTGATTTGATTCTATGTTGTTTTTCTAGAGAGATTTTTTTGGTGGTGGTTGGGTAGTTGGGTTTGGATCGGGACGGTGGTAGGGATTTCTGGGTTTCATTGGTTGATGAAGAAGCTGAATGTTGTTCTTTAATTAATTTATTTTTATTAGATAATAAAAAAAATTCTTTAAATGTAATTAATTTTTTGTTTTTTGTTTTTAATTTTATTATTAGGTGGATCCACCATCCATTCGAATAAGATGGACGGTGGAGATCCGATTTTATTTATTATTTTGTTTTTAATTTTTTTTTAAATTTAATTTTTTAAAATCTAATTTTTTAAAAAAATTATTTTTTTTCTATTTATTTATGTGTTGACACGTGGCATATCAATGTTTAAAGACAAAAATACCCTTGGAACTATTTAATTTGACTGACGGTTGACTCACGAACGGACGAAATTGAGTGGTTTTGAAAAACATAGGGACCAATCCAGTGAAATTTGGATAAGTGAGTAAAAAATAGATATATCAAAAAAACATAGGGACTAAATGAATAATATCCCTAATAAAAAGAGAGATAACCATAAGTAGCCATCTAACTTATCATACTTTTGTTTTTAACCACTTTTGAATTTTTAATTGTTAATAACCACTTTTTTTAAAAAAATTCAATTTAGTATCATGAATTACCAGAGTACCCCTGAAAATAGTATTCTTTAAACCTCGAAACAAACTTGAAATCATGACTAAATTGAAATACACAAACTTGAAATCATGCCTAACTAGAAATATTAAACTTGAAATCATGTCTAAAATAGAAATATTAAAACTTGAAATCTGGACTAAATTGAAATTAGGATAATTTTTTTTTTTATTTATTTTTTTTTTTTTCCCCTTCTTCTTCCTCATCTTATTCCTCAAATTCGAATTAGGGTTAGGTTTAATTTTCAGAAGATCTGGTCGACCACATCGCCGGCACACCCTGCTGCCGGAAGACACCCGGTCGTCGCTCCAACCAACGGCGGACGAACCAGCGGTGCACGACCCCCGTCGCGGCATCGCTTGGTCGTTCGTGGTCGTCGCTGGTTCGTGTGACCAACCAACAACTGGTTCGTGGTCGACGCTGGTTCGTGGCGTGGCCCAACTACTCGTCGGCGCTCGGCGACCGTCAACCATGCCGGCGAGAGAGAGATCACGGAGAGAGAGGGAGATCAGTGAGAGAGAGAGAGCAGAGCAGAGGAGAGGAGAGGAGAGAGAAAGAAAAAGAAAAGAAAGGAGAGAGAGAGAGCTGATTTGGGGGTTTTTATATGAGGGCTTTTGAGTAATTTCTCAAAAACATGGTTAAAAACAATTAAAAGTATACATATGGTTAAAAAAAAAATCTCATAAGTAGATGGGTCAGTTTTGGCAATTTTCACTAATAAAAAAGTCTCATTCTAAATTTCTCCCACTTGATAGAGGCATAGAGCTAATTATTTGATGGTGATTGAATGGACATTCTTCCTTGAAATTGCAGAAGTGACCTATCCTAATTGACTACACAATTGATACTACACATCAAAGAGACAAAAAAATACATTGACTGTGAATAATGTTGTTGATTCAACCTCTCAAATCTCAATTTTATTGAATATTAATAAAAGAACTAAAATAACTAGAAGACTTATATACTTTAGTTTAATCCGCGAATCATGGACACATCCTCTTGGGAATTTGTAGAGTACATAAGTTGAAAAATAAGTATTAAACTTCTATGATCCTTAAAATTGGATTAGCTAGTTTTGTATATATTGACCATTATTTGATTACTACATAATAATTAATTCTAATATGTTCTAATTATTAATTAAAAGAGCTAAATCAAAACTCGAAATACCACACATTTTTATCGGGATACTAAAGCAACTATATTGGGGAAGCTTAACATAACGAGAGAAATTCGTAAGTAGCCATAACACTTATCATACTTTTGTTTTTAACCACTTTTGAATTTTTAATTGTTAATAACCACTTTTTTAAAAAAAATTCAATTTAGTACCATGAATTACCAGAGTACCCCTGAAAATAGTGTTCTTTAAACCTCGAAACAAACTTGAAATCACGACTAAATTGAAATACACAAACTTGAAATCATACCTAAATGGAAATATAAAAACTTGAAATCATGCCTAAAATAGAAATATTAAAACTTGAAATCTGGGCTAAATTGAAATTAGGATAAGTTTTTTTTTTTTTTTTTTTCCTCTTTCTTCTTCCTCTTCTTCTTCCCCAAATTTGATTTAGGTTTAGGGTTCAGATCATCGCCGGTGACCTGCACGAACCACGTCCGGTGTGCTTCGCGATCGCCGGCTGCACGTTGGAACCAGCGGCGGCCGAACCAGCCGCCGACGATGCCGCCTGGTCGCACGTGGTTCGTGCGACGAACCAACAGTGAGCGAGGGATCGGCGACCAGCGTCGCCATCCCGTCCGGACGTCTCCCAGACGCACGCCGGAGCTCGGCGACCGTCAACCCACACCGGCGAGAGAGAGATCGACGAGAGAGAGGGAGATCGGGGAGAGAGAGAGAGCTAGATCGGGAGAGAGAGCAGAGGAGAGAGAAAGAAAAAAAGAGAAAAAGAGAGAGAGAGAGCTGATTGGGAAGTTTATATATGGGGGCATTCTAGTAATTGCTCAAAAAGATGGTTAAAAACAATTAAAAGTATAGATGTGGTTAAAAAAGAAAATCCTATAAGTAGTTGGGTCAGTTTTGGCAATTTCCACTAACATATATTCCAAAAGATTAAAAATCTTTATGTGTGCCTTAAAAAGGGAAACAAAACACATGATTTTGTTTTTCAATAAATAAATAAAAACATTTTGTATGTAAGTTCTTGGTATTTAAAACTTTTTAAATAACTCAATGTATATATTAAAATTTAGGGATCCGATCCTAAAATTGTGTTTTATATGCTTTTAGTAGTGGTTTTCTGTGAGTACATTAGAAAACATATTCTAAAAAAAAGAAATGTGTTTCACACCTAAGCACCGCCACGTTAGTGGGTGGCCATGGAAATATTTTACACATAAATATTTTACTCATAAATTCTACACGCGAAGATAATTACACTTTAGATGTAATTAGTGGAAGGCCAGAAGAATTTTGACCTTGAGTGTTCAAATAATAATAATCATTATCAAAAACACATACAAAAGGATTAGTTATGTAAATAGGTTTCTAATCTTCAAAGCTGCCTGAGGAAATCGAACTTGTTCAAAACATGAATTTCAAAGAAGCAAACTCCTTGAAGAAAACAAAACCAAACTATTTTTTTTTCCAATAAAAACTAAATATAGATTTGTGCACAATTAATGCATGGGTTAAAGAAAACTGTGGGATTGCTTGATCTATCTCTTTGACAAAATTGGGGATTTTTGGCTGGAAAAGAAGAAAGTCTTGTTATCTTTGATCAATGGAATCAATTGAAATATTGCAAGAATTATTTGGATCAAACTTTTTTGAATTTTGTAAAGCAATGCCATTGTGGTTAGACTTTTATCAGAAAAAAAAAAAAAATATATATATATATAAAATAAAAAAATAAAAATAAAAAAAAAGCAGAGAAATCCTCGCATTTCCATTACTCTTCCATTAATTGTCAGAGGGCAGCATATGGGTTGGTTTCAAACTTGTAATTGGTGTTTTGCGACCAACCCATGCCCAGTCAACAAATAGAAACCTTTAACCATCACCACTGTGTTTTAGTTGGAAGTGTGATCATTCCATTTTTTTTTTTTTATTTGGATTCGGATATATTGGATTCAAACTGGATTCATATACGGATTTGGATTATCTTCGGATTAAGATAATCCTAATCCGAACAGTATTTTTACCATTCCACGGTTCCATTGATTTTCGGATTTAGATATTTTCATATAACAACTTTTTTAATTCGAATTTTTGGAATTGAAACAGATCATCCGATCCAATTTACACCTTTAGTTTTAATGGTTAGTGACGCTCATTTAGTTATACAATGTCCTAGTTTCGAATTTATCCAAGGGAGACACCCATAAATATGATAAGTATACCCATATTTCAATAAAAATTTTAATTACAAAAATGTCCCAATAGAATTTTACTAATAAGGACAAATTAGTTTAATTAAAAATAAACAAAACGCTATTTACATACATTAATTACAAATTTACACCCATATCTTCAACTATATCACTTTATTAAAAAAAAAAAAAACAAATAAACAAACCCTAATTCAACCTTAATTCTATTTTTTTTTTTTTTAAAGAATGAAAAGAACATAAGTCCAACAGAATCAAAATCTCCCATTATCATATAACAAAGTAATGGAACAAGAATTTTCAGAGGAATGTCCTTAAGAGGAGGAAAATCATCCCAAGAATAGGCATGAGGCTGGTATCCGCTGTAAATTAATTCTGGCAATCCTTTACTTGCAACATAACATGTGTCTTTAGGCTGCATAGAACATTATACCATTAGATAGTAGGATCTCCAAGGAAGTATAGCACCATGAATAGAATAATATTCTACTGGTAGATAGCAAATTTGAAAGGAGCACGGAGAGAGATCAAAATGTAGACTATGCATTTTAATTTGCAAACAGCAACTTCACGTCCAAGTATCCAAGTATCCAACCAATCTAGAAATCACCATTGTTAGAACCTCATTTTGGAATCCGAAATCAATGATCAACTTACATATTAAAAATCATGAATAAAAAAAAAAAAACAAAGAAATTGATGACATATCTAACCTGAACGTGGGATCGACCAAAGACACGAATGGTAGGTCTGATCCAAGGAATCTCCTTGTTCAGATAATCAAAGAATTTCCACGATTCATCAGACGTCAACAACCTCGGAACATAAACAACTACACTTCCATTTCCAAGATCCATTTTTTGTTCCTTCAAGTTCGAAACACTCCCATCTGGATCAGAAATTGCTTTAAACCTCAAACTCATCGAAAAAAGAAATCAACTTATGATAAAGAAATTGCTTTAGGTAAATACACAACCTGAAATTGACCTGAAGTAAAGATTCTCGAAATTTAAGAATTTAAAAATTCCCGAGACTATGTTTTCGAACTTAAAAATTTATCATTTGTAAAATTGGGTGTGTTAATAACTTATGAGGGTTTATAAATAAATTATATTAAAATGAAAACATTCATTTAAATAAGGGTACTATTGGCATTAAGATTGGTGTTTATAGTAATGTTTTAAACTTTTAATTTTAAATTTTAAACATGAGTGTACTTATCATATTTATGGGTGTCAATATCCGTACCCTTTATCCAAACTGCATTTTCCACTTTGATTTTGCCAATGACAAAATTTTGAGTTTATTTTTGACACGGAGCGAAATTCGAACGAAAAATCCACCATGGTCATGGATCTTGTAGCTTCCCACCTTCATTTATACTTGAAATTTGAAATGTACATTTGGTCATGGATCTTCGGTCCATGAACACACAGAGCAACTCAAATCGAAGCCTCTTTAAGGCCCAACTTTTCAATTAAGACAACAGAATGCCAAAAATGTACATTTCAGATTTTATATCCACGGACGTTTTTTCCGGTATTTTTGCTGTTGTTTTCTGTTATCTATCTCTTTTTTTTTTTTTTTTTTGTTCTGTGCTTTAAATGTTTCGATATTTGCTAGGTCCTTCTAATGAACTTGGTGAGCTTGCAATCAATGTAAGTCTAACAAAATTAATTGTGTGATTATGTATACATTGACATCTTAAGCTATTTGGTGAACTATACTGTTGTGTATCTCTTGTACAGTAGAGAGAAGCTATATGTTTGAATTACTCTTTAGTGATTTTTCTTCTTCATCTGCTTGATCTGTTCTACATAAGCCTTATTTTAACGGAAAATTTCCTTAATTGCAATGTTTAGTTTACTTATCTATGGATGTCGGTATGTCACTATCTATATTGAGATTTTATATCCACGAACGTTCTTCCTTAATCAGCTTCAAGTTTCTCCACGGACGTTCTTCGTTGAGCTTCTGGTCCGATTCAGCTAGTTATCGATTCTTCGTTCTCTGAAGAATTGATACGGTGCATTTTGGACGGTTTTTGATCGTCTACGTGGCTCGTTTGCTTTCTTTTGTTCTTCTTCTTCTTCTTTGTTGAATCAACCATGTGTTTTGTATTCTCTGTGGTTTGAGCTTTGATTTATTTATTTATTTATTTATATTTTTTTTTTTCAGGGAGGGTTTTGCTGGTTTCGTAGTATAATCATAACTTAAGTTTATATATATAATTCACATAACCTACACACAGCCCATATAGCTTTTTGATAAGTAAAGAACCATAATCATATCATATCAACTGACCTAAAATTTGGGGACAGGTTTGTGGTGAAATAAACACAACACTATAACATGACTTGTTAATTTTCAACAGAAGTATGATGACATTGTTTTTCTCAACTGTTTCAA
This sequence comes from Acer saccharum, assembly GCA_030490815.1. Lineage (NCBI taxonomy): Eukaryota > Viridiplantae > Streptophyta > Magnoliopsida > Sapindales > Sapindaceae > Acer > Acer saccharum. Next base: position 21,247,881 of record CM059877.1, on the reverse strand, counting down.
TATCGCAAGCTTTTACGGTCTCATTTTTTTTTTTTTTTATCAAAACAATCTAAAAACCAGCATCAAACTGATATATCAAGCAGACCTCATCTTCAATATCCATTTTGGGTTTGTGGTGGGTGAAACTGTGTGATAATAAGTATTAAAACTAATTAATCAATAACAAAATCAAGAGCAGAGATGGTTTTGTTGTAAAGATGAGACGAAATTAATCAAATTATATAAGATTAACCGAGATGAATATTCTAATTAATCAAATTTATGTGACAAACCATGGAGGAAGAAGACAGAAGTTGTCGTTAAACATAAGGGATATTATGATTTTAGTCCCTTTGTTTTGCGTTAATTTGGGTTTGGTCCACTAGTTTTTGGAATTACCAACTTTAGTCCTTTAGTTCTTTGACAATACAAATTCAAGTCCCTATCATCCAATTCTGTTAGATTTTCGTTGACTTCTGTTAGGTCAACAAGGGCATTATGGGAAATTTGACAAAAGCTTCTAGAAACTTGTCTGAAACAAGTGTAAAGACCCTTATGCCCTCCAATTAGATTTAATTAAAAAAAATATATTTTAAAAATAGAAATTAATTTTTTTTAAAATATATATATATATATATATATATATATACTAAATGCATTTAAATTCATAAAACAAAACAAAAATATTAATTGCATTTAAATTAATAAAACAAAACAAAAAAAAATCACCTATCAGATTAAAAAAAAAAAAAAAAAACATCCATCATTTTCATCATCACTCATTATCATCCATATCTCCCAAACCCTAGCCACCCAAACTTTAATTATCTCTCTCTCTCTCTCTTTGAAATATACAAACGTAGTTAAATTGCCTAAAGCACACCTAGAGGGTGGGGGGTGGAGGTTTTTACACCTTTTTCAATCCCTTGAAACAAACGCAAATTTGTCCCTCGAGGTAGCTTACATAACAACACATAAACCATTGTACATGTATAGACAAGGTAAGCATGTGATCATTAAAGCATTATCCATAAATCAACAAGAATCAAGAGGAAGAATAACATTAAACTCAATAACAAATAATACTTATATTTCCAATAATGTTCAACGTGATCAAAATATAACTATACAAAAGAATCAATGAACAAAAGAATTATAAATACAAGTATGATCAAAATGATTTGCTTACATATCACACTTAACAAAATCTTGTTACAATATACATCACAAGTGAATATTATGCAACAAGATTAAAACATACACATATACAAATATGAGAAAGAGAGATAGAAAAAATTAACACAAGAGATTTTTTAACGTTGTAAAACCTCCAAGGAAGAAACATACACGGGTTGAACGACAACCATTTGGTACTATATATATTGGATAATAGATTATAAATTCCTTAAAAGTGACCAACCTATGATCTACTCTCTATTGGAGTCTATGCCTACTCAATCCCTATTGGAAGATAAGAAATCCTTCAATGATGCGAAACTACCATATATTAGAGTCCATGTCTAACTAACATTGTTGGAAGATTAGAAATTCCTCAAGAGTGCATACACATCCCATGTACCACTCTCTATTGGAGTCTATGTCTAACCAAATGCCCGAGCCTACCAATATTGTAGCCAACTCCCTATCCAAGGCACTCTTGCCTCTAGAGAGCCTCTAATGCATAGCTATCCGAACCTTCCCGATCCTAGCCATGACTTCTTACTTGGTTATCCAGACCTCTTGTCCTAGTCTTCCTTGCTTAACTATCCGGACACCTTGTCCTAGTTAAGACTTCATGCCTTTTACAAGGACTTCCTAAGTGTGATTCATGAATGCAAATGATGCAAACAAGCAATTCAACATAGAACATGTGTTAGGTGTTTCCACATGTGGCTCCTAGTTTCATTCACAAATCTAACACCTAAATAAATCATATACATGTAGCACATATTCAAGAGATTAGAAACATACACTAAAAAAATGCTAGAATCACAAAATATATTCAATGAATATTCTAGCCAATATTTAGAGCAAAGATATAATGAATAATCAATTAAATCCTAATAGGCTCTAAATACAAAGTCACAAGTGGTAATCCTAGATTTGTTCAATAAGAGGATCCAAGCACATACCAAGGTTATTGATCATAAAATGAATCAATCAATCCACAAATAACCCTAGATATCAAACTAATCACAATACAACTCTCAAACATGTGAAAAACCTAGAATCCTAGAAAACTAGTTCACATTTGTCTCTAATTAGACTTGATTAAGTTTGATTATGAAGCTATCTTTCTCAATAGCATTCATCATACATATAGAAGTTGAAGGTTATAAAAGAAGAAAACACAAAGATAAGTCAACTACCTATGATTCACGAGCTGGTTCGGTTTTGAAGGTGAAGCCACCAGAAAACACAATCAAACATCTACCAAACTACTTGGAAAAGGTAGAGGACTCAATTACGAAGATTCTTCAACTTAAATCACTCAATTCCGACTTCATATAAAAAAGTTATGGTGTTTGGAAGGTGAGAGAGTTTGGAGAGAAAATCTGCTCATGTGTTTTCAATTTTTCTTCTACAAATGAAATGAGAGGGAAAGGAGAAACTTAAAAGAGATGAAAGAGAGGGAAAGAAGTGACGAATTAGGAGGTGACACGTCACCACCCTGTGAGAGGCGCATAAGCCTCACAGGGCAGAGGGGTGTTGAGGCCATGAGCTTTACACGCCCCCCACGAGAGTGACCTCTAATGGCCTTTGGCCATTGCTTGTCTCCTTCGTGCTCCTCTCACGTTCTTGGCTGTATTCAGGCCTCCGAATTCTGAATTTGAATTCATTTACGAATTACGAACTGTGACTCCCTCACACACAAGAAAAACTACGAAACTTTGACAAAAGGTTATGAATTCGACTCGATACACGATGACGAAGACAACACAACGTTTGAGAACGTAAAGTAGCTTAGCTTCCTAGTTTGGACTCGAAACCTAATGAATGAGTAACCAAAATAACCGAGACTCAATAAGGAATCATATGAGATCATGTTCAAGTCTAAAAACAATAAAACAAAAACAAATAAACACAAATTCACACAAGTATGCCATTTCCTAGAGATATTCCTAGAACATATAATTTCACAATGTTTGTCAATTTGAAACTAATGCATGTGCATATTTTGTCAAGTGTGTGAATGTGTTATACCAATGGTGTACAACTATGTAGGGACACAAATGAATGCCATGTGTGTGTGCCTAGGCCTTGTAAGAGAAATGAAGTCAATTATACCTTTGATAAGCAATATAACTTATTCCCCTTTCAAGACACCTTCTTGCATGAACTGTAGCCGAATCTTTATTTGAAGCTTTGAATCATCGTTTCTAAGACCACTTATTAATACAAGAGAAACAACGTTTTGATATGGAATACATGCCAACAAAAACCAAAAACCTAACACTCTTCCTCTCTTCTAACACCGAAACCCTAGCCACTACCACCCCTAACCACCACCGCTGCCACTAAACACCAAAGCCTAGCCGCCGCTGCCACCGCCAGTGGGTTTTTCGCTCGAAACACATGCGATTTGTGTTGAGGCGGCAGATTGACGGTCATCGATCACGATCTGGTCTAGATCAAGCGACCCAAACCCATCTCTGTCGCCGTTCGTTCGATCTATGAAACTTGATCGCCAGTCTTCATTTGGGATTCGCGTATGTGGTTCGATTTGCGACGAGGAGGCAGATTAACGGTCGTCGATCACGATCTAGTCCATATCGAGCAACCAAAACCCATCTCCGTCGTCGTTTGTTCTATCCATTTTGGGTCGAACCCATGGTGTTGTGTGTGTGAGAGTGAGAGAGATGGAGGTGGTGGTCGATTCTGGGCTGGTGTTTGTGATGATGATGTTTCTGGGTTGTGGTGATGGTAGTGGAGCCGATGAGTTATGGTGAATTTAAAAAAAATAATTATAATTTGTTTTTTGTTAAATTGATGAAGATTAGGATGGGTGTTGTGTAATGATTGAGGTGTTTGATTTTGTTATGGATGGAAAGATTAGGAAGGGTTTTGTTTAATGGGTGTTGTTTAAAATTTTGTTTTGGGTTAGTGATTTCTGGAAATTTTGGTGTTTGAATTCGGTTTGATTTCTGGAAAGTTTTAATTTGGTTTTTTTTTTTTTAATTATAATTTTTTTATAATTTTGCCATTTTTTAAATTAAAAAAATCTTTTAAATTTAATAATAATAATAATAATAATAATAATAATAATAATAAGGTAGAATTTCATATAAGTCCTATCTTTTTGATGATTTATCACCTTTATAAATGTCTCTCCATATTCTTCACTTTAGTCCTTACTTTTTCCAAAACTCATCATTTTAGTTCATTTGACCAAATATTTGAAAGTCAACTATTTTAAAACATGTGAAAGTACACTTTTGCCCTTATTACTATTTAATTTAGCTAAAATGATTATATTAGATTTAAATTAAAATGAAAAATAATAAAATTCTCAATAATAAAATCTTAAATAAATATATTACAAAAAAATCTTAAATAAATAATAATAATAATATCCATTATTTTTTTTTTTTTTTTGTATTTTTTTGTATTTTTGTCATAATGGATATTTATTTAGCTAAAATAATTATCTTAGCTTTAAAATGATTGCCACCCATAAAATGTCTAGCTATACTTAATTTCTCAAGGTATCCATATAAAATTCAAAACTTAATAATTTATTTATACTGTTCCCAAAATTCCAAATATACCCTTATTTCCATTCACAATAACTAATCTTTGTTAATCCATTTTTTTTTCTTTTGTTCTGAAGTCTTTTAAATCTCATCATCTAAATTCACTTTTCAACATTTTTTATTTCATTTATATCCTTTTATCTTTTTCATTAAATTCAATTAATGTATAATAAATTTTAATTTATACATTTTATTAATATAAAATTATATCATTAAAAATGTCTCATCTAAATCTTTAAAATGAGTCCAATATTGAATATTAATTAATAATTTTTTATTTACCATACTTTATCATTTGTTATTCATTTTATTATTTTCTTAAAATTTTCTCTAAAAAAAATTATTTTATATTAAAAAAAAAATCTCTTATTAATATTAATATAGAAAACAAGTTAGTTTATGCAATGTTAGCTGCAGATCCAGGCCGGCCGGGAATATAATTTTTTTTCTTCCCATATTTGTAAGGAGATGGGGTTATCTAATATATTGTGTGAGAACACAATCTTAAGATTATCTGATTATATACAAGTCGGTCCTAAAGTTTTTTAAGAAAAAAAGTAATATAACATTGGTTCCACAAACCCGTAAAAAAAAAAAAAAAAAAAAAAAAAAAAAAAAACCAACAACAATGTCACAATATTAACGTTATGCAACTTCAATCTTGAAATAAATCAAGACCAATTTAACTAGATTATTTAATTATTATAGAGTTACATACTAATTTGTAAGGTTACCACTACATTTGTGTTTTTTTATTTTATTTTTTATAATATCATATACGATGATGGCAACTTGAAACTTAGATATTATTAGATTAAATGGACGTTATTTACCATCATACCACATTCGGCAGCGGTCAAGCACCTTGTAGAAGAATCTCCCGAAAAGCAAATTGTAGAAGAATCTCCCGAAAAACAATGAAAATATTGTTTTCTGCATGAAACAATACGCATCGTCGATCAATTTAGTTGATTAAACTAAAGAAATAGACAAATTAAAAATTACTTACACTTTAAAAAGACACAGAACAACTAACAATACTATGAAGAATCTAAACGGATTTTGGAGAGAAAAGAAAAGATTTGCATTTGCACCGTGATTTGCTATCTTCTGCACAGTGATGAGGTAGCAAATCACTGGATGATCTGTATGTAAATTTGACTCTAAGAAAACCCTAAGGGTGCGTTTGGCACGGAGATGGAACAGGACAAGGCAGGATGGGATAGGAAAGGATAAATATTGATCGACTATTAATTTTAGAGTTGGAGTGTGGAGTGTGGACCGTGGACCAGACAAGTCAGAGCATCTCCCACCCACCCTATAAATTTATGTCACCAAGAAATTTTAGAGGATGGGTTGCTTTCAGAGCATCTACCACCCATGACCCATCTCTATACCTATGTCTCCAAGACATTTTAGAGTATGGGTTGCTCCCACCATACTCTAAATTTATGTCACCAAGAAAAAATCTTAGAGACTAAGAGTTTGATCAACTAAATTTAGAGAACTAAATCACATCATCTAAATTCACTTTTCAACATTTTTTATTCCATTTATATCCTTTTACCTTTTCCATTAAATTCAATTAATGTATAATAAATTTTAATTTATACATTTTATTAATATAAAAATTATACCATTAAAAATTTCTCATTTAAATCTTTAAAATGAGTCCAATATTGAATATTAATTAATAATTTTTTATTTACCATACTTTATCATTTGTTATTCATTTTATTATTTTGTTAAAATTTTCTCTAAAAAAATTTATTTTATATTATAAAAAAAATCTCTTATTACATATCAATAATCATAAGTTAGTAATAAAAAAAAAATCCAAAACTCGGTATTAAAATAAAAAATATTAATATTAAAAATTACAATAACATAAAAATATTAAAATAAAGATAGGAAAAAAAAAAAAAAAAAAAAACTTAAATAATCATATATCATAACATATGATAATGTTCAGATACATTAATATTTTGAAAGGCCATCCAAATGACTTTCATATCTAGTTATTTAATCCTCCATAACTGTGTGCGTGTTCCAGAACTTTATACACCTATCACCGACTCCTCCTCCGGTTGCCAGCAAATTTCCCTGGAAAGGACACCAAGCAAGAGCCCTGACAGCAGAAGTGTGTTCCTCCAACCTATGAAGCCATTGTGTGGATCTTCTGTTGTTCCATATGTGGAGGAGATTGTCATTGCCTCCACTGGCTAGCTGTTGGCCTGAGGGTGACCATTTCAACCCACAAACCTCATGAGTGTGACCTCTGTATGTTTCAACCACATGATCTCGAATTCTGACATCATTGTTAATGACATTCCCATCCATATCTCCTGTTGTGAGGATTTGGTTGTTCCATGCCAGAGACCCTACTCCTGATATGTGTCCACCTGTCAGAGTTCTTAGCTGCACAAACACAAACAACAAATACAGGGAATGAATACAGAATGTAAATTCAAGTAAAACCTCAAAGAAACCATCCATCCAGAATGTACCTTTGTATTAGAAGTGGAATCCCATATTTGTACTTGAGAATTGTTCCAGCCAATAGCGATATGACGACCATCAGGAGCCCAAGTGACACTCGTAACAAGTTCATCATCAATGGCGACAAGTTCTGTGGTGGCATCATCCGAAGGATCGGTCAAGTAGACTGTACTTTCAAGAGCAATTGCCAAAACATTGGTGCTTCCCCAATCCAGCAGATTCAAGTGTTAATCATCCACAAGATCGGAGCATCCAATATCTTCTCAGGTTTCTGTACAATCAAAATCAAAATCAAAATCAGATTAAAAGAAAATAAAGTGACCCATTATTTTAAATAATGCAATGGATTATGACCCACCTGAGGAATACGCAGCCTATTTAAAAATATAGATTTTATATGATAATTATTTTTTAAAAATAAAATAAATTTCAATAACAAAATTAAATTTGTATTCAAGTGAAAAAATAAGGGCCAAAAAATATTATTAATTAAATAATCGTGTGGTTTCACTTATCCACTATAATTTTATTTTTTTACTAATTGCAACTAATTGAAATCAGTGAAGCCACACAAATTTTTTTTGTATAAAATTCTGTATTTGATAATTTATGTATATATAAAAATGCTAAAAATGATCACAATTCTTATATGGAATTTGTTTTTAATTTTGTGATTATTAATAGACATATTGCAAAATTTTATTTCAATCCCTAATCACGAAATTAGTGAGATCCCCTAAGCATTTGTGCCTTCTTCCTTCTTTCTTCTTTCTTCTTCTATTTCCTTCAAAATTGAATAAGCACTTCATCCAAAATCACATTTGCTGCTCCAAAAAACAAAATTATAATCAAATGGAGTCATTCCTTGAAACAAAATTATAATCAAAATTATAAACAAAATCACATTTGCTGCTCCAAAAAAACAAAATTATAATCAAATAAAAGTAAAACAATTTGTTGGAGAAAATAGTTGGAGACAAAATCTTTTGGTTCCTCACAAGAATTCGCGGCAATTATTGACGTTTGTATCTAAAGATCCGTACGCCTCGTATAATTATAAAACGAAATTTAATTGATATTATATAGATTTGGTATAGTATGCTTAATTATTTTTGTATAGGTACTGGTAAAGTAACAACGGAGTCCCTATCAATTATTTTATTCTTATAATATTATATTTCAAAATTTTAAAAACTTTATTAAAAGAAAGACATACTATAAAATATAGGGGTAATTACCCTAGTGGCCATCAACTCTTGCCACCACTATCAAAATGGCCATTAGATGGGAAAATGGATGAAAAATGGCCATTTTTGGTAAACATAGTTACACTAATGGCCATTCCATCCAATTCCATCCATTTCCATCCAATTCCATCCAATAAATGGCATTTTGGTAAATATAAGGATGACATTAATTTATTTTAGATATTTTTTGGAAATCAATTTTTTCTTTTGTTTTTTGAAATAAATAATTATATTTAGGGTGTACATATACATATAGCATATCTCAAACATATATATATATATATATATATATATATATATACATATATATATATATATACACATATATATTTCTTTTCAATTTATCTCAAATATATTTTTTAGAATTTTTAGATTTTGTAACCTTAATCTTTTCAAAAAAGAATATATATATCTTTTCAACTTATCTCAAATATGTTTTTTAGAATTTTTTTATTTTATAGCCTTAATCTTCTCAATATATATATATATATATATATATATATATATATATTTCTTTTCAACTTATCTCAAATATATTTTTTAGAATTTTTATATTTTGTAGCCTTAATCTTCTTATAAAATAAATACATACATACATATATATATATATATATATATATATGTTTGAGATATGCTATACGTATATACACACTAAATATAATTATTTGTTTCAAAAAACAAAAGAAAAAATTGATTTCCAACAAACATCTAAAATAAATTAATGTCATCCTTATATTTACCAAAATGCCATTTATTGGATGGAATTGGATGGAAATGGATGGAATTGGATGGAATGGCCATTACTGTAACAATGTTTGCCAAAAATGGCCATTTTCCATCCATTTCCCCATCTAATGGCCATTTTGATAGTGGTGGCAAGAGTTGATGGCCACTAGGGTAATTACCCCTAAAATATATTAAGGTACAGTTTTTTTGTATTTTAAAAAATAAAAAATTAATTATTTTTTTCTATCTTTAACAAGTATTGTATAATTTTTTGAATATTAACTTATGAGTAATGCTAGACGTTTCAATTTTTTTTCTAAATTCTGTTATAAATGATGTAGCATGTGAAGTGTAAATCTCTTCTATTTTCGTTTTATTTACTTTCAAAACACTTAACATATCATGACTTTTGTGCTAGTTGCTCAATTTGGTGAAAAATGAAAAGAAAATTTTCTAGAAAAACCAAACCGTGAAGGTTATTTTTTATTTTCTCCCTTAAAATGATGGCCATTATTGCCCGCTTGTGCCTAAAAACAAAATTTCATAATTTTAAAAGGTTAATTTTGACAATTTCCTCGTAATACGTATGATCTAACATAATCAACTTGTTTGTCTTACGCATTAAGCATCAAACACCAAAACAAACGAAAACATGAACACAAAATAAGTACGAGTTCACATGATAGGATTTGGATATGAAAACCAAATTATTTCATTACAATAATGAGCTATATTCCATGACAATGGACAGAGCTACTCCTATAGTTCCAATAGTAGAGTTCAATAATCTATACAATTGGACATTTAATTCTATCTCCAATCCAATTTCTACCTGTGAAGTGTCAACATTTTCTAATGATACCTAGACTTCAACATTGTCCCAATCTAGTGACCCTTCTTCAAAATCATTCTCTAATTGTTGGAGCCTGTGATGACCCATCCTGCTCATCACAGCGAGACCTGGAAAAAAAAAATTGGCTCAGAAAAACAGGAGAATTAAAACTTTTAAAGTAAAATTATTGAGAATTTCCTAAAATGAATGTACTGCTCTGGTATGATTAAACAAGTTTACTTTTACAAGCATCAAATTTCAAATACATGTAAGTAAGCATATTTGCATTAGATTTTATATTTGTATGGGTGTTATATGTTTACCTTCAACTATTCTATAGAGAGCTGACCACCATCTATCTCCGGAAACTTGGTGCTCACGTAGTTCGTCATCTATAACTTGATCGTGCTTTCCCGCCAAAACTCCTTGCAATGTTATGACTGCCTCTTTTGTTTTCCCGACAATACTATTCTTGTCCTCAACCTCCAGCCTTTGAAGGTCGTTTTGAGACGAAGTGAGGCTAAGAGCTAGAGCAAACTGAGCAGCAGCAGCCCAACGAGAAGAGGTTTCAGCTCTGCTCTGTCCATCTTCCGTCTTGGTTTCAGCTCTGCCCACCTTGTTATTATCTCTACCTTCGAAAACTAAGCTACGTAAGTACTGAGCATTTGCAGGTCCCGTACTCTGAACCATCCTAGAGAATGCACCTTCCTCGTTTAATAGCAATGTTTCTGGGGTATCATGTTCCACAACCTGAGAAAAAACAATGGAAGTTCTCAGTTAAACAAATAACAAGAATTGGAATAAATCATGATAGACCGAAGAAGTGAATGTTTCTCCTCCTAGATTCAATCTCGCTATATCAATTTTATAAAGTTGCAGGCCTTTGTGTTGGAAAATATTAAAAAAAAAAAGGCTTCAAAATTACCTGACCAGCATCAAGCACAAGAATGCGGTCACAGTCAATTATGGTATTTAGCCTGTGAGCAATGATGAGCATTGAGCAGGATTTGAATTCTTCACGGATGGTTCTCTGGATAAGAGCATCTGTTCTGACATCAACAGCTGCAGTTGCTTCGTCAAGAACAAGAATCTTTGATCTCCGCAGTAACGCTCGAGCAAGACTTAATAATTGCCTCTGTCCAACACTAAAATTCTCCCCTCCCTCTGAAACCTTGACACACAAGTAAAATCATATCTTAAATGGCTTGGTTTAATCATTGCAAGGTAAATATGTCAACCCAACATCCTAGATCACCAAATTATATGAAAATAATTTATGTATGTACCTCAGCCTCCAGACCGAAAGAATTCCTCCTGATGACATCTTTCAGATGTGCCCTCTCTAAAGCCTCCCAAAGATCAGCATCATTGTGCTCGCTAAATGGATCAAGATTAAAGCGCACGGTTCCTAGTAAGATAAAATTCACTATTAGATGACATGTCCAAAAGGAAGATTTTAGCAGCATCATAAACAAAAACTGGTATAGCTAACTGGTATTCCATGAGAATAAAGTTCAGTAAGCTTGATATGAATCAATGCTGAGTTCATAGATTTAAAGTTGGTTTCATCATTCTAATCTATATTCAGGAGATATCATGCAGACCGGGAAGCACTTGTCTGGCCATTTAAAAGATTTTGTTATGCAATCTAAAAAATTGGGTTAATCAAGTTTGTCGGAGGCTCCGCCTACTCGGTATATCCTTAATTGTAAATAACTACTGAGTCCTAGCACTACACAATGTATATATGTAGTCATGAACTTAAAATCTAAAGTATTTACCGGAAAGTAATTCAAGTTAATGCGATTGTTTGGCCAAGAATATTTAAGTTTAAAAAGAAGAATCAGGTTTCGGGTTACTAATATATAGCTATGAATGCCCTTAAAATATTTGAACTATATATATTAATAAATATTAACAAATAAACAAACATGATAAAAGTACGATGAAGATAGTTTCAAACCCAAGACCAAAGCAAAATCAGTTTGACCATAGACGAAATTTAAGTATACTGGATAAACGATAACAAAAAAAAACGAAAATAAAATCATGACAGTGAAGAGCTAAGTATAAATTGGAGATTCAAACAGTTAATACCTGAGAAAAGAACCGGAGATTGTGGTATGATGCTAAGAACTTTCCGCAAATCAGTCAGTCCCAATTTACCGACATCGCAGTCATCAATCGATATTCTTCCCCTTTGCAGTTCCACAATCCGAAATAAAGCATTAAGCATACTGGATTTTCCAGCACCAGTTCTTCCAACTATTCCTACTTTCTCACTAGGGGAAATTAAAAAGGATAAACCATGCAAGACTGGAGGAAGTTCAGGCCTATAGCGTAGGACGACATCTTCAAACTTAATTGATCCTGATGAAGGCCAACCTGGTGGGGGGCGATTGCTCTCAATTATAGCTGGAGCTTCAGAAGGTAAATCTATATATGTGCCAACACGCTCTACAGAATTTAAGCTGTTTTCGGCCGTACTTGCTTGTCTCAAAACGCCACTCAACAGACTGGTGATATTTAAAGTATAACTCAGGAGCAAACCCATTGTAGATGCAAATGCGGCCTGGTTTTCCGTTCTTCCACTCTGCAAGACTGCAAAGGTTGCTGTCAACCAAATCATGAGGCCTCCTAAGGTTTCTAATCTGATGGTGAGCCAACGATTTGAACTAGTATTTGCAAGGGTGAATCTGATGTTATTGTCCATTGACTTTCCATTAATGTTGGCCATTCTATCATAAGCTTGGTATGCACGAATGCTTGACAAACCATTTAATGCTTCTCCAAATTGTGCATAAACAGGAGATCTGGTAATAGAGTCCAAGCGTTTCACTTCACGCGCTGTACTCTGTAATGCACAAATTGTGCTAGCTATTAGAAGTTGTATATAAACAAAAATTTAGTAGTATGGGTAGATGAAACAACTAACATAGTCTTTAAAATAATTCCTCATTTTATGGAAATATAAAAGAGCCACTTAAAGGAAACTACAAGCACAAGGAAAGCAAAATGGGATTAAGTAAAAAAATAGTAACAGATTATATGCATCTTCATCATAAATAAGTTGCATTTACCCGGAGAATATTCAACATAAAACTGATTAAAGAAAATTAAGAACTTATAAAGAGACAAAGTTAGAACTACCGAAAGAATCTGATGTCAAAGCACTATCCTCTTCTGACATTAAAATCTTGGGAGGGCACAGTAACAGGTCCTCCAAGAGAGGTCCCTAACACAACTACAAAATGTCTAGGCACGATATGTATATGATGTAAGTACGTGCGTATATATGTTTGTGTGTTTATTTGATTGCAAAATTTCTATAGAGGGTAATATAATTATGTAAAAAACATTAAGACTTCTGTCAATTTCTTTTGGTTAATAAATACCATCCTCAAAATTCTATATAATTTTGACCATTCTCGTAATACTGTCAATTTCTTATAGAATAAGTGTCCAAAACAATCATACTCCGTTTATGTATAAAGCTTTATAGGATCACCGGCTTAGGATATTATTGTTATCTGCTCAGGTCCATAAGACATTCAACTTGCATTTATATTAGACCAAGTCAGCTTTTTCAACAGTCATACACATTGAGCAAAAAAAAAAAAAAAAAAAAAAACATAAAAGGATTAGATATATAAAAAAAAAAACAAATTCAAAGTTTGAAAAAGCAGAAATCACAAACTATATAGTACATTATTGAATTACCTGATAATATAGATAAGCTGCATAAAACAAGACGAGAAGAGGCATTATGGCCCATAGAGATATCGTGCTCACTATTCCTATCAGCACAAACGTTGAAAGAAGTTGCCACACTTGGTTCATGAACGCATTCATAGAATTGGCAACATTGCGATCTATATCACCTAGATCCTTTGCGAACCTATTGATTACCCGTCCAGTTGGGTTGGTGTGGAAAAATAACATTGGAGCTCTAAAAATAGAATTTAGCATGGAATCATGCAGTCTTTTAGCAGCAGAAAGACTTGAAATGATCAACCAATAAGAGTTCACCAGTGTCACAGTCACCTGAATACAGCAAACAAAGAGTTATCTTCAGTTTATGTAAAGATCACTTGAATGAGCTATTGCAAGAGGAAGAGTAGCCATGTAAATGAATATCACTTCCGAGTTCCGACTGTCTACTTACTTGGCCAAATGCCAGAAGTGCATAAACGGTGATGTAGTATCCAGGCCTATAGCTCTCGGAAGTACTTTGATCTGTCCAAACACTTAGCCAAGTGCTACTTGAGATTCGAAGAACTTCGGTTGATAAATAGCATATAAAAAGTATCATAATAACCCATAGGCCTCCTAATGCATTTTTGTACCTGCATATAGAAAAAATTACATAGACAACAATACATAAGTTATCATTTCAGTTTAGGAATAATTGCCAGATCAAATGGCACCTACTACTTAATTTATTGATTTTGGAAAAGCCTTAAGGCCAGCATAGAGGTTCTTGCATAAAGATTTTACAGTTCTCTATGCCCATATATGCTCACATTGAATTAAAGATGTCTTTACTAAATATTGAAGTTTATATCTAGGTGCTATGTATGCAATGCACCAAAAACTACAAAGTGAGTATTTAAAAAACATGAGGCTGAAAATATTACGTCCACATTACCTCCTCAAAACATTCCAGCTGACAATTCCTATTTCCCGTTCTTCCTGTCTAATAAGTACAGATTTCCCTGCTTTCCCTTTCTTTGTATGGCTGGTACTTTCTGGCAACTCATTGACCTCACTCACACCATTAGCAGTTGGCTTGGAAGTTTTTGGATTAACGTTTTTGCATCCATCCTTTTCTTCCCTTTGGTCCATTTCTTCCATCTTCCCTGCATTTTCCATCAGTTTCTGGAATAACCTGCCATGTCTGGATAGCTCCTCAAAGGTTCCTTCTTCTTTAATCATACCTTCAGAAACAAGAATAATTCTATCCACCTGAGGAAGAAAATGCAACTGGTTTGTAACAAGTATCCTTGTTTTTCCACGCAACTCTTCCTTGATACAGCTGTTAAAAACCTGTCAATGATGTCAAATCAGATCAATATAGAGTAGGCTTCAAGAATCACACAATTTAAAGATCCAAAGGCAAAGTTGTGAGTTCAGCAACGTGCAAAAGGAACAGAATGTAACATGTATTTTAAAGATGGATAAGGTTCTTCTTTCTCTTATTTAAAGCAAGAGATAATTGAGTTACTTCAAGAACTTAAAAAAATTTCCATGCACGCTCTACGGATGAAACACACAGCATATTTTAATGAAATTTATAAATCTCAGAATAGCATGTAACAAACTGCTATTAAATAATGAGCCGGATATGATTCCACACTGCTTGGCATGAAATGTACCTGTCGACCAACATGAGCATCAAGCGCACTTAAAGGGTCATCAAATATATATACATCCGAGTTGGAATAGACAGCCCTAGCCATAGAAACTCTCTGCTTTTGCCCACCACTGATGTTCACCCCTCTTTCACCAATCTCCGTGAGATCACGACCCTAAAGAAATGAGTGAAAGATATTTATGGAGAATTCCATATTCAGCAGAAGTAATTGTAAACTATAAGTTTGTTATCCACTTACAGGAAGTAAGTCAAGATCATGCTGTAATGCAGTTACATCAATAGCCTTCCAATATCTCGTGGCTTCAAATTCAGACCCAAATAATATATTTTCACGTAACTGAGACAATGAATTTTAAAGGTCAGAAGTGTGTATGGTGCAAACAGATAAGCATCAGATTCAGAAGAAAGACAAACAAAATCAAAGATATTACATGGTTATCAATATTAATAAGGAATATAACAAAACTGTAACTCACAGTAGCATTGAAAATCCAGGAAAGTTGTGGAACATAGGCAACAGTGCCTCTAATAACAACACTCGCATCTTCCAAAGCAGGCAGCTCCCCAAGCATTGCTGATATAAGTGAGGTCTTTCCTTCTCCTGTTCTGCCAACAAAAGCAACCAAACTGCCAACTGGTATGTCTAAGTTGATATTTGATAATGTGGGTTTATGTACCTGAAAACAGCAAGGGCTTTGAGACTGCTAATTTATGAAGGAAGGATCAAATTATAATTTCAATAGGATTACTAAGATCATTATGTACATCAGATTCCATAACAACAAAATGTGGTTTGTCATGTCAAAACATATTTTCTTCATGTGAACCTAAATACCATGATAGAAAAAGTAGTCCATGTGGCCTACTACATGTAAAAGAAAATAATTTCTCTACTATTAAGCAGGGTTATCGTAATTCTAAACAAGTCCTCCTTTTCTGTTTCTTTTCCTAGCCATCTAGTTAGCACATTTTCTTTTGTGAGGAAAATCTCAAATGAATTGTATGGTAGTATCCTTCCAAAAAAAAAAAAAAAAAATTGTATGGTAGTGATCTAAAGCTAATGAGTGTAGGTCAGTAGCTAATATATATATATTCCCCATGACATCAACTGCAAACCTTAGCTTATAGGATAATAATAAAAAAAAACTGCTATGACTTTTTCAGAGGTCAAACTTCTAGGTTTGAAAGGATAATCCATTTAATCTGTATAAATTTTAGAAATCCAAACCATCTCTTGATCATAAAATTTATGATTACAAGTCTAATATTAAAATGCTTAAGGAAATAGATAGTTTAACCGAAAATGATCAAAAGGAAAAACAAAAACAATTTTCGGATGAGATTATCTTTTAATAAGAGCAATGTTAAGTCTTTGATAGATATATTTTCCATATTACTTAAACAAGCATAACATTCTAGGTTAACTTCAAAAGTGAACTCTAAAATTTGGAGTATTTAATAGGTTTCTCATGATATTTACTTTTCATGCAGAACTCACGTAAACTTTGTGCTTCAACTTGTAACAGATAGTAGTTTCAACCACAATAACATGACATTAAACACTAATAATGAGTGACAGATTTCGTTTATTGATACAAGTCACTGGCCTTATGTCTGCGGAAAAAGAAGTTGACATGTTTACCTTTTGATCCCATGAAAAGTTTCCATTTTTAATTGAGATAGCTGCAAGCTCTGGTTCAAGTGGTGGATTTGGCTCTAGTATTCTCTCATCAGCTAAAAAAAGTTCTTCAAGACGTTGTAATGATATGTTCGCATTAACAACCTGAGAAACTATCAAGGCATTAGATGATAGTTGAAAAAAGAAAAAAGAAATCAAAATTACACCCAATTGGAGTGCGATTTTGACCATGTGAAATGCCAAACATCTTAACAGCCCGATGGAGGAATGACAAATCAAGAGAAAACATAATATATGGACAACAGAACACATCTAGATCATATATGACAATGAATTTTATGATTTTCTAAAAGCATTCTTCCCCAACAAGGCAGACTACATGCAGAGGTAACTGGCACTCCTTAGTCCTTAAGCAAATTTATTTTTCGTTTACCTATTTTCATGTTGGCGATATACAAAAGATGTAGACATTTTTATCCAATGCATTAATGAAAGAAAGGAAAAAAAAGACAGAACCTGGCTTAATAAATTAGGAAGCATGTTTAAAGGAAATCGTAGCACTGCGAAGAGAGAGAGTGATGTAAATGCCCTTGCAGGTGTCAAATCCCCACCCAGCAAAGTGAATGTTCCAAATGAAACCACTGTCACAACTACTGGGATGCTCTTTAGTATAAAACTGTTAATCTGCAATAAAATGCATCTAATTAGAATACTGTGAAACAAAGAAGGATATAGTCAATGGACTAATAAGAAAACAAGTTTTCTATGTACTGAACACTAGCAAATTAAAATAATAGCTGGTAATTAATATAATCATATAAGTACCACTCATATTGCAAGATCATTTATATATGTTTTATGAAGTAGATAGAACATTTCATATCTTACATGTAACTCTACATAAATACCATCAGAAGTGATGTTATGCTGCAGCATATTTCAAAACCAATGACCTACCTTATATGTTTATAAGTCATGGATTTGATGTCATTTATTATTAATTACATCAAATTGGGTAAGAGGACCACCTTGTTTGCCTATGTTTATAACTCCATGTACACTCTCTGCAGTCACTAAGCATGGCCTATTATGCATTAACAAATGCCTTACATTGGCTGGTGCCAGCATAAGTAGTGGTAGCAGAGTTAATAGACCACATTTGCATTTCCCATACCATGCCCAATGCAGGCAATGAAGTATTTTAAATAGTAACTAGTAACATAATCTTGCTCTGGAAAACCTGAAAAAGGGAAAAAGGAGCAAGAAGATTTCCAAGACCATGTTTTGTGTCTTACCGCGGACAGTAATTTTGCTTTGCGAAACCATGAAAGTTCATCACATCGTATGCTTTGAACTCTAGATTGGAAACTCTCCTCCCATGCATAACATCTGAAACATTTTTCACCGTAATGTTAAAACAATCACCGTCAACGGCATAGAACTACATTCAAAATATAACAAAAATGTTTTGTAATTCAACCATACTTCACGGTGTCCATGGCAGCCAAAATTTCATTCATAAGACTGACTCTTTTGTCAGTCTGTTGCAGTCCTTCCTTTGTCAGTTTTCGCATTTTGCTAATCACGAAGGTCTGTTGTCATAAAACAATGAGAGTATTTTATACAGATAATCAATGAAAGATAAGTTAACTAATTTCATTACAGACATTGAACAAAATAGAGAAATGTTATTGAGGAATCTGACATAAATTGGTCTGTATCTGCATTTCCCATAGAAATCGGGTCAAAAAGGGACAAAAAAGCATGGACAAAAATGTATTTTGTATCAGAAATAAAATATTGTTCCCACTGTGTTTCAAAAATATATATATATTGTTCCCAATGCAGAGCCAGGATTTTAGAGTCCAGAGCAATGCAAAGATTAATTTATTGTCAATGACTTTCATATTCTTGTTACACTTTCATGTTTTTAGCATTACAATTGGGCCTTAGCAGTAACATATAATTGTTTTTAATCATACCATGCCATGTGCAATTCTATTAACAACACTCGCAAGTAAGCTGAAGTTTCTTACCTGTACTGGTAGCATGAGCACTAGTATTAAAGACCCGAGAAGTGAAGCAACACCCAGTTGCTGGTATAGAAGAACCATAGCTATTGTGATACGGAATGGAGCTGACCATAATAAGTGAAGCTGGAGGCATATTTGCTGAAAGATGTAAAAAACTGTATTAATAATAATTAGTACCAGATGCAGATTTTGGTAGTAGTACTTTCGGTTGAAAACCAATATTACAGTTGCAACTTATAGGTACAGCCGTACAGAGTGTTATTTCAGATCATTGCAAGTCTACAAGACTCAACTTACCTTGTATTGTCTAGCTAAGGATCGAGATACAAATCTATAAGTGTTACCACAAATATCTTTCAAATGATAATAATGGTAACAGTTGGAATGTAAATATTATATTTACTTATTTAGTTAGGAATTCTTTTACTTGGTCTCCACTCTTATGTGGTCCCCACACTATTTACTTGTTCACCACACTATTTTTTTTTTTCAGATTATGTATAATGGACAGATATTTAGAATAACAAAAGTACATCCACCATATCTTTTCTAAGATTTCTTTACCACTCATATCGCATCTTAAATTACATTGTATACATTTCAAAGATTCTTTTCACAACAATCACATTTTCATTCAGGTAATAAAATCAGAATTCTATGGCATTGGTTAAGAAATGCATGTTCAAGATAATGAAGAGAAAACATACCTGAAGTGCATTAGTATCTGTTGTGATCATATTAGTTATTTTCCCAGATGGGAAATTCTTGCGACTCTCATGAGTCAGTCTTAAAGATTTTCGAAATATAGCAGCCACCTAAAATTAGAAAGGGTAGAACATCAGGAACTAATTTTGAACAGGCAAACTTCAGCAGCTAAAGCCTGACCCAAAAGGAAAGATTCACAGTAGTGTATATATATATATATAAGTAATTTTCTAGTGCGGGATTCCGTGCGAACTTTTCGTACGGTTTCACAGATTCCAATTGATTGGAATAATTTTTTTTTCACTGATTCCAACCGGCTGGAATCAATGAAGCTGCACGAATTTTTTGTGCGGGATCTTGCACTTGATAATTTCTATATATAAGAATTTCGTGTGGTTTTAGTAACTTTCAAGTAAGGGATCCCTTACTTTCATTTCTGTCCACACCTTGATGAAATAATATCGATTTGTATGAATTTTTTTATGGATGATAAGTTTATTGAAATCTACCTATAAATAAAATTTGGAATTTTTCAAGCGTTAAAACTATTTATCCCAATTTTGTTAAATATAAAGGCATAGGAAAAATGAGAGATATATAGGAAAATTCAAAAAACTAGTTCTAGTGCTTGAAAAATTCCCAAAATTAATTTATAGGTAGATTTCAATGAAGATATCATCCACAAAAAAATTCATATCAAAATTCATACAAATCGATATGATTTCATCAAAGTGTGAACCGAAATTAAAGTGAGGGATCCCTCACTTGAAAGTTACTATATATATATATATATATATATATATAAAAGAAGATGATTTACCAATGTTGACCTCAACCGTAAACCAACACGCCAAACATTCTGAAAATATTGGGCTTCGCATAGCACGCCGAGTGCCTAAAAAATCATTTCATCAGTAAACAGGCTCACTAGCTATGATTGCTGCATAACAATTTTTTTTTTTGGGCATCCTCACCAGTAAAAAGGAAAATTTAAATCAATTATAAGATAATGTACATAGATGCAATAACTGGTTAACAAACAAATACTATTCATTATGCAAGAACCAAAAGTATTTGTTTGAGCAAGAACCAAAAGTATTAAATTCGTACATTCTCTCTGGGACATGGTTTGAGCAGCGATTAACTCATCAGTAAAACAATTCACAGGTTATCATTGCAGCATAAGATTACTTCTATTAAGTTACAACTAACCAAAACAATTAAGCTGGTAGATAAGCCGCAAACAATAGGACCAAGACTAACACATGGACCAGTGCCAAATACAAATACAAATTCATATAACAAATACAAATACAATTATTTAAAGAGACTTGGAACTAGACATTCGAGTAAAACTAACTCTGAAATACCAATGACTCAAACCAATAGTATTTAAGCACTCAAACAAGTTCTTCAAGTTCATATTTAAATCAACTGAAAATAATGTACAATGATTCAACAGCACATACATTTGCTAGGAAACAAGCATAATAACAATTCCTTATGCAGGTATCGACGTATTTATCATATTTGTATTCCTATATTCTAGCAGAGCAAAATATAAAAAAACAATGTTATGTATAATTCCTTGAATTGGAAATAGAATGCATAAAAAGTGAACAAAAAGCAAAATTTCTAAAATATAAGTAGAATTTAAAGATAGACTCATGTCCTGTTTTCTGCAGAAGATGATATTCTATTAGCCAAAGAAAAAAGTTCTTAATCATAAATGATAGATATACCATCAATAGGATGAGTAAAAAAATGATCTGAACCAATAAAAAGAAGTAAAAGGAAAAAGAGGATATGCATCAACATTTCTTGCTAAAATCATAACAATAAAACGTAAAGAGTGAGATAGAGAGTCATACCACCCCAATGAAAATTGAGAAGGCATAGACATAGCCAATCCAGGCAGGATCACCTCGTTGCATTGACTGCAAAGCATAACATGAGATTACAAATTTTTAGGGTCAAAAACATCAGACACAAACTTCATCTATAGGTCAATGTTACAACTAGCTTTAAGTGAAAAAAACAAAATTACAAATATACAATCAATTTAAATTTGAGCTACTTTGTAAAATACCATTTTCTAAAAGAAAAAACTGAGAAAAAAAAATGATTTCTTCAATTACAACAGGAAAACTAAAAAATCAACTAGTTACCGAATCCACTTCTGAGAAATAATAATAAAAACCAATACGTTCTTTCATTTCTAGATTCTACTTAACAATGTCCTTTATGAAATTCACATATTTTAACATAGTGATCTCTACTTGTTTCACTTTTCAATTTATTGTCTTGCAAGTTACATTGTTATAATATTGTTGAAGCACCATTAAGCTCCAAAACTTAAGTTGATAGAAAACAATGGATAATAGTATATTAACACTAATCCGTCCTAAAAACTATCACATGGATCAAGCACAAATATAATTTAATTATAAAATGGGGGTTTTTCAAGGATTTCAACACAAGAGTTCTTGGTCAAAAGGCTCTAATACTATGTTGAAACACTATTGATTTCAAAAGACGAAAGTTGATAAGAAATGGTCAAACAATATTACTCAAAAGCTAACAATGATATTACAAACTTCTACTTAATTAGTTAATTGTAAATTGAAATTTTAGGTATGGCACAGAACAAAGAAACCCCATGCTGAGCAAAAAACAAGTAGAAAAAAAAAATTTCAGTAGCCTTGTCGAGCATGAAACTTACCTGTAAGAGATGGTTCAACAAAACAGGCCCCACAAACTGAGAAAGATCATTTCCAATCTACAACATGTTCAAAGGAGAAGCAGAGTTGTCAGAGAGTTGCAAGTTATGAAGAGAACATTATTTTTAAAATGTAGCAATCTAGATTATCCTTTCAAAAATTCTTGATAACTTATAAGTTATAAGAATATTATTCAAACTTTTGAACAAAATCTAGATGCCAGAATCCATGTAGTAATAATACTTTATTTCCACAAACCTTCATCTATTAGATTCCGTGAAACATATTTAAAATAATAATAAACGTGACCTACAGTTATCTAAAAATTATTAAGAACTCTAAAATAATAAACGTGATCTACCCAAACAAGTTAGCAAGTTAGGGCCAAAACAATAGTTTTAAGCTCTAAAATATGGAAGAAATTTGCTATATGAATGCATGTAAGAAGATATTGTTATGGGAATTGAACCAGATTTGGAGAAAATTTGCATACGAAAACCATGGAAAGTGAGATCAGTACCTTAAAAAAACCTCCCAACCAAAACCTACAGAAAACAGTCGGATGAAAGAAATAAATGAGATACACAAAAGGGGCAGATAAGAATATCTCTACTTAAAAAAAAATAAAAAAATAAAAAAAATAAAAACTTGTCTAGCTAGGGAAACTAGCTGTCTAACTGAAATTGAAAGTAAAGGAGGAACGGAAAAGAATGCATAATATACATCAACACGATACCTTCCTCCCAAGCTATTATTCAGTGCTCTTAAAAGCCATGACTTGGGTTGTTGAGATTCTTTGACCCAACATCTTTGAAACCTGTAGAATTCAAATCATCTTTTTCAGTACCCTCTTGCAGAAATCTATATGTACAACAATGTTACAAATTCTTACAAAAATAAATGCAAGGGAACAACTTTTCGATACAAACTTTTCTATTAGAATCTCAGTCCGGTCCCATGTGTCCAACTTCCAGACATCTTTTTCTGTGATAGGTTTTCTGTAGCCTAGCTGCATTAGTGGAGTTATCCATCCAAAATATATCCCTAATAGAAAGCAATGCAACGGAACAATAGTAACCTTAATGTTACATTATTATAGAAAGGGGTAAAGATGCAGTAAAAATCCTACTGCCCACTCAAGACATCTCAAAGCAGCATTTCATAAATGATCAAGAGAACATAAGAAGGAAACTTAACACTTGTTTAACTACAAATGAAACTCAACGGATTGGAAATGGTATAGTATTATTAAACTAGTCATATGCAGCTAATTATTGTTCCCTTTTACAAAATAACTCGGGAATTTTGCAGTTCTTTTTAAGATTATTGAAAAACTAGGCAACAGGAACACTTCAGTCAGGAACTACTTACTGGAAAATATGCTGGAATGCCTCTCAGGACATATATGCTCTCCTCCAGGAAGTGCTTCATATTCAACATTGTCAAGAGACTCAGCTTGCATCAAGACGTAACCCGGATAAGGATCCAAAGTAGGAATATAAGCAAATAGAAGAATCCCAAACAAAACCTACATTAAGAATCACCATAAACCATGACTAACAAGCTTTTTAGTGAAATGGATACAAAAGCTAAGCTTAACATATTCTTTTTCTATAAGACTTGGCCATCTTCACTTATTAGCAATCTGTTGAGTATAAAATTATGTGTGTCCCTTAAAAAACTGCAAATAGTCCCAGTCTGGAGACTTGTTAGACCAATTTGGGTAAAATCATATTTGCAGGCCAGCTTGGTTTCAAACTATCCATTCTTTTTCATACTATATATACTAGGCAAGAAAGATCTCGACATTCTTGTAAATGTATGATGTGTACATTTAGCAACATGAAACACCATTGTAGTGATCATGTTGATATTTCTTTCAGAGGTATATGTCAGTAAGCGTCAGTAAAACAAGAAAAACAACATTCATCCTGAAATTGTTTGACAAATACATGTCAACATTAGCGTAGACTTAGAAAAGTGAAACAACAAACTCTGATGCCCTTGTTACGAAGCACGTATGCTCTCAAAATTAATAAATAATATAATAACCGATTGTTGTACATACTTCACTAACTTTATACTTCTATATAATTATTTAAGCCATTAACAGCCTTAAGCTGAGACAAATCCATAACCATTACAGGAAGAGAAGAAAATAAAAGAGGGGAAACAAACCTGGCCAACAACATTGCTGATGAACAAATACAGTAGAGATCTGCATTGAGTGAGGAAAAAAAAAAGAATTTAGAAAAAGAAAGAGAACATTATAAATATGCATTGTCCTCCAACATGTATATTAAATTTCACTTCAGATAAAAGAAGCATATTCCTCCTTATCTTTTGCACTCTTGCAAGTGCACTAACTAGTTTACTTCATTGACTAGTAAGTAGAAAACAATCTGAATTTCAATTTAAGAACAATTATACAGATGAAATATCATTTCTCGACACTCTAGTGCAAGGAAGTATACTTTTAGTGAATGTATCATTAGGAGAAAAACTAACCTACTGTAGTATTCACTCATTGGAAGAATGAGATTTAGCATCACAGCTTCACCTACCAAAACATAAATTATTCCAAACCGCACATACCACCTAAACTCGTGGATGTAAATTTTTGTTTCCAAACCAATCATTATAAGCATGGAGCACCAAGCAAGAGCCTCTGTGAACAAAGAAACCATCTGCAAGAGAATACATAGTTACTTTGCATATCTAAGTTAAACTAGGCCTCAAAGTTTATTATGGTATGCAACAAAATTACCACCAATTAGACTTGAAATGATTTTTTAGCAACATACATTCCGAAACATAATGATATCACCTAACCATCAGCCAATTAACAAAGAAAAAGGATTAATTCTGATATAATTGAACTAATCATTTTGGTTTTGACATTGGTTAAGTGTTAGCATATTCTGCTATGTTTTTGGAACCTCACATCTTCAATGCTATGAACATCAAAACCGATTTTGTGTAAAAAGAAAACAATCACTAGGGGAACAACTGACCTCAAAGGGAGCAAGGCTAGTCTCTCCATCCAAGTTGAAGATAGAAACACCCATCACCAACCTTAATAGAGGCTCAGCTGTACAATAAGCAGCGAAGAGGCCCAACACGTAATTGTAGTAATTCGATCTCAAACGAAACTTGTGTGCTTTGGAATTTTTCTTAATAAGCCATATTCGATAAATGCCAAGGCACAAAAGCACCAAATGAGAAATGAAAATCACTAGAGAGTCAATTGCACAGTTTGTGTATGCACCAAAAGCACTATCCACTGATTTTGCCCAAACCCCATTTGCCAATGGTCGACAATACCAATTCAATGGCTCAAATGCCATTCTTTGTCACCTACAAATGATTCACAAAACTATTTAAAACGCATTATAATACTAGCATAGTATTTTCAACAACCCCCCACACCCCCCCCCCCCCCCCCCCCGCCCCCCAAAAAAAAAAAAAAAAGTGTACTGTAAATGAATGAACTAAACATACTAAATTACTTCAAATAATCCTTTGATCTTCTACACAATGAACAAACAAATTCACATGATTACAACTGAAGTTGTATAAAAAGTTACAAAAACCCATTTTTATTTCAAGGAACGTAGTGAGAAAAAGATGACAAATGAAAAATCATCAACCTCAACCCATTTGGTTGCTGTCTTGCTGAGAAAACAGAGTAAACAGAGGAAAGAAAATAAAATATAGACTAACACTCACATGTCTTCTACTTTTGAAATTAAAAACCCATTTAAGTCGTTTCAAGTTCAAGAGATATCAACTAGGAAACAAATGTAAACTCAAAAAATCAAACCAAAAGACCACATTAGTAACAGAAGAAACATAACGAGTACAACATGTGAGAAGAATACTTACTCGAACTCTGAAGTTGAGTTGTTGCTATTTTGCTTTGCTTTGCAAATCGAGTAGAGCAAGAGAGTTCACCAGAAAGGTTACATGCATGGTTAGCTATACATATACATATAGTTTCAACTTTCAAATGAATTTGGCAAGTTTACAGACTAGTATATCACTGTTACAATAAGTCAATGATCGATGAAAGAAAACAATGACAAAATAGAGCATTAGAGTGTGTCATTGTAAGCGTCACGCTAATGTTGACCCCACCTTAGATTTATAATAAAAAAATTAAATAAAATTAAATTAAATTAAAATGTGAATAAACGAATGGGTTTTAAATTAATATAGTATGGGGATGATATCTCCCCGTGGATTTAAAAAACATAAAAAAAAATTGTTCGGTGCAAGAATCTCTCCATTTTGTTATTACATTATCGATGAAAGATGTTTATATCATGCTTATATAATATCTTCCAATCAAGTAAGAGACCAATAATATACGACTGTTTTATGGGATTGAATATGATTGAGATAAGATGAGATTAGATTAGATTGGATTGCACCTAACTAAATTAATATTATGTTATGTTTGTTGAAATAACTGAATTGAATAGCTACTGAATTAGTATTATGTTTTGTTTAGTAAAAGTTGTGAATGGATTAAATATAATAATATTTTAAAATTGAATAATAAATTATTGAATTAGATGAAATAAATATTTTAATTTATATTATTAAATTAACAATATTCAAAAATATATTTAAATAAAATTATATTTATATTTTTTAAATTAAATTTAAAATACTTTCATACTTTCATACTTTCATAATTTAATTAATAAAATAAATAAATAAATATATATTTATATAATCTCATTCGAGAGGGAATATATGGAGTTATGGACCAAAAATGATTAGATTTTTGAATCACATCGGACCAAATAATCTAATCTATTGCCACGTATCTAGAGTGGTGATATATGCACCTCTCAAAAACTATATGTACACCCAAAATTAATATATTTTTGAAAATCCAATAATACCCTTTAGTAAAATTACCAATAAGACTAAATAATTTGTAAGAATACCCACTAGTAATTATTAATTAGTTTCCAATTTTAATATTTTGTGAAAAAAAAAAAAAAAGTTTCCTTTTAGTGAGTTGATTTTAATACTAACATATATCATTAAAATTTCTTTCCATTTTCTTAAACTCTATATTCTCTTTTAAAATATAATATTAAATATATTTTGAATTTCATTTAAGGAAATACAAATTGACTACTAGAGAATGAATCAAAATTTTCCAAAGGGATTTGCATATTTGGTGTAGAGTATGGGAATGGATCTTGAAACTCCAAGAACTTAGCTAGTTCCCAAGATGTGTGATAATGCACATTTGGTTTCAAACAAAGTTGATGCATATTGCCATGTTATGAATCATCTATGTTAAATTTCATTGATGTGGAACCTTCCCTTTGGGTGGTTGGTTCAACTAATAAATAAGATATCTTTGCTATCCTTTTGTCATGAGCGAAAGCTAATGTCTATGAAGTTAAAATATCATATAAAACTGCTATTTCCGCCCCTTTTTCTTAGTCATATTTGCTTGTATATTTTGTAGGCTTATGCATACGTAGGGAACAATGTATGAATGTCTTTGAGAAATTACTTGAGAAGGTACTTTTGCTATAACACGGACCAAGCCTGAAGTCTTCAATCCAATTTTAAATAGAAATAAATCAATCAAATCCAAAATTAAAAATAAAAATAAAAAATAATAATTTGGGAACCCATGCTTGATAGAAATATTAGATTATATAGAGTCAACGAACCATGAGAACTACAAATGAAAAGGTAGTTAAAAAAACTAATATTTTGATAATCACCTGGTTTTAAACTTTTAATTCTTAATTAGGATCGAGAGAGGGGAATTTAATTCAATTTCTCGCTAAACCATAATTTCTAATTTGTGGGGGTTCATGAAACATGATTAGTAACAATTATTAGCAAGTGTTTAAAAAAGGCGAATTTCCTTCAAATGAGACAGGGCTGCCTCAATCGCTTGATGGATAGGATAGTGATAGAGGGAGGGAAATTGCTATTAGAGTATTAGATAAGGAATTCATGTTTTTTGAAAATTTGAAATAGCTTTCAATGACTCACCAAAATCTCCATTCAGAAATTATTCATTTATTGATGAAATGAATATTAAGAAGGCAAATTCTCAATTATGAGCCATATTGGAAACCCACAAAAATTAATAATTTCAAATATTCTTAGACTTTATATGATTGTATCTACAAAATATTAAAGTTTATATAAACAATGTTTTAAAAGATAAAAAGAAAAATACTTTTTTTTTTTTTTTTTTTTTTTTTTATGTTTCATCCGTTTGAAATATTTATGTTATTAATATTGATTTTGACTCAATTATTAAATGTTATTGATGGTTTTCTAGTTAGTTCATTTTTTTTTTCATCATTTTCGATTTGAGGCGGCCGCTCGTCTCGCCTCGCCTTTCATCTTTTTAAACCTTGATTATTAGTAATTTCTCTGATCACAAATTAGAAATTAAGTTTTCTTACCCATGTTAGAGTTTTATAAATTTGCTCTCAATGTATATTCACTTTCATTTTTATCTTCAATTAGTAAAAGTACTGAAAGGAATACGATTGATACATGTGTATATAGAGATCATGTGGGGATGGTTAGCCCCGTTTCAGCAAATACTTAGCCCCACATGTAGTTGTTTGTTCGTGGAATGCTTCTCTCCAAATTCTATGGAGTTTAAAATTTATAACGTTTTCATTTTTAGTTTAGATGCTTTTGCAATTTCTTTTAAAGTTTACATTTAGAATTTGGAATCACACTTACTGTTGCTTTGATATTTGACAGGGATACCTAGACTGTGCAAGCATGATGTTAGCAGTGTTCTAGTTTGCGGCCGCCTAGACCGATTAATCGGTCCAATATAGTTAGGCGGCCGAAAAACGCACCGAAAAGGTGCAAATCGGACCATTTAGGCTGTGGGCGCTTAATCGGCCACGTGGCCGCGTAATCGGGATAGGCGGGTCAAAGCCGTTGATTCCGTCGTTCTTTTGCACCGGAAATCAACTGGAATAAGGCGTGGGATTGCCGTTTCCGATGACTGGACCAGCTAGGGTTTGGTCGGCAATGGAGGCAGCGTGAGGTTGAAGATGAAGTTGAAGAAGGTGGGGTGCATTTAGCAGCGGGCTGGGGTTTACACAGGCCTCACTTGAGTCAATTGGGCCAACTTTTGGGCCTCACCCATTTAATTGAAACGCAATGTTTCATACTGATGTGGTGAGCTCTGATTTTGGTGGCAAATTACGAAACGCTCCCTCATCTCTTATAAAATCACAATATCTTCAATATTCTTTCAATAATTATACTTATACCCCTAATTGACCAATATTACTCCAATGCCCCTGAACTTTATGTTTGGATTTGGATTGGTTTGTGATTGCATTTAGATGGGTGTTTGGGGATTTTGATTGGTAATTTGGCATTTGTGGATTTAGAAAGAATTTTCTTTGGATTTCTAATTGGAATTTCTTTGTAATTGTGTTTTCCGATTAATCCCCGATTAATCGGCCTAGGCGCTAGGCGCTGAGTCTCCGCCCGACTAGCGCCTAGCGCTTACTAGAACACTGGATGTTAAAGAATGATAAGTAAGAGGAATGGATCCAGATTTTCCTCTAGTTTCTTAAATATATTTATGTTTTTTGATGTACCATGGAATTTAAAAACTAATTTGGTATTGTTGTAACTTTTATAATAATAACTTTGTTCGTCTTCGGTAGTACGTGGATTAGTGTTTTACCAAGGAATTGAATTTTTATTTGGTGCTTTTAACTTTTTAAAATATTTGAAAACTATTTTGGTGCATGACCTTTCGTTGTAGGATTATTTCATCAACATTTTTGGCCGACACTATATAAACCCCTCCTCTCTCAAATTCATTCAACTCAAACACATTACATTTTTAGAGAGAGGAGTTAGGGTTTTTAGAAAGAGAAGCTCTCAAGTTCTCTTCTACAACTACATCCCTCAACCGATTTGCATTGCATGTTTTCTTCATGAATGGTTTAGGTAAGAACAAAGTTCCATTTGTTTATTGTTTTTCTTTCAAGACTTTATTTCTATACACATTTGGAGTTATTTGGAGATTGTTTGAGGGTTAGCTAATAACTAGGATGTTGAGTAGAGTTCACCGTATCTAGTTGATTATAGTTTATCTTGTTTTGCATTCGATACATTGTGCATGGGGTCAAATGAACACTTAAAACAGTTAAACATTTTTTAATTTGTTCTTGGGTTCAAGTCTTGTCATAAAAGGTATTGGTTGTAGAAGCAAGTGCCAAAAGACACTATAAAAAGCCTGAGGGGTAGATATGATTAAGTTACAAGTCCAAGAGTAGTGTGACTAGATTGTCAACTTGATGTGTAATTAATCTATCACGTAGTGGATTCCTATGGTTAAGTGGCTAATGGTAGTTTGTCATGTGGTTTTTATTCGTTGAGAGTTTTTCACGTAAAAACCAAGTGTTCTTTATTTTTCGCATTTTATACTTGGTTGTGTTGTTTGTTAGCCAGTATTGTTAATAATCGAAAATCAGTAATTAATTGACAACCTATTCACCCTCTTTCTTGGTTAATAGTATAAACATCGAAACATTTTCTTTTGGTATCTGGGCGGGTGCTTAGACATATACTTAGGTTGTTCCTTTCTGCATACTTTACATGTTGTACACCATGAGTGGAAACATGATGTATAGAGAGGGTGCTTCAAACTCAAAGCCTATATTACTCACCGAGAAAAACTGCTGATTCTAGAAAGGAATTGAAGATTGGAAGCTCATCTTATGACTATCGATGAGCATGCATGGATAAGGGTTACTTAGTTCCCACTGAAAGTTTAGAGAATGGGGTAATTGTTTCTAAGCTCAAGGCCAATTGGACCACACATGAATTTGAAGTTGCTAAGTTGAATTTAAAGGCCATGAATGGTTTATTATGTGCCATGGATGAGACTCAATAAAAGCTCATTCAAATTTCAAAATATCATATTTGCTCAGGAGGCATGGGACATTCTTAGGACCACACACGAAGCTAACAATACGGCTTCACATGTTGTAGACTTAGTTTGAAGCCATCAAAATGGAAGAGGATAAAAATTTTCAATGACTTCCAAATCAAGCTGTTGGACATCGTCAACCAAAGCTATCAACTTAGCAATCCTTATTCCGAAGCGAAAATCGTGCAAAAGATACTAATGTCACTTTTAGATAGGTTTGAATCCAAAGTCACAGCTATTAAAGAAAAATAGAGGCTTGGATAGCATAAAGGTGAATGAGCTTGAGCTTAAAAAGGTTCATGATCCGTGTTGCGTTTGGAAAGGTTGTGGGCAATGACACAAGGCTGAATTTCTTTGACTTCATTTTTTCTTGCAATGGCCGGTTATACAATGAATGCAAACAAATAGCATGCAACAAACATCAACACAAAAGCATAAAAATGTAACAATAAACAAAAATACCAACCTTTATCCGAAATGCTTCACAGATGAAGGCTTTAAAGAATCCAGAAAATGAAATCTCCAAAATCTAAGTGGGAATGGTGGGTACTTGAGAGTCTGGTAGGCTTTGTGTTAGTTGTATTTCATTAGCTAGGTAGAAG
The DNA here is from genome assembly GCA_030490815.1 of Acer saccharum. Taxonomy (NCBI): domain Eukaryota; kingdom Viridiplantae; phylum Streptophyta; class Magnoliopsida; order Sapindales; family Sapindaceae; genus Acer; species Acer saccharum. The sequence continues at coordinate 21,215,800 of CM059877.1, read as the reverse complement.
CACACCATGTCACTGGGATTTGAAGTAAAAAATCAACCTAACTTATTCATTAATTGAAAAATTAGGAAACATGTAGTTTTATTTGTAAAATAATGAATTTAGAAGGAAGGTTTATTGAAAATGCGAGATTGAATTGCCAGTAGTACAGTCAATTAGCAAAACTGGTAGTGGCATGTGTTGGCCAGGAAGGTGGCTTTCTCTTTTGTTATTATAAGCAAAAGACTCACACGATGTGCATGTTTGTGTGTGTGTCTGCATTCCTGTGTGTTGTGAAAAAAGTTGGCAAAATTGGTGGTGGCATATGCTTAACTTCAACGAGCAATGTGACTTCCCTTTTTCGTGTATTACAAGTAGCTTTTACATCTGTGTGTGTTCATATATAAGTTGGTGGTTTGTTTTGGAAAATTTTGGCAAAAGTGTGGCATGTAATTTATCAAAATGACAGCTTTCTTTTTTGTACTAGTAGCAAAAACAATGTGGCAGCAGTGATTGAAGAAGAATGATGTCCATTTACTGAAAATTTGATGTGTGGAATACTGGATTGTAGGATGTTAAGCAATTACATAACATTTTCTCATGTTTAAAGCTTTTTTTTTTCTCCGTATTAATGTCTGTGTCATTGAGTGTTTTTGGAAGATTACTTGATGCTTTTTCATTGTTTGCCAAAAATACTAATAAGCCAAGCAAGCTTGCTGGTCCATGACTTGCCATAACTAGTTTGCATTAGTGAGGGCTAAACTAAGTATTAAGTATTAATGTGGGGTTGTTGTTATGAATCCTGAGTTTAGTGAATGGGAACCTTTTGGTAATATCTACATGCAAAATAAGGACCCTCCTAATAGATTTTCTAGTAGATTTAATCCTAAGAATTGGGGGGCAACGAGGTTGTTTGATTAGTCGTTGTCGGAATTAGCGAATACGGTATTGGATCAGGAGGTAGTAGGTCTTGTCGCTGGCCTTTCGGATAAACCGACTCCAAAGCAATTGATGGATGATCGGTATGTTAACAATTATGATGAAGTATTGAATATGATCAATACACTTAGGCGTTTGAAACTCTTTCCAGAAGACTTCCCTCTACTTTTGGTCAATGAGTATCGGACTTCTAAACGAGCTCAGGTACGTATCGACCATAGGATCATCAATATTGCTGAGAAACAAGGGCATAGGTTTTGGAGCAAAAAGGAAGCCAAAAGTTCCTTCATTTACAAGGAACTTTTGGATTCTTTTGCTGCCGGTTCTATGTTGGACATATACGTGGACTCTCTTCGCTACCCTTACGGCGACGCTCTTACATTTGACGATTGCTTTGGAAGTGATTTTATGGAACTGCATTGCACCGGCGTCGTAGAAGTTGAGGGCGTTGACTTTAGGTCAAACAGTTTTTTTGAATCAGAAGTTGTTAGTGCTGAAGAATTTGAGTTCAGAAATGATAGACTTTGGTGTTTAGTGAAGGCATAGCTAGACAAGGATCAAAGGGGCAACGCTTTGTGGACTATCGGACTTCTAAACGAGCTCAGGTACGTATCGGCCATAGGATCATCAATATTGCTGAGGAACAAGGGCATAGGTTTTGGAGCAAAAAGGAAGCCAAAAGTTCCTTCATTTACAAGGAACTTTTGGATTCTTTTGCTGCCGGTTCTATGTTGGACATATACGTGGACTCTCTTTGCTACCCTTACGGCGATACTCTTACATTTGACGATTGCTTTAGAAGTGATTTTATGGAACTGCATTGCACCGACGTCGTAGAAGTTGAGGGCGTTGACTTTAGGTCAAACAGTTTTTTTGAACCAGAAGTTGTTAGTGCTGAAGAATTTGAGTTTAGAAATGATAGACTCTGGTGTTTGGCGAAGGCATAGCTAGACAAGGATCAAAGGGACAGCGCTTTGTGGACTATCGGACTTCTAAACGAGCTCAGGTACGTATCGACCATAGGATCATCAATATTGCTGAGGAACAAGGGCATAGGTTTTGGAGCAAAAAGGAAGCCAAAAGTTCCTTCATTTACAAGGAACTTTTGGATTCTTTTGCTGCCGGTTCTATGTTGGACATATACGTGGACTCTCTTTGCTACCCTTACGGCGACGCTTTTACATTTGACGATTGCTTTGGAAGTGATCTTATGGAACTGCATTGCACCGGCGTCGTAGAAGTTGAGGGCGTTGACTTTAGGTCAAACAGTTTTTTTGAACTAGAAGTTGTTAGTGCTGAAGAATTTGAGTTCAGAAATGATAGACTCTGGTGTTTGGCGAAGGCATAGATAGACAAGGATCAAAGGGACAGCGATTTGTGAACTATCGGACTTCTAAACGAGCTCAGGTACGTATCGACCATAGGATCATCAATATTGCTGAGGAACAAGGGAATAGGTTTTGGAGCAAAAAGGAAGCCAAAAGTTCCTTCATTTACAAGGAACTTTTGGATTCTTTTGCTGCCGGTTCTATGTTGGACATATATGTGGACTCTCTTCGCTACCCTTACGGCGACGCTCTTACATTTGACAATTGCTTTGGAAGTGATTTTATGGAACTGCATTGCACCAGCGTCGTAGAAGTTAAGGGCGTTGACTTTAGGTCAAACAGTTTTTTTGAACCAGAAGTTGTTAGTGCTAAAGAATTTGAGTTCAGAAATGATAGACTCTGGTGTTTGACGAAGGCATAGCTAGACAAGGATCAAAGGGACAGCGCTTTGTGGACTATCGGACTTCTAAACGAGCTCATGTACGTATCGACCATAGGATCATCAATATTGCTGAGGAACAAGGGCATAGGTTTTGGAGCAAAAAGGAAGCCAAAAGTTCCTTCATTTACAAGGAACTTTTGGATTCTTTTACTGCCGGTTCTATGTTGGACATATACGTGGACTCTCTTTGCTACCCTTACGGCGACGCTCTTACATTTGACGATTGTTTTGGAAGTGATTTTATGGAACTGCATTGCACCGGTGTCGTAGAAGTTGAGGGCGTTGACTTTAGGTCAAACAGTTTTTTTGAACCAGAAGTTGTTAGTGTTGAAGAATTTGAGTTCAGAAATGATAGACTCTGGTGTTTGGCGAAGGCATAGCTAGACAAGGATCAAAGGGACAGCGCTTTGTGGACTATCGGACTTCTAAACGAGCTCAGGTACGTATCGACCATAGGATCATCAATATTGCTGAGGAAAAAGGGCATAGGTTTTGGAGTAAAAAGGAAGCCAAAAGTTCCTTCATTTACAAGGAACTTTTGGATTCTTTAGCTACCGGTTCTATATTGGACATATACGTGGACTCTCTTCGCTACCCTTACGGCGACGCTCTTACATTTGACGATTGCTTTGAAGTGATTTTATGGAACTGCATTGCACCGGCGTCATAGAAGTTGAGGGCGTTGACTTTAGATCAAACAGTTTTTTTGAACCAGAAGTTGTTAGTGCTGAAGAATTTGAGTTCAGAAATGATAGACTCTGGTGTTTAGTGAAGGCATAGCTAGACAAGGATCAAAAGGACAACGCTTTGTGGACTATCGGACTTCTAAACGAGCTCAGGTACGTATCGACCATAGGATCATCAATATTGCTGAGGAACAAGGGCAGAGGTTTTGGAGCAAAAAGGAAGCCAAAAGTTCCTTCATTTACAAGGAACTTTTGGATTCTTTTGCTGCCGGTTCTATGTTGGACATATACGTGGACTCTCTTGGCTACCCTTACGGCGACGCTCTTACATTTGACGATTGCTTTGGAAGTGATTTTATGGAACTGCATTGCACCGGCGTCGTAGAAGTTGAGGGCATTGACTTTAGGTCAAACAGTTTTTTTGAACCAGAAGTTGTTAGTGCTGAAGAATTTGAGTTTAGAAATGATAGACTCTGGTGTTTGGCGAAGGCATAGCTAGACAAGGATCAAAGGGACAGCGCTTTGTAGACTATCGGACTTCTAAACGAGCTCAGGTACGTATCGACCATAGGATCATCAATATTGCTGAGGAACAAGGGCATAGGTTTTGGAGCAAAAAGGAAGCCAAAAGTTCCTTCATTTACAAGGAACTTTTGGATTCTTTTGCTGCCGGTTCTATGTTGGACATATACGTGGACTCTCTTTGCTACCCTTACGGCGACGCTCTTACATTTGACGATTGCTTTGGAAGTGATTTTATGGAACTGCATTGCACCGGCGTCGTAGAAGTTGAGGGCGTTGACTTTAGGTCAAACAGTTTTTTTGAACCAGAAGTTGTTAGTGCTGAAGAATTTGAGTTCAGAAATGATAGACTCTGGTGTTTGGCGAAGGCATAGCTAGACAAGGATCAAAGGGACAGCGCTTTATGGACTATCGGACTTCTAAACGAGCTCAGGTACGTATCGCCCATAGGATCATCAATATTGCTGAGGAACAAGGGCATAGGTTTTGGAGCAAAAAGGAAGCCAAAAGTTCCTTCATTCATAAGGAACTTTTGGATTCTTTTGCTGCCGGTTCTATGTTGGACATATACGTGGACTCTCTTTGCTACCCTTACGGCGACGCTTTTACATTTGACGATTGCTTTGGAAGTGATTTTATGGAACTGCATTACACCGGCGTCGTAGAAGTTGAGGGCGTTGACTTTAGGTCAAACAGTTTTTTTGAACCAGAAGTTGTTAGTGCTGAAGAATTTGAGTTCAGAAACGATAGACTCTGGTGTTTGGCGAAGGCATAGCTAGACAAGGATCAAAGGGACAGCGATTTGTGAACTATCGGACTTCTAAACGAGCTCAGGTTCGTATCGACCATAGGATCATCAATATTGCTGAGGAACAAGGGCATAGGTTTTGGAGCAAAAAGGAAGCCAAAAGTTCCTTCATTTACAAGGAACTTTTGGATTCTTTTGCTGCCGGTTCTATGTTGGACATATATGTGGACTCTCTTCGCTACCCTTACGGCGACGCTCTTACATTTGACAATTGCTTTGGAAGTGATTTTGTGGAACTGCATTGCACCAGCGTCGTAGAAGTTGAGGGCGTTGACTTTAGGTCAAACAGTTTTTTTGAACCAGAAGTTGTTAGTGCTGAAGAATTTGAGTTCAGAAATGATAGACTCTGGTGTTTGGCGAAGGCATAGCTAGACAAGGATCAAAGGGACAGCGATTTGTGAACTATCGGACTTCTAAACGAGCTCAGGTACGTATCGACCATAGAATCATCAATATTCATAGGTTTTGGAGCAAAAAGGAAGCCAAAAGTTCCTTCATTTACAAGGAACTTTTGGATTCTTTTGCTGCCGGTTCTATGTTGGACATATATGTGGACTCTCTTCGCTACCCTTACGGCGACGCTCTTACATTTGACAATTGCTTTGGAAGTTATTTTATGGAACTGCATTGCACCAGCGTCGTAGAAGTTGAGGGCGTTGACTTTAGGTCAAACAGTTTTTTTGAACCAGAAGTTGTTAGTGCTAAAGAATTTGAGTTCAGAAATGATAGACTCTGGTGTTTGACGAAGGCATAGCTAGACAAGGATCAAAGGGACAGCGCTTTGTGGACTATCGGACTTCTGAACGAGCTCATGTACGTATCGACCATAGGATCATCAATATTGCTGAGGAACAAGGGCATAGGTTTTGGAGCAAAAAGGAAGCCAAAAGTTCCTTCATTTACAAGGAACTTTTGTATTCTTTTGCTGCCGGTTCTATGTTGGACATATACGTGGACTCTCTTTGCTACCCTTACGGCGACGCTCTTACATTTGACGATTGTTTTGGAAGTGATTTTTTGGAACTGCATTGCACCGGTGTCGTAGAAGTTGAGGGCGTTGACTTTAGGTCAAACAGTTTTTTTGAACCAGAAGTTTTAGTGTTGAAGAATTTGAGTTCAGAAATGATAGACTCTGGTGTTTGGCGAAGGCATAGCTAGACAAGGATCAAAGGGACAGCGCTTTGTGGACTATCGGACTTCTAAACGAGCTCATGTACGTATCGACCATAGGATCATCAATATTGCTGAGGAACAAGGGCATAGGTTTTGGAGCAAAAAGGAAGCCAAAAGTTCCTTCATTTACAAGGAACTTTTGGATTCTTTTGCTGCCGGTTCTATGTTGGACATATACGTGAACTCTCTTTGCTACCCTTACGGCGACGCTCTTACATTTGACGATTGTTTTGGAAGTGATTTTATGGAACTGCATTGCACCGGTGTCGTAGAAGTTGAGGGCGTTGACTTTAGGTTAAACAGTTTTTTTGAACCAGAAGTTTTAGTGTTGAAGAATTTGAGTTCAGAAATGATAGACTCTGGTGTTTGGCGAAGGCATAGCTAGACAAGGATCAAAGGGACGGTGCTTTGTGGACTATCGGACTTCTAAACGAGCTCAGGTACGTATCGACCATAGGATCATCAATATTGCTGAGGAACAAGGGCATAGGTTTTGAAGTAAAAAGGAAGCCAAAAGTTCCTTCATTTACAAGGAACTTTTGGATTTTTTAGCTACCGGTTCTATGTTGGACATATACGTGGACTCTCTTCGCTACCCTTACGGCGACGCTCTTACATTTGACGATTGCTTTGAAGTGATTTTATGGAACTGCATTGCACCGGCGTCATAGAAGTTGAGGGCGTTGACTTTAGGTCAAACAGTTTTTTTGAACCAGAAGTTGTTAGTGCTGAAGAATTTGAGTTCAGAAATGATAGACTCTGGTGTTTAGTGAAGGCATAGCTAGACAAGGATCAAAAGGACAACGCTTTGTGGACTATCGGACTTCTAAACGAGCTCAGGTACGTATCGACCATAGGATCATCAATATTGCTGAGGAACAAGGGCATAGGTTTTGGAGCAAAAAGGAAGCCAAAAGTTCCTTCATTTGCAAGGAACTTTTGGATTCTTTTGCTGCCGGTTCTATGTTGGACATATACGTGGACTCTCTTTGCTACCCTTACGGCGACGCTCTTACATTTGACAATTGCTTTGGAAGTGATTTTATGGAACTGCATTGCACCGGCGTCGTAGAAGTTGAGGGCATTGACTTTAGGTCAAACAGTTTTTTTGAACCAGAAGTTGTTAGTGCTGAAGAATTTGAGTTTAGAACTGATAGACTCTGGTGTTTGGCGAAGGCATAGCTAGACAAGGATCAAAGGGACAGCGCTTTGTAGACTATCGGACTTCTAAACGAGCTCAGGTACGTATCGACCATAGGATCATCAATATTGCTGAGGAACAAGGGCATAGGTTTTGGAGCAAAAAGGAAGCCAAAAGTTCCTTCATTTACAAGGAACTTTTGGATTCTTTTGCTGCCGGTTCTATGTTGGACATATACGTGGACTCTCTTTGCTACCCTTACGGCGACGCTCTTACATTTGACGATTGCTTTGGAAGTGATTTTATGGAACTGCATTGCACCGGCGTCGTAGAAGTTGAGGGCGTTGACTTTAGGTCAAACAGTTTTTTTGAACCAGAAGTTGTTAGTGCTGAAGAATTTGAGTTCAGAAATGATAGACTCTGGTATTTGGCGAAGGCATAGCTAGACAAGGATCAAAGGGACAGCGCTTTGTGGACTATCGGACTTCTAAACGAGCTCAGGTACGTATCGACCATAGGATCATCAATATTGCTGAGGAACAAGGGCATAGGTTTTGGAGCAAAAAGGAAGCCAAAAGTTCCTTCATTCACAAGGAACTTTTGGATTCTTTTGCTGCCGGTTCTATGTTGGACATATACGTGGACTCTCTTTGCTACCCTTACGGCGACGCTTTTACCTTTGACGATTGCTTTGGAAGTGATTTTATGGAACTGCATTGCACCGGCGTCGTAGAAGTTGAGGGCGTTGACTTTAGGTCAAACAGATTTTTTGAACCAGAAGTTGTTAGTGCTGAAGAATTTGAGTTTAGAACTGATAGACTCTGGTGTTTGGCGAAGGCATAGCTAGACAAGGATCAAAGGGACAGCGCTTTGTAGACTATCGGACTTCTAAACGAGCTCAGGTACGTATCGACCATAGGATCATCAATATTGCTGAGGAACAAGGGCATAGGTTTTGGAGCAAAAAGGAAGCCAAAAGTTCCTTCATTTACAAGGAACTTTTGGATTCTTTTGCTGCCGGTTCTATATTGGACATATACGTGGACTCTCTTTGCTACCCTTACGGCGACGCTCTTACATTTGACGATTGTTTTGGAAGTGATTTTATGGAACTGCATTGCACCGGTGTCGTAGAAGTTGAGGGCGTTGACTTTAGGTCAAACGGTTTTTTTGAACCATAAGTTGTTAGTGTTGAAGAATTTGAGTTCAGAAATGATAGACTCTGGTGTTTGGCGAAGGCATAACTAGACAAGGATCAAAGGGACAGCGCTTTGTGGACTATCGGACTTCTAAACGAGCTCAGGTACGTATCGACCATAGGATCATCAATATTGCTGAGGAACAAGGGCATAGGTTTTGGAGTAAAAAGGAAGCCAAAAGTTCCTTCATTTACAAGGAACTTTTGGATTCTTTAGCTGCCGGTTCTATGTTGGACATATACGTGGACTCTCTTCGCTACCCTTACGGCGACGCTCTTACATTTGACGATTGCTTTGGAAGTGATTTTATGGAACTGCATTGCACCGGCGTCGTAGAAGTTGAGGGCGTTAACTTTAGGTCAAACAGTTTTTTTAAACCATAAGTTGTTAGTGCTGAAGAATTTGAGTTCAGAAATGATAGACTCTGGTGTTTGGCGAAGGCATAGCTAGACAAGGTTCAAAGGGACAGCGCTTTGTGGACTATCGAACTTCTAAACGAGCTCATGTACGTATCGACCATAGGTTCATCAATATTGCTGAGGAACAAGGGCATAGGTTTTGGAACAAAAAGGAAGCCAAAAGTTCCTTCATTTACAAGGAACTTTTGGATTCTTTTGTTGCCGGTTCTATGTTGGACATATACGTGGACTCTCTTCGCTACCCTTACGGCGATGCTCTTACATTTGACAATTGCTTTGGAAGTGATTTTATGGAACTGCATTGCACCGGCGTCGTAGAAGTTGAGGGCGTTGACTTTAGGTCAAACAGTTTTTTTGAACCAGAAGTTGTTAGTGCTGAAGAATTTGAGTTCAGAAATGATAGACTCTGGTGTTTGGCGAAGGCATAGCTAGACAAGGATCAAAGGGACTGCGCTTTGTGGACTATTTTGGATTCCAAGTTTAAAAAGGATTATAAAAGAATGTGGTCGGTGATTGAGTCGAAGGCTAGCTAGGTTGGGTTTCTTTCTAGTTTGGATTTGAGCAAACAAATGGATGATAGGATGTTATACAAGATGATCCTAGAGTTATTCAAGAGAAGGTAGAACAAGAAGATTATGCATGTGGTGGAGGTAACTTTTATCACAGATTTAGTAATTGTCTTTTTTAATTCAAGTCATTATAATCTAAACAATGTTTGGTGTAAGTGGATCTTGCAAAGGATTGTTGAAGATTTATGCATGAGTTTCTATTGAGTTTGTCTCATAATTTCTTTGGGGATTTTCATGGTAGACTGTTTGTGCTGTCAGTGAAACAAATTAACGGTGTGTATAAAACTATCTAGAGGGGGGGTGAATAGATTTTAATCGTTATTACCCAATTTTCGCGTTTAGTCAAATTTACGAAAATGCCCCAAACTAGACAATATAATAATCAAGTGTAATATGATGCGGAAATATAAACGACACTTGATTTTTACGTGGAAACCCTCACGGGAAAAACCACGGGCTGGTAAGTGTGCCACACTCGAACCTCGAATCCACTAATTGTGATAACGTATACAGCCTAATCCAGGTTTGACGGCCAATATCCCGCTACCACTACCCGCAGGCCTGTAAAAGTGGACCTAGTCCAATTTGCTCATGTGACCACCTAATCCCGATGTCCGACCTAATCCCGGTCTTTCACACAAGACTTACTTCTCCGAAGAGATCAAACACCCTATGTGAATATGCAATGAATATTCAAAGAGCAAATAAAGCTAGGGAACCTTAGATGCTTATCTAGGATTATATGATGACAATAAAATCAATCCTAGATATCAAAATAGCTATATGACATGGCATACAACTTTAGCTAAGTAAAGGATAACCAATCCTAGATACAAAGCTATCACAAATAACCCACAAACATTCAAAAGATTAACTAGTTGATTAAAATACAATCTATCAACCTAGTTATCAATAAATCACACAAGAATATTTATGGCATAGCTTTTAGGCAATAATGACCTAATCAATTAAGCTATCAAAAATAATCTCAATCATATAAAGAGATTAATTAGCTAGATATAAAATAGGCATGAAAACCTAGCTAACATAAATAACCCAATCAACACATAATCTCAATCATGTATGTAGAAATTACTCAAAGAACATACAAGTGATAAAAGAGATAAATTGATAAGTAAAAACACTAATTATGTAAGATAAAAGTGTTCAACAAATCATACCATGTGTGTTGAAGAAGACCCATGCATTAGCACATGCTAGATGAACCTAGATGATGCCTAGATGATGATTTGTGCATGTGGGAATGGGTTTAGAGAGATAAAGATGTAATCTTTAAGCTTTTTCTCTCAAGTCTCTCTTTCTCTCTCAAGAATAAGGAGCCTCTCTCTCTAGGGTTTGATTTTGTGGCTCTACCCTTAAAATGATGAGAAAGATATGTATTTATAATGCCCAAGTGAAACTATGTCGTTTTGGAAGAAATGGAAAAAATATGGGCATTTTCGCGGTACTCGCGTCAGTGCAGCGACTTAATATTTGAGCACTTTGAAACATGACCAAATGATATCGAAACCTTTCATATGATATATCGTTGGAAAGGTATGGATGTCTACTTTCTACTTGTTTTTACAGAATGATATTTTGATGTCTGTAGAAAAAGTTATGGTCAATTGAGTGACCAAAGGTCAGAAACAGACAATAACAGAGTTGCCATGTTTTGGTTGTAACTTTGGAGATTTTAAAACCAATCCAAACGGTCATGAAATATTACGAATAATATACCGTTGGAAAGGTATGGGTGTCTAGTTTGTACAGAAATTTTCAAAACTCATTTTGAAGCTTTGTATAAAACGTTATGGTCACAAGACCATGCAAAGGTCAGTTTTAAAAACACTTGAAACATTGAAATCCAATCTTTTGAAACTAGACACCTTACTCCAATCAACCAAACCAAAACTACCACTTATCCAAGAGAAGAATGAGACCTTCTCAAGTGGTCTACCATCGCGCTAAGACATGCACACCATCATGCAAGCGCGGACGTTTCCGATCACACAAACGGAAACGAATTACACCACACTTAAGACTAATCATGAAGTGCAAGTGTGGGTATTGAATGCATCCTAATGCCTAACATGTCATGGCATTATCATTGAACAAGATGCACTCAATTCAAACATGCATGAATAAAATTCATGACTTTGCATCCTAATGCCTAAACATGTCATGGCATTTCAATAAACTAGATGCAATTAAATAAACATGCATGAAGAGATATTCAACAATTATGAATGCACACATATGAAAACACACAACATATAAGAATAACATTTATGCATGAGTTGTGTGTGTGTGCAACTAGATCTCTTCAAAGCACGTAAGCACTAGAAATTTACCTTTTATGCTTATCAAGATGAGGTCTTGAAAGGGCCTTGAGCTTGAATACCAATACCTAAGCTACCCTTACAATAAACCCCACATGTGGTTTGTCCACGAAACAAGCCAATCAATAAATGGGAATCCTTACAGTCAGCATTACAGTTTCATTTTGCAAGGGAATTTAGGTTTGTGGACAGAGTTGTAATGATACCAGGCAAAATTATGAATAGATATAAGTTTTTTCTTGATCCTGTAATAACTTCGTTGAAAAGCATATGCTCAATTTTCCAAAGGGATTTGCATATTTGGTGTAGAGTATGGGAATGGATCTTGAAACTCCAAGAACTTAGCTAGTTAGCTATGATTAAGTTCTCTGGTCCCCAAGATGTGTGATAATGCACATTTGGTTTCAAACAAAGTTGATGCATATTGCCATGTTATGAATCATCTATGTTAAATTTCATTGATGAGGAACCTTCCCTTTGGGTGGTTGGTTCAACTAATAAATAAGATGTCTTTGCTATCCTTTTGTCATAAGCGAAAGCTAATGTCTATGAAGTTAAAATACCATATAAAACTGTTATTTCCTCCCTTTTTCTTAGTAATATTTGCTTGTATTTTTTGTAGGCTTATGCATACGTGGAGAACAATGTAGGAATGTCATCAAGTTCAAAACTATATATCCCAAAGATTGAATCATCTCATTGACATTCAAAACATGGACTCTACTACTGACAACCATCTTCAGGCCACATCACAGCTTGAAACTGAGATCAATTACTAGTACAGCAGTTTCTGCATGCTTACAATATCCCAACGAGAATATGTAAAAACCCTTTGTCAATGGATTCAGCTCACCGATTGCCTTGTGGATGACCATCAACAAAGCCATAACTCATCTGCTATTCGCAAGTTCTGTCAAGATTGGCAGCTTGTCTTTGACAAATTACCTGAGAAGGTACTTTTGCTATAACGCTCTTTTCAATATTACTATGTTTTCTTATACCAAGAGTTATTTATATTGACCGGTTGATGGGTTACATTAGCTTACCAATTGCCATGCAGTTTGCAAAATAATAATAAATACAAAAGATTTATATAAAGCAGCTTGCTTCTGGATTCTCATTGAATTCTGGAGAGATGATCAACACTTCATCTTAATGAATATTATTTAATCAAGATAACATTTTTGGCTGTCGAAATTTTGAGTGTGAACAGTGTCTTGGTAGAACCTATAAGTTTTTAAGGTTGAAAAAGATAATGAATTCCTATGGTGACCCTTTGCATAGCACTTTGTTATTTTAAATTCTTTCTGTTGTGCTCACTCTTTGAGAAGGTAATTTTTGTTGATCCGATGTTCTTACAGGTAGTATCGGAGGCCATTAAGAGCTTTTTATCAGCCATTCAAGCAATATTCCAGCAGCAGATGGAGGAACTAAACCTGCAAAAAAAATCTGATAGACTGGAGAGAAGGTTGGAAAAGGAATTGAATTCACTTGCTGAGATGGAGAGAAGGTTGCAAAGGGAGTTGAATTCAGTTGCTGTGACGACTGAGGAAAGGCTTGAAGGGAGCAGCTCTACTGTTGAAGTGGCTCAATCAAATCTGAGCCCTAAGCATCCTGTATCCCTCAAACGCTCTAAAATCGTAGCCTTGAAGGAGCGAGTGGAAGCTGAAAAGGCCAAATATCTGAACTCAGTTCAGGTCACTAGGGCCATGACTCTGAACAACCTGAAAACAAGCCTCCCCAATGTATTTCAGGCATTGATTGAATTCTCAAGAGCTTATGTTCATGCCTTTCAGGCTGTTTACAGCCACTTCGAACCAGCTACTCTTTCCGATGAATCGGAAAACTCAACTACTAACTAAACTTGCTGGAATTAAGACTTGTTATAGGAACAATAGTAGTCTTTTGCATTGATCATATCATAATTAAAGTTTTGTTGATATTAATTAGCAGATATTGCCTTATTAAAATATGAGTAATGCTAGAGGACCCAAAAAACTAACCCAAATTTTGAACCCAAACCTATGTGGCAACATCACATGAGATTTTTGGGAAGAGTGACGTGGGCCCATGTTGTGTGTGATGTTGCCACATAGATTTGGGTTCAAAATTTGGGTTAGTTTTTTGGGTCCTCTAGCATTACTCTTAAAATATTGTTTAACATGGAAATGAAATAGAGGTCTCTCTTAAGTCTTTTTCAGTATTTTCTCTAAATGAAAACCACATCAATTACTCGACAGATGATTACATAAACACAAAAAAAAAATGGAACCTTATTTTTCCTTTTGGACTACACAAGTAAATACAACAAACATCAAATGCTAGTGTGTAAAGAAAAAGAAACAATTAAAATTCAAGAACAAGTGAAGAACAATAAAAATGGGCATAAATAACCTTAATTTTAGAATATATTAATTTTTAATACCTACTTTATTATTATTATTATTTTTTGAACTATTACACAAATTTTAAGACCTGCTAATATCTTAAACATATATTTTTTTAATATTTTGTAAGAGTAAAAATAATATTATTTGTAGTTATATTATATATTTAAATATATTATAGACAAAAACAATTTAAATTAATTAAAAGTTGATTACATTGTGTTTTTTTTTTTTAATTTTTTTTCTACATGACATATAATTATTATTTTTATGTTTGAAAATGGTGAGAACTACACAAACAATTTATGAAAAAAGAAATTCAAATAAAAGAAGTTCAATATAAAAATTAAATCCAATACAATAAAATTATTTAATAAAAAAACAATAAAAAAATTTATCATTATAGAGCTTTAACAATGGTGAGAAGGCAATTTAAGTTTGTAAATGGTGAGAGTTGGAGTTAACTAAGACATGATAGAATTGTTAAAAAAAAAAAAGGTGATTACCAAATAGGTCCTGAATTTTTTTTTCTTAATTTGAAGTAGTTTGTGACTTTTTCATTTTTGACCAAATTAGTCCCTATATTTTTCACAAGTTACAAATTGGTTATTGACTTTTTAAAAGTGACCAAGTTATCCCTTTGACCGTTAATTCAAACGGTAGACTTTAACTCAAATATTAAAAATACCTTAATGCCCTTAAATTATATTATCTTTATAAAACATTAAAATTATAAGATAATACTTTTATTCTGCTGCAATGGGGAGGGATTTTAGATGAGAAGCTTCGCCCCCCCCCCCCCCCCCCCCCCCCCCCCCCCAACAAAAAAATAAAATAATATATATTATTATTATTATTATTATTATTATTATTGCAACTTCTTAGGCTTAATAGTTATTACATCTTTATAATAAAAACATTTTAAATTTTAAAAGGGTTAATTGCATAAATATATCCTCTATTTATCTAATAAAGCAAATTTTCAAACAACAACTGCCCTATTCAAACACAAACATCCCAATTGGAATGTGCTTGAGATATGGAAATTCAATAGTACCCTTAGGTAAAAAGGAGATTTAGTGGGTAAATTTCACAAACAACCCTGAATTTAGGTGTAATTGTATAAATATTCATTTTTTTCTAATAATTACATAAATATACCCTACCGTCATTTGACTTTTATTAACTTTAACCTTTAATCACATTTGTATCCCAAAATGATTAAACTACCCTTGAAACTTATTTATCTTTTCTTTTATTATTTAAAAATATTAAAAATATTTACTTAAAAAATTAAAAAAAAATTAGTACAATATTTTTTTTGTTGCTTTTATTTTCTTTCTTTCTATCATTTTTTTCTTACATTTTTCATGTCCCCAAACACCAATTTTTTAAATTTCAAAAACCAACTTTATCACCAAAACATTCAATTTTATACTCATCAACCCACAAACAATTTCATTTTATCAACATAATCAAAACCCACCAACAATTACATTTAATCAACAGAATCAAAGCCCACAAAACACACTGAACACAATCAAAACCCACTAAACACAACTATTTTTTCAGTTTTGTGGGTTCTAATTGTGTTAAAAAAATGATAGAAAGAAAGCAACAACAAAAATTGTACCGATTTTTTTTTAATTTTTTATGTAAATATTTTTTTAATATATTTAAATAATAAAAGAAAAGATAAATAAATTTTCATGGGTAGTTTAGTCATTTCAGGATACAAATGTGATTAAAGGTTAAAGTTAATAAAAGTCAACTGATGATAGGGTATATTTATGTAATTATTAGAAAAAAATAAATATTTATACAATTACACCTAAATTCAGGGTAGTTTGTGAAATTTACCTACAAAAATAACCTCTCCATTTTACCCTATTGACTTTCTATAGCCTAAGCACATTTCAATTGGTATGTTTGTGTTTGAATAAGGCATTTGTTTGAAAATTTGCTTTATTAGATAAATAGAGGGTATGCTTTTGCAATTAACCCATTTTGAAAGATAAATATCAAAATCCATTAAACAATGTTTTTTCAATTTCCAGAATTTCTTTCCAAAAGTTTCAGAATTTATATTAAAGTAATTTTTAAAAATTAAATTTACAAAATATATATATATATTTTGTCAAGAAGAAAAACAAAATTATATACAAAAAGAAAAAAAAAAAAAAAAAAGAAATATTTGAAAAAAAAAATACAAAAAAATAATCTAATGAAGAAAATATGTGAAGGGAAAAGTCTCCACTGTCCATCGGATCTCCATCTGGCCATGGATATACAGGCAACCATCTCGGAATCCTCAGATCCCCATCACACCCTTAAACTAGTCAAGCTACTACAACAACCAAAACCCAATCAATCAAATCTTTTTCAAGTGTTCAAAATTTATTTTAGAGAGAGAAATATAAGGTTCTAGAGAGAGAAATTTGTTAGGGTCAAGATGAGAAGACGTGAAGAAGGGAAGAGAAGTAAATGTAAAAGGGAGTACAAATTTGTTTTTATTTTAATTAATGTTATTCAATATTTTAAATATTTTTTTTACATAAAAATTGGTTTCTTTTTAAAATAACCTGGTTAAACGTACAAGTGTGAAGATTTTAATTGTACATGTATCCATTTATAATGTCTTATGGTAAATGTACGAATTTACCCTTGAATCTGTTGAGTTTGACCAACTTCCATTAATTAGAAGGACTAATTTGTCAATTGTGAAAAATACAAGGACTAATTTGGTCACAAACTACTTAGAATTAAGAAAAACGATTAGGATCTATTCGGTAATCGCCCAAAAAAGAAGAGTCTATTTTTGCTCACCCCCCTTTCAAGGGGGATAAGCATTACCCCCCTTTCAAACACATGACACGTGTCTATGGAGGGGTAAAATTGTCTAAAAATTTACTCTTCTATAGACACATGTCATCCATTTAAGAGGGAGGTAATGGTTACCCCCTTTGAAGGGGGGTGAGCAAAAGTGTTCTCAAAAAAGAATATAGTTACTCGTAAAGTTGACTAACCATAGACTTGATTCCAAGAATTCTATTTAATTAAATTAATTGCTGGCATTATTATGATTGCGTGCAAATGAAGTTGTTTTCATCAAACACGCATACAAGGGTTTTTTTTTTTTTTTTTTTTTTTTCTCTTTTTCTTTTTTAAAGAAAAATGAACTTTATTCAACCAAAAAGGAATTATAAGAATTCATATCAGAATTGGCTAGCTAACAAGCAGGGCCGGTCTTGAGATTTTGGGGGCCCAAGGCGAACTATGAAAATGGGATCCCCGAGTCCCGACTTTTCGTATATGTTTACTTGATTTTTTCTCTCTAGTAAATACTTATAAAAATTATTATAGTAACTAAAAATCAAGACTGCAACACAATGAAATAGCAAAAAAAAAGTCACTAAAATAAAATTTTTATAATTACATCAAATAATATATCACTTAAATATTACTTGTCTCACATTTTTAGCAGTAAAAGTACTAATTAAGCTTACATAATCAAGTTTTTCTATCATATTTTTTTCAATTGATAACATAGTCAAGTCATTCAATCTTTCTTGTGACATTATTGACCGAATATAGGATTTAATCAACTTTAGAAAAATTCAAGAACAATTTTTTCTTGGGTAGTTGCATTAATGGTTTCATGAATTGATGAACTCCTGGTTCCATAATACATAATACATACAAAATTCTAACAAAACTAAAATAGAAAATCGTAAAGAGGTTTTTCGGAATAGAAGAAGAAGAAGAAGAAGGAAAATAGGTGTTAAATTACCTTCTAAAACAACAACAATTGATTTCAAAAAGAGAGCTTCCAAAATCTAAATTACAATCCAAAAACAATTACTTTCCTGATTTCACAAATTGCAAGAACAAAGGTTATAGAGCTGCCAAAGAGAGAAAGAGACAAAGAAGTCGAATGTCTAATATAATGAAATGCAATTTGCAATTTGATATGTTTGGGGTGGGTTATGTTTAATATTTTTGTTTCTTTAGTTGGCTTTTCCTTAAAAAAAAACATATAAAATATGGGCTGCTTTTAAGTTTTAAGTTTTAAGTTTTAAGTACATATAAAATATAGGTTGGGGGCCCTAGGTGGCCGCCTCTTGGGCCTATGATTAGGGCCGGCCCTGCTAACAAGGAGAGCCACTCCGGAAAATCAACAAGCCCAAACACCGGAAGAACCACTAAAAACAGTAAGGGCCTGTTTGTTTTTGGCTCTGAAAACTTAAAGTCACTTAGTAAGACATTATTGTTTGTTTTTTAAGTGATGTAAGGTCTGAAAAACCATTAAAAACATCTGAGGCAAAAAAGTTGAAAATTTGAGCTTTTATCTGAAGTCTTATGGGACTTCAATTCATTTACATTTTTTTTGCCCAAACTGCCCTCTACAAAATATCTTATTTCCCGATGTATCCTTGTATATATTGCCCAAACGTCGGCGTCACTGCATCGTCTCCGATCATTTTCCAGATTGTTTCGCAAGTTCTCTTCCTCTATCTTCCAAAACCAGATCCGACAAACTCACTCACAATAGCACAAATTTGATATCTAAGACCCTTCAATAACAAAACCCAAATCATAAATTTAAAGATAAAATTAAAACCCAGAAATCATAACACTCTCAACAAAAATTGCCACAAAATCACAGATCTCTCAAAAACAAAACGAAAAAAATAAAATAAAATTAAAGATAAAAGAATCACAAATCATAAATTTACTATTCAGGATTCATGATTGGAGAGCGAGAGAGACGCGGTGATGGTGATCGGTGTGTGTGTGTGAGAGAGAGAGAGAGAGAGAGAGAGAGAGAATCGTTTACTGCCTTACTGGTGAGAGTGAGAGAGTAGAAGAGAAGAAGATAATTAGGGAGATAGGGATCAGTGGAGGAGAAAGAAAATTAATAAGGGAGAGAGTGATTGGTTGAGACTTGAGAGTGATCGGTGGAGATAATATTCTTTTAATATTATATTTTAATATCCTTTTAATATTATATTTTAATATCTTTTAATAATTATTAAATAAACTATGACCATTGACCAATACCATAGCAAGGGTATGAATGTCAATTTAAAGGTTTTCATATGTTTTTGTTTTAAAAAAACAAACAGCTTAACACTTAATTCAGACATCAGAAAACAAAAAACAAACATGTTGCTCAGATTTCAGACTTCAGACACAATTCAGATTTCAGACCAAATTTAGAACTTTAAGTTTTCAGACCGAAAAACAAACGCCACCTAAATCTGGCAATTGAGTGTGCCAACCTATTACATTTTCTGGAGATATGCACAATTGAAACCCCTGCACATTTATCTTTCAAAGCAACCACAACTCAAACGATACCTTTACAAGAACTAAGCACACCATTAAATAGCTGAACTAACCCCCAACGTATCTGAATCAATACACAAAGGGAAAAGGCCAAACTCCTCTGCCATCAAAATCCCTTCCAAGAAAGTTTTTGCCTCAGCCGATATCCACCGACACATTCCTCTTGAAAGATAACGCAGCAGCTAAAACAACCTCACCCTTATCATTTCTTACTACCAAACCATCCGTGCCATCCATATTATTGCTGGCTTAATTTGCTACAGAGAAGAGAGAGAGAGAGAGAGTAGAAAGAGCAATTGGTCAGTTTCAGAGAGTTGAGTGCTATCCATAGTTGTGTAGAACTGTTCAACCCCGTTCAATTTTTCCTCCGGCTGCATGTCATATATAGCACTGAATTATATATCCATGAAGAAGGCATGCTGACAAGTTGAAAGCTTGAAGCAGTATAATAAAAATTTGAAAGCTAAAAACATCAACACAGCTGCATTAGAGAAACGGCTGTAAAATCATCTCTTGATACTTTTAAGTATGCCAAACAAGTGATCAAATAATAGGGGAAAAATCTGTTCTTCTCAATCTAGTATAGACTTCAATTTGCCTCACCTAGGGCGCCTCAAAAATAAATGATAACAGAATTTCCTAAAATGAATGTACTGTGCTCAGAAGACAATCATATTTTCTTGATGCATGAACATGCCCTAATGCAGCTTCCACAACTACTAAGACTACATAAAATCCAAATTAAGAGGGACAGAATGCAACCTCAATGCATAATTCCCCAGTTTATGGTTCTGGTTCTCATTATCTGATACGATTCACATGAGCAAATGGCTCACAGACTGCTTTCGGAGCATGTTTAGACACTTTGGGATCGCAGAAAACATTCCACAACCTTAGTGTTTCATCTGCTGCTGTTGATGCCACTGTGCAACCATCTGAGCTCTGAATATAAAAGATTTTATCAGAATATATTCATGAAGCCAAGTCAAGTAAAAGATTGATATCAAACAGAACAAGAGACTGACTGTTTTACCTGTGCCATAAAAAGAACTCTTGAGGTATGTCCAGTAAGCTCTGCTATCTTGACCATAGATGGTTACTTCCATAAAGTGAGCTGATTCTGAGTAAATCCGCCATGAGAGCTAAGCAGCTCCCTCTCATTGTTGTTCCACAGCAGAGCACAGACTTGAGAGCTGGTATCTATAGAGTTCAAGTTGGTATCTACAGAGTTCAAGCAAGCACCGGTGTGCGTGTTCCAGAACTTTATACACCTATCACCAACTCCTCCTCCGGTTGCCAGCAAATTTCCCTGGAAAGGACACCAAGCAAGAGCCCTGACAGCAGAAGTGTGTTCCTCCAACCTATGAAGCCATTGTGTGGATCTTCTGTTGTTCCATATGTGGAGGAGATTGTCATTGCCTCCACTGGCTAGCTGTTGGCCTGACGGTGACCATTTCAACCCACAAACCTCATGAGTGTGACCTCTGTATGTTTCAACCACATGATCTCGAATTCTGACATCATTGTTAATGACATTCCCATCCATATCTCCTGTTGTGAGGATTTGGTTGTTCCATGCCAGAGACCCTACTCCTGATATGTGTCCACCTGTCAGAGTTCTTAGCTGCACAAACACAAACAACAAATACAGGGAATGAATACAGAATGTAAATTCAAGTAAAACCTCAAAGAAACCATCCATCCAGAATGTACCTTTGTATTAGAAGTGGAATCCCATATTTGTACTTGAGATTTGTTCCAGCCAATAGCGATATGACGACCATCAGGAGCCCAAGTGACACTCGTGACAAGTTCATCATCAATGGCGACAAGTTCTGTGGTGGCATCATCCGAAGGATCGGTCAAGTAGACTGTACTTTCAAGAGCAATTGCCAAAACATTGGTGCTTCCCCAATCCAGCAGATTCAAGTGGTAATTATCCACAAGATCGGAGCATCCAATATCTTCTCAGGTTTCTGTACAATCAAAATCAAAATCAAAATCAGATTAAAAGAAAATAAAGTGACCCATTATTTTAAATAATGCAATGGATTATGACCCACCTGAGGAATACGCAGCCTATTTAAAAATAATAAAATATATATATATATATATATATATATATATATATATATATTTGCAGTATATTTTCAATTTAGATTTTATATGATAATTATTTTTTAAAAATAAAATAAATTTCGATAACAAAATTAAATTCGTATTCAATGAAAAAATAAGGGCCAAAAAATATTATTAATTAAATAATCGTGTGGTTTCACTTATCCACTATAAAAAAAATTATTGCTAATTCCAACTAATTAAAATCAGTAAAGCCCCACAAATTTTTTGTATGAAATTCTGCATTTGATAATTTATGTATATATAAAAATGCTAAAAATGATCACGATTCTTATATGGAATTTGTTTTTAAATTTGTGATTATTAATAGCCATATTGCAAAATTTTATTTCAATCCCTAATCACGAAATTAGTGAGATCCCCTAAGCATTTGTGACAAAATCTTTCGGTTCCTCACAAGTTTTTTTTTTTTTTTTTTGAATGGGTGTAAATCTCTTCTATTTTCGTTTTATTTACTTTCAAAAACACTTAACATATCATGACTTTTGTGCTAGTTGCTCAATTTGGTGAAAAATGAAAAGAAAATTTTCTAGAAAAACCAAACTGTGAAGGTTATTTTTGACGATTTCCTCGTAATACGTATGATCTAACATAATCAACTTGTTTGTCTTGCACATCAAACGTCAAACACCAAAACAAACGAAAACATGAACACAAAACAAGTACGAGCACACATGATAGGATTTGGATATGAAACCAAACTATTTCATTACAATAATGAGCTATATTCCATGACAATGGACAGAGCTACTCCTATAATTCCAATAGTAGAGTTCAATAATCTATACAATTGGACGTTTAATTCTATCTCCAATCCAATTTCTACCTATGAAGTGTCAACATTTTCTAATGATACCTAGATTTCAACATTGTCCCAATCTAGTGACCCTTCTTCAAAATCATTCTCTAATTGTTGGAGCCTGAGATGACCCATCCTGCTCATCACAGCGAGACCTAGAAAAAAATAAAAAAATTGGCTCAGAAAAACAGGAGAATTAAAACTTTTAAAGTAAAATTATCGAGAATTTCCTAAAACAAATGTACTGCTCTGGTATGATTAAACAAGTTTACTTTTACAAGCATCAGATTTCAAATACATGTAAGTAAGCATATTTGCATTGATGTGTGATGTTTAAAATCTTATGGATTTGATTTTATGTTTGTATGGGTGTTATATGTTTTACCTTCAACTATTCTATAGAGAGCTGACCACCATCTATCTCCGGAAACTTGGTGTTCACGTAGTTCGTCATCTATAACTTGATCGTGCTTTCCCGCCAAAACTTCTTGCAATGTTATGACTGCATCTTTTGTTTTCCCGACAATACTATTCTTGTCCTCAACCTCCAGCCTTTGAAGGTCGTTTTGAGACGAAGTGAGGCTGAGAGCTAGAGCAAACTGAGCAGCAGCAGCCCAACGAGAAGAGGCCAGCCATCTACTCTGTCCATCTTCCGTCTTGGTTTCAGCTCTAACCACCCTGTTATTATCTCTACCTTCGAAAACTAAGCTACGTAAGTACTGAGCATTTGCAGGTCCCGTACTCTGAACCATCCTAGAGAATGCACCTTCCTCATTTAATAGCAATGTTTCAGGGGTATCATGTTCTACAACCTGAGAAAAAACAATGGAAGTTCTCAGTTAAACAAATAACAAGAATTGGAATAAATCATGATAGACCGATGAAGTTAATGTTTCTCCTCCTGGATTCAATCTCGCTATATCAATTTTATAAAGTTGCAGGCCTTTGTGTTGGAAAATATTAAAAAAACAAAAGGCTTCAAAATTACCTGACCAGCATCAAGCACAAGAATGCGGTCACAGTCAATTATGGTATTTAGCCTGTGAGCAATGATGAGCATTGAGCAGGATTTGAATTCTTCACGGATGGTTCTCTGGATAAGAGCATCTGTTCTGACATCAACAGCTGCAGTTGCTTCGTCAAGAACAAGAATCTTTGATCTCCGCAGTAATGCTCGAGCAAGACTTAATAATTGCCTCTGTCCAACACTAAAATTCTCCCCTCCCTCTGAAACCTTGACACACAAGTAAAATCATATCTTAAAAGGCTTGGTTTAATCATTGCAAGGTAAATATGTCAACCCAACATCCTATATCACCAACCCAAATATATGTATGTACCTCAGAATCCAGACCGAAAGAATTCTTCCTGATGACATCTTTCAGATGTGCCCTCTCTAAAGCCTCCCAAAGATCAGCATCGTTGTGCTCGCTAAATGGATCAAGATTAAAGCGCACAGTTCCTAGTAAGATAAAATTCACTATTAGATGACATGTCAGGGTTTACAAAAGGAAGCAGAACAAAATAAATAAATACGATGTCTTTATAGCTAACTAGTATTCCATGAGAATAAAAGTTCGATAAGCTTGATATGAATCAATGCCGAGTTCATAGATTTAAAGTTGGTTTCATCATTCTAATCTATATTCAGGAGATATCATGCAGGCCAGGAAGCACTTGTCTGGCCATTTAAAAGATTTTGTTATGCAATTTTAAAAATTGAGTTAATCAAGTTTATCTAAGACTCCGCCTACTCGGTATATCCTTAATTGTAAATAACTACCAAGTCCTAGCACTACACAAAATGTATATATGTAGACAAAGATGCATTTAGATTTCACATTTCTTCAAGTTTCTATAGCCATGAACTTAAAATCTAAAGTATTTACCATAAAGTAATTCAAGTTTATGCTATTGTTTGGCCAAGAATATTTTAGTTTTAAAAGGCAGAATTAGGTTTCTGGTTACTAATATATTTGAACTATATATATATAGCTATTCACTTATACTGACATATACAAGCAAAATATTAACAAATAAATAAACATGATAAAAGTACGATGAATATAGTTTCAAACCCAAGACCAAAGAAAAATCAGTTTGACCATAGACGAAATTTAAGTATACTGGATAAACGATAACAGAAAAACGAAAATAAAATCATGACAGTGAAGAGCTAAGTATAAATTGGAGATTCAAACAGTTAAAACCTGAGAAAAGAACCGGAGATTGTGGTATGATGCTAAGAACTTTCCGCAAATCAGTCAGTCCCAATTTACCGACATCGCAGTCATCAATCGATATTCTTCCCCTTTGCAGTTCCACAATCCGAAATAAAGCATTAAGCATACTGGATTTCCCAGCACCGGTTCTTCCAACTATTCCTACTTTCTCACTAGGGGAAATTATAAAGGATACACCATGCAAGACCGGAGGAAGTTCAGGCCTATAGCGTAGGACGACATCCTCAAACTTAATTGATCCTGATGAAGGCCAACCTGGTGGGGGACGATTGCTCTCAATTATAGCTGGAGCTTCAGAAGGTAAATCTATATATGTGCCAACACGCTCTACAGAATTTAAGCTGTTTTCGGCCCTACTTGCTTGTCTCAAAACGCCACTCAACAGGCTGGTGATATTTAAAGTATAACTCAGAAGCAAACCCATTGTAGATGCAAATGCGACCTGGTTTTCCGTTCTTCCACTCTGCAAGACTGCAAAGGTTGCTGTCAACCAAATCATGAGGCCTCCTAAGGTTTCCAATCTGATGGTGAGCCAACGATTTGAACTAGTATTTGCAAGGGTGAATCTGATGTTATTATCCATTGACTTTCCATTAATGTTGGCCATTCTATCATAAGCTTGGTATGCACGAATGCTTGACAAACCATTTAATGCTTCTCCGAATTGTGCATAAACAGGAGATCTTGTAATAGAGTCCAAGCGTTTCACTTCACGCGCTGTACTCTGTAATGTACAAATTGTGCTAGCTATTAGAAGTTGTATAGAAACAAAAATTTAGTAGTATTGGTAGATGAAACAACTAACATAGAGTCTTTAAAATAATTCCTCATTTTATGGAAATATAAAAGAGCCACTTAAAGGAAACTAAAAGCACAAGGAAAGCAAAATGTGATTAAGTAAAAAAAAAAAAGAAATCACAAACTAGATAGTACATTATTGAATTACCTGATAATATAGATAAGCTGCATAAAACAAGACGAGAAGAGGCATTATGGCCCATAGGGATATCGTGCTCACTATGCCTATCAGCACAAACGTTGAAAGAAGTTGCCACACTTGGTTCATGAACATATTCATAAAATTGGCAACATTGCGATCTATATCACCTAGATCCTTTGCGAACCTATTGATTACCCGTCCAGTTGGATTGGTGTGGAAAAATAACATTGGAGCTCTTAAAATAGAATTTAGCATAGAATCATGCAGTCTTTTAGCCGCAGAAAGACTTGAAATGATCAACCAATAAGAGTTCACCAGTGTCACAGTCACCTGAATACAGCAAACAAGGAGTTATCTTCAGTTTATGTAAAGATCACTTGAATGAGCTATTGCAAGAGGACGAGTAGCCATGTAAATGAATATCACTTCCGACTGTCTACTTACTTGGCCAAATGCCAGAAGTGCATAGATGGTGATGTAGTATCCAGGCCTATAGCTCTCGGAAGTACTTTGATCTGTCCAAACACTTAGCCAAGTGCTACTTGAGATTCGAAGAACTTCGGTTGATAAATAGCATGTAAAAAGTATCATAATAACCCATACCCCTCCTAATGCATTTTTGTACCTGCAAATAGAAAAATTTACATACACAACAATACATAAGTTATCGTTTCAGTTTAGGAATAATTGCCAGATCAAAGGGCATCTACGGCCAGCATAGTGTTTCTTGCATAAAGATTTTGGAGTTCTCTATGCCCATATACGACCACATTGAATTAAAGAAGTCTTTACCAAATATTGAATTTTATATCTAGGTGCTATGTATGCAATGCACCAAAAACTACAGAGTGAGTATTTAAGAAACATGAGGCTGAAAATATTACGTCAACATTACCTCCTCAAAACATTCCAGCTGACAATTCCTATTTCCCGTTCTTCCTGTCTGATAAGTACAGATTTCCCTGCTTTCCCTTTCTTTGTATGGCTGGTACTTTCTGGCGACTCATTGACCTCACTCACACCATTAGCAGGTGGCTTGGAAGTTTTCGGATTAATGTTTATGCATTCTTCCTTTTCTTCCTCTTGGTCCATTTCTTCCATCTTCCCGGCATTTTCCATCAGTTTCTGGAATAACCTGCCATGTCTGGATAGCTCCTCAAAGGTTCCCTCTTCTTTAATCATACCTTCAGAAACAAGAATAATTCTATCCACCTGAGGAAGAAAATGCAACTGGTTTGTAACAAGTATCCTTGTTTTTCCACGCAACTCTTCCTTGATGCAGCTGTTAAAAACCTGCCAATGATGTCAAATCAGATCAATATAGAGTAGGCTTCAAGAAGAACACAATTTAAAGCTTCCAGAGGCAATTTATTTTTTTTAGATAATCAAAGCTTAGAAAGTAGTGAGATCAAAAACGTGAAAAAGGAAAAGAAAGTAACATGTATTTTAAAGCTGGATAAGGTTCTTCTTTTTCTTATTAAAAGCAAGAGATAATTGAGTTACTTCAAGAACTTAAAAAAATTTCCATGCACGCTCTATGGATGAAACACACAATAGATTCTAATGAAATTTATAAATCTCAGAATAGCATGTAACAAACTGCTATTAAATAATGAACCAGATATGATTACACACTGCTTGGCACGAAATGTACCTGTCGACCAACATGAGCATCAAGCGCACTTAAAGGGTCATCAAATATATATACATCCGAGTTGGAATAGACAGCCCTAGCCATAGAAACTCTCTGCTTTTGCCCACCACTGATGTTCACCCCTCTTTCACCAATCTCCGTGAGATCACGACCCTAAAGAAATGAGTGAAAGATAGTTATGGAGAATTCCAGATTCAGCAGAAGTAATTGTTAACTTCTTAAGTTTGTTATCCACTTACAGGAAGTAAGTCAAGATCATGCTGTAATGCAGTTACATCAATAGCCTTCCAATATCTTGTGGCTTCAAATTCAGACCCAAATAATATATTTTGACGTAACTGAGACAATGAATATTGAAGGTCAGAAGTGTGCACGGTGCAAACGGATAAGCATCAGATTCAGCAGAAGGACAAAGAAGATCAAAGGTTAATATTGTTATCAATATAATAAGGAATACAACAAAACTGTAACTCACAGTAGCATTGAAAATCCAGGAAAGTTGTGGAACGTAGGCAACAGTGCCTCTAATAGCAACACTTGCATCTTCCAAAGCAGGCAGCTCCCCAAGCATTGCTGATATAAGTGAGGTCTTTCCTTCTCCTGTTCTGCCAACAATAGCAACCAAACTACCAACTGGTATGTCTAAGTTGATATTTGATAATGTGGGTTTATGTACCTGAAGACAGCAAGGGTTTTGAGACTGCTAATTTATGAATCATATTCATTTAATCTTTATAAATTTTAGAAATCCAAACCATCTCTTGATCATAAAATTTATGATTACAAGTCTAATATTAAAATGCTTAAGGAAATAGATAGTTTAAACAAAAATGATCAAAAGGAAAAACAAAAACAATTTTTGGATGAGATTGTCTTTTAATAAGAGCAATGTTAAGTCTTTGATAGATATATTTTCCATATTACTTAAACAAGCATAACACTATAGGCTAAATTCAAAAGTGAACTCTAAAATTTGGAGTATTTTATAGGTTTTTCTCATGATATTTACTTTTCATGCAGAACATTGACGTAAACTTTGTGCTTCAAGTTGTAACAGATAGTAGTTTCAACCACAATAACATGACATTAAACACTAATAATGAGTCACAGATTTCGTTTCTTGATATAAGTCACTGGCCTTATGTTTGGGGAAAAAGAAGTTGACATGTTTACCTTTTGATCCCATGAAAAGTTTCCATTTTTAATTGAGATAGCAGCAAGCTCTGGTTCAAGTGGTGGATTTGGCTCTAGTATTCTCTCATCAGCTAAAAAAAGTTCTTCAAGACGTTGTAATGATACGTTAGCATTAACAACCTGAGAAACTATCAAGGCATTAGATGATAGTTTTAGAAAGAAAAAGAAAGCAAAATTACACCCAATTGGAGTGCGATTTTGACCATGTGAAACGCCAAACATCTTAACAGCCTCATGGATGAATGAAAAATCAAGAGAAAACATAATATATGTACAACAGAACACATCTAGATCATATATGACAATGAATTTTGTGATTTTCTAAAAGCATTCTTCCCCAACAAGGCATACTACATGCAGAGGTAATCGGCACTCCTTAAGCAAATTTATTTTTCGTTTACCTATTTTCATGTTGGTGATATACAAAAGATGTAGACATTTTTATCCAATGCATTAATGAAAGAGAGGAAAAATGGACAGAACCTGGCTTAATAAATTAGGAAGCATGTTTAAAGGAAATCGTAGCACTGCGAAGAGAGAGAGTGATGTAAATGCCCTTGCAGGTGTCAAATCCCCACCCAGCAAAGTGAATGTTCCAAATGAAACCACTGTCACAACTACTGGGATGCTGTTTAGTATAAAACTGTTAAACTGCAATAAAAGGTATCTAATTAGAATACTGTGAAACAAAGAAGGATATAGTCAATTGACTAATAAGAAAACAAGTTTTCTAATTAGCAGAGTTAATAGACCACATTTGCATTTCCCATACCATGCCCAATACATGCAATGAAGTATTTTAAATAGTAACTAGTAACATAATCTTGCTCTGGAAAATGAAAAAAAGGAAAAAGGAGGAAGAAGATTTCCAAGACCATGTTTTGTGTCTTACAGCGGATAGTAATTGTGCTTTGCGAAACCATAAAAGCTCATCATATCGTATACTTTGAACTCTAGATTGGAAACTCTTCTCCCATGCATAACATCTGAAACATTTTCCACCATAATGTTAAAACAACCGCTGTCAATGGCATAGAACTACTTTCAAAATATAACAGAAATGTTTTGTAATTCAACCATACTTCACAGTGTCCATAGCAGCCAAAATTTCATTCATAAGACTGACTCTTTTGTCAGTCTGTTGCAGTCCTTCCTTCGTCAGTTTTCGCATTTTGCTAATCACGAATGTCTGTTGTCATAAAACAATGAGAGGATTTTATACGGATAATCAATTAAAGATAAGTTAACTAATTTCATTAGACATTGAACAAAATAGAGAAAGGTTATCGAGGCATCTGACATAAATTACTTCCCATAGAAGTAGGGTCAAAAGGGACAGAAAATCATGGACAAAAAAGCATTTTGTATCAGAAATTAAATATTGTTCTCAATGCAGAGCTGGGATTTTAGAGTCCAGGGTAATGCAAAGATTAATTTATCGTAAATAACTTTCATATTATTGTTACACTTTCATGTTTTTAGCATTACATTTGGGCCTTAGCAGTAACATATAATTGTTTTGAATCATACAAAGGAAAAGAGAATAGAGGAGGTCCAATGCCATGTGCAATTCTATTAACAACACTCGCAAGTAAGCTGAAGTTTCTTACCTGTACCGGTAGCATGAGCACTAGCATTAAGGACCCGAGCAGTGAAGCAACACCCAGTTGCTGGTATAGAAGAACCATAGCTACTGTGATACGGAATGGAGCTGACCATAATCCGTGAAGCTGTTGGCATATTTGCTGAAAGATGTAAAAAAGTGTATTAATAATAATTAGTACCAAATGCAGATTTTGGTAGTAATACTTTCAGTTGACAACCAATATTATGTCAGATAAAAACTACCAGTTGCAACTTATAGGTACATAGTATTATTTCAAAAGTATATTCACTGTATCTTTTCTATGACTTCTTTTCTACTCATATCGCATCTTAAATTACACTGTATACGTTTCAAAGATTCTTTTCACAACAATCACATTTTCAGTCAGGTAATAAAATCCGAATTATATGGCATGGGTTAAGATATGCATGTTCAAGATAGTGAAGAGAAAACATACCTGTAGTGCATTAGCATCTGTTGTGATCATGTTAGTTATTTTCCCAGATGGGAAATTCTTGCGACTCTCATGAGTTAGTCTTAAAGATTTTCGAAATATAGCAGCCACCTAAATTTAGAAAAGGGAAGAACATCAGGCACTAGTTTTGAACAGACAAACTTCAGCAGCTAAAGCCAGACACAAAAGGAAAGATTCACAATAGTATATATATAAAAGAGAGATGATATACCAATGTTGACCTCAACCGGAAACCAACACGCCAAACATTCTGAAAATACTGGGCTTCGCATAGCACGCCGAATGCCTGAAAAATCAATTCATCAGAAAACGAGTTCACTAGCTATGATTGCAGCAAGATATTGTACAAAGATGCAACAACTCGTTACAATAAAAATAAAGAGTGAGATAGGGAATCATACCACCCCAATGAAAATTGAGAAGGCATAGACATAGCCAATCCAGGTAGGATCACCTCGTTGCATTGACTGCAATGCGTAACATGAGATTACAAAATTTTAGATAGGTTAACTTTACAACTAGCTTATAGTGAAAAAAATAATAATAAAAAAAAATTACAAATAAACAATCAATTTAAATTTGTATTACTTTGTTAAATACCATTTTCTATATATAAATATTAAAATAAAAAGAGTATATTCAGATTGAGAAAAAAATGTTTTCTTCAATTACAACAGTTAAAATAAAAAATCAACTAGTTACCGAATCCACACTAGAGAAATAATCGAAACCTTCTTTCATTTCTATATTCTACTTAGCAATGTCCTTTATGAAATTCACATATTTTAACATAATAGTCAAAATTCGGATTGCTGATACAAAATAGTCAAACGATATTATTCAAAAGCTAACTATGACATTACAAAATTCTACTTAATTGTAAATTGAGATTTTAGGTAAGGTATGGCACAGAACAAAGAAACCCCATGGTGAGCAACAAACAAGTAAGAAAAAAATTTATGTAGCCTTGTCAAGCAAGAAACTAACCTGTAAGAGATGGTTCAACAAAACAGGCCCCACAAACTGAGAGAGATCATTTCCAATCTACAACAAGTTCAAAGGAGAAGCAGAGTTGTCAGAGAATTTCAAGATATGAAGAGAACATTATTTTTAAAATTGTAGCAATCTAGATTATCCTTTCGACAATAAAAATTCTTGATAACTTAAAAGAATATTATTCAAACTTTTGAACAAAATGTACATGCCGGAATCCATGTAGTAATGATACTTTATATCCGTAAAACTTTCATCTATTAGATTCTGTGAAAAATATATAAAATAATAATAAATGTGACCTATAGTTATCTAAAAATTATTAAAAACTCAAGATCTACCCATGTCAGTAATTAACTTAATCCATTTTTCAAATGCAAAATTTACTTTCCTTTTAATTGGCGAATGATAAGCAACAATGCAGGCATTGAACAGAACATCATTTGTGGATAACTTTAAGTTTATCAAACTCAAACCACCATATCCCAGGTCTAACAATCAGGGTTGAGGGCAACCTAGCTTCCATGTAGGGGTGCAAAAAACATACTAAGCTCTAACACACCTCCACATGTAAAACGACAAGCTTGTCACTTGAAAGATAAAAATGCATTCACATGGAGGGATTTGAACTCGCGACCTTCTAGTAAAATTGGCTCTAATACCATGTTAAGTTATCACTAAACTTAAAAACTTAAGTTAGCAAGTTAGGGCCCAAACAATAGTCTTAAGCTCTAAAATATGGAAGAAATTTGCTATATGAATGCATATAAGTGATATTGTTATGGGAATTGAACCAGATTTGGAGAAAATTTGCATCAAAAAACCATGGAAAGTGAGATCAGTACCTTAAAAAAACCTCCCAACCAAAACCTACAGAAAACAGTCGGATGAAAGAAATAAATGAGATACACAAAGGGGCTGAAAAGAATATCTCTACTTAAAATAAATAAATAAATAAATAAAAGACTTGTCTAGCTAGGGAAACTAGCTGTCTAACTGAAATTGAAAGTAAAGGAGGAACGGAAAAGAATGAATAATGTACATCAACCCAATACCTTCGTCCCAAGGACCTATTCAGTGCTCTTAAAAGCCATGGCTTGGGTTGTTGAGATTCTTTGACCCAACATCTTTGAAACCTGTAGAATTCAAATCATCTTTTTCAGTACCCTCTTGCAGAAATCTATATGTACAACAATGTCACAAATTCTTACAAAAATAAATGCAAGGGAAAAACTTTTCGATACGAACTTTTCTATTAGAATCTCAGTCCGGTCCCATGTGTCCAACTTCCAGACATCTTTTTCAGTGATAGGTTTTCTGTAGCCTAGCTGCATTAGTGGAGTTATCCATCCAAAATATATCCCTAACAGAAAGCAATGCAACGAAACAACAGTAAGCAGCTACAATTATCAGAATACACAGTAAAAATCCTACTGTCCACTTTAGACATCTCAAAGCAGCATTTCATAAATGATCAAGAGAAACATAAGAAAGAACTAACTATACAGGATGAGAGAAAACAAAATTCTATAACCATCAGTTGATGACTTGATGCAAGCATGAGATGGAGAAATTATTTTGCATAACATTAAATTCCTAAATCTTAACACTTGTTCAACTACAAATGAAACTTGACAGATTGGAAATGGTAGAGTATTATTAAACTAGTCATATGCAGCTAATTATTGTTCCCTTTTAGAATATAACTCTGGAATTTTGAAGTTCTTTTTAAGATTATTGAAAAACTAATTCAGGAACTACTTACTGGAAAATATGCTGGAATGCCTCTCAGGACATATATGCTCTCCTCCAGGAAGTGCTTCATATTCAGCATTGTCAAGAGACTCAGCTTGCATCATGACGTAACCCGGATAAGGATCCAAAGTAGGAATATAAGCAAATAGAAGAAATCCAAACAAAACCTACATCAAGAATCACCAGAAATCATGACTAACAAGCTCATTATTGAAATGGATACAAAAGCTAAGGTTAACGTATTCTCTTTCTATAAGACTTGGCCATCTTCTATTAATAGCAATCTGTTGAGTATAAAATTATGTGTGTCCCTTAAAAAACCGCAAATAGTCCCAGTTTGGAGACTTGTTAGACCAATTAGGATAAAATCATATTTGCAGGCCTGCTTGGTTTCAAACTATCCATTCTTTTTCATACTATATATACTAGACAAGAAAGATCTCGACACTCTTGTAAATGTATGGTGTCTACATTTAGCAACATTAGACACCATTGCAGTGATCATGATGATATTTCTTTCAGAGGTATATGTCAGTAATTAAAACAAGAAAAACAACCTTCATCCTGAAATTGTTTGACAAATACATGTCTACATTAGCGTAGACTTAGAAAAGTGAAACAACAAACTCTGATGCCCTTGTTACGAAGCACGTATGCTCTCAAAATTAATAAATAATATAATAACCGATTGTTCTACATACTTCTATATAATTATTTAAGCCATTAACAGCCTTAAGCTGAGACAAATCCATAACCGTTACAGGAAGAGAAGAAAATAAAAGAGGGCAAACAAACCTGGCCAACAACATTGCTGATGAACAAATACAGTAGAGATCTGCATTGTGTGAGGGAAAAAAAAAAGAATTTAGAAGAAGAAAGAGAACTTAAATATGCATTGTCCTCCAACATGTATATGAAATTTCACTTCAGATAAAAGAAGCATATTCCTCCTTATCTTTTGCACTCTTGCAAGTGCACT
Organism: Acer saccharum; assembly: GCA_030490815.1. NCBI lineage: Eukaryota > Viridiplantae > Streptophyta > Magnoliopsida > Sapindales > Sapindaceae > Acer > Acer saccharum. The sequence continues at coordinate 21,181,743 of CM059877.1, read as the reverse complement.
AACTAGTTTACTTCATTGACTAGTAAGTAGAAAACAATCTGAATTTCAATTTAAGAACAATTATGCAGATGAAATATCATTTCTCGAAACTCTAGTGCAAGGAAGTATACTTTTAGTGAACGTATCATTAGGAGAAAAACTAACCTACTGTAGTATTCACTCATTGGAAGAATGAGATTTAGCATCACAGCTTCCCCTACCAAAACATAAATTATTCCAAACCGCACATACCACCTAAACTCGTGGATGTAAATTTTAGTTTCCAAACCAATCATTATAAGCATGGAGCACCAAGCAAGAGCCTCTGTGAACAAAGAAACCATCTGCAAGAGAATACATAGTTACTTTGCATATCTAAGTTAAACTAGGCCGCAAAGTTTATTATGGTATGCAACAAAATTACCACCAATAAGACTTGAAAAGATTTTTTAGCAACAAACATTCTGAAACATAATGATATCACCTAACCATCAGCCAATTAAAAAAGAAAAAGGATTAATTCTGATATAATTGAACTAATCATTTTGGTTTTGACATTGGTTAAGTGTTGGCATATTCTGCTATGTTTTTGGAACCTCACATCTTCAATGCTATGAACATCAAAACAGATTTTGTGTAAAAAGAAAACAATCACTAGGGGAACAACTGACCTCAAAGGGAGCAAGACTAGTCTCTCCATCCAAGTTGAAGATAGAAATACCCATCAGCAACCTTAATAGAGGCTCAGCTGTACAATAAGCAGCGAAGAGGCCCAACAAGTAATTGTAGTAATTCGATCTCAAACGAAACTTGTGTGCTTTGGAACTTTTCTTAATAAGCCATATTCGATAAATGCCAAGGCACAAAAGCACCAAATGAGAAATGAAAATCACTAGAGAGTCAATTGCACAGGTTGTGTATGCACCAAAAGCACTATCCACTGATTTTGCCCAAACCCCATTTGCCAATGGTCGACAATACCAATTCAATGGCTCAAATGCCATTTTCTGTCACCTACAAATGATTCACAAAACTATTTAAAACACATTATAATACTAGCATAGTATTTTCAACCCAGAAAAAAAAATGTATACTGTAAATGAATGAACTAAACATACTAAATTACTTCAAATAATCCTTTGCTCTTCTACACAATGAACAAACCAATTCACATGATTACAACTGAAGTTGTATAAAAAGTTACAAAAACCCATTTTTATTTAAAGGAATGCAGTGAGAAAAAGATGACAAATGTAAACTATCATCAACCTCAACCCATTTGGTTGCTGTCTTGCTGAGAAAACAGAGTAAACAGAGGGAAGAAAATAAAATATAGACTAACACTCACATGTCTTCTACTTTTGAAATTAAAAACCCATTTAAGTCGTTTCAAGTTCAAGAGATATCAACTAGGAAACAAATGTAAACTCAAAAAATCAAACCAAAACACCATTAGTGACAGAAGAAACATAACAAGTACAACAAGTGAGAAGAATAATTACTCTGAACTCTGAAGTTGAGTTGTTGCTATTTTGCTTTGCTTTGCAAATCGAGTAGAGCAAGAGAGTTCACCAGAAAGGTTACATGCATGGTTAGCTATATATATCAATAATACAATGAGTCAATGACTAATGAAAGAAAACAAAGACAAAATAGAGTGTGTCATTGCAAGCGTCACCCTAATGTTGACCCCACCTTAGATTTATAATTTTTTAATTAAAATTAAAATGTGAATAAACAAATGGATTTTAGATTTTGGCTGCATCCAATCATAGGAGTTGAATATCACTAGTTGTGGGCCGGGAGAAAGAAAATACAATCCCTTATATTTTGATCCAAATGATGAAAAGTGGGTTTGTATGTAATTTTGTATAGGGAGATTTATAGGAGAGAAATCTTATATATATATATATATATATATATATATATATATGTTCCAGTTAGTGCGTACTGATATAACTTCGTCAGTGTGTACTGATATAACTTCATCAGTGTGTTGGATATTGACCATTAAATTTACATACTTTTACTCAAAATGTATACACTTATCAAAGCTTCTCCATAATCAGTGGTCCACATGCATTGATACTGATGTAACTATATCAGTGCGCACTAATGTGAACGGAACCGTATATATATATATATATATATATATATACACATCCTAAAATTACAAGTTAAGGACAACCAACCACAATCACACATTCATATTAGGTGTAGGTATTTATTAATGTGGAGCTGTGGACCAACTGTGAATTTATGGCTGTGATTGGACGTTTTAAAATTATAAAGTTAGAATGGTCCATTAGAGAAGCGTTATATATATATATATATATATATATATTATTCATGGATGATATCTCCCCATGGCTTTAAAAAATCATTAAAAAAAAAAATTGATCAGTGCAAGAATCACCCCATTTTGTTATTAGATTATAGATGATTCGATGAAAGATGTTTTTATATCATGCTATATAATATCATCCAATCAAGTAAGAGACCCATGATATATGATTGAGATGAGATTTAGTATTATGTTTTCCTTAGTAAAATTTGTGAATGGATTAAATATAATAATATTTAAAATTTGATAATATTTTAAAATTGAATAATAAATTATTGAATTAGATGAAATAAATATTTTAACTTATATTATTAAATTAACAAAAATAAAATTATATTTATAATTTTTTAAATTTAATTTAAAATAATTTATAATTTAATTAATAAAATAAAAAATAATATATATAATCTCGTCCGAGAGGTAATATATGGAGTTATGGACCCAAAATGATTAGAATTTTGAATCACATTGGACCAAATAATCTCACTACCTTGTAATCCAATACCGATCTGGATCTTCTCCTCTTAATTATCATTACCTTTATAATCTATTATCACGTGTCGATAGCAAATTAATGGTCTGAATTATTTCGATAAAACAATATGAGGTGAGAAGGGAATTCAAATCAAAATTTGTTAAGATTGTGATGGAAATTTAGATAGTGGCCTAATGGGGGTGGGCTAGTGGCAATGCAAGAATATACCATTCTTATCTACTGAAAGTGAATGTCTACATGCATGTTCAGATGTTATCTTCCCCATAGACTTTCATTTTATTTTTATTTCCCAAATTCTGAATTTTCATTAAAAATCATTTAATCTTTATCGATAAAATAAATCCAATACATCTTTCCTTTTTTAACTTTTGCTACTGATTTTTCTGATATTATAATTATAATTATTTTTTTTTCTTTACTATTATTTTGTTCAAGATCAATGACACAAAAAGATTCTCGGTTGATAAGATTGTATCTTCAATAGATATACTTAAAATTTAAAGGTCATCTTAATAAGTGCAGTTAGATCAGAGAAAAAAAAAATTCCCTCTTAATATGGTTAAAGATTTACAAATTTAAAATAGATCACATATTTACTATTTCTATACATTAATAACGGTTTATGTCTAGAAACTATATACAGATTACAGTATATGATATTTGCCAATAGGAGCGTAGATCAGTTGGTAGATAGACGAGCTTGAGGTTTGGGCAAATGACTTACAGGTCAGCGGCTCGAATCCTACCAATGGCAAAAGCTTTCAAAAAAAATACATAGTCCCAAATTAATAGATATTGTCATATATATATATATATATATATATATATATATATATATATATGATATTTTTTTTCAATAATTTTATTAATCATTTAACACAAGTCATAATTAAAAAATAAGAAAGAAAAAAAAATACAAAAATACAAATCTTAAAGCATCTCCAATGCAAAAGTGGCTTGCATACCAATAATTGTTGACATGGCAACAATGTCAAGAGACTTGCTTCCTATGTAGCATAAAAATAGACTTAATAGACAATCAACTTAAAATTTGGTCTTCAATGGTTCCGTTTAAAACATATTTTTTTTAATGACGTGTCCATCTTTTTTTCCTATTTTATTTTTTATTTTATTTCCTTACCAAAAATATATGAAAAATTAATGTCAATGTTAAATGTTTGCTGAGTCAACCTAAAAAATAGTTGTGCAACATACCGTCTGAAAGTGGACGGTCATGTTGACAATGTCTAATATTTTTTTTGCCATGTCAGCTTGACGTTGAATATGCACAGTTGCATTGGAGACACAATTATTAACATAACGTCTATTTATCCTACGTGACATCTTTTTTTTTCACTAGCCACGGTTGCATTGAAGATGCTCTTAGAGGTCGCACATCACCCATCAACATAGGTGATACGTTTTACCATTTAGATTTTACAAATACGTGTGACAAGTTTTCTTTCCGATGATGTGGGAGTAGATATGTGTCAAAATTTATCGTAATATTTCAATTTTTTTTTTTTTTACTAAATGGTCATTTATCACAAGATTATTTAAATCTTAGTTGAAATCACTATTAAACAAAAGGGGAAATTGCAATAACCCACTTGAGGTTTGGACTCCTGACAGCTAGATGGAAATATTTGCTTATTTTACAAGGACACCCTTGAACTTAACAAACATCTGTTAACTCTTAACATCATAGGGCTATAATGGTCTTTTTAGAAAAACTTCATTTAAAAAAAGATAAAATAATTAGGAAGGGTTAGGTTAAATGACATTGTTGTGGCTTGAAATAGATTTGTGTGTGGTTATCCTGATTTATATTTGAGTTGAAGTTTGGTTATAAAAAGAGGAACTAGAAATACACCACTAAAAACTGAGTGAATGAGGCTCTCCAATTTGTTACTGTTAGAGGCAGAGGTGACCCCAGTTGTTGTTCGGTTCGAAACCAGTGGTTCCAATTCCGGTTGGACCAAAACCGAAACGGACCTTTTTTTAAAAATTAAATTTATAAATTAAAAAATAATTATTAGATAATTAAGAGAGAATTGAGTGATTGAGAGAGAATTGGAGTGAGGAGAAATGAAATGGGAGGGTATTTATATTTTATAGGAAAAAAAAAAGAAAAAAAAATTAATACATGTTTACAACACGACTACACCAACGAACTGATAATTCAATCTGAACTTACCACTTGATAGAAGAAAATTAAGTACACTTGAAAACCAAGAACAAAATAAACAAAAAGAACACTTTTTCGTTTGTAGCAAAGGAAGAATTGTGTTTGCCTTTTACTTTGATTGTCTAGTGTGTTGTTTTCGAATGGAAGAAGTCAACAATTTAACAATTGAAATAAGGGGACAAAATGGAAATGGAAATCAATTGCAATAATGATAGAATTATTCTCTTTTAATTGTAGCAATTAAAGCATTTGAATTAAGGATTTAAGTTTCCTTTTAATTTTGAAATAAAATTAAAATGGAAATAATCACCAGTGATTGATATCCTTAAATTCAAAAAATGGAAATCAATTGGCAATATCGAGGGAATTATTCTCTTTTAATTGTAGTAATTAAATCATTTGAATTAAGGATTTAATTATTTAAGTTTCCTTTTATTTTTATTTTATTTATATAAAAAAAAAGGAACCGGTCTAGAACCGTTGGTTCTAGATCGGTTCCGCAAATTGAAGAATAGGAACCGGATTCCGATCCGGTTCTAAAAGCCACAGTCCCGGTTCGAACCGAACTGTGGTCACCTTTCGGGTGTGGCCTCCATTTTTTTTAATTTAATGTTTTTTTTTTTTTTTGTTATAATTTTTCCTTATTATTTATTTATTTATTTATTTGTGTTGTGGTTTTTAGTTTTTTTTTTCAATTAAGTTTCGTTTTTATCTTTTTTTTTTTTTTTTATGTTATAATTTTGTTTTTATATTTTGTAGCTTTTAAAAAAAAAAAAAAAAAAACTTTTATTGTTATTTTTTTACCTACTTATTTTTAAGAAAATAGTTTTATTTGTTATTTATATTTAAGGGTATTTTAGACCTTTCGTATGTCAAACAAGATCAATCTAACAGAATAATTAACTACTATTAGATGGAGGGGTGTTAGTGTAAAATAAACAAACTTTTTTATCCATTTTTGTAATTTGGATGTTTCTACTTCTGCCCTACCTTGTGTGTACAGTATACTTCTCTATGTGTTTCTAAGAGCAGCACTTGTAAAATACTAAAATGAATACATGGTTTAACAATGATTTATATGAATTCACATTTGTCTCTTGTAATGTTTTTTTTTTTCTTGAGAGGTTGCACAGTTAACTTTTATGAAGGGTATTTTGGTAAGACTGCATTTTAATTGGTTATAACTGAATTTTTTAATATGTTGGCAGTAAATAATTTTTACAAAACTAAAATGGTTATTTATGAATTTTCCCAAATACACAAAAGATTTAACTGTAAGAACATAAAAACTGAAACAGGCTTCAATTTGTATGGTTCATGCTACTATGTAACTATGATTTCATAGTGATGATTTACAACCTTTAAGGAAAGCCAATGAGGCATTATTCTTCAAAGACCATAGAGGACAATGTTGCTCCCTACATTTCAACATTGTCCCAGTCAATTGATCTCCCTTCAAAACTATATTCTGATTGATGAAGCCTACTACGAGCCAACCTGCTCATGACAGATAGACCTGAAAACAGAAAATAACAATTAGTATACTGATCTGGTAATAAAAGTATCACACGGTTATGAATATCTTCCATATATTCTAAACTAAAAAAATCTTAAAATGAATTCTATTCTTCACTGTAATTAAAACCACTGGAAAGGTAGAAACTTTCCAGACAATATACTAAGACTCTTAACAGTGCATCAAATAAATAGGATTCACAGATTTATGGCAGAAACAATAATATTTGATATAAATTGTAGAGACACACTTAAAAATCAGCTAAAAATTATGTATGACGTGTTTTCAATGATTTGATCAATATTTACCATTGGCATCCTGTACACTAACCCATTGTTTCCAAAGACAAAAAGAAAGGGAGAGGGAAAATCAAGTGTTCATATATTCATCCATAAATTTAAGATTTATGTGAGGCCAACTTTAAAGGATGTGATGCAACAAGCAGCATTGGATTGTTTTACCTTCAATCATTCTGTAGAGTGCCGACCACCATCCATCTGTAGAGACTTCGTGTTGATTCAGTGACTCTTCGATTTCTTTGTCATGCTTCCCCTCAAGAACTCCTTGAATAGTTATCACTGCATCCTTTGTTTTCTTGAGAATACTGTTCTCCTCCTCAATTTCCAACCGTCGAAGGTCACTCTGGGATGAAGTAAGGCTAACAGCAAGGGCGTACTGGGCAGCAGCAGCCCATCGAGAAGAGGCCAGCCATTTCCTTTGCCCATCTAATCTCTTGTTCTCCTCTCGGCTCAGCTTGTTCTCTCCATCCTCTCCAAGTACTAAACTGCGTAAGTACTCAGCATTTGCAGCACCTGTGCTCTGAACCATCTTAGAGAATGCACTTCCTTCATTTAACAGCAGCTCCTCTGGCGTATCATACTCTAGAACCTGAAAATAGAAAATTCACCAAGTCACAAAAAGATAACAGGAAAAAGGAACGCAAAGATTGGATGCTGAAAACTGTAAACCAAAAGAATCTGTTGATAGATAAATTGACACATTTCAAAACTTATTGCATGCACTTTAACATAAACATTCTTCGTTTTAAGGTATTTCTTCACACCAGTAGCAAGAAAAATAAACAAACGAATTAAAAGAGATCATAGAGTTTAGAAAGCATACCTGGCCAGCATCTAGCAGAAGGATCCGGTCACAGTCAATAATGGTATTAAGTCGGTGAGCTATAATAAGCATAGTACATGATTTGAATTCTTCTCGTATAGTTTTCTGGATAAGTGCGTCAGTTCTAACATCAACAGCTGCAGTTGCTTCATCAAGAATAAGTATCTTCGATCTCCGCAACAATGCTCGAGCAAGACTTAACAGTTGCCTCTGTCCAACGCTGAAATTCTCCCCTGCCTCTGAGACCTAAGCAAAGAACAGAGGAACAGTCTTTATAACTCACATTTCACTGAACTTTTGTATAAATTCAAAAGCAAAGGAATCAAGTCATCAACAGAGGAAGGGACAGACTGTATATAGATATCCAATCTATTTATACAAACTATCCAAATCGACAGCAAGTATAAACTGACTTCTGAATCCAGTTCAAAATTTTGTACAACTTGCAACAGTTCAATCAAAAGCAGCGGTCAATCAAACATTGTATTCAATGAAATTTCCACTCTTTCTCATATACAAACTACTTTTTACAAAAAAGCATCTCAATCTTCTGGAGAAACATCTCATTAGTAATCTAGTGAAACTTCATTAGAACATATATAGTACTTCATTTACATACTTGTTTAAATTGCTAATCTGCACATTGGCTATTGGCACTTGGCATGATATATGTGGTGATTTAATATCCAGAATTAGATTGCTAACTTTTTTATGTTAAGGAAAGAATCACATACTGACAAGTATATTTCTATGATCTGTACAGCTTGTGTAGTGCCTAATTTCATGGGATGTATATAGGTACGTCTAATATTCTAAGCTGCTTATTTATGAAGCTGTAGAATGCTCTTATTGATATATCAAGTCTGTCACACAAAAAAATATATAAGATTTTATTCTTTCTTCTCAACATTGGCTAGATTGAGCTTAGTTTACCTAGATCAACCCATCAAATAAAAAAAGATCTCACTTTTTGAAAATGTCACATATTAGGGATAAATGTTTAACTATAGATTCATTAATTCAAGAAGACAGAAATTTGGATCCTCTTTGCCTCATCTGGCAGTTGGACCGTTAGGGTGTGAAGATCTAAACCATATGCATTTACGAAGATTAACAGCGTATACACATCCCAAATAGGATACTATTTTGATAACATGACTAGCTCCAGAGAGTAATGACCATAGGTAGCATAAAGCAGTAACTCTCTGTATGGAGTAACTCGAAAGACAGGGTAGAACCATAGAAAATTATTAAAATTAGTAGTTTTTTTATAGGACACGGTAAAATGAGTTTTCAATTCCTAACTGAATCCAACCAAACATAAGAAAAGATTCTCAACTGATTTTATGCAATTACAAAAATGATAATGTTGATAATGTGGAATTCAATCATAAAATATGATTGATTATGATGGAATAATAAAAAGTGAAATGTGTTTTCAATAAGATTTATTATTGTAGACAGCACAGCACCCACATCATGTAGAATGTCGATTATTTATCCGTTTCTGTAATTTGTAATGATGAGCATATGAGGTTTTTAAAAACAAGAACCCAAGACTAACGTCACTAACATAATGCCCCTAACTGTCAATTGTATGAATACCACACACCTCTTCAAATGGGTAAGAAAATTTAGTCTGGCATGATCAAGCCATGACATACAGCATAACACCTCAAAACATAGAGTTGTAACAAAGGAATTTTGAACAAGTACCTCAGCATCCAAACCCAAAGAATTTCTGCGGATGACATCCTTTAAATGTGCCCTTTCTAAGGCCTCCCAAAGGTCAGCATCATTGTGTTCACTGAAAGGATCAAGATTAAACCTCACGGTTCCTGAACAAAATAGAACAAATTGGTCATTAAATTATACAACTTTGTTATTAAGGAATTCTTTATGCTAGGTCATAAGCATATAAATTTTTTTTGTGAAAGATGTGCTTATGTTAGAGTAAGTGCTTGTTTGGTTGAGCTTTCTACTACCTCAAAAGGTCTACTAACGTCTATTTGAGTTTTTTTAGAGTTGTTTGATTGGGCTTTTGAGATTGTCTATTTTAAATTGAGAAGAGCTTGTAGAGTTTAAACCTCTACTAGGCAAAAGCTCATGGGGAGGTGCTTCTCCAAATAGACCTTTTTTTTTTAAAAGTCTACCAACCAAACAACTATAATTTTTTTTTCAAAAACTCTATTTTTAATAGATCTACTACATGATAGATATCAAAGTTCAAGAATAACAAAAATTGAGAGGGAAAAAAAAAAATCAACAGTAAAATCTATCAGGTTGTTCAAACTGAAACAGACACCGACTGATCATCAAGTCCGCCTAACTATCATTTTGACAATAACCAAGATTGAGGACGCTGAGTACCTGAGAACAGAACTGGTGATTGTGGTATAATACCAAGTACTTTACGTAAGTCCATCAGTCCAAATTTTGCAATATCATAATCATCAATCAAGATTCTTCCTCTTTCCAGCTCTACAATTCGAAATAAAGTATTAAGCATGCTAGATTTCCCAGCCCCAGTCCTTCCAACTATCCCTACCTTGTCACTTGGGGAAATTTGAAAAGACAGTCCATGCAGGACTGGAGGAAGCTCAGGCCTATAGCGAAGGACAACATCCTCAAATTTAATAGCTCCTGAAGAAGGCCATCCGGGAGGGGGGCGGTTACTCTCAATGATAAGTGGAGCCTCTGAAGGCAACTCTATATACGTGCCAATCCGCTCAACCGAATTTAAACTATTCTCAGCCAGACTTGCAAGTCTCAGCACACCAGTCAACAAACCAGTAATATTTAATGCATAACTTAGGAGCAGACCCATTGTTGAAGCAAATTCCTTCTGGTTCTCAGCCCTTCCATTCTGCATGACAGCAAAAGTTGCTGTGAACCAAATCATCAGGCCTCCCAGTGTTTCCAAACGGATTGCAAGCCAACGATTTGCACCCGTGTTCACAAGAGTAAATCTGATATTGTTGTCCATCGATTTCCCATTAATGTCAGCCATCCGATCATAAGCTTTATATGCACGTATGGTTGCTAAACCATTCAGCGCTTCACCAAATTGGGCATAAACGGGCGATCTTGTTATGGAATCCAGACGTTTCACTTCACGCGCAGTACTCTAAATAAACAAAACAAGCAGTCGTTAAAAACTATTACTTATTCCTCCAAAAACAATTTAGAACCACAAATGAAAACACCAGTTTGCAGATCAGGAATCTGGACCCAAACATACACTGTGATCAAAAGTTGACTTCAACTTCACTGATATAAGCATTCATGACAGCTAACAATGAAATACAAAAATAAAAAGATCAGTAATTCATACTAATCTATATCGCAAAATCAAATCATATACCACACAACACAAGTCCTGTTGTTAAGGGTAAATAAAAATTCACTCTCAATAACTAGACAGAATCATGCATTGATCTCCAAACTTGCTTCACCATCCACAGCATTCATTTTTAACCAGAAAGTCTAAGCAAATTAAATATTTTAGTAATAGTTTTTAAAGTACAAATCAGAAGCATATCCATGACTATAAAATAAGCCACTTAGAAATCAGGATGTTTGTATGGAAGAGGGACAAGAAGGTTTGCGAAATGAAAAGATGGGAGAACTATCAAGTGGCCACCAAATCCAAAAGCTTAAACTTATAAGTAAGGACCCATTAATAGCATTAAGCCTCTAATAGATCCCTTTATATGCAAAAGATAGGTTTGCCATGTCAATCAAGTACAAAACAACAAACACATATACATATACAAATGCAATCACATGAGAGAATCCAAACAGAAGACCCTGAAATCTTAAGCACAAGGATCTAATGATAGTATTTAATCTTTGACAATAACAATGGCTAACATTAGTTCATCATGTTAACTGAAAAAAAAAAAAAAAAAAAAAAAAAAGTGAATTGCTCTAGGTTTAAACCTCGCAAGGGCACAAAGGATCTACAACAAAATGAGTGGATGAAATCAGAGTCAACATTAACTCGTGATCTTACTTGAACACAGTCTCTGTTCTATAGATAGGGTTGTACGCTTGTGTCCTTTAATTCTAACGAGAGTTAGTAATACCTCAACCTTAAAAAAGATTAGTCCTCATGATAGAGTATTAGAAAGGGTTCATACATCCAAAACTAGTTGTTGAGGTAACACTTTGCCTAGTCGATTCACATTAGATTCTCTTCAAGATACAAGAATTTCAACTACCAATCAACTTCTGCAGCCAAGCAACCAGGATGTGACTATGCATCACTGAAGTAGCTATTTAGATCTTTAAAGTAACAGTAATTAATCTCAAATAATTCAACAAAGTAAAATATCAGCCACAAATTCCTAGAGAAAAACCCACTATCACAATTCACAAACTGCTCCAACACCTACCAGGTGATTCCTATGATAAACTGAAGACAATAAAAGATGATAATAATAGGTACAAATCAATTCAGAATATTCTCAAGGTAATAAAGACATGAACAACAAGAATAGAGAGTTTCATGTACCTGATAATACAGATAGGCAGAATAAAACAAAACCAACAGCGGCATTATGGACCACAAGGACATCGTGCTCACAAATCCAATCAGCACAAAAGTAGAAAGGAGTTGTGACACTAGGCCTAGAAACAGATCCATAAATGTAGCAACATTTCGATCAATGTCACCTAGATCCTTTGCAAACCTATTGATGATTCTTCCAAGTGGATTGGTCTGGAAGAAGACCATTGGAGCTCTTAATATAGAATGAAGCATAGCATCATGCAACCTTTTGGCTGCATAAAGACTTGATATGATCAACCAAAATGAATTTGCCAGTGTCACAAAAACCTGAAAGCCATAAGAAAAATTATAGAATAAGCTACAAGATTACAATGTCTAACACTAATTTATGCAAGACAATAGAGGACTTCCACTTAGAATAGCAGGAAAAAGACCCCTATGCTATAATGAGGAGAAAAGATGAGTAAAAGGAAAATCAATTGAAATTTCATGCCAATAATTATAAAATAAAACTCATACCTGACCAATTGATAGTAGTGCATATATCATATTGTAGTAACCGGGTCCATGCGCAGGAGAATCGCCTTGACCTGTCCAATTACTCAACCATGTGCTACTTGAAACTCGTAAAACTTCTGTTGAGATATAGCATGTAAAAAGAATCATTACCACCCATAGACCTCCTAATGCGTTCTTGTACCTGGGAAGAGAGAAGCACTATGTTCAATAGCATTGAAAGGAAGCTTGAGAGTATAAAGTGTTCAGTTAGAGCCTACCAAAACTAGCACTGTGCAAGAAATCTCTCTCACATGCACATATATATATATATATAATTCCCCAGTCAGGTCCTGAAATTTTTCGACAGGTCCTTCGAGTTCTCACCGGTTGGAATTAGTGTAAAACAATTATACACTAATTTCCACCCGTGGGAATTCTTAGCACCAGTCCTGACTAGAGAAGAACCCTATATGTCTATATTATAAATTCTTTCTCATTTGTGTGATTTCTATTGTAGGTTATATGTGGGAAGTGTTGACAAGGTTGTGTCACGAACAAGAACAGTCAAGACCTTTATATGACGATCTATGCCTATATATACAAAACTTCCCTCCAGTGTGATCCCCCACATATAATTTTGTGTGGGATCCCAAATTTGTACTGATTTATGTTTTAGAGCTGTGTACCACAAATTCATGACCCAGCACAAAATTAAGTGCAAGATCTTGAACCTGATCAAAACTATCCATCTATCTATATTGCAAATTATTGAAAATATCTGTATCTATGTTTATATATAGATCAATCAAGACCAAGCCCTGAACTTTTTCGTACGGTCTCAAAGATTATCACAAGTGAATATGTGATAATCAAGGATTATTTCACTTGTGATAATCAAGGATTATCACAAAATTAACATTAAAAGCTACAGAAGCTATATAAAGTATATTCGCATTTTGAAAAAGTTTTAAGATATTGTTCCGATTTTGTAAATATAAGACATTAAAAAAGGGGAGAATAGAAAACATCAGAAAGATGGTTCCCTTATTCAAAAAAATTTCAATTACTTTTCCAAGTATATTTCATTTTTTTTGACATTCATAAAAAATAAAAATAAAATTATCAAAATTCAATGAATTTAGCCAAGGTCCTCATATAAAGGGGTATATATATATATATATATAGGAAGATAGAAAAAGAAGCACTGTTTAATCTTCGAGTAACAATCATAAGATGCTTGTTTTTTGAACTTCACTTGTTCTAAAATGTCTAGATAAAATTTTATATGTTTCATATTTTCATCTAAGTTGGGATGCTTGGATTCATACAGCATGAATAACAGTTTAGTCCAATTTATGTTCGTTTTTTTTTCACAGATAATCTAGGTTAAAAAGAAAATTTGCAACAATAACAAAGGAACAAAAACAAAAGTTTGTTACCTAGACAAAACTTTCCAACTGACAACACCTGTTTCGCGTTCTTCCTGCTTAATAAGAATAGATTTGCCTTCTTTTGGTTTGTTTGTATGGCTTGCTTTCTTTGGAAAATCATCGGTTACCCCATTGGCAACAGGTTTTGTGGTTTTAAGATCAACAATCTCACCATTTTCCTTTTCTTCCACATATTCTTCCATTTTTCCAGCATTTTCCATCAGCTTTTGGAATAGTGTGCCATTAGTAGAGAGATCCTCAAAGGTTCCCACCTCTTTTACCATACCCTCATGGACCAGGATCACTCTATCAACCTGTGAAAGAAAGTGTAGCTGGTTTGTGACAAGAACTCTAGTTTTCCCAGTTAATTCTCTCTTGATGCAGTTGTCAAAAACCTGAAAATGATCAATGAGACATGAGCCTAGTTTGAAATAAATTCAACACTGTTAACATTAAATAATTTTAAAACCAAAGATCATGACAAACATTTTAAAAACTATGGCTAAGACTTGGACACATTCAAAACACAAGCACAAAGTAATATAAAAACCAAAAAAAAATTTAGACAGAAAGAAGTCCAATTTATAATAATCTTCTATCAAAAACTCATAATTATATATTGTTACGTAACTACTAAACCCAAAAACCTAAAATTGTCAATGTCCCAAACTATGATATTAAACTCTCTAATACACCCTCCTTTCTCGTGCAGAGTAACAAACTTGTCATGTGGACCAAGCTCAAATACAGGACAAGTTCAAAAACAAACAAAAAATACTATCACGTGGGCACACTTCTAGCAAAATTGGCTTTGAAACCATTTTAGATAACTGCTAGTCCCAAAAGTTTTAAGTTGTTAGGCAGAGTACAAACAATGATATAAAACTCTCTAACGTGCATATACCAGGAAAGTAAAATAGCCCATGATATCAAATTTTCAATATTAGCTTTACTTGTTTTTATTGATCTTTTCATGATCATATAAATAGTTGTAGAAGTGTTTGAGTGGGTCATATTTTTATATGTTTTGGACTGTGACGTAATTTTACAAATATTAAAGAGTATAAATAAAGATTATGGTTGTCGGTCTATATACAATCTTTATACTTAACTTTAAAGAAATAAATGTCAACAATATCGTATCATACAATAGTAAACATAACTATACATTAAAAAACATTATATCCGGCTAGAAGTACTGTGGAAGAAAAACCGATAACAAATCTGCTACCATGGACAGTTTACCTGTCGAGCCACATGAGCGTCCAAAGCACTTAAGGGGTCATCAAAGATATACACATCAGAATTGGAATACATGGCCCTAGCCATGGAAACCCTTTGCTTTTGCCCACCGCTAATATTCACTCCTCTCTCACCAATCTCAGTAAGATCACCACCCTAATCATCAAGCATGAGAAAGATGGGCAAAAAATTCAAGTGAAATTGTTAAAATAGTAAGGGAACTCTTCACAGATTTACAAACTTGCTACATCTACTATAACTGCGGAAAAACTTACAGGCAATAAGTCAAGATCATGCCGTAATGCAGTAACATCAATTGTCTTCTCATATCTTGCTGATTCAAAGGCAGATCCAAATAAAATATTATCACGTACCTGAGAGAAATAATTATCAACATTAAGATGACAATCAACCTAACAAGTGGACTGCAGTCCCATTTCATTCTAGAAGATCTAACTGATTCCAGTATTCCACGCTGAATCAATATATCATATTTATGATTACTGTAACACAATTCAATGCACAAGCCTCAAAAAGAGAAAATATATCAAAAATTCCCCTCAGATATATATATACAGAAATATAAGAATGCCACAACTTACAGTTGCATTGAAAATCCATGAAACTTGTGGAACATAGGCAACACTTCCTCTAATAACAGCAGTCCCATCAGAAACTGGAGGAATCTCCCCAAGCATTGCCGATATAAGTGAGGTTTTTCCTTCTCCTGTACTGCCAACCACTGCGACCAGGCTACCAACTGGTATATCCAAATTGATATTTGACAATGTGGGCCTCTCTGCCTGTCGTAAAATCAAATCTTTAAAAATTTAAAACGTGAGCTTGAAAAGTCAAAAAAATTCAAAGTGTCATCAACGACAAAAAAAATATAATAGAACTTTCATATAGCCAAGAAATTCTTCCAATTTCTTGTAGTATACAAAGTTAAGTTAAAAAAAAAAGCTTTTTCAAGCATATTTTTCATGTGAAGTAACATAATAATTATTTTAAATTAAAGGAGATAACTTAGTGGATTAAAATGCCAGGTTTCTAATCTGTTGTGCTAGTTATTCGTACCGAGGGCTCGAATCCGTCTATTTATGTTTCCTTCGATGGTTTGGTATCTTTTAAATTTGAATTTAGCTAACTCTTTGGTTGATCTTTATCTTCACTTAATTAAGAATATCTTCTTTCCTTGGATTCGGAATAGAACACATATATCAGTGTTCAACGTGAAATTAGAATGAGATAGCTTGTTTCAAATTCAAACTAGTAATTGAAGTTTGAAGTTTAGAAGTTACATAAAATTGAAACCAGAAAAGTTTTAATATTATACAAACTATAAAGCCACGGGTATAGACAACTTTCTTAAGACAGGTCAATCAGAAAGGCATTCTTGATAGCCTTTTTTATTCCAGAAATTCACATTTGAATATTACTATGGACCTCATCATATGCAATGTTCTCAAGTATATTTAACTCCTAGCAGCAAGGCCACCCATACCCCTAATCAAGGGACACAATGGAAAAGGTACCTATCCCGGTGAAATTGTTATATGCCTTACAGCCCTTACCAATCCGATTATCCGAGATAATTTAGGCTGATCAAGAGTGGACCAATTTTACCTAGAACAGGGATCAATCTAAAATGAAAAATACTAGAACTCTAGAATACATGTTATAAAGGCATGCTAACTAAGAATGCTTTGCCCCTCAAGCTGACATTTCAATGAAGAATTCTCATGCAGCACACATCTCTCCTGAAACACAGGCCAGCATGTGGACACATAAACACACAAAAGAAAAAGGAAAGGAAAGTTTCTACCTGCAAGAAGTAGAAATAAAAAATATGATTCTTTCATCCTTTTCAATTTTTAGAAATAACCTTTTACAGAGATTGTTTGCCACGTATATCCATCAAATTAAACCGTTGACCCACCGACATTACAAATGAAATTTTATCCTATCTCAGACCACAATAATAAATAAACACAAACACATCAACACAGACGAGGGTGCAAGCAAGATACAGTTTAGGAACTAAACCTTTGGATCCCAGGAAAAGTTTCCATTTTTTATTGAGATGGCTGGTAATTCAGGATCAAGGGGAGGATTTGGTAGAAGAACTCTCTCTTCAGCTAAGAATAGATCCTCTAGACGTTTCAATGATACATTTGCATTTACCACCTGTAAAAAAATAGCAGCATGAGCGTCTCAAAAAAAATTACAACCAGTAACACTAGAATGGAAATTAAATGATTTGTGTTTTAAATATACAATCGAGAAAAATATGTAATACGAAAAAGTATCTAAGAAACCAAAAGAACAAGAGGGGGTTCCATAATGTTTTTGAAAATTGTTTTCTCTTTTGCAAATCAAAAACAGATAAAAAAAACATTTTTGTTTTTCTATTTAAAAACAAAGTTGAAAAAAAAAAAATCATTTTTTTTAAAAGTAGTGTAAAGTCATAAACAACTTAAAGATGTTCTTAGTGTTTCCGAAAACATAATTTTATGAGCACAGAAAACTCATCTCTTTTTTTTTTTTTTTGAAAGAAGAAAACTCATCTTTTATTTATCATTTTCTCTTTACGGTAATAGAAATTAGACAGCTCTCAAGCTCCGCCCAAACATAAACAAACTTAGAAATTGCACTATGAACTAAAGATTTGAGAAAAGTTGCTCATCTAAGCTAGTCCACATTCAAAATAAAGAAATTATATCATAACGTGAATTATTATATGGATGTATCCCACCAGGTAAATGTCCAAGGTACAATGAGCAAAGAGAAGTCGACCCAAAAGCTTAAGCCTATAGAAAAGGGACGAACAACAGGCAAACGTAACTATAGAATGCAAAAGAGTGAAAACAGTGATTAAGAAAACCCAGTACTCCATGGTTAACTAGGCTATTATACCATGTTAGTAACTAATAGACCCAAAAGCTTAAGTTGATAGGAAAGGGACCAACAATGGTATTTAAGCACTCTAACACGAACAACATACAATACAACCCACTTAATATAACATGATATGAAGACGTAGCTATAGTATGCAAAATAGCTAAAGCAATGACTGTTATTCATCCTCCATATAGGGAAATTACCAAAAAAGCATGAAATAAGAAAAGAAAAGAACCTGAGTTATTGTGTTAGGAAGTAGGAATAGGGGAAAGCGCAGCACAGCAAATAGAGAAAGAGATGTAAATGCCCGTGCAGGTGTTAGATTCCCTCCAAGCAAAGTGAATACACCAAATGAAACTACAGTAACCACGACTGGAATACTGTTTAGTATAAAACCATTGCACTGCAAAATGATGGAAATTGTCAGAAACATATGAAAGCAAAAGAAGCTATGTTTCTCTCCTATAAATTACCTCCTATACGGAGAAGAATAATAACAAAATATGAATTTGTTTAGTATATACATATTGTTTATTAAATCCAAGATCAAAAAGTTTAAAGTTGTAGGTAAGAGCCCAAACAATAGTATTAAACTCTTACATACTCTCACATACAAGACCGATGGGCTTGTCATGTGAATTAAACCCAAACACAAATACACATTCAAATGTATAACAAATTAAAAAACAATCACAAATATAGTGTCAAAGGTAAACTCAAACCTAGGCACTCCGACTAAACTGACTTTTGTAACATGTTAAATAACTGCTAGAGCCAAAAATTTATTATTATTGGTTCCACATGAATGGGTGTGTAAGAAAACTTAATACTATTACATTGTTTGGGCTCTTAACTAGTTTAAGCTCTCGAGTAAGACCTCAGCAATAGTATAAAACTTTCTAACAAATACAAAAGACTCGAGCAATACCATCAGCCTAATTACTAATCAATTCCACTATACATTCCTATGCAGTATGTAAAACATAACCATTTATTAGAAAATAGAACAAACATGTAGTAAATGTGTTATTAATCTTTTTTTAAATAAACAAATTATCTAAACAATTAAATCAATACATGAGTCCAAGCCATTAGATGTGAACTTAGATTCCTTATCCAAGTCATTAAAAGTGAACTTAGATTCCTTACAAAGGCAATCCAAATTTTTGTCTTACTATTTCAAAGAAATGATACCACATACTCACTAAGACATCATGCATGTACAAGCACTTGTGCTGGGCTGGCATTTTAGAGCTTTAAATGGTTGGTATATGTTGACACTTAATAAATTTTCCCTAATTTCTATATTACCAAATTGCAAGAAATGCAATCATGAGCCTACATGTGCTTTAAAACCATGAAAGCATGGATATAACACATGCATGCAAGCGAGAAGCTGAACTGAGGGAAGGAAAAAAAACTGACTCACAATTTCTTTTTCATGAATGATTCTTCAAACATAACAACAAACGACAAATCAGAAAAAATTTACACTATACATCTACAATTATTTTATTCTACTCACAGAAACTAATAAATAATTTCAAGAATATTTTATAGGTCATACCGCCCCTAGTAAGGATGCTTTGCGGAACCAAGACAATTCATCATTCCGAACAGTTTGAACTTTAGATTGGAAACTATTCTCCCATGCATAACACCTAAGGCATTTTCAGCAGAGTCAAGATTGTTGATATATTCACTTATATGGCAATAAAGAATAAAAAGTACTTGTTCTCAAAATGTATCTTACTTCACAGTGTCCATTGCAGCCAAAACTTCATTCATTAGGCCGATTCTCTTGTCTGTACGCTGCAAACCTTCTTTAGACAATTTCTGCATTCTGCTTATAACAAATGTCTGCAACCAACAAAACAGATACAAAAATTAAGGATTATGAAATGAACGAAAAATTTATGGAACAGATTCTAAAAAGAAAATTGGTTTGCAAATGAAGAGAAAAGGTACGTAATAAATTAAAAATATCCACATTTGATCTGAAATTGACAACTCTAAATATAGACAATGAGCAAGTACGAGGCAGAACTCATGTACCTGAATGGGGAACAATAGAACAAGTAGCAATGCACCAAGAAGTGAAGCAACACCTAATTGCTTATAAAGAAGGACCATTGCAATAACAATACGAAATGGAGCTGACCACAGAGTGTGAAGAGATTGGCATATTTGCTGTTGCAGCAAAAAGAAAAACAAGTAATTCATAAATAAGCATGATGAGACTTTGATAATATAAGTAAACTATTCAAACAAAAACAAAAAAACTCAGATTCTGTTGCATAATACATACTGATATTGGTAATTATTAATATGAGTTCCATCAACTAGGATCAGTTGCATATTGATATTCATACTGCCAATCACTCATTCCAAATTCAATTAGAGAGG
Organism: Acer saccharum; assembly: GCA_030490815.1. Classification (NCBI taxonomy): domain Eukaryota; kingdom Viridiplantae; phylum Streptophyta; class Magnoliopsida; order Sapindales; family Sapindaceae; genus Acer; species Acer saccharum. The sequence goes on along the minus strand of CM059877.1, from coordinate 21,161,108 downwards.
CATCTAAGTGAGTTGATCCTATAATTATAACCTAGAAAGAAATGGGATAAAAAATTTATATTCACTCGCATAGAAGTATCACAAAACATCCTCAATTCCTCATTCATTCCCAAAGTGGAATAGGAGAATGAATGCAAGACAAAAAAAGTGCACACGCAGGAAAATATGGTTCCACTCTGAATTTAATGCTGTAGCTAAGAGAGTTGTAATGTAAAATAAATAATACTTTTTATTTTTGAGATAATAAAACAGAAAAATTAAGAGTTTCAGGGAACAATCAAAATAATTTTAATATAACATCAAAGCAATGTGCAGTATAAGAATAAAAAAGCCTCTTTCAGTTGCATAAAAAAAAGCCCTTGTTTGAAAGAAATTTAAGCATGTTTCATGACATGATGTCACAGTCCACAATCGCTGATGATTAGGTCAGACTAAGGCTTTTAGATTACTCATTACCACAAGGAAGAGAATAACCAAAGAAAAATTCTGGGAGGTGCTCAACACCATGTACATTTAAACACTTTTCAAGCCCAGCAACTAACTAAAAGAACCAAAAGTAAATGGAGAACACTATATGTAAGCAGAACCACTGGGAAAGTTATACCTGAAGAGCTTCAGCATCAGTGGTCATCAAGTTGGTTATCTTCCCAGTTGAAAACTTCTTACGAGCTTCATGGGTTAGCCTTAGAGATTTACGAAATACAGCAGCAATCTGAAAAAGATGAAAGAACCATAGACTAAAATATTTAAATCTGAGAACAAATGGGACAAAGGTTTCATCAACAACCCAAAAGCAATATCTCTAATATAATTCTCTTGTGTAAATTCAAATTTCCAGAACGCTGCAAGATCAGGAATGTTTGGTATTTGGATATACATTCCATTATTCAAATAAGGACCCAAAGCTAGAAGCAGATACAACCCTCAATCAATTCCAAGACAAGTGAAGCAATTCAAAATTAACCGAATTAAATTACACTTCCATTGACAATAGAATTAGTTCAAATCATGTTAACAAAAGAGTAACATCTAGAAATTAAATTCCAAATAAATCTCATAATATAGACCACAAACAATAGAGTAAAAGTTAAGATTTCTTAAGTTTCAAGTTGCTAATAAGCAACACCATTGTATATCTTATCAAATGGGTTTCATTGTCAGAGATGTAAAATATGCAAGGATCCCAAAAACTAAACTATGTTCTTTGCTAAATTAATTCTAGTATGTTATTGGTCAGGCATCATGTATGCAATAAAAATGAAGGCCCCAATGAAAAACAGATAATATGACCAGCCAGAATATGGAAATTACACAAAACCAATATTCCAAACTTCCTGCAAAAGTAAAATTAAACACATAACATGCTGTGCAAACCAAAACAAAGCAGAGAAAGATCCATAAGAACCAATAATTCAAGGTAAAGTATGAAAGACACAGCACGCTACTACCTCCCAACACCACCAAAAGTTCACTCCATCCAAACGTAACTATGTGGAAAATAGGTAACTATGCGGTGATAGTGCATGGTTATTTTTGTCAGTATGTCGCCAGCATGGTATTATAGAATAAGCGTGTTAGAATACTCCAAAATGGCACAATAACAAATCATATTGTATCTAAACAAGCATCAGAAGCATGTTTAAAGAGTTCAGAAAGAAAGCAAAATTACCAAAGTAGATCTCAGCCGGAATCCGACACGAATGACATTCTGAAAATACTGGGCTTCACATAGAACCCCAAATACCTGGATCAAGTTACATCCAATCAGAAATTTTGTGGTCTTTGATTTATAACTTACATCAATATTTTCAATTTAAGGGGAAAACATGACATCCAAACGTAACATCAATTTAATTTCCGAAAGTAACACAAAGCTATAAATGAACAAGACCTAAAAGTTCACCATAAAATGAAGAAGAACAAGAAAAACAAATTGTTAACAGTCATTTGGATACTTTAAGTTGTATATTGTTAGTAACCACTAGACATTAGATCTTAAGCTATTGGAGAAGGGCCTGACAATAGTATTAGTCACTCTACCACACCCCCTCACATACAAAACATGACTCTAGGCTTGTCACATGGATTGATACACATCCCATGTTGCTCTGTGTTGTAAATATATTTTAATTTTTATAATGGGGTTCCTAGAATTCAAATTTGAGACCACTTGGTCAACTACAATCTGATACCATATTAGTAACTGGTATACCTAAAAGCTTAATCGGTTAAAAAAAAGGCCTCAACAATCCTTTCAAAAAAAAGGGATCAACAATAGTATTGAGCAATCTTAACACATTTTATTGTTGTTTGTATTATTAACCAAATCAAGCTTCAGTTATTGCAAAATTCATTGTCAAACCCACTTTCCTCCCACAAATAGGCCACAACTCAGCCAATAAAACGGCACTGAACTAGGAAGCTAGAAATGGAGGTTTTGGGTTGAGATAAAAGTAGTCAAGTCCTACATGTAATTTATTTAGAATACAGAGTCTAATCACAATCAAATCAGTGGGGAAACCATCTCATCATATGGTAATGGAACTAGTTTCAGAAATAATCAATCATTTAACAAAGTGAGTCTCAAACAAAATATTAAACCCCATTCAGAAAAAAAAAATTTAATTAATTAATTAAAAAAAAATTAGGCCTATATATAGTCACTCCACAAGGCATGATACATGCAGCATGTACTAATATTTAATATGGTCAAAAGCAGCAAATAAATGGTGTACCAACAATAAAACAGAATCAGCTTCCTCAAGCATCATGTATCTTAGCATACTCACATAAATAAAATAATATAACAGAGTAATTCTTTTCATACCACTCCCGCAAAAATCGAAAAGGCATAGATGTAACCAATCCAAGCTGGGTCACCTTGTTGCATAGACTGCAATTAGGTTATCAAAACAAATAAGTAAACTATTAAAAATAAAATAAATATTGACAAGTTTACCAATTGCAAAGCAGAATTAGAGGTGTATTAGAATTTTAATGATATACGGAAACCAGAGAAGAAGGTATACAATCTATCGGTAAGAATTTAAAAAAAGAGGATAAAAACAGAAAAAACAGTAGACCTGTAAGAGTTGGTTCAGTATAAGCGGCCCCACAAACTGCGAGAGATCATTGCCAATCTACAAGGTGATGAAAAGAAAAAATAGGTTAACAGATTAAAAATAAAATTACTACAAATAGTTCAGCAGTCACCAAATTTTGCATTAAGTCCACAAATTGACAAAAATAAATCTAACATGCCTAAAAATGAAATCTCAATATTGAAAAGCAAAGTTTTCCAAGCTGTCTTATATTCCAGCATATGTAAATGCAAGAATTCATTGTACTGTTATATTATATCAAGCCTAAAAACTTCTAATTTTCAGGTCCCACTTCAGGCAACAATAATATCCTATGTATGGTGTCCATGCCACATACATGAACCATTTGAAGCTTGGACCACTGAAGCTCTAGTGGACTTATAGGAGTTATAGGCAACATATGGGAGATTGTCTCTCCCTCGCCTTAGGGAAAATCGAACTCAGTCCCAGGTCTTGTTGTATAATTACAAGAGACTTTACCAACTAAACTATATAGCAACTACTTTGATGCTTACGCTAGAACACAAAGTACATATATTACACTCATACCATAAAATACATATTCTAGTTACACACACCAAATATTGGCTTTCTGTTATAATATCTGGATACAGCTTCTATATGAAGTCAGAATCTCAACTGGCTGACACGTTTCCCAGTAAAGTGCCTAGAATGAATTTTCAAACCCTTTTATGCAAGTGAGCATGCATAAGAGCTTTCCACCATGAAGTAGGAATCTTTATATACCCTATTTAGTTTAATTTTAAATGGTCTTTCTGTAGCTTTAATGCTATAATCTATATTACTTTACCCTGGTAAGTTCTATTATATTACATATTGCGAGGATATCTCAAATCTGCAGATCTCTCATCCCAATTTATTCCCTTTTCTTCTCTCTGCCCTTCTTAGATATGCTATGACCAAAATCAGCAATTAACAAAGAACTAGGAAGAAAGTCAGACCCAAGAAAAAGAATCAAACGGTGCGTGTGTAATGAGCTAGAAAAGCAACTTATCAAATGAAAGTTCTTTTCTAAAACTGGATCTTTGAAGTAACTGAGATAGCAAAAATATTGTGCAAATACTATACATATCGTTCAAGGACATAAGTTAAGATAAGTTCAAAGAATGGTGGACCAGCATGTATGCCAAAAGATAGACAGGCCTAGTACAGTTGTCTCTGAAGTTCAAGAAACAGGAGTCATTCTGATCAATGAATATGACCATATGATTGGTCAAAATATCATAAACATGATACTGTTGCACTTTTAACACATAACTTAATTAAAACCAGAATGTAAAGTCACAATTGAACTTGTTACCTTCCAGAAACCTCCCCACCAAAACCTACACACAAAAATTAAGAGGAAATCAATCAGATGCACTTATATGAAAGTACACTAGATCCAAATCTATACATAGACAGTAAATTTTAAAACTTCTATAACCTAGATTAAAAAAATAAGAAGCATAATTCGTCCAAGGAGTCTCTGTTAGTAACCAACGGACCTAAAAGCTTAAGCTGATAGGAAATGGCCCGACAGTAGTATTTAAGCACTCTAACACACCCCTTCACATGCCAAACCGATAGGCTTGGCACGTGAAACAAATAAATACATAAACAACTACTTGTGGGGGGACTTGAACCCATGACTCCTAAATCAAACCAAAGCATCTAATACCATGTCGGTAATCAACATGCCCAAAAACTTAAGCTGATATAAAAGGGCCTAGTATTTAAGCACTCTTAACAATCTCTTCGATTCCTTTTGTATACATTTTTTCACTCCGTATTTTCAGCCTTAAAATAATAAAATGCCATCATATTAAAATCAGCCACCATCAAGGCCATAACAAAAGAGCAACAACATTCAAGAGTTGTATTCCCTCCACTTATCTTTTGCCTTCCTTTTTTTTTCCTCTCACTCAACCCTAGATCTTGAGTTTATCTTTTCTCTTCCCTTCTCTATCCAATTTTCTTTCTTCTCTCTTGTTTAAAGTAACTTAGTCTTTCAAGTTACAATACGAATTTAAGCTCATAGTAGTTGTTGTTGAACCTCCATTCAATCTTTAATGGAAGTAACTTATACTACCAAATAAAAAGAGCAAAAGAATTTTCACTAGAGATCGAATTAGCACAAATCTTGGTTAATGTCTACACTGGCAATCTATTGCGTAGTCCTGACTTTTGAATGGTCCACATGGATAGTGCCATTGCTTATATTGTGATAGATTACAACTGTTCTTAAGGAGAATTATATGAGAAATTGACACTTTTAATAATATTCAAGTTCCAGTTCTAACATGACCATTATTGCGAGAACTATCAACTATGGGAACTAGTGCATCTTTTTTATGAGATTTTGACTGTTGTACATAATCATACACTTAGCTAGTTCTGAACATATAACCAACTGCCAAATATAAAAGGCAGATTTAATTATTTGCAGTCTCTTGCTGTTTTTACCTTCCTCCAAGACTACTATTCAGTGCTCTTAAAAGCCAAGGTTTAGGCTTTCGTGATTCCTGTGCCCAACATCCCTTGAACCTATAAAATCAACAAAAGACATCACACAACCTTGCTAATCACAAATCAATGATGAATTTAGTATAAGGAAGAAAAGCACACACTTTTCATTCAGTGTTTCAGTCCGATCCCATGTATCTAGCTTCCAAACATCCTTCTCCGTAATAAATTTTTCATAGCCTTGCTTCATGAGGGGATTCATCCAGACAAAAAATGTGCCTAGCAAAAGAACGAGGAAACATTTTGGATTAATAAGCAAATCAACAGTCAAATGATTTATTCACCAAATCCTCAAGAAGACTCGTAATGCCCTCCGCATCATGGAATAATTTAAGTGACAACAAAAATAAGGAGAAAGCAGCTGCCGAATGATCCTACCTGCTTTACCCATTGTTGGAAATCATGGGAGAGAGAAAATCCCACATTGAAAAAGTAAACATAAGAACTATTAATGTACAAATTGGACTTACAACCGAATAAGCTAGCTTTTTGGGTTGTAGAGTGATCTAATTGATATAAAACCTTAAATGAAGAACCAATTAGGAAAGAACATATATTAGTTATTCAGTTATTGAGTGTGGATCTTTTTGGCATTTTCTTATATTTTAAGATATTTAGAATTTTACTTATTATAGTTGGCTTAGGTTTTATTTTCCTTGTTCAAGTCAGATTAGGTTTATGTGCCTATAAACAGACCTCTTAATGTTTTTTTTTTTTCTACATGTTTTTGATAAATGATTAAGATTGATATCTGGCTCTCCTATCTCTATTTCTTCATTATTTTTTTTATCCTCTTTCTTTTTCTCCCAATCCTAAATCTTTCAAATTCCCTCTCCCCGCCTCATCCCCTCCCGCACCCCACACCCCACCGTCCCACCCCCCACCACCACCCCCACCCCCAACCCTCTGATTTTTTCCCTTCCTGCCTAATTTCTATCCCTACCAAGTCTAAATTCTCCCTCTATTTTCCATCATCCTTATTGCCATCAAACCCATATAAAATATTAATTTTTAACAATAATATTACTTCATAACATAGATATACAATGTAACTACAATAAATCAATAGTTAAAAAACATCCACAAAGGGAAAATTCAATTTAAATAAAACGACTTAAAAATAATTGCATGAGGAAAAACAAATTATTTCTTCAAGGAAGACCATCCATGAAAGAGAAGAAATTAAAAAATTTATTTCAATTTTTTCTTATGTTAAAATGGTTCTTATCTTCTTGGAACACATAACACAAACTAACAGTTTTTGATAGGAACAAAAATTTAGACACCAATGAACAGTTTCTACACTATTCAAAAGGGATATATATGTCAGTATACACATACTGGAAAATATGTTGGCCTGTCTCTCAGGACATATTTGCTCTCCTCCAGGAAGTTCTTCATATTCAGCATCATCAACTGATTCTGCCCGTATTGGGGTATAACCAGGATAAGGATCCAAATCAGGAACATATACGAGCAAAAGTAGTCCAAACAAAGCCTAAATCAAAACAACAGCATATCTCAGAATTATACCAGCATGCTTTATAATATAACCGACTATATAAACCAGAGAGTCAGAGACTAAGTAATAAAAGCTATATTGTCAAACCAAGGCCCGATAACTGACACAGTACATAGTCATGTCTACATACCATGCCAACAACTAATCTTGGTCATGCTAACTAATGTACAGCATAAATTAGACATGAATAAATTATCAACTTAATATTAATACAGGTCAAAGGTATCAGGTCTAATGCCCATCAAGCCATTCAAGAGCAGAACTGGGCTAGTCATTTTTCGAGAGATCACATATGTACTTTCTTACAAAAAAATACTCACATTGGATGCTTAATAATATTTTATCCAAAAATAATCAATTTTAGTTTTGTACGACTCCGAAGGCTATGCTAGAAGCCATAACTTTGTCTAGGTCTGGGGATTCATATAACAGCCACAGGCTGGTTTCCTGCTGTATAACACTTCTAATAAGAGGTGATTGGCCAACCTCAGTGACCCAATCACCAGGCCAAGTCCCACAACTAACAGACCATACATAAAATAACAGACTAAAAGGTAAAATAACAAACACCCCTTTGGGTGGAAAAGAAAATATGAGAACACAAACCTGAACAACGACCTCACTGATGTACAAATGCAGTACAGCACTGCAAAACAAAGTACAACTGTGAGTTTTTCTTCAGCAACCACATTTATGCCCAATAATGAAAAAGTAAACTTACACCAAAAATGACCATGTCTTACATAAAAAGAGAGAGGAAGAGACGAAGAGGTAAAAAAGAAATTAGATTTCCTTCCAAGGAAGTACATGAATTAAAGGAAACAGGGAAATACGAACCTATTGTAAAAGCTTTTTACCGTCAGAATGAGATTGACCATCACAGCATCCCCTACCAAGGTATAAATCACTACAAATCTGACATACCACCGAAGTTCATGAATGTAGACTTTAGTTTCCACACCAATCATAATCAGCATAGAGCACCAGGTAAGAGCCTCAATAATCAAGGAAACAGTCTGCCATAAAACGAAGTCAATAAGATACTCTGGACATGAAAGTCGTATTATCCTCAGGGCCAGCTCAGCTGTGCGGATGAACCCCTCTTTACATTATACATTGATACATTCCTCTAATGGTCTTAAACTAGTCATACTTGTATAGCTAAAGTTATGAACATAAAGATTCTACAAAAGTTAATACATTTTGCAGGTTAGGTATGAATTTACTTATGGATTTGACAGCTCACCCCTCGTCACCAACATTTTGCAAATTGAGATCAATAGTATAGAAAGGATGGATTGGCAATAGCTTGAATATTTAATTTTTTATTAGAAAACAAATCAATGCAGATAGTTTGCTCACTTAGGATAATATATAAATGGATGTTAATGAACATCTTGAGATCTATAAAATTATAGTTAAATGTCACTATATTAGAAATTATGCAAAGGCCATATATATCTTTAGCAAATTTAAAGAGACTGCCAAAAGGATTAAGAGTATAATTCAAAAAAGGTAAATCAAACAATAAGGACTGATGCACCATAAGTAACTTCTTCTTTCCTGCTTGGTTAGATTTTTTTTGTATTGTGATGCAAGAAAGACCATCTGGGAAAACACTAGCAGTAAATAAACAATTTGGAACAGTCAAATCCAAATTGGTGAACACTCTAATTCAACCATTTCGAAATTTTCAAAATAATTTATTAGTTGGCAGTTGATGCAAAGGTAAATCAAAGAGATCCTTGGCAAACAACATCCAACCACCTATTTCCTTATAGATCTTAAAAGATCCAAAGTGGATGTTACAGAATGTGTATTATTCTGCTTTCCAGAATTGTGTTATAGAATGAATGACTGTTTCACATAGCAGCAAAAATAAGTAACTTCCCTATTGATTTCAAGGATTATATTAAGAGTTTTTCATTTTTCCAACTAAATAAGATAATCAAGGGCTATGTAACAGAGATGGAGATAAAGTAAATTTTTCTTCTTTTTTTTTTTTTTCTTTGAACAGAAACAAAAAGGTTTGGATTTGGATCTTGCAGTGAAAGCGTATTTTCAACACCTCACAGGCCACATAATTTTTTATCAGAAGGGCAAAATTAAATGATTCTATAGTTCATCAGTACAGTATTAGTTAATTTGATCTGTCAGTAACTGCAAAGAAAATTATGCACTTTGCCATGTATCTTTATTCTATTCCTCCAAATATTAAAATATCATCTTCTACAAATCAACGTAATTGACAAAATTGACATAAAGCACCGCACAATATCTTGGATTAACAACAGATAGTGTAAAAATTGAAAAGTTCAAGCACACGTATAAACACAGCTACAGCACATTAACAAAGTGAAATGACTAGCAGTAAAACGAACCAGATATCAAACACCAAAGAAATAATAGATAAAACACAGAGAGAATTGTAGTTGCCAGTTCCTTTTAGAATTATAAATAAACAGATACAAGAGTTCAAACAAGTCAGTTTTTCTCCGAACTCAATAAGACACATACAAATAAGTAACACTATTTTAAAATACAAATTGACACAGTTACTGAGTTTCGTATCAAGATTTGATTTGCATATTCATATATAATGTAGGCAAATATCCAGAAGCAAATTATTGAAAAAACAATTAAAGAAGCAAGCTCTTAATATTAAAGAAGCCAAAAAACCCACCTCAAATGGGGCAAGACCACTCTGCCCATCCAAATTCAGAACCGATATACCCATGATCAATCTGTACAAAGGCAAAGCAGTACAAAAACCAGCCAATAACCCCAACATGTAATTGTATAACTTCGACTTCAGACAAAACCGCTTGGCTTTGAAATCCTTCTTGATCAACCATATTCGATAGAGACACAAGACCATAAGAACCAACTGGGAAATGGAAATAACCAAAGAGTCAGTAGCACAGGGTGTGTATGCACCAAAGGCATTGTCCACAGCCCTTGTCCACACCCCATTTTTCACCGGTCGACAATACCAAACCAATGGCTCGAAAGCCATTTTCTTTGTCACTTCTCTACCACTATAATTCACTTGTAAGTTATAAGCATAATCAATCCACTACCCCCTCTCTCTCTCTCTCTCTCTCTCTCTCTCTCTCTCTCTCTCCTTCTTTGCAATATAAACTAATGTTCACAACAAAGATGAAGTTTTGACTTTCTACAGTAACACAATTGAAGCTTTGACTTTCCACAGTAACACCATCTCTGCAATCGATTAAAAAACATATTCAGCATCAAAATGAAAAAATAAAACAAACAAACAACTAAATACTACCATCTGAAACCCAAAAAATTAAAAACTAATAAAAAGTCCTTTTTTTTTTAAATGAACCATATATATATATATATATAACTCTTGATTAATAAATTTCTCTTATCCCATAACATTTTTTTCCCATTAACCAAACAGAACACAACTTCAATAAACATCAAAGGACATGAACCTTTTTATTCCTTGTTTATATAAAGAAAAATGTGACCACCCATGTCCATAATAACTATGAAACCCATGAACAACCACACAATATGTATAAATAAACCAATAAAGATTAACACTAAACCCCATACCAATACCAATACCTTCAAAAAAAAACAAACACTAAAGAGAGACTAAAACATCAAGAACCCAGAAAGTTTTCTGCAACAAAAAAGCAGTAAAAAAGAAGAGTGTTGTCTGACCTTTGAAGCAGTTGTGAAATGGTCTTATGAGAGAGAACAGATTCTACAGAATCGATTCTCCCTCTTATTTTATATCAATCAAAACTTTAAAAACAAGATATTACAGCAATCGTCACGGCTGACGATGAAGTTAAAAAAACAATAATAATAAATTCGAGACACTTATTTTGATATGTCAAATGTGAGTCATTTTCATAAATTTTCACTTTTTATTATTAAATGACAGTACTAGTTACAACGCAAGAGTGTGGGTGGTTACTGGTTTGTTTGTCATTTGTCGGTCATATTGCAGAGTTCATAGTCGTTAAAATATAAATATTGCAGAGGAAAGTGTTTGTAAAAAATATATATATATATTAAAGAAAGTGGAACTGGAAAGTCAGTCGATCATTATATCATTATATTATTGTTTCTTTTTTCTGAAGTGATATTATTGTTTTTTTAGTATTTTACAAAAAGTTTTTTTTTTTTTTTTTTTTTTTTTTGGTAATAAAGCTTAGAATAAATACAACAAAAATATATACATTTATTTATTCAAACAATTAGACCTTTCCAGCTCGTCAAAATTGAACCAATGATCAAATCAAATATAGCTATTTAAATTTTAAAATGAAGATAATTTTTTTTAGAGAAAAACTTTGTGCAACCGGGGGCTGCGTAACCGTTGCGCCCTGGTGTGCATTTTCAAAAAAAAAAAGGTGGGTCCCATGCATTAAAAATGCGGCCCCCACATGTTTTAAAAAAAAAATTGCATACCGGGACCGCAAAGATTACGCAGCCCTGGTTGCACCAAGTATTTCTCTTTTTTTTATAGATAGAAAACCCATTAAATAAATATAAATTAAAAATATTTAAAAATGGAAAAATAAAAAAAATGTTTATTTAATTTAAAATTATCTTCATTTTTTAATTTATTTTTTTAGTATTTTTAAATTAAATAAAAATATTTAAAATTTATTTTATTTTATTTTATTTTATTTTATTTTATTTTTAATTTAGAATTTTATTACCAAATTTTTTTAAAAAATTTAAATTATTTATACTAGCTTTTACTATTTTTTTTTTAAAGCAAAAATTATCTTCATTTTAAAATTTTAATAACTATAAAAAATTTGGTATTTTTAATAGTTTGATTTTAAGAGCGGGGTCTGATTAGATAAATGCAAATTTGGTCTCTAGTTATATTTATTGTCAAAATGATGGGATCTTACATTATATTTGATTTGATGGAATAGAAGAGAAAGGAAATGAGAGGAATTAGATAGATTTCTAATATCTTGTGTGGATTATTAAATAAGAGAAAAGAAATGAAAATGAGGGAAAAGGAAGGAAAGGAAGAGATTAATTCATTCTTGTTTAGCCAATTTGGTTATTCGAGACACTTATTTTGATATGTCAAATGTGAGTCATTTTCATAAATTTTCACTTGTTATTATTCAAACAATTAGACCTTTCCAGCTCGTCAAAATTGAACCAATGATCAAATCAAATATAGCTATTTAAATTTTAAAATGAAGATAATTTTTTTTAGAGAAAAACTTTGTGCAACCGGGGGCTGCGTAACCGTTGCGCCCCGGTGTGCATTTTCAAAAAAAAAAGGTGGGTCCCATGCATTAAATATGCAGCCCCCACATGTTTTTAAAAAAAAATTGCATACCGGGACCGCAAAGATTACGCAGCCCCGGTGGCACCAAGTATTTCTCTTTTTTTTATAGATAGAAAACCCATTAAATAAATATAAATTAAAAATATTTAAAAATGGAAAAATAAAAAAAAATGTTTATTTAATTTAAAATTATCTTCATTTTTTAATTTATTTTTTTAGTATTTTTAAATTAAATAAAAATATTTAAAATTTATTTTATTTTATTTTATTTTATTTTATTTTATTTTTTAATTTAGAATTTTATTACCAAATTTTTTTAAAAAATTTAAATTATTTATACTAGCTTTTACTATATTTTTTTTAAAGCAAAAATTATCTTCATTTTAAAATTTTAATAACTATAAAAAATTTGGTATTTTTAATAGTTTGATTTTAAGAGCGGGATCTGATTAGATAAATGCAAATTTGGTCTCTAGTTATATTTATTGTCAAAATGATGGGATCTTACATTATATTTGATTTGATGGAATAGAAGAGAAAGGAAATGAGAGGAATTAGATAGATTTCTAATATCTTGTGTGGATTATTAAATAAGAGAAAAGAAATGAAAATGAGGGAAAAGGAAGGAAAGGAAGAGATTAATTCATTCTTGTTTAGCCAATTTGGTTATTCGAGACACTTATTTTGATATGTCAAATGTGAGTCATTTTCATAAATTTTCACTTGTTATTATTCAAACAATTAGACCTTTCCAGCTCGTCAAAATTGAACCAATGATCAAATCAAATATAGCTATTTAAATTTTAAAATGAAGATAATTTTTTTTAGAGAAAAACTTTGTGCAACCAGGGGCTGCGTAACCGTTGCGCCCCGGTGTGCATTTTCAAAAAAAAAAAGGTGGGTCCCATGCATTAAAAATGCAGCCCCCACATGTTTTTAAAAAAAAATTGCATACCGGGACCGCAAAGATTACGCAGCCCCGGTTGCACCAAGTATTTCTCTTTTTTTTTATAGATAGAAAACCCATTAAATAAATATAAATTAAAAATATTTAAAAATGGAAAAATGGAAAAATAAAAAAAATGTTTATTTAATTTAAAATTATCTTCATTTTTTAATTTATTTTTTTAGTATTTTTAAATTAAATAAAAATATTTAAAATTTATTTTATTTTATTTTATTTTATTTTATTTTATTTTTTAATTTAGAATTTTATTACCAAATTTTTTTAAAAAATTTAAATTATTTATACTAGCTTTTACTATATTTTTTTTTAAAGCAAAAATTATCTTCATTTTAAAATTTTAATAACTATAAAAAATTTGGTATTTTTAATAGTTTGATTTTAAGAGCGGGGTCTGATTAGATAAATGCAAATTTGGTCTCTAGTTATATTTATTATCAAAATGATGGGATCTTACATTATATTTGATTTGATGGAATAGAAGAGAAAGGAAATGAGAGGAATTAGATAGATTTCTAATATCTTGTGTGGATTATTAAATAAGAGAAAAGAAATGAAAATGAGGGAAAAGGAAGGAAAGGAAGGGATTAATTCATTCTTGTTTAGCCAATTTGGTTATTCGAGACACTTATTTTGATATGTCAAATGTGAGTCATTTTCATAAATTTTCACTTGTTATTATTCAAACAATTAGACCTTTCCAGCTCGTCAAAATTGAACCAATGATCAAATCAAATATAGCTATTTAAATTTTAAAATGAAGATAACTTTTTATATAGATAGAAAACCCATTAAATAAATATAAATTAAAAATATTTAAAAATGGAAAAATAAAAAAAAAATGTTTATTTAATTTAAAATTATCTTCATTTTTTAATTTATTTTTTTTAGTATTTTAAATTAAATAAAAATATTTATAATTTATTTTATTTTATTTTATTTTTTATTTAAAATTTTATTAACAAATTTTTTTAAAAATTTTAAATTATTTGTACTAGCTTTTACTATTTTTTTTTTTAAAGCAAAAATTATCTTCATTTTTTAATTTTAATAACTAAAAAAAATTGGTATTTTTAATAGTTCGATTTTAAGAGCAAGGTCTGATTAGATAAATGCATATTTGCTCTCTAGTTATATTTATTGTCAAAATGATTAGATAAATGTTTGGATTATTAAATAAGAGAAAAGAAATGAAAATGAGGGAAAAGGAAGGAAAGTAGAAATAATGATTTCAATATCCTAAAAATAACCCTATTAATATTGAATGATAATATATTTCTTTTATATTTATGTTCCAATCCTATATAACAAAACATATCTCTCTTTACTTTGGTTCATTGCACGTCGTTTGATCAAATCATCATCCAGGTCCTTTTTTTTTATAGATATTTTGAGATAGATTTTTTTTGAGATGTTTTGTTTTATCCTATATGACTTTGAAAGTTTTGTTTTTATCGTAAAATAAACTTATTTTCTTTTCTTTTCTTTTCTTTTTTTTCTTTTTTTTATGCATCGTGTAACATAGGAACAAGTTATTATTATTTCTATTATTGTTGTTGTGCCATAGCTTGAATCACTGCAATTAGTTTGCTTACGTTGTATTTGGGTTTCATGGATAAATATTGTTAGACTTTTATTCCTATCGTTGAAAGAAGGGTATTTTTGTAATTAAAATAAAAATTATTCATTTATTTCTTTTCTCCATATAAAATTTATCTCATTTCTTTTCCTTTCAATTCAAAATCATCCAAACAACAATTATTAAAAACATTATCATTTTGATAATGTCAAATTTTGTGAGATGAAAGAAAAAGAAGAAAAGGGTCGAGGAAAAGAAGAAGAAAAGGAGAAAAAAAATTGAGAAGAGATATTTTTGGGTTATAATACTTGATAGCTTTATTCAAATTAAATTGGTCAATCTATAGCCTACACCAATATGCGATAGTGGAAATTACTCAAAATAACCACACATGGTCGGCCCATAAGGGCAGCCAACCCAGCAAAATGCTGGGGCCCCCAACTGATGCAATTTTCTTCTTCTTCTTCTTTGGGGCCTCATGATCCAATATTTGTTAATGATCTTTGGGGCCTCAATTAATAAAAAATAAAAAATAAAAACTTTAAAGACCCAATGTAATTCTGAGACCGTGACATCACTGTGGCCCAATATTTGTGATGATCTTTGGGGCCTCAATTAATAAAAAAAACTTTAAAAGCCCAATATGATTCTAAGACCATGACATCAATGCACTATTACATATATATAACACCTGCTAAACGAATTACAAATCAAAATTCAAAACCTTCACTTTGCTCTCTTTTCTTCTCTCTGCCTCTCTGTTTTCTTCTTGAAGTTGTTGCTGTTTGAAGAATCAAACTTATCGAATGTATGATTTTTGTTTTCAATTAATTTCTACATGTTGATTTTGACTCGAATTATTATTAATATTATTTTATGTTAATGATAATAATTTTATATAGGGCCTCGAATTTTGTTAATGTCATAAAATCGCTCGGGCCCTAAAATATCTGGAAACGGCCCTATAACCACATGCAACATACAAATTTTATTTGTAACCACAAACAAAATTTTAATTGTTAATAACCATGTTTTTGAGAAATTACTAGAAAGCCCTCTTATAAAAACCATCCCCAAAAGACTCTCTCCCTTTTTCTCTCTGCTCTCTCTTTCCCGATCCTCTCTCTCTTTTCTCATACCAATACCTTCAAAGAAACAAACACTAAAGAGAGACCAAAACATCAAGAACCCAGAAAGTTTTCTGCAGCAAAAAAGCAGTAAAAAAGAAGAGTGTTGTCTGACCTTTGAAGCAGCTGTGAAATGGTGAATAATATCTTATGAGAGAGAACAGATTCTACAGAATTGACTCTCCCTCTTGTTTTATATCAATCAAAACTTTAAAAACCAAAATCTTACAGCAATCGTCACGGCTGACGATGAAGTTAAAAAACAATAATAATAAAATTGAGACACTTATTTTGATATGTCAAATGTGAGTCATTTTCATAAATTTTCACTTATTATTAAATGACAGTACAACGCAAGAGTGTGGGTGGTTACTGGTTTGTTTGTCATTTGTCGGCCATTTTTGCAGAGTTCGTAGTCGTTGTACCGAGGATTGAGGAAAGTGTTTGTAAAATATATATATATATATATATATCTTAAAGAAAGTGGAACTGGAAAGTCAGTCGATCATTATTAAATGTATTATTGTTTCTTTTTTTCTGAAGTGATATTATTGTTTTTTTAGTATTTTACAAAAAAGTATTTTCTTTTTTTTGGTAAATGCATTGAGAGTTGAAAAACAAATACATTTATCTATTCAAACAATTAGACCTTTATAGATAGAAAACCAATTAAATAAATATAAATTAAAAAATATTTTTAAATGGAAAAATTAAAAAAATGTCTTTTTAATTTAAAATTATCTTCATTTTTTAATTTATTTTTTAGTATTTTTAAATTAAATAAAAAAAATTTTAATTTTTATTTAGAATTTTATTAACAAATTTTTTAAAATTTTAAATTATTTGTACTTGCTTTCACTATTTTTTTAAAGTAAAAATTATCTTCATTTTTAAATTTTAATAACTATAAGAAATTTGGTATTTTTAATAGTTCGATTTTAAGGGTGGGGTCTGATTAGATAAATGCATATTTGCTCTCTCTGGCTATATTTATGTCAAAATGATGGGGGTCTTACATTATGTTTGGTTTAATGGAATATAAGAGAAGAAAGGAAATGAGGGGAATCAGATAGATTTCTAATATCTTGTTTGAATTATTAAATAAGAGGGAAAAGAAATGAAAATGAGGGAAAAGGAAGGAAAGGAAGAGAATAATTCATTCTTGTTTAGCTAATTTGGTTTCCTTCTAAATTTGGAAGGATTGTAGAAATAATGATTTCAATATCCTAAAAATAACCCTATTAATATTGAATGATAATATATCTCTTTATATTTATGTTCCAATCCTACATAACAAAACATATCTCTCATTACTTTGGTTCATTCCATGTGGTTTGATCAAATCATCATCCATGGTATTTTTTTTATTTTAGATATTTTAAAATAAATTTATTTGAGTAGTGCTATTGGCACACTCCTTACTGATCTATTTATACCCCACTTCTTTAATTATTTAGTATTTTTTTTTTTCCTTTATCAAAATTACTAAAAGAGACATGTAATTTAAGAAAAAAAAAATTATATAAAGTAAATCTAATAAAACCCCACATTCCTTAAAAAAAAAAATGTTCTTTTAATCATTTTCTTGAATTTTTTTTTTTTTTTCAGATCTCTTAAACCCTAAAAATACTTGTACTTGATCTTATTTAAACAATAAATCAAACACTTGAGGTGCATTAGACAGATGAGATATTGATTATTATGTAATCTCATTACTCTTTTAGAAGTTGAAAGTGAAATGATGATAACCAAAACAAATACTTACTCTTTGTTTCTTGTTTCGTTGTGTTTGTAGATTGTTTCGTTTTATTGTAAATTTTATGGTTTTTATTGTGCTCTATAACATGCGATTGTAAACCAAAAAAGATTTTTTTTTGTTTTTGTGTGGAATAGTCTTGTGCCTTCTCTTTTGTGCAATTATATGGGATAATAGGATATCAAAGTATATTTAAACTTTTTTTGTTGTCTTGCGTCTTCTCTTTTGTCCAGTTTTCTTGGATATTAGATATTATTTATATCTATGTACACATACACGAAGACTTTGATTTCACTGGGTTGTGATAAAATTTATGGTTGGGTTAATTAAGGTAGTTGGATTTTGATTAGGTTATTAATGAAATTGAAATTGTTTGGTTCCAAATTGTTCATGGTGAAGAACCCTAAACAAATTGCAAAAACTAAATTGAAATTATATGGAAAGATTAATGGAACGTTAGAAAATGATTATAAGCTTATCATCACAACTATTGGAAGGTTAGAAAACTATTAATCAATGCCCGTGACCTGATCCCCACCCAGTTGAGATCGTTCCCGCAATCCTCGCTATTCCTATTATCGTGCCCGTGTTGGGTTCTACGAGTTTGAGTGATAAAGAGAGATGGATTTGTGATGGAGGTGGTGCATATGATCACTTAATGAAGCTTGATGTTAAAAATAAAAAAATAAAAAACACTAAAAAAGAGAAATAAGAAGGAAAAAAAAAAAATCGTTCATGAGAGGTGAGAGAAAGACAGGATCAAGGATAAAGAGATCTGAGATAGATAGAGATATTAGAGATGTGTTTATTAAGTTTGAAAAAAATAAGTAAAAGGGTAGTTTTGGAAATAAATAAAATAAATTAGTAAAAACATTTAACTTTATTTAATTAAATCAAAATTTAAATAAGTGGGACATAAATAGATCAGTAGGGGGTGTGCCAATAGCACCACTCATTTATTTTGATTATTCTATATTTGACACAAACTAAAACTAAATATATAAGAGCAAATTACAATACAACCCGTGTGATTTGTTTTCATAAAACTACTGTATATGTTTTACCCTTATATCAAATTTGGAGTAATTCCAAATAAATGGTAGTAAATTTAGAATGCAATTTTAATTGGGCGAGGTTAATTTGTATGTACAGATGATAAAACGTACATGTAAAAGTATATACATACGTGATACGTGCTGGCAATTAAAAAATGGGTGCGGATACTAACACCCAAATATGATAAGCACACCTATATTTGGCTAAAATTTTCCGAGAATTGCTCTAGATTTTATAAGTACGTAGAAAAATTATTTTTAGTAGTTTTATGAAAAAAATCGATAAAAATCTAATTCAGTAATGAAATATACATCTCGGAATTTTTCGTTCAAATTTCTTTTACGTTCTATAAAAATGCATATTTTACGACATTTTTTGAATAGTCACAGATTTTATTTATATGTAGAATAAATTATTTTAAATAGTTATATGAAAAAAAAAGTATTGATTAAAATCGCATTATGTAATCAAATATATGCATCATAAGTTTTTGTTCAAATTCCCCTTACTAACTAACCTCTATTAAAATGAATATTCTGCAGAATTTTAGAATTTCTCCAAATTTATATATAGATAGAATAAATTATTGTATGTAGTTATATGAAAAAAAAAAAAAATTGGTTAAAATCGCATTTTGTAATGAAATACGCGCCTCGTAAGTTTTCATTCAAATTTCCCTTACTATCCTCTATAAAAATTCATATTTTGTGATATTTTTCGAATTGCCCCAAATTTGATACGTATGTAGAATAAATTATTTTAATGTGTTCTATTAAAAAAAAAAAAATGGTTAAAATCGTATTATGTAATGAAATATTCACCTCGTAAGTTTTTGTTCAAATTTCCTCTTACTAAACTTTACAAAAATGTATATATTTCACGACAATTTTAGAATTTCCCCAAATTGAATTTGATGATTTAATGTAAGGCTAAAAATTCATTTAACTATTAATCTTATCTCATAATCCATATCTTAAAAAAATAGTTAATCATTGATTGATGAATATGAACAACTTGACGATGCTTTGGCACTTTAATTACATAACACGGCCATAATCTTTCGAGTGACCAGGTGAAGAATTTAATCCTTGAATCCAAATGCACAAAACACATACGTGCATCGAAAGATGATCTAACCTATCAAAACTAATCCTACGATCTAAAAAGTTAATTTGTATGTAGAGATGATAAAACTTACATGTAAAAAAGTAAATACATACCAAGATGATGTTAATGGAAATATATTCCAAACATGAAATCATCCAACAAAACGAGTATTGTGCTCATGCACGCCTTTTACTCAGACGCCAAGAATTAGGTTCGTGGTATCTATCATATAGTGGTTCAATGCGTTCTTGACGCTTGCGCTTGCTCATTTTTGTTGGATCTGCCACCTTGAAGAACCTTGGAGCCAGTTCAACGAGCCATTTTGGATCTACGACTGTTACCTCTCGCATGTATTCCTTTGTCGTCATTACCAGTTCATGGTAGATAACCCAATCTGGTTGTCTCTGAAAAAGAGCACTACTTGGGTGAATATAAACTGGTTGATTCTCAACCAGAGTCCGATATCCCTCCTGTGGGTCCTTTCTGGCCGCATGAAAGAAGAATCCAGCAGTAATCGCCTTCCTGATCTTTGTGAAATTTTTTCCAGCACTCATAACCTCCAATTTATATCTGCAATACAGCAGCAAGTTAGACACATGTATTCAAACATTTATACTTTTTCAGTTCAGTGGTTTATATGTATGAGGATAACATATGTGCTCACATACACAACCAAAAAACAAAATCAAAAAAGAGTTACAGCTAATCACTGCAATACAGGTAATCTATAATTAATATTCATGTTTTGTAAAGAATCACAAAAAAAAGCAAAAGTCAGAGCAGAGCATGTTTGCCTAAAAGTCAGAGCATGTTTTGTAAAGAATCAAGCTTTAACATATAACACAGTCAAGCTTTGTCCATTATATTAGTATCAAGACAACTTTGCATAAAAATATCTCCACCAGAACTGATGAGATTTTGTGGGAGGAAACAGCAAATCCTGGAAAGCATCCACAGCCAAGTCATTTGGATGGGTCAAGAAGAAAAGAAAGATGTAATGGGGCAATTCCCAAAATAGATTGTTAGAGAGTTTTGACTACGGATATTTCCGTCACAAGATTTATGCCTAAATAAGTAGTATGAATCATGGAAACCTCTCACACCAGGCTGAAGAGAGGGGGTGGGTTTGGTTGGGGTTGGGGTGGAATGCAATTTAATAGAAACACAAATTCATGTAAACCCAGCTAAACAGACCTAATACATCAAAAATCAGAAAGGCACGATTACTGCTTAGTGCCAAATATCAGACCTTAGCAACCAAATTACCCACATATTTTCAATGTATGAGGAGCAAAACAATTGGTTAAGTTCAATGGTTGTAAGAAATCTTCTGGTCAACAAGCCTAATCTCAACCAATATTTACTAAATTTCCAGTAGTCAAACCCATAAGAATCTATAAAGACTACAATTGTTCTGAACAGATAAAACAATTAGAAAGTATAGAATCTTAGCACATCAGGCAGAAAATTTAAATAAAACTCTGATATCCAATAACATGTAAAAGAACACAAATCATGTAATTAATTGGCTTTGCCTCCTCAATATTACTTGCTATTGGGATCATTTGCATGAATTATTCTCTTTAATCAGCAAAAAGACAGATAATCAATGATGATTCTGGAATAGCATGTATAAGTAAATTGCAAGCACTTAAAGCAGAAGTTTACCACCAAAGACTATAGTAAAAACAATAAAAAATATATATATATTAAAAAAAAAAAATTGTAATTAGAGAGCTTACTTGTCCATAATGGTAAGAAGTTGTTTCCTGACATCCTGTGCCCTCCTCAAGGATCGAGACTGAACAAAGTTCTCAAAACACCAGGGTCCTGAAAAGTTCTTAGCTTTCCAAGCCTCATACACTGCCAGCAAAGTCAAATGATCACCTTCAGGTTGAAAAAACTTGGCCTTCTTCTGGTCTGCTTGAGCTTGTTTTTCCCTAGGCCTGTAGAAGATGTTGCCGGTTTGAATCATGGCAATGATAGTAAGTATCTCATCACTGCATCCAAGGTCTACACTAGCCAGCAACATCTTTGATAATGGCGGATCCAGAGGAAATTCTGCCATTTTCCTACCCAATTTAGTAAGAAGTCCCTCCTCATCCAGAGCTCCTAAACTGTACAACTGCTCCATGGCAGATATAAGTGCTTGGGGTGAAGGTGGGTCCATAAAATCAAAAGACAAGAGATCATTTATTCCCATGGCCTTCATTGTAAGGGTAGTTGTTCCGAGATTAATCCTTTGGATTTCTGGAACTGAAGTAGGAGACATCTCATTGCGATATGCACTCTCTGTGTATAGGCGATAACATTTTCCCGGCCCAGTACGTCCAGCACGTCCAGCTCGTTGTTTTGCTGATGCTTGGGAAATTGGGGTAATGACCAGTGAATCAAGTCCTTGCTTCGGATTATAAACATTTTGTTTTGCAAACCCAGGATCAATCACATAAAATATCCCATCAATGGTCAAAGAAGCCTCGGCAATGTTAGTAGCCACAACCACTTTCCTCTTACCTGGAGGAGCTGGATCAAAAATTCTTGACTGCATTTCACTAGGGAGAGCACTGTATACCGGTAAAATAATCAATTCAGGGACATTTTTACCCAGCCCTTTCATTCTCTCATAAAGAGACTGGCATGCAAAATCAATCTCCTCCTGACCAGTCAAGAAGAGGAGGATATCACCTTCAGGTTCTGTCAAGTGTATCTGCAGGACAGTAATCAGTGATGCATCCAAATAATCACTTTCTGGCTGTTTGGTGTAGAGCATATCGACAGGGAAAGTTCTCCCAGGAATTGTAAAGATATTGCAGTTAAAAAAATACCCTGAAAACTTCTCTGCATCCAAGGTTGCAGATGTAACAATCAAACGAAGATCAGGTCTCCGTTTCACAAGCTGTTTAAGCAGCCCAAAAAGTACATCAGTGTGGATTGTCCGCTCATGAGCCTCATCAAGCATAACGACTGAGTACTGAGAAAGATTATCATCAATCAAAATCTCCCTGAGAAGCATTCCATCAGTCATGTACTTGATTACAGTATCTGGTCCGGTACAGTCTTCAAACCGGATGGCATAACCAACCTCCTCTCCTAATCGGCAACCAAACTCTTCAGCAACCCTCTTGGCGACAGACATTGCGGCCACCCTACGAGGCTGAGTACACCCAATCTTACCTCTTGTAGTATAACCAGCTTCTGCAAGATACTGAGTCACTTGTGTTGTCTTGCCCGAACCTGTCTCACCAATGACAACCAGTACCTGATTATCATGCACAGCTTGAATCAATTCTTTCTTCAATTTGTAAATTGGCAAGCTCTGCCTCTGTTCCTGGATTGAGAGCTTTGACCTCTTTCCAAAAGTCAATGCTTTCCCAAATGCATCCTTCTTCCATTCAGGCATGTCATAAGCTGATAAACCAACACCCCTAAGCTCTTGTGCAAGATGCCTCTCACCCGTCTCTGGCATTGGGTCTTCCCAAGGACGATTCAGATCCTTTGGAATTGAATCGAGCACTGTTCTCTGCTGTTGTTCCCTTACTTCTCTTCGCTCCTTTATGAGAGCAGATTGAAGAGCAGCAGCACGGCTCAAAGACCCTTCTGGATTCTTGAAGATTTTCACAGGAGACATGTCAACAGAATACCGAGTCTGCCCTTGTAAAAAGGCAGGCTCGTCTTCATTCATTTCAATTTCAAGCTCCTCCTCAGCCCCCTCTTCTTGATACATCATCCCATCTCCTTCCGCATCATACATAGGATATTCATTAACAGTTAAAACACCTGAAGCAATCAGCTGCTTCGCTTCCCATCTCTCTGGTGAGCTCATTCTCTTCAACGGTCTGTGCGATGGAGCTCTATCACCTTGCTCCACAATCCTAATCCCTGACAGACCCATCCTAGCCACTGGCCTATCCTTCGACCCTGCAGGATTAGTTCGAAACGCATCATCCTCCGAGCTCTTTTTCAGCGGGAGCAAGTCCTTACCAGTATTCTGATCAACATCTCTCATGGAAAGACTTAACTTCTGACCCGAAACTGAAATCACCTTCACATAAACCTCCTGATCCCGCTTTACAACATCTTTAGCATTACTAATCCTCCTAGTCGCCATCTGAGAAACATGAACCAAACCTTCCTTACCCTTAAGATCATTCAACTGAACGAAACAACCTGTGTCCATCACCCTCGCAACCCTCCCCTTATACACCTGATACAACTCAGGATTGTTATTAAACTTGTACTGCCCATTCCTCCTATCTCTATCTTCACCACCATTCACTCTCTCATCCACATTCTCTTCATCAACACCATCATCATCATCATCGTGTCTCCTCTCTTGCCTGTCCCCGTGCCTTCCTCTCTGATTTCTTACCTCAGCTTCGATTTCTTTATCCAGCTCTTTGGCTCTATCCTTAGTATCCGCGATCCCGAGAGCCTTGTACTTGGTTTTCTTACCATCACCACTGCCGCCACCGCCGCCAATCTCCTTATCCAACTTCGGTTTCGGAGGAAGAATCGCGTGAATGATAGTCAACAATGTGCGCACAAAGTAATCCGGCATCTCAGCGCCGTTCTCTTTCAGCTGAGCATCGAATTGCTCGACCGTCTCAAAATTACGACCTAACTCGGTGATGAACTCAGCCAACACTTTGTCTCCGAACCCTAAATGTGTCTCCAACTCGGAACACACTTTCGAAACCAGAGAGAAGTACTCGAGCTTCTTCAAACTATACTCTTCGGTCGGGTTTTCTTTATCCATTGTTGTGAACGAAAACAAAAATAAAACAATTGATTTCCGATTCAGATAGATACTAGTGAAGAAGATTGATATGTCATGCCCTAGGCATTTTAATTGGATTTCTGATATATTTTGGGTTGATTTTGCAGGTTTGAAGGTTGCTGGAAAATGGAATGAAGAACAGATTTGAAGAAGATTGAAGAAAGAGAAAGTTGAAGATAAGCACAGAGAGATGGAATCGGAAATTGAGAGAGAAGAGAGAATAGAAATTAGTTAGGGTAATATTGTTGTATTGATTGATTCTTTTTCTCGGTTACAGACACTAATATAAAGGAAAGGGGAAATTACACATGAGCATTTCCGGTTCTTGAACTTTATTATCCCTCCGTTGACGTTCCGTTTTGACGTTGAGATTGATGTTGCCTCCATTAGTGTGCTTGATATTGCCCGGTTGTGTTTCCAGGATATTGGTTCTTGGAAATAAACTTCGTTGATGTTGCTTGCTTACTATTTGAATTGATATAAATGTTTTAGTGGTTTGTATGGTTGAAAAATTATTCAAGACATGAAAACATATAAAGAAATGTATGCAGGTGTGAATGAAGAAATGTAGGCAAGTGTTTATATGGTTAGAAAATAATTACAAAAATGTATGTAGGTGTTTGTATGTGTGGAGGTGTGAAGGAAGGTTTGTAGGCAAGTGTTTGTATGGTTGGAAAATAATTACAGAAATGTATGCAGGTGTTTGTATGTGTGGAGGTGTGAAGAAAGGTTTGTAGGCAGGTGTTTGTATGGTTGGAAAATAATTCATCAAATGTATGCAGGTGTTTGAAGTGTGGAGGTGTGAAGAAAGGTTTGTCGGAAGATGTTTGTATATTTGTATGTGTGCAGGTGTTTGTATTTATAAGGGATTTGTATTGTCGTCGTTGCACATGCAACAATCATAAGAATAAAGGGGCAATTTTGTCCTTACTGAAATGTCAACAATCATAAGGGGCAGCAGGGTCATTTGACCCTCTGACCCTGTCAGAATTCACTTTATTAATGAAAATCCTCACAAAAGGACTAAACAAGATAATTCTCAAAATCGGGGGATCAGTTTGGCTATTAGATCAAACTAGAGGGACTAAAATGAATTTAACCCTAGAGAAAATTACATCATGACTCGGTAAAAAGTAGTGGGATGTCTGGTTAGACTAGTAGCATTCCATTGACCAACAGAAAATTGTCTTATTCAAATAATCAATAACATATTCAATACTATCTTTATTTAATGGTTACACGTTAAATGGAATATGGAAAATTGGAAACCATATACCAATCACATCAAATCCATATATGGAAAATTTCAAGAAGAAATTTTCTACATCTTGAAACAAAATTGAGAAAAATCGAGTTTAAACAAATGAATAGTGAGATGTGTTTGTACTTAAATTGGATACATAAGAAATGAGGACAATTTCTTCAAATTGGCCTCTGCTTCATTATTCATTCATCACTTTGCTCCTACTACCATGGAAGTGAGGAATTACTTGTCCCATATTCATAAATACACCTAAAATTATTGGAATTTCGTAAATAGTAACTCTCACCCATTTAAGATACTTTAAAGCATCTTGACATGACAATAATATCAACAAACTTGTTTCATATGTTGCATAAAGAAAAACTTGATAAACAATAAACTCAAAATTTGATTTTTAATGCTCTTATTTAAAACACATTTAATTTTAATAACGTGCCCATTTTTTTTTTTTTCCTCATGTTTTTATATTATTTTATTTCCTTATAAAAAATAAATGAAAAATTAATGTAAATTTTATTTACTTGCTAAATCACCCGAAAAATTGCTATGTAACAGACGGTCATGTTAACAATATCTAACATTTTTTTTACAACACCAGTTTGAGGTCAAATATGCACAACTGCATTAGAAATACATTTATTAATAGACTGTCTATTTATCCAATGTTACATCATTTAGAGAATATTTTAGAATAGAAAAATCACCATTAACAATTTTATAGAGAAATCATTGACTGAAAATTGAAGATAGAGAGAGAAACCCATTGAATATTCCGTTAACATTAGAGAGAGAAATCACTGATTAATAATAGAGAAAGAAACCCATTAAAACCATAGAGAGAACACTGTTAATTTTGTTCTTGGCTTGTCGTGTTAAGATTTTCACGATTTACACTACTGACGTGTGAATATTTTTACCCATTGGCATATGAAGAGTTTTTAGTTTCTCTTGGCATGAAAAAATTCCAGCGTGATGATAAATACTTTTTGACTTTTACAGCCATAATATGTTGTTGAAATCATTTCATGAGGAAGAACAAAATTATAGAAAGAAGGGGGAAAGTTTTAGAGACGAATGAGAGAGACAAGCTAAAGGAAAAAAAGAAAAGTAAAACATAAAAGAGAGAGAATCCTAGTGGAGGGAGGGAAGAAAGTTGTAGAGATAAAACATCGAACGAGGCAAATGAGAAGAGAGAGATAAGTCGTCTGTTTATGAGGGAAGAAGGTTATGAAAATAAAAACTCGAACACTACACCGAGGCACTGAGCTATGAGCTATGAAGTTTTTGGGAAATTCCAAAGATTCTACATTACAAAAATATCAAATGATAGTGATGATTTACAACCTTTAATGAAAGCCAATGAAGCCTTTTTCTTCAAAGACCATAGAGAACAATGTTGCTCCCTACATTTCAACATTGTCCCAGTCAATTGATCTCTCTTCAAAATTATATTCTGATTGATGAAGCCTGCTACGAGCCAACCTGCTCATGACAGATAGACCTGAGAACAGAAAACAACCGTTAGTATACTAATCCGGTAATAAAAGTATCACACGGTTATGAATATCTTCCATACATTCTAAACTAAAAAATCTTAAAATGAAATCTATTCTTCACGTTGTAATTAAAACCACCGGAAAGGCAGAAACTTTCCAGAAAATATACCGAAGAGTGAATCAAATAAATAGGATTCAGAGATTTACGGCAGACACAAAGAAAGGGAGAGGGAAAATCAACTGTGTTTATATATTCATCCATAAATTTAAGATTTATGTGAGGCCAACTTTAAAGGATGTGATGCAACAAGCAGCATTGGATTGTTTTACCTTCAATCATTCTGTAGAGTGCTGACCACCATCCATCTGTAGAGACTTCGTATTGATTCAGCGACTCTTCAATTTCTTTGTCGTGCTTCCCCTCAAGAACTCCTTGAATAGTTATCACTGCATCCTTTGTTTTCTTGAGAATACTGTTCTCCTCTTCAATTTCCAACCGTCGAAGGTCACTCTGGGATGAAGTAAGGCTAACAGCAAGGGCGTACTGGGCAGCAGCAGCCCATCGAGAAGAGGCCTGCCATTTCCTTTGCCCATCTAATCTCTTGTTCTCCTCTCGGCTCAGCTTGTTCTCTCCATCCCCTCCAAGTACTAAGCTGCGTAAGTACTCAGCATTTGCAGCGCCTGTGCTCTGAACCATCTTAGAGAATGCACTTCCTTCATTTAACAGCAGCTCCTCTGGCTTATCATACTCTAGAACCTGAAAAATAGAAATTCACAATGTTACAAAAAGAAAACAGGAAAAAGGAAAGCAAAGATCGGATGCTGAAAACTGTAAACCAAAGGAATCTGTTGGTGGAGAAATTGACATATTTCAAAACTTATTCCATGCACTTTAACATAAACATTCTTCGTTTTAAGGTATTTCTTCACAACACTACCAAGAAAAATAAACAAACCAATTAAAAGAGATCATAGAGTTTAGAAAGCACACCTGGCCAGCATCTAGCAGAAGGACCCGGTCACAGTCAATAATGGTATTAAGTCGGTGAGCTATAATAAGCATAGTACATGATTTGAATTCTTCTCGTATAGTTTTCTGGATAAGTGCGTCAGTTCTAACATCAACAGCCGCAGTTGCTTCATCAAGAACAAGTATCTTAGATCTCCGCAACAATGCTCGAGCAAGACTTAACAGTTGCCTCTGTCCAACGCTAAAATTCTCCCCTGCCTCTGAGACCTAAGCAAACAACAAAGTAACATTCTTTATAACTCACATTTCACTAAACTTTTGAATAAATTCAAAAGCAAAGGAATCAAGAATCAACAGCGGAAGGGACAGGCTGTATATAGATATCCAATCTATTTATACAAACTATCCAAACCGACAGCAGCAAGTATAAACTGACTTCTGAATCCAGTTCAAAATTTTGTACACAAGGGGTAATTCTTTTACTACAACTTGCAACAGTTCAATCAACAGTAGCGGTCAATCAAAGACTGTATTCAATGAAATTTCCACTTTTCTCATATATTAACTACCTCTTACGAAAAAGCATCTCAATCTTCTGGAGAAACATCTCATTAGGAATCTTATGAAACTTCATTAGAACAAATATAGTACTACGTTTACAAATTTGTTTAAATTGCTGATCTGCACATTGGCTGTTGGCACTTGGCAAGAAGATGGAAATTTGGATTCTCTTTGCCTCATCCGGCAGTTGGGCCGTTGGGGTGTGAAGATCTAAACCATATGCATTTATGAAGATTAATAGAACATACACATACCAAACGGGATACAATTTTGATAACATGACCAGCTCCAGAGAGTAATGACCATAGATTGCATAAAGCAGTAACTCTCTCTGTTTGGAGTAACTCGAGAGACAGGGTAGAACCATAGAAAATTATTAAAATTAGTAGTTTTTTATAGGATGCAGTAAAATGGATTTCAATTCCCAACTAAACCAACCAAATAATAATAAAAGATTCTAAACTGATTTGATGCTATTACAAAAATGATAATGTTGATAATGTGGAATTCAATCATAAAATAAGATTGATTATGATGGTATAATAAAAAGTGAAATGTGTTTTCAATAAGATTTATTATTGAAGATGGCACAGCACCCACATCATGTAGAATGTCGATTATTTATCTGTTTCTGTTATCAGTAAACGATGGGCATGTGAGGTTTTAAAAACAAGAACCCAAGACCAGTGTAATGCCCCTAACTGTCAATTGTATGAATACCACACACCTCTTCAAATGGGTGAGAAGAAAAATTAGTCTAGCATGATCAGGCCATGACATACAGCATAACACCTCAAAACATGGAGTTGTAACAAGGGAATTTTGAACAAATACCTCAGCATCCAAACCCAAAGAATTTCTACGGATGGCATCCTTTAAATGTGCCCTTTCTAAAGCCTCCCAAAGGTCAGCATCATTGTGTTCACTGAAAGGATCAAGATTAAATCTCACAGTACCTGAACAAAATAGAACAAATTGGTCATTAAATTATACAACTTTGTTATTAAGGAATTCTTTATGCTAGGTCATAAGTATATAAAAAAAATGTGAAAGATGGGCTTATGTTAGAGTAAGATAGATATCCAAGTTCAAGAATAACAAAAATTGTGAGAAAAAAAAAATCAACTGTAAAATCTATCAGGCTGTCGATTGAATAACTGAAACAGACCGACTGATCATCAAGTCCACCTAACTATCATTTTGACAATAACCAAGATTGAGGACGCTAAGTACCTGAGAACAGAACCGGTGATTGTGGTATAATACCAAGTACTTTACGTAAGTCCATCAGTCCAAATTTTGCAATATCATAATCATCAATCAAGATTCTTCCTCTTTCCAGCTCTACAATTCGAAATAAAGCATTAAGCATGCTAGATTTCCCAGCCCCAGTCCTTCCAACTATCCCTACCTTGTCGCTTGGGGAAATTTGAAAAGACAGTCCATGCAGAACTGGAGGAAGCTCAGGCCTATAGCGGAGGACAACATCCTCAAATTTTATAGCTCCTGAAGAAGGCCATCCGGGAGGGGGTCGGTTACTCTCAATGATAAGTGGAGCCTCTGAAGGCAACTCTATATATGTGCCAATCCGCTCAACCGCATTTAAACTATTCTCAGCCAGACTTGCAAGTCTCAGCACACCAGTCAACAAGCCAGTAATATTTAATGCATAACTTAGAAGCAGACCCATTGTTGAAGCAAATTCCTTCTGGTTCTCGGCCCTTCCATTCTGCATGACAGCAAAAGTTGCTGTGAACCAAATCATCAGGCCTCCCAGTGTTTCCAAACGGATTGCAAGCCAACGATTTGCACTCATGTTCACAAGAGTAAATCTGATATTGTTGTCCATTGATTTCCCATTAATGTCAGCCATCCGATCATAAGCTTTATATGCACGTATGGTTGCTAAACCATTCAGCGCTTCACCAAATTGGGCATAAACAGGCGATCTTGTTATGGAATCCAGACGTTTCACTTCACGCGCAGTACTCTAAATAAACAAAACAAGCATTCGTTAAAAATTATTACTTATTCCTCCAAAAATAATTTAGTACCACAAACAAAAACACCAGTTTGCAGATCAGGAATCTGGACCCAAATATACACTGTGATCAAAAGTTGACTTCAAATTCACTGATATAAGCATTCATGACAGCTAACAATGAAATACAAAAATAACAAAAGCAGTAATTCATACTGATCTATATCGCAAAATCAAATCATATACTGCACAACACAAGTCCTGTTGTTTAGGGTAAATAATAATCCGCACTCATTAACTAGACAGAATCATGCATTGATCTCCAAACTTGCTTCAGCATCCACAGCATTCATTTTTAACCAGAAAATCTAAACAAATTAAATATTTTAGTTATAGTTTTTTAAAGTACAAATCAGAAGCATATCCATGATTATAAAATAAGCCACTTATAAATCAGGATGTTTGTATGGAAGAGGACAAGAAGGTTTGAGAAAGGAAAAGATGGGAGAACTATTAAGTGGTTACCAAATCCAAAAGCTTAAACTTATAAGGACCCATAATAGCATTCAGCCTCTAATAGACCGCCTTATATGCAAAACATAGGTTTGCCATGTCAATCAAGTACAAAACAACAAACACAAATGCATATACAAGTACAAATGCAATCACATGAAAGAATCCAAACAGAAGACCCTGAAATCTTAAGCACAAGGGTCTAATGACCCTGAGAATTGCTCTGGGTTTAAACCTCACAAGGGCACAAAGGATCTACGAGTGGATGAAATCAGAGTCAACATTGACTAATGATCTTACTTGAACACGGTCTCTGTTCTACAGATTGGGTTGTACGTCTGTGTCCTTTAATTCTAAGGAGAGTCAGCAATACCTAAACCTTAAAAAAGATTAGACCTCAGGATAGAATATTAGAAAGGGTTCATACACCCAAAACTAGTTGTCGAGGTAACACTTAGCCTAGTTGATTCACATTAGATTCTCTTCAAGATACAAGAATTTCAACAACCAATCAACTTCTGCAGCCAAGCAACCAGGATGTTAACCAGGATGTCAGGATGTGACTATGCATCACTGAAGTAGGTATTTAAGTCTTTAAAGTAACACTAATTGATCTCAAATAATTCAACAAAGTAAAAAAGCAGCCACAAATTCCTAGATAAAAACCCACTATCACAATTCACAAACTGCTCCAACACCTACCAGGTGATTCCTATGATAAACTGAAGACAATAAGAGATGATAATAATAGGTAGAAATCAATTCAGAATCACACCAAAACAATTTAAGATTCTCAAGGTAATAAAGACATGAACAACAAGAATAGAGAGTTTCATGTACCTGATAATACAGATAGGCAGAATAAAACAAAACCAACAGCGGCATTATGGACCACAAGGACATCGTGCTCACAATTCCAATCAGGACAAAAGTAGAAAGGAGTTGTGACACTTGGCCTAGAAACATATTCATAAATATAGCAACATTTCGATCAATGTCACCTAGATCCTTTGCAAACCTATTGATGATTCTTCCAAGTGGATTGGTCTGGAAGAAGACCATTGGAGCTCTTAATATAGAATGAAGCATAGCATCATGCAACCTTTTGGCTGCATAAAGACTTGATATGATCAGCCAAAATGAATTTGCCAATGTCACAAAAACCTGAAAGCCATAAGAAAAATTATAGAATAAGCTACAAGATTGCAATATCTAACACTAATTTATGCAAGACGATAGAGGACTTCTGCTTGGAATAGCAGGATAAAGACCCCTATGCTATATATGAGAAGAAAAGATGAGTAAAAGGAAAATCTATTGAAATTTCAGGCCAATAATTATAAAATCAAACTCATACCTGACAAAGTGATAGTAGTGCATATATCATATTGTAGTAACCGGGTCCATGAGCAGGAGAATCGCCTTGACCTGTCCAATTACTCAACCATGTGCTACTTGAAACTCGTAAAACTTCTGTTGAGATATAGCATGTAAAAAGAATCATTACCACCCATAGACCTCCTAATGCGTTCTTGTACCTGGGAAGAGAGAAGCACTATGTTCAATAGCATTGAAAGGAAGCTTGAGAGCATAAAGCGTTAATGAGAAAATATAGGAGATCCTTTCAAAAAAGGAATACAGGAGATGAGAAAAAAGTGAGCCAATGCCCATTAATGTAATCAGACATGAAGAAAAGTAGAGGTGAAAAGATAAAAATAAATTAAAAGCATTAATTGATGAGAGATAATAGAAAAAATAAATAAAGAGATGTAAAAAAAGAGAAGAAGTTACAAATGGATTAATCCAAGCCATTCAAAGATTGTCAATCCAAGGGTCACAAACTTGTGTCAAAAAATGGTATATATATATATATATATACGGTGGTTTTCTAGTAAGGACGTCTTGAAATTATAAGTTAAGAACGTCCGACCATAGCCACACATTCATATTCGATGTGGGTATTTGTTAATGTGGGGATGTGGGCACACTGTGAATGTGGTCGAACGTCTCTTGATTAGGGAAGTATTATATATATATATATATAATTCTCTAGTCAGATCTTGAAATTTTTCATCAAGTCCTTAGAATTCTGACCGGTTGGAATTAGTTTAAAACAATTTTACACTAATTTCCACCTTCAGGAATTCTTAGGACCACACCTGACTAGAGAATGACCCTATATGTATATATTATAAATTCTTTCTCATTTGTGTGATTTCTAATATAGGTTATATGTGGGAAGTGTTGACAAGGTTGTGTCACAAACAAGAATAGTCAAGACCTTTATATGACGATCTATGCCTATATATACAAAACTTCTCTCCTGCAGGATCCCCCACATATAATTTTGTGTGGGATCCTGAATTTGTACATATTTATCTTTTAGTGGTTTGTACCACAAATTCATGACCCAGCACATCACGAGCAAGATCATGAACCAGATCAAAACTATCCATCTATCTATATTATAAATTATTGAAAATATCCATACCTATGTTTATATATAGACCAATCAAGACCTAAATATGATGATATCTATAAAAATTAACATTAAAAGCTATAGAAGCTATATAAAGTATATTCACATTTTGAAAAAGTTTCAGACATGAGAACTATTGTTCTGATTTTGTAAATATAAAACATTAAAAAAGGGGAAAAATAGAAACATCAAAAAGATGGTTCCCTTATCCAAAAAAAAAATTCAATTTCATTTCCGAGTATATTTCATTTTTCTTGACATTCATAAAAAATTATCAAAATTCAATGACTTTAATCAAGGTTCTCATATAAAGAGCAAAGAGGTATATATATATATAGGAAGAAAGAAAAAGCACTGTTTAATCTTCAAGTAACAATCATAAGAAGCTTGTTTTTTGAAATTCACTTGTTCTAAAATGTCCAGACAAAATTTTATATGTTTCACATTCTCATCTAAGTTGGAATGCTTGGATTCATACAGCATGAATAACAGTTAAGTGCCATTTATATTCATTTTTGTCACGGATAATCTAGGTTAAAAAGAAAATTTGCAACAATAACAAAGGAACAAAAACAAAAGTTAGTTACCTCGACAAAACTTTCCAACTGACAACACCTGTTTCGCGTTCTTCCTGCTTAATAAGAATAGATTTGCCTTCTTTTGGTTTGTTTGTATAGCTTGCTTTCTTTGGCAAATCATTGGTTACCCCATTGGCAACAGGTTTTGTGGTTTTAAGATCAACAATCTCACCGTTTTCCTTTTCTTCCACATATTCTTCCATTTTTCCAGCATTTTCCATTAGCTTTTGGAATAGTGTGCCATTAGTAGAGAGATCCTCAAAGGTTCCCACCTCTTTTACCATACCCTCATGGACCAGGATCACTCTATCAACCTGTGAAAGAAAGTGTAGCTGGTTTGTGACAAGAACTCTAGTTTTCCCAGTTAATTCTCCCTTGATGCAGTTGTCAAAAACCTGAAAATGATCAGTGAGACATGAGCCTAGTTTGAAATAAATTCAACACTGTAACATTAAATAATTTTAAAACCAAAGATCATGATAAACATTTTAAAAACAACAGTTAAGACTTAGACACATTCAAAACACAAGCACAAAGTAAAATAAAAACCAAAAAACAAATTTAGACAGAGAAAAAAAATGAAAGAAGTCCAATTTATAATAATCTTCTATCAAAAACTCAGAATTATGTAACTGCTAAACCTAAAAACTTAAAATTGTCAATGTCCCAAACTATGATATTAGACTCTCTAATACACACCCCTTTCTCGTGCAGAGTAACAAACTTGTCATGTGGACCAAGCTCAAATACAAAACAAGTTCAGAAACAAACAAAAAATACAATCATTTTAACCATTTTAGATAACCGCTTAGTCCCGAAAGTTTTAAGTTGTTAGGTAGAGTCCAAAAAATGATATATAACTCTCTAACGTGCACATACCAGGAAAGTAAAATAGCCCATGATGTCAAATTTTCAATATTAGCTTTACTTGTTTTTATTGATCTTTTCATGATCATATAAATAGTTGTAGAAGTGTTTGAGTGGGTCATATTTTTATATGTTTTGGACTGTGAAGTAATTTTACAAATATTAGAGTATAAATAAAGATTATGGTTGTCGGTCTATATACAATCTTTATACTCAACTTTAAAGAAATAAATGTCAGCAATATTGTATCATACAATAGTAAACATAACTATACATTAAAAAACATTATATCTGGCTAGAAGTACTGTGGAAGAAAAAACGATAACAAATCTGCTACCATGGACAGTTTACCTGTCGAGCCACATGAGCGTCCAAAGCACTTAAGGGGTCATCAAAGATATACACATCAGAATTGGAATACATGGCCCTAGCCATGGAAACCCTTTGCTTTTGCCCACCACTAATATTCACTCCTCTCTCACCAATCTCAGTAAGATCACCACCCTAATCATCAAGCATGGGAAAGATGGGCAAAAAATTCAAGTGAAATTGTTAAAATAATAAGGGAGTTCTTCACATATTTACAAACTTGCTACATCTACTATAAACTGCGGAAAAACTTACAGGCAATAAGTCAAGATCATGCTGTAATGCAGTAACATCAATTGTCTTCTCATATCTTGCTGATTCAAAGGCAGATCCAAATAAAATATTATCACGTACCTGCGAGAAATAATTATCAGCAATTAAGATGACAACCACCTAACAAGTGGACTGCAGTCCCATTTCATTCTAGAAGATCCAACTGATTCCAGTATTCCACACCGAATCAATTTATCATATTTATGATTACTGTAACACAATTCCATACACAAGCCCCAAAAAGAGAAAATGCATCAAAATTCCCCTTAACTATATATATACAGAAATATAAGAATGCCACAACTTACAGTTGCATTGAAAATCCATGAAACTTGCGGAACATAGGCAACACTTCCTCTAATAACAGCAGTCGCATCAGAAACTGGAGGAATCTCCCCAAGCATTGCCGATATAAGTGAGGTTTTTCCTTCTCCTGTACTGCCAACCACTGCGACCAGGCTACCAACTGGTATATCCAAATTGATATTTGACAATGTGGGCCTCTCTGCCTGTAATAAGATCAAATCTTTTAAAATTTAAAACATGAGCTTGAAAAGTCAAAAAAATTCAAAGTGTTATCAACGACAAAAAAATAATAATAGAACTTTCATGTAGCCAAGAAATTCTTCCAATTTCCTGTAGTACACAAAGTTAAGTTAAAAAAATAAAAAAATAAAAAAATAGGCTTTTTCAAGCATATTTTTCATGTGAAGTAACATAGTAATTATTTTAAATTAATGGAGATAACTGAGTGGATTAAAATGCCAGGTTTCTAATCTGTCGTGCGAGTTATTCGTACTGAGGGCTCGAATCCCGCTGTTTATGTTTCCTTCGATGGTTTGGTATCTTTTAAATTTGAATTTAGCTAACTCTTTTGTTGATCTTTATCTTCATTTAATTAAGAATATCTTCTTTCCTTGGATTCGGAATAGAACACATATATCAGTGTTCAACATGAAATTAGAATGAGATAGCTTGTTTCAAATTCAAACTAGTAATTGAAGTTTAGAAGTTTCACAAAATTGAAACCAGAAAAGGTTTAATATTATACAAACTATAAAGACACGGGTAGAGACAACTTTCTTAAGACAGTTCAATCAGAAAGGCATTCTTGATAGTCTTTTTTATCCCAGAAATTCACATCTGAATATTACTATGGACCTCATCATATGCAATGTTCTCAAGTATACTTGACTCCTAGCAGCAAGGCCACCCATACCCCTAATCAAGGGCCACAATGGAAAAGGTACCTATCCCGGTGAAATTGTTATACGCCTATACCAATCCGATTATCCGAGATAATTTAGGTTGATCAAGAGTGAACCAATTTTACCTAGAACATGGATCAATCTAAAATGAAAAATACTAGAACTCTAGAATACGTGTTATAAAGGCATGCTAACTAAGAATGCTTTGCCCTTCAAGCTGACATTTCAATGAAGAATTCTCGTGCAGCACACATCTCACCTGAAACACAGGCCAGCATGTGGACACACAGACACACAAAAGAAAAAGGAAAGGAAAGTTTCTACCTGCAAGAAGTAGAAATGAAAAATATGATTCTTTCATCCCTTCCAATTTTTAGAAATTATAACCTTATTTACAGAGATTGTTTGCCACTTATATCCATCAAATTAAACCACTGACCCACCAACATTAAACACAAACACATACACTTACACATACACACAGAAGAGGGTGCAAGCAAGATACAGTTTAGGAACTAGACCTTTGGATCCCAGGAAAAGTTTCCATTTTTTATTGATATGGCTGGTAATTCAGGATCGAGGGGAGGATTTGGTAGAAGAACTCTCTCTTCGGCTAAGAATAGATCCTCTAGACGTTTCAATGATACATTTGCGTTTACCACCTGTAAAAAAACAGCAGCATGAGTGTCTCAAAAAAACAATACAACCAGTAACACTAGAATGGAAATTAAATGATTTGTGTTTTAAATATACAATCAAGAAAAATATGTAAAACGAAAATGATCTTAGAAACCAAAAAAACAAGAGGGGGTTCCATAATGTTTTTGAAAATTGTTTTCTGTTTTGCAAATCAAAAACAGATAAAAAAATGAAGTTGATAGGAAAGGGACCAACAATGGGATTTAAGCACTCTAACACAAACAACAGACAATACAACCCACTTAATATAACATGATATAAGGACGTAGATATAGTATGCAAAACAGCTAAAGCAATGACTTATTTATCCTCTCTATAAGGAAATTACCAAAAAAGCATGAAATAAGCAAAGAAAAGAACCTGAGTTATTATGTTAGGAAGCATGAATAGGGGAAAGCGCAGCACAGCAAATAGAGAAAGAGAGGTAAATGCCCGTGCAGGTGTTAGATTCCCTCCAAGCAAAGTGAATAAACCAAATGAAATTACAGTCACCACAACTGGAATACTGTTTAGTATAAAACCATTGCACTGCAAAATGATGGAAATTGTCAGAAACATATGAAAGCAAAAGAAGCTATGTTTCTATACTAGATATGTATATACATATTGTTTATTAATTCCAAGATCAAAAAGTTTAAAGTTGTAGGTAAGAGCCCAAACAATAGTATTAAACTCTTACACACTCTCACATACAAGACCAATGGGCTTGTCATGTGAATTAAGCCCAAACACAAATACACATTCAAATGTATAACAAATTAAAAAACAATCACAAATACAGTGTCAAAGGTAAACTCAAACCAAGGCACTCCTACTAACTGACTTTTGTAACATGTTAAATTACTGCTCAAGCCAAAAATTTATTATTATTGGTTCCACATGAATGGGTGTGTAAGAAAACTTAACACTATTGCATTGTTTGGGCTCTTAGAGCATCTCCAACAAATCCCTTAATCAAGCCCCTTAGCTTAATTAAGGGAGAAGCTGCAATTTTTACTGCTCCAAGAGATCCCTTAATGACTTCCTTAATTAGAATTTAGTGGAGCTCACTCCCTTAATTAAGGGGTGGCTTCAGCCTCCCTTAATCAAGTGGCCTCCACATATAAAGAAGAAATATAGTTAATGAGTATATAAGATAATAATAAAGAATAAGTGGGCTCTACATAAAAAAATAATAAAAAATTATAAAGTAGTCATTTAAGGGAGTATTCTTGGAACACATACTCCCTTAATGACCCCTAACAACAACATCCACCCTTAAATAAGGGGATCTCCAAGGGAGACTCTTGGAGATGCTCTTACCTAGTTTAAGCTCTTAGGTAAGACCTCAAGCAATAGTATAAAACTTTCTAACAAATACAAATGACTGGAGTAATACCATCCGGCTAATTACTAATCAATTCCACTATACATACCTATGCAGTATGTAAAACAAAACCATTTATAAGAAAATAGAACAAACAAGAAGTAAATGTGTTATTAATCTTTTTTAAAATAAACAAATTATCTAAACAGTTAAATCAATACATGTGTCCAAGCCATTTGATGTGAACTTAGATTCCTTATCCAAGTCATTAAATGTGAACTTAGATTCCTTACAAAGGCAATCCAAATTTTTGTCTTAATATTTCAAAGAAATGATACCACACACTCCCTAAGACATTATTCATGTAAAAGCAATGGTGCTGGGCTGGCATTTTAGAGCTTTAAATGATTGGTATATGTTGACACTTAGTAAATTTTCCCTAATTTCTATATTACCAAATTGCAAGAAACGCAATCATGAGCCTACATGTGCTTTAAAACCATGAAAGCATGGATATCATATAACACATGCATGCAATTGAGAAGCTGAACTGAGGGAAAGAAAAAACCCTGCTGATTGACTCACAATTTCTTTTTCATGAATGATTCTTCAAACATAACAACAAACCATAAATCAGAAAAATTTTACACTATACATATATACATCTACAATTATTTTATTCTACTCACAGAAACTTATAAATAATTTCAAGATATTTTATAGGTCATACCGCCCCTAGTAATGATGCTTTGCGAAACCAGGACAATTCATCATTCCGAACAGTTTGAACTTTAGATTGGAAACTATTCTCCCATGCATAACACCTGAGGCATTCTCAGCACAGTCAAGATTGTTGATATATTCAATTATATGGCATAAAAGAATAAAAAGTATTTGTTCTCAAAATGTATCTTACTTCACAGTGTCCATTGCAGCCAAAACTTCATTCATTAGGCCGATTCTCTTGTCTGTACGCTGCAAACCTTCTTTAGACAATTTCTGCATTCTGCTTATAACAAATGTCTGCAACCAACAAAACAGAAAGAAAAATTAAGGATTATGAAATGAATGAAAAATTTATGGAACAGATTCTAAAAAATAAAAATTGGTTTGCAAGTGAAGAGAAAAGGTACTTAATAAATTAAAAATATCCACATTTGATCTGAAATTGACAACTCTAAATATAGACAATGAGCAAGTACGAGGCAGAACTCGTGTACCTGAATGGGGAACAATAGAACAAGTAGCAATGCACCAAGAAGTGAAGCAACACCTAATTGCTTATAAAGAAGGACCATTGCAATAACAATACGAAATGGAGCTGACCACAGAGTGTGAAGTGATTGGCATATTTGCTGTTGCAGCCAAAAGAAAAACAATTAATTCATAAATAAGCATGATGAGACTTTGATAATATAAGTAAACTATTCAAACAAAAACAAAAAAACTCATAGATTCTGTTGCATAATACAAACTGATATTGGTAATTATTAATATGAGTTCCATCAACTATCAGTTGCATATTGGTATTCATACTGCCAATCACTCATTCCAAATTCAATTAGAGATGCATCTTTGTGAGTTGATCCTATAATTATAAACTAGTAAGAAATGGGATAAAAAATTTATATTCACTCGCATAGAAGTATCACAACGCATCCTCAATTCCTCATTCACTCCCAGAGTGGAATAGGAGAATGAATGCAAGACAAAAAAAAAGTGCACACTGCAGGAAAATATGGTTCCACTCTGAATTTAATGCTGTAGCTAAGATAGTTGTACTGTAAAATAAATAATACTTTTTATTTTCAAGATAATAAAACAGAAAAATTAAGAGTTCCAGTGAACAATCAAAATAATTTTAATATAGGAACATCAAAGCAATGTGCAGTATAAGAATAAAAAAAGCCTCTTTCAGTCGCATAAAAAAAAGCCCTTGTTTGCAAGAAATTTAAGCTTGTTTCATGACATGATGTCACAGTCCACAATCGCTGATGATTAGGCCAGACTCAGGCTTTTAGATTACTCATTACCACAAGGAAGAGCATAACCAAAGAAAAATTCTGAGAGGTGTTCAACACCATGTACATTCAATTAACAATTTTCAAGCCTAGCAACTAACTAAATGAACCAAAAGTAAATGGAGAACACTATATGTATGCAGAACCACTGGGAAAGATATACCTGAAGAGCTTCAGCATCAGTGGTCATCAAGTTGGTTATCTTCCCAGTTAAAAATTTCTTACGAGCTTCATGGGTTAGCCTTAGAGATTTACGAAATACAGCAGCAATCTGAAAAAGATGAAAGAACCATAGACCAAAATATTTAAATCTGAGAACAAATGGGACAAAGGTTTCATCAACAACCCAAAAGCAATATCTCTAATATAATTCTCGTGTAAATTCAAATTTCCAAAATGCTGCACAGTCAGGAATGTTCAGTATTTGGATACTACATTCCATTATTCAAATAAGGACCCAAAGTAGATGCAGATACAATCCTCAATCAATTCCAAGACAAGTGAAGCAATTCAAAATTAATCGAATTAAATTACACTTCCTTTGACAATAGATTTAATTCAAATCATGTTAACAATGGAGTAACATCTAGAAATTAAATTCCAAATAAATCTCATAATATAGACCACAAACAATAGGGTAAAAGTTAAGATTTCTGAATTTTCAAGTTGCTAAATAAGCAACACCATTGTATATCTTATCAAACGGGTTTCGTTGTCAGAGATGTCAAAATGCAAGGATCCCAAAAAAATAAACTATGTTCTTTGCTGGATAATTGAAACATCATATTAAAGGTCACTACCATAAATGCTTCACCCATGGATGAGAATAAAGAACACTTGGATTTTGAATTTGACATTCTCCATGAAGCAATTCTATACTAAACAACTTTCTGTCTTGGGAGATGAACAGATGATTACAACTAGCTGAATCAGACACCAAATGCAGACCCTTAACACCTCTCACTGGTTTAGTCTATGCTGGGGATTATCAAACCAAAGTTTCTTCAGTCTTATCTAAATTAATTATAGTATGTTATTGGTCAGGCATCATGTATGCAATAAAAATGAAGGCTTCAATGAAAGACGGATAAAATCACAAGCCAGAATATGGAAATTACACAAAACCAACATTCCAAACTTCCAGTAAAAGTAAAATTAAACACATAACATGCTGTGCAAACCAAAACAAAGCTGAGAAAGATCCATAAGAATTAAGAACCAATAATTCGAGGTAAAGTATGAAAGATACAGCACACTACAACCTCCCAGCACCACCAAAAGTTCACTCCATCCTAGGAAAATAGGAAACTATGCGGTGATAGTGCATGGTTATTTTTGTCAGTATGTCGCCAGCATGGTATTATAGAATAAGCATGTTAGAATACTCCAAAATGGCACAATACCACATCATATTGTATCTAAACAAGCATCAGAAGCATATTTAAAGAGTTCAGAAAGAAAGCAAAATTACCAAAGTAGATCTCAGCCGGAATCCAACACGCATGACATTCTGAAAATACTGGGCTTCAAATAGAACCCCCAATGCCTGGATCAAATTACATCCAATCAGAAATTTTGTGGTCTTTGATTTATTACTTACATCAATATTTTCAATTTAAGGGGAAATCACAACATCGTCAATTTAATTTCCAAAAGTAAAACAATGCTATAAATGGACATGACCTAAAGGTTCACCATAAAATGAAGAACCATAAAAACAAATTGTTAACAGTCATTTGGATACTTTAAGTTACATATTGTTAGTAACCACTAGACATTAGATCTTAAGCTATTGGAGAAGGGCCTGACAATAGTATTAGTCACTCTACCCTAAACCCTAAAAGCTAAAAGCTTAATCAGTTAAAAAAAGGGCTCAACAATCCTTTCAAAAAAAAAAAAGGGATCAACAAAGTATTAAGCTCTCTTAACACATTTTATTGTTGTTTGTATATTATCAACCAAATCAAGCTTC
The DNA here is from genome assembly GCA_030490815.1 of Acer saccharum. Classification (NCBI taxonomy): domain Eukaryota; kingdom Viridiplantae; phylum Streptophyta; class Magnoliopsida; order Sapindales; family Sapindaceae; genus Acer; species Acer saccharum. Next base: position 21,117,734 of record CM059877.1, on the reverse strand, counting down.
AGTAATTGCAAAACACATTGTCAAACCCACTTTCCTCCCACAAATAGGCCACAACTCAGCCAATAAAACGGCACTGAACTAGGAAGCTAGAAACGGAGGTTTTGGGTTGAGATAAAAGTAGTCAAGTCCTACATGTAATTTATTTAGAATACAGAGTCTAATCACAATCAAATCAGTGGGGGAAACCATCCCATCATATGGTAATGGAACTGGCTTCAGAAATACTCAAAACATTTAACAAAGTGAGTCTCAAACGAAATATTAAACCCAATTCAGAAAAAGAAAAAGAAAAAAAAAACATTGGCCTATATATAGTTACTCCACAATGCATGATACATGCAGCATGTACTAATATTTAATATGGTCAAAAGCAGCAAATAAACAGTGTACCCACAATGAAACAGAATCAGCTTCCTCAAGCAACATCTATATTAGCATTACTCACATAAATAAAATAATATAACAGAGCAATTCTTTTCATACCACTCCCGCAAAAATCGAAAAGGCATAGATGTAACCAATCCAAGCTGGGTCACCTTGTTGCATAGACTGCAATTAGATTATCAAAACAAATAAGTAAACTATTAAGAATAAAATAAATATTGACAAGTTTACCAATTGCAAAGCAGAATTAGAGGTGTATTAGAATTTTAATGATATACAGAAACCAGAGAAGAAGGCATACAATTCTATCTGTAAGAATTTAAGAAAAGAGGATAAAAACAGAAAAAACAGTAGACCTGTAAGAGTTGGTTCAGTATAAGCGGCCCCACAAACTGCGAGAGATCATTGCCAATCTACAAGGTGATGAAAAGAAAAAATAGGTTAAAAGATTAAAAATAAAATTACTACATATAGTTCAGCAGTCACCAAATTCTGCATTAAGTCCACAAATTGACAAAAATAGGTCTAACATGCCTAAAAATGATATCTCAATATTGAAAAGCAAAGTTTTCCAAGCTGTCTTATATTCCAGCATATGTAAATGCAAAAATTCGTTGTACTGTTATATTATATCAAGCCTAAAAACTTCTAATTTTCAGGCCCCACTTCAGGCAACTATAATATCCTATTTATGGTGTCCATGCCACGTACATGAACCATTTGAAGCTTGGACCACTGAAGCTCTAGTGGACTTATAGGAGTTATAGGCAACATATGGGAGATTGTCTCTCCCTCCCCTTATGGGAAATCGAACTAAATCCTAGGTCTTGTTGTATAATTACAAGAGACTTTACCAACTAAACTATATAGCAACTACTTTGATGCTTACACTAGAACACAATACATATATTACACCCATACCATAAAATACATATTCTAGTTACACACCCAAAATATTGGCTTTCTGTTATAATATCTGGATACAGCTTCTATATGAAGTCGGAATCTCAACTGGCTGACATGTTTCCCAGTACAGTGCCTAGAATGAATTTCCAAACCACATAAGAGCTTTCCACCAAGAAGTAGGAATCTTTATATACCCTATTTAGTTTAATTTTAAAAGGTCTTTCTGTAACTTTAATGCTATATTACTTTTCCTTGGTAAGTTCTACTATATTAGATATTGCGAGGATATCTCAAATCTGCAGATCTCTCATCCCAATTTATTCCCTTTTCTTCTCTCTGCCCTTCTTAGATATGCTATGACCAAAATCAACAATTAACAAAGAACTAGGAAGCAAGTCAGACCCAAGAAAAAGAATCAAAAGGTGCGTGTGTAATGAACTGGAAAAGCAACTTATCAAACGAAAGTTCTTTTTCTAAACTTGGATCTTTGAGGTAACTGTGATGGCAAAAATATTGTGCAAATACCATACATATCGATCAAGGACATAAGTTAAAGATAAATTCAAAGAATGGTGGACCAGCATGTATGCCTGAAGATAGACAGGCCCAGTATAGTTGTCTCTGAAGTTCAAGAAACAAGAGTCATTCTAATCAACGAATATGATCATATGATTGGTCAAAATATCATAAACATGATACTGTTGCACTTTTAACACATAATTAAAACTGGAATGTAAAGTCACAATTGAACTTTTTACCTTCCAGAAACCTCCCCACCAAAACCTACACAAAGAAATAAAGAGGAAATCAATCAGATGCACTTATATGAAAGTACACTAGAACCAAATCTATACATAGACAGTAAATTTTAAAATTCTATAACCTAGATGGAAAAATAAAAAGCATAATTCGTCAAAGGAGTCTCTGTTAGTAACCAACGGACCCAAAAGTTTAAGCTGATAGGAAATGGCCAGACAGTAGTATTTAAGCACTCTAACATACCCTTCACATGCCTGACAGTGTTGGCACGTGAACCAAGCCCAAATACAGATTCAGATAGTAGAATAAATACATAAACAAATGCATGTGAGGGGACTCGAACCTATGACTCCTAAATCAAACCAAAGCTCTAATACCATGTCATAACCAACATACCCAAAAACTTAAGCCGATATAAAAGGGCCAAACGATAGTATTTAAGCACTCTAACAGTCTCTTCGATTCCTTTTGTATATTTTTTCACGTTTCCGTATTTTCAGCCTTAAAATAATAAAATGTCATCATATTAAAATCAGCTACATCAACGACCACCATCAAGGCCATAACAAAAGAGCAACAACATTCAAGAGTTGTATTCCCTACACTTATCACTTACCTTCCTCTCTTTTTATCCTCTCACTCAACCCTATATCTTGAGTTTATCTTTTCTCTTCCCTTCTCTGTCCAATTTTCTTTCTTCTCTCTTCTTTAAAGTAACTTAGTCTTTCAAGCTACAATACTAATTTAAGCTCATAGTAGTTGTTGTTGAACCTCTATCCAATCTTTAATGGAAGTAACTTAATACTACCAAAAAAAGAGCAAAAGAATTTTCACTAGAGAACCAATTAGAACAAATCTTGGTTGATGTCTACACTGGCAATCTATGGTGTAGTCCTGACTTTTGAATGGTCCACTTGGATGGTGCCATTGCTTATATTGTTATATATAACAACTGTTCTTAAGGAGAAATATATGATAAATTGATACTTGTAATAATATTCAAGTTCCGGTTCTAGCATGACCATTACTGCAAGAACTATCAACTATGGGAACTAGTGCATCTTTTTTCTGAGATTTAGACTGTTGTACATAATCATACACATATAACCAACTGCCAAATATAAAAGGCAGATTTAATTATTTGCAGTCTCTTGCTGTGTTTACCTTCCTCCAAGACTACTATTCAGTGCTCTTAAAAGCCAAGGTTTAGGCTTTCGTGATTCCTGAGCCCAACATTCGTTGAACCTATAAAATCAAAAAAATACATCACACAACCTTGCTAATCACAAATCAATGATGAATTTAGTATAAGGAAGAAAAGCACACACTTTTCATTCAGTGTTTCAGTCCGATCCCATGTATCTAGCTTCCAAACATCCTTCTCCGTAATAAATTTTTCATAGCCTCGCTTCATGAGGGGATTCATCCAGACAAAAAATATGCCTAGCAGAAGAACGAGGAAACATTTTGGATTAGTAAGCAAATCAACAGTCAAATGATTTATTCACCAAATCCTCAAGAAGACTCGAAATGCCCTCCACATTATGGAATAATTTAAGTGACAACGAAAATAAGGAGAAAGCAGCTGCCAAAATGATCCTACCTGCTTTACCCATTGTTTGAAATCATGGGAGAGAGCAAATCCCACATTGAAAAAGTAAACATAAGAACTATTAATGTACAAATTGGACTTACAACCGAATGAGCTAGCTTTTTGGGTTGTATAGTGATCTAATTGATATAAAACCTTAAATGAAGAACCAATTAGGAAAGAACATATATTAGTTATTCAGTTATTGAGTGTGGATCTTTTTGGCATTTTCTTATATTTTAAGACATTTAGAATTTTACTTATTATAGTTGGTTTAGGTTTCATTTTCATTGTTCAAGTCAGATTAGGTTTATGTGCCTATAAACAGACCTCTTAATATTTTTTTTTTTCTTCATGTTTTTGATAAATGACTAAGATTGATATCTGGCTCTCCTATCTCTATTTCTTCATTATTTTTTTTCTCTTCTTTTTCTCCCAATCCTAAATTTTCCAAATTTTCCCCCTTCTCTGATTTTTTCCCTTCCTGCCTAATTTCTATCCCAACCAAGTCTAAATTATCTCTCTATTTTCTATCTTCCTTATTGCCATCAAACCCATATAAAATATTAATTTTTAACAATAATATTACTTCATAACATAGATAAAGTAAATAATGAAAGTGAACCAGACATATACAATGTAACTACAATAAATCAGTAGTTAAAAAACATCCACAAAGGGAAAATTCAACTTAAATAAAACGACTTAAAAATAATTGCACGGGGAAAAACAAATTATTTCTTCAAGGAAGATCATCCATGAAATAGCAGAAATTAAAAAATTTATATCAATTTTTTCTTATGTTAAAATGGTTCTTATCTTCTTGGAACACATAACACCAACTAACAGTTTTTGACGGGAACAAAAATTTATTTGCCAATGAACAGTTTCTACGCTATTCAAAGGGGATATATATGTCAATATATACATACTGGAAAATATATTGGCCTGCCTCTCAGGACATATCTGCTCTCCTCCAGGAAGTTCTTCATATTCAGCATCATCAACTGATTCCGCCCGTATTGGGTTATAACCAGGATAAGGATCCAAATCAGGAACATATACGAGCAAAAGTAGTCCAAACAAAGCCTAAATCAAAACAACAGCATATCTCAGAATTATACCAGCATCGTTTATAATATAACCGACTATATAAACCAGAGAGTCAGAGACTATACAATAAAAGCTATCTTGTCAAACCTAGGCCCGATAACTGACACGGTACATAGTCATGTCTACATACCATGCCTCCAACTAATCTTGGTCATGCTAACTAATGTACAACATAAATTAGACATGAATAAATTATCAACTTAATATTAATACAGGTCAAAGGTATCAGGTATAATGCCCATCAAGCCATTCAAGAGCAGAACTGGGCTAGTCATTTTTCAAGAGATCACATATTTTCTTTCTTACAAAAAAGACTCACATTGGATGCTTAATAATATTTTATCCAAAAATAATCAATTTTAGTTTTGTAAGACTCCGAAGGCTATGCTAGGAGCCATAACTGTGTCTAGATATGGGGATTCATATAACAGCCACAGGCTGGTTTCCTGCTGTATAACACTTCTAATAAGAGGTGATTGGCCACCCTCAGTGAACCAATCACCAGGCCAAGTCCCACAACAAACAGACCATACATAAAATAACGGACTAAAAGGTAAAATAACAAATACCCCTTTGGGTGGAAAAGAAAATACGGGAACACAAACCTGAACAAGGACCTCACTGAAGTACAAATACAGTACAGCACTGCAAAACAAAGTAAAACTGTGAGTTTTTCTTTAGCAACCACATTTATGCCCAATGATGAAAAAGTAAACTTACACCAAAAATGACCATGTCAGACATAAAAAGAGAGAGGAAGAGACGAAGAGGTCAAAAAGAAATTAGATTTCCTTCCAAGGAAGTACATGAATTAAAGGAAACAGGGAAATACGAACCTATTGTAAAAGCTTTTTACCGTCAGAATGAGATTGACCATCACAGCATCCCCTACCAAGGTATAAATCACTACAAATCTGACATACCACCGAAGTTCATGAATGTAGACTTTAGTTTCCACACCAATCATAATCAGCATAGAGCACCAGGTAAGAGCCTCAATAATCAAGGAAACAGTCTGCCATAAAACGAAGTCAATTAGATACTCGCATTATCCTCAGGGCCATCTCAGCTGTGCAGATGAGCCCCCCTTTACATTACACCTTAATACATTCCTCTAATGGTCTTAAACTAGTCATACTTGTATAGCTAAAGTTTTGAACATAAAGATTCTACAAAAGTTAATACATTTTGCAGGTTAGGTATGAATTTACTTATGGATTTGACAGCTCACCCCTTGTCACCAACATTTTGCAAATTGAGATCAATAGTATGGAAAGGATGGATTGGCAATAGCTTGAATATTTAATTATTTATTAGAAAACAAATCAATGCAGACAGTTTGCTCACTTAGGATAATATATAAATGGATATTAATGAACATCCTGAGATCTACAAAATTATATGTTAACTGTTATATTAAAAATTATGCAAAGGCCAGATATATCTTTAGCAAATTTAAAGAGACTGAAAAGGATTAAGAGTATAATTTAAAAAATGTAAATCAAACAATAGGGACTAACTGATGGACCATAAGCAACTTCGTCTTTCCTGCTTGGTTAGATTTTTTTTGTATTGTGATGCAAGAAAGACCATCTGGGAAAACACTAGACAGTAAATAAACAATTTGGAACAGTCAAGTCCAAATTGGTGAACACTCTAATTCAACCATTTCGAAATTTTCAAAATAATCTATTAGTTGGCAGTTGATGCAAAGGTAAATCAAAGAGATCCTTGGCAAACAACATCCAACTACCTATTTCCATATAGAACTTAAAAGATCCAAAGTGGATGTTACAGAATGTGTATTATTCCGCTTTCCAGAATTGTGTTATAGAATGAATGACTGTTCCTACCTGTTTCACATAGCAGCAAAAATAAGTAACTTCCCTATTGATTTCAAGGATTATATTATGAGTTTTTCATTTTTCCAACTAAACAAGATAATCAAGGGCTATTTATTTCAAAAAAAAATTGATAATCAAGGGCTATGTAACAGAGACGGAGATAAAGTAAATTTTTCTTCTTTTTTTTTTCTTTGAACAGAAACAATAAGGTTTGGATTTGGATCTTGCAGTGAAAAAGGGAGCTTATTTTCAACACCTCGCAGGCTACAGAATTTTTTATCAGAAAGGCGGAAATAAATGATTCTATAGTTCATCAGTATTAGTTAATTTGATCTTTCAGTTGCTGCAAAGAAAATTAATGCTCTTTGCCCCATGTATCTTTCTTCTATTCCTCCAATTATTAAAATATCATCTTCTACAAATCAATGTAATTGACATAAAGCACCGCACAATATATTGGATTAACAACAGATTGTGTAAACCTACAGATGTAAAAATTGAAAAATTCAGGCACACATATAAACAAAGCTAGAGCACATTATCAAAGTGAAATGAGTAGCAGTAAAACTAAACAGAAATCAAACACCAAAGAAATAATAGATAAGACAGAGAGAGGATTGTAGTTACCAGTTCCTTTTAGAATTATAAATAAACAGATACAAGAGTTCAAAGTTCAAACAAGTCAGTTTTTTCTCCGAACTCAATTAGAAACATACAAATAAGTAACACTATTTTCAAATACAAATAGACACAGTTACGTATCAAGATTTGATTTGCATATTCATATATAATGTAGGCAAATATCCAGAAGCAAAATATTGAAAAAACAATTAAAGAAGCAAGCTCTTAATATTAGAAAGCCAAAAACCCACCTCAAATGGGGCAAGACCACTCTGCCCATCCAAATTCAGAACCGATATACCCATGATCAATCTGTACAAAGGCAAAGCAGTACAAAAACCAGCCAATAACCCCAACATGTAATTGTATAACTTCGACTTCAGACAAAACCGCTTGGCTTTGAAATCCTTCTTGATCAACCATATTCGATAGAGACACAAGACCATAAGAACCAACTGGGAAATGGAGATAACCAAAGAGTCAGTAGCACAGGGTGTGTATGCACCAAAGGCATTGTCCACAGCCCTTGTCCACACCCCATTTTTCACCGGTCGACAATACCAAACCAATGGCTCGAAAGCCATTTTCTTTGTCACTTCTCTACCACTATAATTCACTTATAAGTTATAAGCATAATCAATCCACTACCCTCTCTCTCTCTCTCTCTTCTTCTTTGCAATATAAACTAATGTTCACAACAAAGATGAAGTTTTGACTTTCCACAGTAACAAATCTCTGCAATTGATTAAAAAACATATTTAGTATCAAAATGAAAAAATAAACAAACAAACAAATAAATACTACCATCTGAAACCCCAAAAATTTAACAACTAATAAAAAGTCTTTTCTTTTTTTTGCAATAAATCATCCATAATTCCATATATATATATATATATATATATATAACTCTTAATTATTAAATTTCTCTTATCCCATAACATTTTTTCCCGGTAACCAAACAGAACATAACTTCAATAAACATCAAAGGACATGAACTTTTTTACTCCTTGTTTATATCAAGAAAAATGTGACCACCCATATCAATAATAACTATGAAACACATCAACAAGCACACAATATGTATAAATAAACCAATAAAGATTAACACTAAAACCCATACCGATACCTTCAAAAAAAAAAAACACTAAAGAGAGACCAAAACATCACGAACCCAACAATTTTGGATCCAAAAAGCGTAAAGGGTACTGATGTTTTGTCATGAAAAACGAACCCAGAAAGTTTTCTGCAACAAAAAAGCAGTAAAAAAGAAGCGTTGTCAAACCTTTGAAGCAGCTGTGAAATGGCGAATACAAGATGAGAGAGAGAACAGATTCTGCAGAATTGATTCTCTCTCTTGTTTTTATATCAATCAAAACTTTAAAAACAAAATAGTACAGCAATCGTCACGGCTGACGATGAAATTTAAAGAAGAACAAAAATTTGAGACCATATGTGGGTCATTTACATAAATTTTCACTTGTTATTATTACATGACAGTAGAAAGCAAGTTTGTGAGTAGTTACTGGTTTGTTTGTCATTTGTGGTCATATTTGCAGAGTTCATAGCCGCTACCTACTGTCGATTGAGGGCATTATAGGGATTTCCATTGAAAAGGTCACTGACCCAATTTGATGTGTTCGATGTTTTTTTCAATAGTAAGGAAAGTGTTTGTAAAAATATAAATATATATTACGGAAAGTGGAACTGAAAAGTCAGTCAATCATTAAATCATTATATTATTGTTTTTTTTTTTTTCTGTAGAGATATTATTGTTTTTATTAGTATTTTACAATATATTTTTTTTATTAAATACATTTAGAGTCCGTTTAGAGGGAGCTTCTCAAGTAGATCTCTTTACAATAGATCTTTTTGAAGTAGAGCTTCCACAAGTAGAGCTTTCAAGGAGTAGACATTGGTCGTTTGGTTGTCAATCATAAAAGCTCTTTTCACCTATAGATCGTTTGGTGAAAAAAAAATTAAAAACTCTTTTAAATGATAGAATTACCGAAAAGGATATATAAAAGCAATGTATGAGTATTATTATTATTATTATTATTATTTTGATAAGATGCAAATTAGTAAAAAAAAACATTACTTACTTGATGATCCATGCCAACGTATATATCTTTATTGTGGTGTTTACAAAAGATCAATATATATATATATATATATATATATATAGAGTTGCTTTTTCAGCACCATCGCTAGAAAAGTTAATGTGAATCCAGTATTTTTCCGATCGAAGTACACAAACAATATGACATCTTTTCTCATTAATTTTATTTTTAGCACAATTTTTTTTCTTTTTTTTTTGAAAGAGCACAATTTTTTTTTTAATAACAAAGAAAAGTATGGAAAAGGAGCAATGATCAAACAAAGCAATATATTAGTTGCAAACGACGAAATTCAATTTGGACTCATAGGTGGAACAATAATAACAGTAAACTTATTAATAACATTTTTCCAACCTCTATTTAAGTGACTATTAGGTCGATTCCCTACCAAGATCTCATTGACGCAAATCTTGATGAAGGAATCAAGGGTAAAATCATTCCACTCAGTCTTGGTTTTTTTTTTTTTTTTGATTTTCTTCGACAGATGTTTACATTCTAAAAAAAATAATATTACATAAATTGGCAGCAAGTGATCCTATTCTCTCAAATATATAAGTTTATTCATCAATTGATATATATATATATATATATATATATATATATATATATACAGAAATTTTATTATCAGTTCGAACTGACAATAAATATATCAGGACGAAAAATGTGGACCATTAGATTTACATACTTTGACTCAAAGTGTATGCACTTGTCAAAATTTCTCCATAATCCGTGGTCCACATTCTTCATTCTGATATGTTTATTGTCAGTTCGAACTGATAATAGAAAGACTGTATATATATATATATATATATAAAGAGAGAGAGAGAGAATAACCTAACAAATACAAACAGTATACAAAATATATATTCTCAAAATTGTAATTCATTCGCAGTAACCAATTGTAATTCATGAAAACAGTAATATATTCAAAGAGGCAAAAGCCAAAAAAAAAAAAAAAAAAAAAAAAACACAGAAACAAATAGCTGCTACCAGAAAAACAGCAACACTAAACGAAAGAAAGAAAGCAGCAAAAACAGAGAAAACAAGCTCGAAACAGAGCAGAGCAAAAAACACATCTTCATGCATGCTTTATGTATCTTGCATTTGTGTTTCAACTCTTATATATGTGCATTCTCCACTTTTCAGACTTGCACGTATTGCACATTTTAGACTAAGTGTGAATTGACTTTGAAAAAAGAACACTTCTCTTTACCGCTGCCTGTACTGCCCCTGGTACACATGCATGGGCAGCGGTCCAAGCCAGGTTGAAAACCTGATGCTTTTGCGCCGTGCATACTGCGGCGGAGACACATGCCTCTAGGGCAATCTCCATAACGACAGACATTAGAGCCTTCACGCTCTGTGTATCATTGCATAGGCACTTGCACACGTAGCAGTACGCACAGCGGTCATGACAGCCAGATGTTTTAAAATTTGACCAAAACAATGTGGTTTTAAGAGGATTACTTATATAAGTGCCTATTTGTCTCTAGGTCAGTTTGAGTGAGTTCAAAATCATATTTTTAACTTATAAAATTTTCAAAAGAGAAAAATCTTTTAAAGAACTCACATTTGATCACTAAAAACCCTTTACATGTGCATCACACTTCATTTAGCATCATCTAGCTTAATCTAGGATGCTTTCTTGCATGGGTTTTCTTCAAACACATATGACTTGATAAGTTGAACACCATTTAATCTATTTTTGTGTTCTTCCTTAGCAGAAATCTCATTTATTATTCGTATGCATCTAGATTAAATTTTAAATACAAGGTTGAGATATTTGCGTTGAATGATTGAGTGTTGTATTGTGATAGCTATTGACTAGGATTCCTTTATCTATGATAGCTAAGTTGTATGCCATGACATATATCAATATTGATATCTAGGATTGTTATTATTGACATATTTATCCCTAGATAAGCATTTAGTGTAACCTAGCATTATTTGCATCTTAAATATCATTATATTCACATAGGTTGTTGATCTCTTAATTGAGAAGCAAGTCTTATGACTACCGGTGTGTAGTGCTCAAGCAATTGGTCAAGTGCCACTGTAAGAGTGTTCGCACACTTACGCTGTGATGATATAATGTCTATAATGCTTAGACATTTTTTTACTTATTATCTCTAGATTGGATGATTTATTGATCACAAGTTCGTTTCTTTAACCCATGTATTTATTTATTTTTATTTTTGTCGTGTATGATCTTTTATATGGCACTTAAGACTTATGTAAACAGTTTCTTGGAATGCAACTTCATTTTATTTCCCACTTTGTGGATTGTTTCTTTCAACCAGGAAAACATTACCTAGTATAAATGTAACTTGTGTTACGTCGTAATAGAGTTTTATATTGAGGTTCCCCCTTAAGGGCATGCTTACTCTTATACTAAACTACTTGAATGATTTCACAAATTCATAACAAAAACGAAGGCAAGATATGAGATAACACCAATAATCTTCATTAACATAATTGGAGGGTGCACTCCAAATGCTACACAATCCATAAAATCCTACATGCATTCAAGTGGAGATCCGAAATTCCGAATTCATAAAATCGTTGGAGTGTTACTTATACGAACCAGAATTAACATTTACATTCTTGCTATAACATCAAGAATGCTTACAAAATTGGGAGAAGTTTTGTCACATCTCTCGTTCATTGGTGGTACTTTCGTAACATCTCTACATTTCACGAGCGCTTCACTTATGTTCCATCCAAACGCTCGAGCTTGTAAGTACCCATCTTAAGGCGATTAAAGATACGATATGGTTCCTCCCAATTCGACCCCATATCGCCTTGTCCTGGAATCTAAGTATTCTAAGTTACTTTTTGAAGCACTAAGTTATTTAAAAAAATAAAAAAAAAATTTGTTTAATTTTTTTTTAAATTTTATAAAATCTCTATTGTCAATCACAAAGGAAGATGATAGGTATGTATTTTTTTTTATAAAAAAATTCTTTAAGTTTTTCAAATGTCTTATATATATATATATAATTATGTGATCAGAGGTATTTTATTCTTTTTGATGGTTTGTTATGGTCAACAGTTAGATTAAATGGTCGTTGACTAACTATAGAGAATGTGAATATCAATTTTCGATAAAGTTATTTTTACGTGTAAAAGTGTAAACCTCATGCAATTATGGTGTAATTTGCTCTATATATGCTTTGGAAACTATAACATATATTCATTAAAAAAATTTGCTTTTTACAAAGAAAATGTCACTTTTAAAAACTTTTTTGTCGTATTAGCAAACATTTAGTTCAATGTTGTTCAATTTGTAATCAAAATTTATAGTGTTAGAGCATCTCCAATGCTATTATGCATTTGGAGAAAATGGAGTGCCACATAGGATAGATATTAAAAAAGTTAGAAAAAATCTCACGAATGCTATTATCTAAGTTGAATATGGAGATGATGTGGCCCAAAAAAAGTTAGAGAATATGGAGTTGGGTTTTTAATTCTATAAACACTCCTAGAAATGTTGACTAGGATTTCTAACTCTTTCCACCAATAAAATGAAAGTTTTCAACTCTTCCTACCAATAAGATTAAATCTCATTTAATTGTAAAATAAAAGAGGAGAGAGAGTGTAATAATTGTTTTATTATGATTGGACATAAAATGAATGCATATTTGACTTTAGATAATTGCATTAGAGATGTGAATATGCATTTCTTTAATTTTTTTTTTCAAAAGTGGGCTCATAATAAATAGAAATGCTAATGTGACATTATTTAGAAACTCAAAAATACATATTTGCATTGGAGATGCTCTTATACTATTAGGGGTATTATCGCTTTAAAACACTTCAAAAAAGTCACGTGTCAAAAGTTTAAGAATTCTAAATTTTTAGACAAATATTTTCTAGAATCTAACACTACACCGATTAATATTATGGATAATTACCCCGGTGGCCATCAACTTATGCCACCACTATCAAAATAGCCACTAGATGGGTAATGGATGGAAAGTGGTCATTTATGGAAAGTGGTTATTTTTGGTAAACATTGTTACACTAATGGCCATTCCATCAAATTCCATCAATTTCCATCCAATTCTATCTAATAAGTGGCATTTTGGTAAATATGAGGATGACATTAATTTATTTTAGATATTTTTTTGAAATCAATTTTTTCTTTTGTTTTTTGAAACAAATAATTATATCTAGTGTGTACATATACAACATATCTCAAGCATATATATATATATATATATATATATATATACATATATATTTCTTTTCAACTTATCTCAAATTTTTTTTTTTTTTGAATTTTTAGATTTTGTAACCTTAATCTTTTCAAAAAAGAATATATATATATATATATATATATCTTTTCAACTTATCTCAAGTCTCAACTATGTTTTCTAAATTTTTTTGATTTTATAGCCTTAATCTTCTCAAAAAATATATATATATATATATATGTGTGTGTGTGTGTGTGTGTGTTTGTTTGAGATATGCTATACGTATATACACACTAAATATAATTATTTGTTTCAAAAAACAAAAGAAAAAATTGATTTAAAAAAAACATCTAAAATAAATTAATGTCATCCCCTTATTTACCAAAATGTCATTCAATTAATGGAAATGGATGGAAATGGATGGAATGGCCATTAGTGTAACAATATTTGCCAAAAATGGCCACTTTCCATCCATTTCCCCATTTGGTGACCATTTTGATAGTGGTAGCAAAAATTGATGGCCACCAAGATAATTACCCCTTAATATTACTCAATTACATCGCTCATTTAGCTTGGTACAAGCTACAAAGACATCGTTTGGTGTGTGATATTGAATTGAACTATTCATGATATTTGATAGGATTGAGATGAGATTGGACTATACTAAATTAATACTATTTTATGTTTTGAGAAACGTGAGATTAGATTGAATTAATATTATATTTTGTTTGATGATATATGAGATTTGACTAAATATAATAATATTAAAGTAGCATTTTCCAAACTAATTTTAAATTATAGATATATATTATTTTTAAACAAATTTAAATAGTTTTTCCAATTTTCAATTTATTTATTTAATAAAAATATATAGATGAGATTACGGTGACTAAACAAGTTTAAATTCTTCAATCCTGTTAGGGAAAACTAAGATTGAAATAATCTCAGTAATCGGGTGAAAATTGAATAACAAATTATTAAAATATTTTTTAAAATATAATAATAATTTAATTTATATATATTATTAAATTAAAAATATTCAAAATTAATTTAAGAAACCTAAAGTCTCAAATACAAGGGAATTATGTAACATTGGATGGGGGGCAGTTTCTTCTAAGAAAATGTGAGGGATGATTCCAAAGTAGAGTCAAAAAGTGTATAGATATTCGATCAATATGACTTGGTAAAAACTAAAATGCAGTGGAAATAATGTGGAATGTCTGGTTAGACTGGTAGCATTCCTTTGACCAACAGAAAATTGTCTTAATCAAATCAACAATCACATATTAAATACTATCTGTATTTAGTAGTTGCATGTTTAATTGAATATGCATGGAAGGTTGTCGAAGAACAAATTTTCTGCATTGAAACAAAATAGAGTTGAACATTGTTTATAAAATTATTATTTAGTTGAATGCTGATATTGTCGCAATCTATGATCATGATTTGAGGAGAAGACTATTCATTCATTCATTCATCGTCTTATTAACAAAGGCAAATAAAAGGGTCGCTAAGTTTTTTTTATTTATTTTTACTCATTTTACTCATTTTACTTTTTTTTTTTGTTTCAAAAATTTTCAGAGTCAACAATACGTAGAAAAAAAAATCTGATTTTTTTTGTTTTTGTTTTTTTGTTTGTATATGTATAGGGGGTAAAAGGATATTTTCCCTAAATGTTAACAAGAAAAGAAAAAATTTCAGAGGTGAATAAAAAAAAAAATTGAGAGGGCTAAAGCAAACAATTTCCTCAAAATACTGTATATATGTATGACTCCATTCATGTTATGAGTGGAGAAAATCAATGAGGTGGCATATTTATTGCATTTGCATAAGAATAAATTAAATTTATATGAATGGATAGTTTTATTCCATGCACGTTTTTTTTTTTTTTTTTTTTTTTTTTTTTTTTGCATGGCTTTTCCCACTCCACTTATCTAGGAAAAAATAAATCCCATGTGCATGCAATAAGTCAAAACATGAGAAGGTAGTGTTGTTACCGGTAATTAATACATTTATTATGGGTATATATTAATTGAATAATGTTTGGGTATTGACCGATTAGTATCCAAAACACTAACTTTATCAATGAGAGTGTGGTACGTTGTATTTTTTTCTTTTTCTTTTTACATTTATCTCATAAATTGGGCCATGTACTGTATTTCCATTAATGTGGTTAGTATTTTGGATACTGACGGGTTAATAACCAAGTATTATTCATATTAATTTGTGATTATACAAATCAATATTTAAATAATCTTTTTTTTTGTTTTTTTGTTTTTTTTTTTGCGCGTCATCTTTACGCAAGGGTCATGCAATAATCATCTTTTATTGAGACACCAATTGATATTAACATAAAAAAATTATTTAAAATAAATTATTGAATAAAATTGAAAATAAATATATATTTAAAAGATGTTTGATTGATGAACAATTAAAAACGATTTTTTTTTTTATCTATTATTAAAAATATTTATAGGAAATCGGAATATTTAAAATACATCTTAGTTACATGCATATTTCTTAATTTTTTAATTTTAATTTTAATTTTAATTTTTAGTATTACAATAAATACAAATCAACTCCCTCCACCCTGTTGTGGTAGTGTATAAACCCAAGATGATGAGAGACATTACAAACAAGTAAACACTCCCATCATGGAATTTTTGTTGGAAATTCATGGGTGAAGACTTCAAAGATAATTAAATGAATTAATTATCAATTAATAGCAATTTAGGTGGTTTGTCTTTTGTGAAATTAATCGGCAAAGTTAACTTGGGGTTTTGTGTAGTTCATTGCAAGTCAACAAAAGAGGAAGCAAAGCAAATTGAAAACGCTGTGTAATATACGGCGTGCGGCAGCGGTTTGCAAAATTGTGCAACCGCTGCGTATGGCGCTGTGTATTTTCGAGAGCGACAAGGCGGTCTGACCAGTGTTTTGCACTGTGTATTGCGCTGCTAATTTCTCGGCGGCGGTTGAGACAGCGGTTTGTCTTCTGTAGGTACCGCTGTGGCTATGGCAGCGGTCCGACGTAAATTCACGTGCACTAAGAATTTGCACAGTGAAGAAAGAGGAAAAGGAAATAGACCCCAATTAGGATTTGGCCAACCCTAGTGCTCCAATATAAATACCACCATTATGTAAACCCTAATGGGTGTGAGAAAATATTGCTAGAGAGATAGAGAGCAAATTGTAGAGAGACTGAGAGAGAGACTGAGAGATTGTAATCAACTCTGAAAGTAGTGGATTGAGTGCGGTGCGCTCCGTGAACGTAGGCAAATTGCTGAACCACGTAAAATCTTTGGTATCGTCTTTTTCTTCTTATTTCTTTTATATTATCTGTGTGTTTAGATTTATGTGTGCGATTTTTCTTACAACAATTTTAAGATTAGAACAAAATTCGTGAGTTATTGATTACAAAAGCATATGTATTTATCTAATAGTTATTTTTAAAGCGAAGAATTCATGTTGATTGCAAATCATCAAAATAGACTCAAATGATTTTAAAACTCTAAAAGTAATATTAATCATTTGATTTACGGTTGAATAAAACTATTTCAATTAATTTAAGAAATATAAAATTTGGAAATTAAATCTATAATTGAATTAATCCTTGGGATTTTAGCAAAAATGCCCTATTTGAGGGGCTGAATTACAAACCTACCCTCAAAATTATTTTTTTTAATAAAATTTCCCCTAAAAGACTAAACTACCCTTAATAATGTATTGCCCCCAATTCCTCAATACCACCCATCTCAATTGCACATTTGTCATCTTCAATCCTCAATTATCAATTCAAAAAAAAAACTTTATTACATCAAACATAAGGAGTGTAAATTAATATATAAATACATAAACTTATATATATATATATATATATATAAAAATTGTTCTTGTTCTTCGGGTCACCCATGACCCGAAGAACAATTTCAGGGCTTTGGGTTGCCCCCTACCTGAAGCTCAAAAAATTTTCTTCGGGTCAATTGTGACCCAACATCAGGTCATCATTGACTTGAATAACGTTTACAAATTAACCACAAAAAAAAAAAAAAAAACCTACCCATATTATTTCTATCAATATATGGATTAAGATGAAAGAAAACAATTATTATTATTTTTTCGAAAACTTACCTTGTCATCACTTTATATAAAATTCTTCAACACTTTTATGCATCCAAAAAGGGAAAAAAAAAAAAAAAACAGAATTAGAAGAGCTCCATCTAATTTAACTTATTCAAATAATGTATAATTTACTCTTTTATTTTATTTTTGTATCATTGGTTGGTAAAAAGTAATAATGGTAATAAATGTGGTGGTTATTATTTAAGTGGGGGCATTTTTATAAGTTTTTGACTACATAGGGTATATTAGCAATTTAGGTCCTCAAATAGGGCATTTTTGCTAAAATCCCTTAATCCTTTATGGGGTGCCAAATAAATAAAATAAAATAAAAAGGTGTGGAATGTACACATTTTAACACATCTAAAAAGAGTAATTATTTCAACAATTGTATGATGAAATCAGATTCATTTGTCTAATAGTGACTTGAAAGTTGAAACACTCAAAATATCCCTTTCAAGAACAACACTCAAAATATTCCCTTTATATATTATATTTACATGAATTGTTCATCTACTTTACTTATATATATATTAGTGCCTTGTATATGTAATGGACCATTAGATTCAATTGCTTTAACTCGGTTTGTATACACTTATTTATAATCGGATTATGATTTATGTCTAAATACGAAACACGTGGTAAAGAATAAAGATAAACAATTTGCAAAGAAGATGAGAGATAGTTTTCTTCTTTGATAATTGATAATTGATAATGAGAGAGAGTTTGTCTTCACTCTTCAAAGGGATTGAGACAAAAAAAAAAAAAAAAAAAAAAAAAAGTAAATAAACTTTTGTAAAAGTTGTAGGTGTGAATTGAATGACACTTGACTTTTATATCATCAATGTTTTTCAAAAGTCTTCTCAATTACAACATTTTGGCCTTTGGGTGCAGTGTCTATATTATCATTGTTACTTTTCATATATATTTTTTGTTTGGCTGTGGTTGCATTTCAATTAGTTGGATTGGGAATTTGGGATTTGATTTTGATGGACCACAAACACCACCCAAATATGTCTTGTCATCTTGTGTATAAACTAATGAGCCTTTAAGGTCATTCACCTTTTTTGGCCCAGTACAAACAAAATAAAAAGTGAAAAAATAAAATAAAATAAAATAATAAATCTTTATAGAATTATATTTTTGAGATATCTCAAAGTGAAGAAGTTTTCATTAACTATAAAGTTTAGTATTTAATGTGTCAAATCTTGTGTTTTAACTTTTAAATTTTATTATTGGGGTGGTCTTATATAGGGATTAATAGGTAGGATAAATTATAAATTGTAAATTGTTATTGGGTTACATATCACATTCTAAACCCTAGTGGACAAAAAAAAAGCATCTCATCATGCACAAATTAATTTACAATAATAAGTGCTTTTTGAAAAGTCTTGTAATCCTTGTATACTACTATGCCCAACCTTGAGTGACTGACCAAGTAAATTCAAGTTTCTATGTTTTTCACTTATTAGAAAAGTCCTATATTATATTCCAAAAAAGAATAAAGAAAGAAATAAAAAGGTCCTTTATTTAGTAGATAAAGTCTAAACCAATCACACTTAACAGTATGAGGTTGGTTTAGTGGTTATGTCTCTTACACCTACACCACGAGGTTGTGGGTTCGATTATGTCACTCATACCCACACCACGAGGTTATGGGTTCGAGTCTCCCCCCACCCTAAAAACCTGAATTATTATAATATTTATATAAAAAAAAAAAAAATTAAAAATCACACTTGGTTTCCCTTCCTACAATTATAAAGTCAAAGCTTCACTACTTCAAGAAAACAAAAGGTAAAAACTTCAATCTGTTAAATAAATAAATAAATAAATATTTTAAAAATAATAAAAGCTTAAAAAATCACCCAAATGAATTCATAGTTTATAAAAGAGAGAAAATTGGAAACATTTGGAATAAACAATTAATAGAGCTTAAGTTGGGCCCAAAATCTAAGTTGGGTTTGGAAAAATGAGAATGACCACATATTTGTTTTGGAAATTCTGGGCATCTTTGGTCAATTGGTCTCACCAAATCCAAATAATTGTGTAGTGAATAGTTATTGCTTTTTTAGAGTATGAACAAGAGACTTGGGACTTAGCGACAATTTGCTGACTTCATTACATACGTAATCCTTTTTCTGTGTTTTTTCTCCCCGATATTGTGGAGATAGTTTGATCTCGACAGACCCTTGATCCAGGGACTCGAGGAGCCTAAAGAGGTAGAAGACATAAACATGATTTTCTGGAGGTAGTCAAATTGGCAAACCACATTAAAAAATTATGTTTTTTTTAAAAAAAAAAATAAAAAATTATTACAATTAATTCAAGGGAGGGAAAGAGGGATACTATCCGGTCGTACAACCTCAATAATGTAGATGTGAGAGGCATGCCCTTAAGCCAATCTTATCTCGTCTAAAAATAATGTGTGTTTTGATTATGGTTGCGTTTAATCTTTTGACTTATTTTTCATCAAATTTGTTGATACTATTAATTTATAGTCTCCTTAATCTATAAAACACGTGTTATGATAATTGAAGTTTGGTGTGGTTTCAAATTGGTAATGACATTATAGATTTACAGGACATATCAATTTCTGATGTTAATGTCTGCTCTTTCACTTTCCCCCTTTTAACATGTTGCTAGTGGTCCTGGAAATCAAACTGCCTACCAGATCAACCGTTCACATAGCCGACATTATATATATATATATATATATATATATATATATATATATACACACACACACATATGGGTGTACCCAGGATTTTTTGTTAGGGTGGGCTAAAACAAAATTAGACAAATTTTGTTTTTATTCCATTGAGATGAATAAGGCAAACTTGAACCCCTATCCCGGACATTATATGGAAAACTAGATTCACTCTCACTCCATAGTTTTTTCTTGGCTTTGAATATGTATAGTTGTTTGACATTGTAATATAAAATTATTAAACAGTTTTGTTAACAACATTAATTTATTTAAATAATATTCTTCCAATAAATATTTATACGATAATAATTTATTTATAATTAATAAATTAATTAAATATATATATCAATATCGGTGTCATTTGAAAGATCTCCAAACAGTATATATTTTTGAAATATATTGTTATAATTAAATATGAAATAGAAAAATAAAGAATTTTAAAAATTTAAAGATATTGATGTGATATTTAAAAAAATAAATAATGAAAAAGACCTAGAACCTTCAACGTGGAGTACTCTCTTATGAAATGCATTAATTTGGCATATACAATGATACTCTAACGTCTCTACTTAATAAACTGATACTCTAATTAATGAATTTAAAGCTGGAGCACTGTATCATCAATTTGATATATTATTAATATTATTTTTTTCAAATTGCTAACTCGGTTATAGCCTGGGTCAGCCTGCATTACCATCTGCCCCTGTATACACAGTCTTTCTATTATCAATTCGAACTGATAAAAGATATTTCAGTTCTTTGCATGTGGGCCATTGGATTTAAAAGATACTTTGACAAGTGCATGCAGCAAAGTCAAAGTATTTAAATCCAATGACCCACATGCAAGGAACTGGTATATCTTTTATATATATTAATATATATATATATATATATATATATATATATATATATATATATATATATGCACGGGTGTTGTAAAAGGTCACAAGTTAAACGACTATATAACGTTACATGATAAAAAAAAAAAAAAACAAAACAAACTCTCAAATTTGAGAAAAAAAAAAGGTTTTACGACTATTTAACGTTACACGGTTGCTTAACGTGTCCCTTAAGATATAAACATAATTGATAATCCTAATCCGAAAACATCTTTCCATCAAAAATCACCACCACAGTTTCAAGCTTTTAACATTCAAATTTTAATTTGGGGGCAATACAAATTTGTTGTGCCCATGGCCATCCTGATAAATGAGTCCAATTCAGGCGAATATAAATGATAAGTGGATCAAAATATGTGTAACATTAAAACATGAATCACATATTATAAGTAGTGATTACTTTGTTTTCGATACAAATTACAACATAAATACACAACCACAAATACAATGTGTGATTATTACACTCGCCATTGAACTAACAATTTTCTTTATTCAAATGCTTTTGCATAAAATCTTGAATCCCCTTAACTAAAAAAGCCGACCCGGGAAGCTCCTCGAACACATAAGATGCATGAAATGCATTCGGATCCTGCAACAAATCCACTTCTTTCCCTGCTTTCTTCAACCCATCATAGTATTTTCTTTGCCAATCTTTCAATATATCCAACCCACCCATCAAAATCAACGTTGCCGGATACTTGACCTGAGAAATATCCACCGTTGATTTGGGTCCAAACACATTAGCTGCCGGGTGGTCTCGGTCCGACCCGTTTGGCAAAAAAGCCTTCCAATACCAATCCGTATCCTCCAAAGACAAAAGCGGGCCTCCGGAATTTCGGATCTCGGATTCGGTCCTCTCCTCTCCGCCGAAAAATGGCTGTATCGCTATCAACCCCATAAGTTTCAACCGTGAAAATTCGTACTCGCCGGCTTTGACCGCCACGTGGTGTGCCAAATTCCCGCCGGCGCTGTCTCCGGCAAGAAAAAACAGTTTCGGGTCCACATTGACCGGAAGTTTGTCTACATTTTCGTCCAAGAATTTCAATGCATCGAAACCATCCTCGTACTGGGTCGGAAACCGGTGCTCCGGCGCGAGACGGTAGTTGACGGAGACGACTGCGGTGCGTAGCTCTCTGACGAGCTTACGACACCAGTCATCGAAGGCGAACGAGCTGGGGGAGGAGAGCACGAAACCACCACCATGGAAGTAGACGATAACAGGAAGTCTTCCGCCGCCGATAACCGTGGCGTCGGGAGTGTAGAGACGGAACCAGAGGTCACGGGAGGCTTCGATGACGTTGTCGGAGGAGACGACGCCTTTTCGTGGTGTTTTTGAAGGAGGGTTTTTTAAGTCGAAGAAGTTAATGAGACAGCGGTTGACGGTGCCGTTTTGACGGCGAGAGAGGTTTACAATGAATCTGAAGAGAGCAAAGAGGAGGCGCAACTTCAATGGAAGTTTAATAACAGAAGAAGAAGGCATTTTTAGTTTCTGTGTAAAATTTGTAATTGAAAATGTTTGTGTTAACTAAAAATCAAGTTCCATGGATTTCAAATTCTCACTTCATTTGAATGTCAAGAAATTGAAGTTGAAGTTTCAAATCGGTAATGACATTACAGAATTTGCAACTAATATGTCCTTTCACTTACCCCTTTTTAATTGCATTTAAAACCTACGCATGTTTCTGGTTAGGGGTGGACCACTTATGAAAAATATTCCAATTGTTGAGGATTGGGCTTTTAGGTAAAGCCCATTATAAATAAATAAATATATATAAAACAATTCACTATGTTGTTTGTTTCGTAGTTTTAAGGCCCCGTCCTGCAGAATGTTTTCAGCCTGTTTTTGTTTTTGTTTTTGTTTTCCAAATGTAGTGGGTCCCATATCATTAATATATATTTTATTTTAATAAATTTTTTTTTTCACTGTCTTCTTCTTCCTTCTTCTTCTTCTCCCTCTTCTTCCTCTTCTCGCCGACGAGCTTCCTCTTCCTGCCGACGAGCAGTCTTCTTCTTCCCGCCGACGAGATCTGCTCTGCATCTCCGGCCGAGATCTCTTCTCCGTCTTCTTCTTCTTCTTCTTCTTCTTCTTCCCGCCGACGAGCAGAGTCTTCTTCTTCCGGCCGACGAGATCTGCTCTGCATCTCGTTGCCTCGCCGCTTCGATCTCTTCTTCTTC
This sequence comes from Acer saccharum, assembly GCA_030490815.1. NCBI lineage: Eukaryota > Viridiplantae > Streptophyta > Magnoliopsida > Sapindales > Sapindaceae > Acer > Acer saccharum. The sequence goes on along the minus strand of CM059877.1, from coordinate 21,094,309 downwards.
CTCTTCTTCCTCTTCTTCCTCTTCTTCCTCTTCCCACTGATATCTCTTCTTCTTCTTCTTCTTCTTCTTCTTCTTCCTCCCGCCGCCGATCGTCGCCGATCTACGTCGCTTCCCGCCGATCTGATTTCTTCTTCCTCCTCTTCCTCTTCAACTGTTAAAATTTGTAAACCCTAAATTAAATTATAAAATGTTTTTTTTATTAATTATTTAATCATTTATTTATAATTATTATAATATTAAACAAAAATTAAAAATTGATATTTCAATTTTCGAAATTTTTCGATTTATTCTACCAGACGCGTTTTTTTCGTTTTTATTTTCAAAATATGGATTCCAGTAAATGCTATCAGACGCGTATTCGGAATTCAAAAATGAAACCAAAAACACTGTTTTCATTTTCATTTTCATTTTTCTTTTCGAAAAACAAAAACAAAAAACGGCTTGCAGGATGGGCCCTTAAAGTCTCCTCTTCCTACTTAAAATTTTCAAGGTAAGGTTTTTTCTTCATTAAATCTTTATTTTCATTCTATATCTTTAAGCTTTATTTAATTACTTAAAAAACATCTCCGTGTTTGTATGAGAAGAGACTCCTGGAGTCCTGGGTGGTTTTGCTTCAATTTATGTTATTTTGTATTGGTTGTGTTTTTGTTTTTGGTCATTGTGGCAACGTATGCAAACTGTTTGATGAAATACCTGTGAAAGCTGGTGTGCAAATTTGTGCTTTGATTTGTCTTTTAATGAATTTGTAAAGTTTCAAATTCACTAAGAAGATAAAATATTAGTCAAACACAAAAACAGTTAGTGTTTGCACCAAATAATAGATTAATAACCATATTAATAACCATATATGATATTCCAATCAACCCAGTTCTAGAATTCAAGATGATTAATAGTAATTAAGTAAATTTACGAGAGTTGTTTTTCATTGACTGTTTGCCTGAGACATGAGAAGTGGCAAAAGGGCAGAATATCTGTGGAGTTATTGAGATTGTTGGACTTTATTCTAGGAGATTTATTTACTGTTTTATTGAGATTGTTGGACTAATCATGCTGAAACTTTTACATTCTTTTAATGATTACAACTTTTTTAGTTATACATGGCCTTTGATGCTTTGGAACTCAAGTTGATTTTTGAGATTGTATAACTTTGTATTGCATTTGAGGAAATGAATAGATCTGTGGTATCCAATTATTAATCATGTGCTTTGGTTTTGGTATACTAGATAACAGGGAGAGATCATTTGCTATATACCGCAGACACAACCTCTTGATCTACACACTTATCAATGAAAGAAGAAGAAGTGAACCGTTGTCAGATTCAAGAATGGTATCCCAAATTTAAATCTGTTTCCATTAGAACACTGATTCATGAACTTCCAGAGTCTTTTGTTGAGTACCTTCTTGATGATTCTAGGCCCTTCCTCCTTCCTGTTTCTGTCTCAAATGAAGATGCCCTACCAAATAGAGTTCATAATCCTTACGAGGAAGAAGACTTTCAGGTATCAGATGTAGGGAAAAATACGGTCATGCAGCGGAAACGAGACTAAAAACGAGGCTAGTATATTTTAAAAATTTTCCTTTGATGAACCTTAACCCTTTAAATTAATTAAACATATATATATATATATATATATATACTAATAAAAGTAGAATACCTTTTGTCACGTGATCCGATTGACTTGCGTCGATGGTAATCCGCAAGATCTTCAATCCTATCACGAACGTGAATCACTTAGGAACGTGGTCTCCCCTTCTTTGAATTGCGTACCTGAAGATGGAAAACAAAATCCCTTTTTTTTTTTTTTTTTGCTTTGATTTGTTAGTCTCTCAGCGTCCAAAAGATAACAAAGATTATTCCGGTCACTTTTGAGTTCTCAATCTAGTGATTGAAACTCGCGTGAACCTTATTCGAAATTTGTACACCAAAAGCCTATTGATGTATAAGCTAATAGTATACTATCGAAATAAAACAATCCTTTCTCTCTTGTGTCTTGGCCGAAAATTAAACCCTTGTCTATGAGTATGATTCAAGCTAGAAGAAGAAGAAGTTGATTAAGTGAATCAATTAAAGGATCAAGTGGCTGAACCCTATAATGTGTATTATATAGGGTGGCCGAATTCTACTTCTCTTTCTATTAGGGTTGGCCGAATTCTCTACTAAAGAGGATTTGTGCTTTACCCTAATTCCTATCAACTTTAGAATCCTAACCCTAATTCAACTCATAAGTGTTTAATTATTTATTGACTTAATAAAAGACTTCCTTATTTGATTAAATAAATAAACCTTATTATTTATTTTCTTACCAAATAAGTCTTTTATCTTTAGTATACTACTATCAATAGTATTTAACCTAGGAAACATATTTCCTGATCAGAAAAAGATTTTGATTCTCAATTAAATGATTAACTAATAAATTAATTAATCTCCATTTAATCAAACAATAAAATAAAATAATATCTTTAGACTATTTTCTAGTCTTGCCGCCCACACCATTAAATATGGGCCTAATATTATTTTCTTATTTTATTTAATCCATTAGACTTTAAATAAAAAACCCACATGTGAACCAGAGCCATTCTTACTAAAAGAAACAAGCCCACATGCCTTTCATTAATATATTAATATAATTGATCAGCCCATTAAATAAATAATATGCAAATTATATTTTTAATATATTAAATGCAATTTTAGATGGACCCATAAATTGGTCCGGTAGAATATATCAAGTGATCCATGTAAGTCTGTGTGGATTGGGGATTTTGGCGGGCTATCTAAATTTAAGCTTCAATAGACATAACCTAATCACAATCAACAAATGATGCACTTAGGTCCGATCTATTAATTTTAACTCATTCCACTAAAGAGCTAAAATTGAACTCTTAAATAAAGATAGAATAAGAAGATGTTCCTCATTCATACCCTAGACAATTATATTGGAGATAGTGTATCCTCGTGATTAATATCAGTAATCGCCAAGAGTTCATAGACCGCCTATAACTCTCCAAGTTACCATATTTACTCATATGACCACGTTTTGAACTTGGATACTTTGACTTGTCCAGAAGCCATGTTTTCAATAGTTGCTATTGAAAACTCAACGTTGAGATTTAATATCCAATTACCTCAAAACATCTATATGATGATATTATACTTTCATTTAATAAATGGAGCCACGATGTCCATATCTATAAATGAAGTCCTCTATCGATTAGCAAATGAATACCACTAAACTATCGAAGATAGACTATGCTATATAATCGTATTCATTGATAGCTCAAATGATATCACTTGTAACCATAAGTCCATCATTTATCTCAGGATTAAGATAGACTCTCTGATTGTCTTGATAATGAAAAAACTTTTATCTACTGACGGTTATAGATAAAGTATTTCATTGTGATCCTATTCAATGCACCCAGTGTACTATATTCTTTTACTCGAAGACCCTTCGATGATTTTAGACTCATCATAACTCATTTGATCCCACTCAAATACTAGCAAAAGAATTCTACAACTTTAACAAGGTAAATGTGCCCAACCTTTAACTTAAGTTGTGAACATTATTCAAGACTAACTAAAGAATTGTATCTTCCTCATACATATCCAGATGTACGAACAATTCTTCTTTTCTCATAGTCTTTAGACCTTATGATTATTTACTTTGACAATTATAATATTAAACTATAAATGCTATAAGATTTGTTAAACCAAAAATCACTTTATTAATATGAAAAGATTGTCAATTACAATATTACACTCTTGCTATTGAGTTTAATCCTAACATCAGAAGGATCTGGAGATGAAGCAGAACCTTCATCTCCTCTTTCTTTCCTAGCACTAGAACTAAAGATTAAGGAATCTATTGAATCCCCTGAAGGTGCTGTTTTCCCTAAGTTGAACTGGAGTGCACCAAAAGACTCCGCATGGATTAGCACATTTGGGACCCTTCGATGCACTTCTTTCAGTGAGATTGCACTCTTACTACGATCATCTAATTCCCTGATCCATAATTTATGTCATGCATATGATTCATGCGGCGATAAAACCTTGTCAAGACCACAAAGTTTCTTCCTAGATAGTTAAAAATCCATCGTTGAAGTTCTAATTTTTTTAATTTTTTTTTTAAATGGATGTGATTAACTAGTTGTGGAATTGATGGATTTGAGTTTTTATTTGTGGATTTGATTTTTCGTTGTTGTTTGAGGATTTGAGTTTTGGTTTTGGTTTGTGGGATTGAGTATTGGTTTTTGTTTTTTAAGTTTATTTTGGATTGTGTTTGGGGGTTGAGAAAATGAAAGAGAAAAAAAAAATGATTGATTTTTTTTTCTTTGTCTTTTCTGTTTCATTTTTTAATTATTAATTTAAATAATAAAATAGGTAACTAGGGGCACTTTAGTCATTGTGGGTTAAAATTATGATCAACGGTTAGAGTTAACGGAAGTCAATTAATGGCAAAGGATGTTTATGCAATTATTGGTAAAAGTTCCATATGTATGTAATTATGTCTAAACTTAGGGGACATTTGTGCAATTTGTCCTAAATTAAATTCATATGAATAGATAGTGGCATGTCCGATGGCATTTTATAAGCCCATTTTCGTTTTTATTTCTTAAAAACGATTACGAATTCGCATTCGTTAACGTTTTTCATTTTATTTTCAAAAAATAAAAACAAAATGGAAAACAAAATGGAAAACAAATCAGTGTTAAAATTGAAATCTTTGAAAAACATCTAAAAGTTGTTTTTCATATATTTCATTTTGTTTTTCACTTTATTTTTCTTCCAACACTGCTTCCTCCTCCTCCTTCTTTCCCAGGTCTTCTTCTTCCTCCTTCTTTGTCGCCGATCTCTTCTCCTTCGCCGCCAATCTCTCTTCTTCCTTTTCCGATCTGCTCCTTCGTCGTCGATCTCTTCTCCTTCTTCACCGTTGATCTCTTCTTCTTTCCGTCGATCTCTTCACCCCGATCTCTTCTTCTTCCCTTATTCTTCTTCTTCTTTCCGTCGATCTCTTCTCCTTCTTCACCCCGATCTCTTCTTCCCTTCTTCTTCTTTCCGATATGCTTAAGAGAGGAAATTTGGAAATTTTTTGCCACAACAGTCTTAATGGGTGACTGTGTTTGCAATGCACGTGCTGAATTCCATGGCATCACTGGAGACGAATGCAACACAGTTTCAACCAAGAACCCAAATCACAGACTATTTGCTTCACTGATGATGCTGAGTTTGTGGATCCGGATCCGGGTCATTCTTTTAAGGCTATGGAGCAACAAGTATTTGGGTCTGGTTCAATTCCTTCAATGACTGGTTTTGTAGAGCAGGCATTGTCAATGTCTCCAAACTTGTTTGAAACTGTAATGAAAAGCTTTAGGCCTGAGTCTGTACTTGTTTATGCTTCTCTTGTACAAGAATTTGCAGTATTTGATAGGTGGTTCTCTTCAATTCCGGGTCCAACACAACCCAATAGACTATTTGTTTACTCTGCTACTTCTCATGGTTCAACAAGCCATGTGAAGAAGAAACTTGCCCAGGGTTATCTATAGAAGACCATTTTTGATTCACTTCTTGAGAATAAAATCAATTTTGGAATCTACTATGGAAACATACCCTCAAATGTGATAAATTTCCAGATTTCCAGAATTGTTAATTAAAAAAATTGGTATTTTGTTGATAAATCTAGTATTTTGTTGGTATTTTGTTGATAAATCCGGTATTTTGTTTGATTTGAATGGGTTTTTGGTATTGTGGATTTTGATTTCAGATGTTGGTGTTGATTTTGTTGGTATGTTGATTTTAGATTTTGATTTGAATTTTGATAAATCTGATATTTGGTGTAGTTGGTATTATGTTGATAAATATGGTATTTTGATTTGGTTGATTTGATATATTTTGGACAACCTACTGGACGCGTATTTATGTTTTCATATTCGGAATACAGCTTCCAAGATATGCTACCAGACGCGTTTTTAGATTTCGAAACTAAAACAAAAAACACTTTACATTTTCATTTTTATTTTCGAAAAACAAAAATAAAATCAGCTTTGAAAAATGTTATAGGACGCAGCCTAGTTTATTCCATGCACGTTTTTTTTTTTTTTTGGCATGGCTTTTCACACTCCACTTATCTAGGAAAAAATAAATCCCATGTGCATGCAATAAGTCAAAACATGAGAAGGTAGTGTGGTTACTGGTAATTGATACATTTATTTCTTAAAGATGTTTATGGGTATATATTAATTGAATAATGCTTGAGTATTGATCGGTCAGTACCCAAAATATTGACCCCACCAATGAGAGTGTAGTACGTGATATATATATATTTTTTACTTTTTATATTTATCTCATAAATTAGGCCACGTTCTACACTCCCATTAATATGGTCAGTATTTTGAATACTGACTGGTCAATATCCAAACATTATTCATATTAATTTATGATTATGCAAATCAATATTTAAATAATCATCTCTTATTTTTGTGTGTGTGTCATCTTTACACAAAGGCCATGCAATAATCATCTTTTATCGAGACACCAATTGATATTAACATAAAAAATTATTTAAAATAAATTATTGAATAAAATTGAAAATAAATATATATTTAAAAGATGTTTGATTGATGAACAATTAAAAACGATTTTTTTTTTTTTTTTTTATCTATGATTAAAAATATTTATAAGAAATCGGAATATTTAAAATACATCTTAGTTACATGCACATTTCTTAATTTTTTAATTTTAATTTTAATTTTAATTTTTAGTATTACAATAAATACAAATCAACTCCCTCCACCCTGTTGTGGTAGTGTATAAACCCAAGATGATGAGAGACATTACAAACAAGTAAACACTCCCGTCATGGAATTTTAAGATTAGAACAAAATTCGTGAGTTATTGATTATAAAAGCATATGTATTTGGGAAATTATCATTCTCCCCTATAGTTTACCGTATTCTCCACTTTCCCCCCTATAGTTTCAAAATTCTTCAATTTCTCCCCTCCTATGCCTATTTTTACATGGTGAGATTGTACATGGGAGGGGTAAAATTAGAGAATTTTAAAACTAGAGGGGGGAGACTGGAGAATATGGCAAACTATAGGGGAGAGAATAATAATTTCCCTATGTATTTATCTAATACTTATTTTTAAAGCGAAGAATTCATGTTGATTGCAAATCATCAAAATAGACTCAAATGATTTTAAAACTCTAAAAGTAATATTAATCATTTGATTTACGGTTGAATAAAACTATTTCAATTAATTTAAGAAATATAAAATTTGGAAATTAAATCTATAATTGAATTAATCCTTGGGATTTTGGTAAAAATGCCCTATTTGAGGGGCAGAATTGCAAACCTACCCTCAAAATTATTTTTTTAGTAAAATTGCCCCTAAAAGGCTAAACTACCCTTAATAATGTATTGCCCCCAATTCCTCAATACCACCCATCTCAATTGCTCATTTGTCATCTTCAATCCTCAATTATCAATTCAAAAAAAAACTTTATTACATCAAACGTAAGGAGTGTAAATTAATATATAAATAAATAAATAAATATATATATATATATATATATATATATATATATATATATATAATTGTTCTTGTTCTTCGGGTCACCCATGACCTGAAGAACAATTTTAGGGCTTTGGGTTGCCCCCTACCCGAAGCTCAAAAATATTTCTTTGGGTCAATTGTGACCCAACATCGGGTCATCATTGACTCGAATAATGTTTACAAATTAACCAAAAAAAAAAAAAAAACCTACCCATATTATTTCTATCAATATATGGATTAAGATGAAAGAAAACAATTATTTATTTTTTCCGAAAACTTACCTTGTCATCACTTTATATAAATTTCTTCAACACTTTTATGCATCCAAAAAGGGGAAAAAAAAAAAAAAAAAAAAAAAAAACAGAATTAGATGAGCTCCATCTCATTTAACTTATTCAAACAATGTATAATTTTCTCTTTTATTTTATTTTTGTATCATTGGTTGGTAAAAAGTAATAATGGTAATAAATGTGGTGGTTATTATTTAAGTGGGGGTATTTTTGGAAGTTTGGGGCATTTTTGTAAGTTTATGACTACATAGGGTATATTAGCAATTTAGGCCCTCAAATAGGGCCTTTTTGCTAAAATCCCTTACTCCTTTGGGGTGCCAAAAAAAAAAAAGGTGTGGAATGTACACATTTTAATGCATCTAAAAAGAGTAAGTATTTCAACAATCATATGATGAAATCATATTCATTTATCTAATAGTGACTTGAAAGTTGAAACACTCAAAATATTCCTTTCAAGAACAACACTCAAAATATTCCCTTTATATATTATATTAACATGGATTGTTCATCTACTTTACTTATATATTGTATGTGTAATAGGCCATTAGATTCAATTGCTTTAACTCGGTCTGTATACACTTATTTATAATCGGATTATGATTTATGTCTGAATACGAAACATGTGGTAAAGGATAAAGATAAACAATTTGCAAAGAAGATGAGAGATATTTTTCTTCTTTGATAATTGATAAGGTGAGAGAGTTCGTCTTTAATCTTCAAAGGGATTGAGACAAAAAAAAAAAAAAAAAAAAGTAAATAAACTTTTGTAAAAGTTGTAGGTGTGAATTGAATGACACTTGACTTTTATATCATCAATGTTTTTCAAAAGTCTTCTCAATTACAACATTTTGGCCTTTGGGTGCAGTATCTATATTATTATGGTTACTTTTCATATATATTTTTTGTTTGGCTGTGGTTGCATTTCAATTAGTTGGATTGGGAATTTGGGATTTGATTTTGATGGACCACAAACACCACCCAAATATGTCTTGTCATCTTGTGTATAAACTAATGAGCCTTTAAGGTCATTCACCTTTTTTTGGCCCAGTACAAACAAGATAAAAAGTGAAAAAATAAAATAAAATAATAAATATTTATAGAATTATATTTTTAAGAAATCTCAAAGTGAAGAAGTTTTCATTTACTATAAAGTTTATGATGTGCCAATAATATGTATGAATAGAAGAACCGCTAAATGGATGGCCGAACAGATAGGAAGGGTGGTTGATATAACATCAGAATCAAAGGATTGTTGGGGCAAATTTCTAAAGGTAAAAGTTCAAATTGATATTACAAAACCTCTAAAAAGATGGCTTTGATTGAAATTGGATAAATCAAATGATATTGTGATGGTGAGTCTAAAGTATGAGAGGCTTCCAGAATTTTGTTACGTTTGTGGTAGAATTGGACATGCTAGTAAGGAGTGTTCTGATGAAGAGGCCAAGATTAAAGCTTTGAAGGGGGTTTCCACCAAGTTTGGGTCCTGGATGAGAGTCTCTGTTCTTAATCGACAGAAAATGAGAATAGACCAGCAAATTAATGGAAATTTGAAGATTCAGAGTAGATTGGAGGAGAGGCAAGAGGGGAAAGAAGTGGGTTTGCATAATTTAAGCTCAGGTTCTTTTAGGCGAGGGGAGGAAGAAGGTGGATTGAAGAAAGCGAGTTCTGGTTCGGTTATTTCCCAGGTGGAAGATCAGACCGCCTTAGCTAGGGATCCAAAGGAAGCTACTAATTTCTCAAAAAAAAATATCCTGGCTAAGTTTAGTGGATCCGGGTCGTCACAGGGGAATGCGCTGATGAAGGAAGGCCCATCTGAGGAGGAAAAGTTAAAAAACAAGAAGACTGAGGAAGAGGGGAAGGAAGCTGTTGGGCCAGGACAGAGGAATAGTAATCCAACTAATGGCGAGTCTGGGCCTGATTTATATATGGAGGGCCCAAATATAGAAAATGGTATAAATGAGGAAATGAGTTTGGTCATTCATACTCAGCCAGTGGAGATAATAGTCCCAATGAAGTCAAATGCAAGAATCTGGAAAAGATTGGCGAGAGCTAAGAAGACATAAATTAATTCGAGCAATCAGTCCAATTTATTTCGTAATCTACAAATGGTCAGTACGAAGGGGAAGAAGAGTTCAAAGGGTATTGGTTCCTCATCAACAAGTAAGTCTAAGTTTAATTTAGCTGGGAAAAGGTCTGGGCTTGGGAAATATAACAATTCTTCTCAGACTTCTTTAAATCCGAAGGGTATTATTTCTAGTTCTTTAAAAAGATGGGAGGTTCAATTTGGCAAAAGGAAGTTATGTATTGGTTCGGCAGTTGAGAGTGGTTCTAATAAAAAAGTGAGAATGTCTGTCATTACAACGAATTATAACAATATGGCGGAGTCTGGTTCACATACCCGCCAGGATCGATGATCGGCCTAAGTTGGAATGTTTGGGGGTTGGGGAATCCCTGAGTGTTCGCGGCCTTGAAAAGGCTGATGAAACAGCATTCCTCGAAATTCGTTTTTTCTGTCGGAAACAAAAATCTCAGGTAGTAAGACAGTAAAAGTCAGAGATAATATTGGGAATTATGAAGTTTTTTAGGTGGACTGTATTGGCTATAGTGGTGGGTTGATGCTTTTGTGGAAAAAAGAATTACAGGTAAACAGTAATTTCTTATTCAGTCGGGCATATAGACGCTAGAATTAAAATGGAGGATGGTTTTAAGTGGAGATTTTCGGGTGTGTATGGAGATCCTTCTCCCAGTAAAAGAGTAAACTCCTGGGATTTAATGGGTTGGTTGAGTGAGGTTGATAGTTTGCCATAGGTATGTGGAGGGGATTTTAATGAAGTTCTGTGTATGAATGAGAAATTGGGTGGCTCTGAGAAATCAATTTCTGGTATGCTATGGTTTAGGAAGGCAATAGATAAGTATGATTTAATTGATTTGGGTTCCTCAAGTCCTAGATATACTTGGAACAACAAAAGGGAAGGTAAGTATAATATCCAGGAAAGGATTGATAGATACTTTGCAAATAATTTATGGAGGGATACGTTCGAATTTGTGATGGTGGAAAATTTAGGTTTTAATTCTTCAGATCACCGACCAATTCTCTTGAAGTTTGAAAAGAATAGGCGGCATTTGAAGAGCAGATTTTTTGGTTTCCGTTTTGAATCTTACTGGCTAAAAGAGGAGGATATTGGTAAAGTTATGGTGGATGCATGGAATGAAATGGGTCCCTCCAATTCAGCACAGGATTTTATTTCTAAACTTAATCAGTGTGCTTCAAGATTAATAGGCTGGAGTAAGAATCGGTTTAGGAATCTCAGTAATCAGATAGCAGTTAAAAATAAGGAGATTGAGAGTTTATATAAGTCTTGTGAGAAAGATGGAATTATGTTAGTTATCAAGGATTTAGAGAAATCAGTGGAAGACCTTCTTGATTGTGAAGAATTATTTTGGAAGCAGCGTTCCAGGGCTGATTGGCTAGAGGCGGGAGATAAAAATTCTAAGTTCTTTCACACCAGGGCGTCAGCAAGGAAAAAGAAAAATTATATTCACAGTTTATACAACAAAGAGGGGCGGTTAGAAGACACAGAAGAAGGGATGGCTATAGTGATACAAGAGTTTTTCACTCACTTTTCCAGTCTTCAAATCCTAGTCCTGCTAATATCAGAAGAGCTTCAGAGTGTATTAGTTCTTGTTTTGATCAAACGTAGAGAGAAGAGCTAAGTATGGCTTTTACGGAGGAAGATGTCAGGTTAGCTATTTTTGATTTTAGCCCTACTAAAGCACCTGGCCCGGATGGGTTCCATGCTATTTTTTTTATAGAAATTTTGGCATATTTTGAGGGAATATTTTTCCAGAGTTTGTTTAAGAATTCTGAATGGATATGCATCTATTAGGGATTTTAATTGCACTACTGTTGTTTTAATTCCGAAAATCAGTAATCCTACTTCTTCTAAGGATTTTAGGCCAATTGCTTTATGTAGTGTTATTTATAAGACTATTAAGTGGTAAAAAGGGGTTGATGGCTATCAAACTGGATATGAGTAAAGCATATGATAGAGTAGAGTGGAAATTCTTAGAAGTTGTGATGAGGAAAATGAATTTTCCATCTAGTTTGATAGTGCTAATTATGGATTGTATCGGCACAACTACTCTCAGTTTTTTACTTAATGGTAAGTCGGTTTGTCAAGTGAAGCCTTCTAGAGGGCTTAGACAGGGGTGTCCACTGTCCCCCTATCTTTTTATTCTTTGTGCTGAGGCTTTTTCAGGATTGATTACACATGTTGAAAATAATGGCAGGGGGTTGGGTGTTAGATGTGGAAGGGGAGGTCCCCTTATTAGCCATATATTTTTTGCAGATGACAGTATACTTTTTAGCAGGGCTTCGAGTGACTGTAGCGCTAGTATTAGAGAGATTTTGAAAGTGTATGTCAGCGGTTCAAGTAAGCAAATTAACCTCCAGAAAAGCAAGGTGACATTCAGTGAGAATGTGGTTGCTTGTATTAAAGAAGATATATATAATTTGCTTGGTATTGAGGAAAGTATCAATCAAGACAAGTATCTTGGCCTACCAACTTTGGTGGGTAGGAACAAAAGATTATTGTTTAATGATATTATGGAAAGGGTCTGGAAGAAGCTTAGAGGTTAGAAGGATAATTTCTTTTCCTTTGGAGGCAAGGAGGTGTTGATTAGGGCAGTGGCTCAAGCTATCCCAAATTGTGTGATGAGTATTTTCAAGCTTCCGGTGGGTCTATGTAAGGAGTTGAGTGCTATGTTTTCTAAGTTTTGGTGGGGGTCCAGAGAAGGTAAAAGAAAGATAAGTTGGGTGAAATGGATTTCTCTTTGTAAACCTGAAAGTCAAGGAGGGTTGAACTTTAAAGATCTAACTTCCTTTAATCAATCACTGTTAGCAAAACAAGCTTGGAGAATTTTGAAGAACCCAAATTCTTTGGTTGCAAGGTTGATGAAGGCGAAATATTATAAAAATGAGGATTTCTTGCAGGTGACAGCAAAGAATGGGATCTCTCATATTTGGCGCAGTATTTTGTGGCGGAAAGAATTACTTTCTAAAGGTCTAAAATGGGTGGTGGGGGATGTTAACCAGATTAGAGTCTTCAAAGATAGGTGGATTCCCAGACCTAGCACTTTTAAGACAATTATGCCTGATCCCGGATATGATCTTTGTGTGGCGGAGCTAATGACTAGTAGTCATCGTTGGTGGGATATGGAGAAATTAGATAGATATCTGTTGACAGGAGACAAGGAGCTGGTACTTTCCATCCCGATTAGTTGGCAAGGTGGAGAAGATTATCTAGCATGACATTTTGAAAAAAAATGGAGAATATTCTGTTCAAAGTGGTTATCAGCTGGCCATTTCAAATAAGGTTAGTGAAACTGCTTCCAATTCTGATTTGACTCAAAGGTGGTGGAAAAAGATGTGGAGCTTAAATATTCCGCCTAAAGTCAAAACTTTTGTTTGGCGTGCTTGTTGGAACGCTTTCCCCTCTCTTCAGTGGATTCTCCTATGTGCAATAGATGTGCTTGCCCTGTTGAATCATCTACTCATGCCATTTTCTAGTGTAAAGTGGCAAAAAATTGCTGGAGAGAATCTAATTTAGTTGGTTCCTTTAAAGAGGTGTATCAGCTCCCAGCTTTTGATGTGTTTATAAATGTATCTTCTCTTTTATCTGTTGATGAGTTGGGCAGATTTTGCATGTTAGCTTGGGCAATATGGGATAACAGAAACAAACATAATATTGAAGGGAAAAGTAAGCCTCCGAAGATGGTGATATCATGTGCGTTGGCTCTCTTGACAGAATTTCAGTAGTCTAAGAGGGCTCTCTCTTCATAGTCCTCCTCTGTTCAGACCAGGCGTGATACTGAATAGCTAGCCCCTCCTCTAGGTCGGCTAAAGCTTAATACAGCAGCTGCACTCCGCAAGAATGGTTTATCTGTTGGTATTGGAGCAGCAATCAGAGATGATAAAGGCTTGGTAGTTGCTGCTCGATCAAACCAGCTGCCAGGTAACTTTAATGCTCAAAATGGTGAGTTGATTGCCCTCAAGGAAGGCTTGTTGCTGACCCAATTTTATAATCTGCATGTTGATTTGGCTGAGGTGATCCCTCCCTCAGTGGTTTCCATCCTTAACGATTCCATCCCTCTCGTAGGGGAATCAAAGTTCATTGTGAATGACATTAAAGTGTTGTTTTCTGATGTTGGCGTTAATAAGTGTTTAGCTGTTTCCAATTCTGGAAATTCCTTAGCTCTTAAGCTAGCAATTTCAGCTTTTACTTCTTTTAGGGAGTTTCTATGGCTGGATTTTAGGTCCTTCTAAAGTTGTTTCTTCTTTGTAAAGTGTACTGAGTTCTTATATATCAAAAAAAAAAAAAAAAAAAAAAAAAACTTTTAAATTGTATTATTGGGGTGGTCTTATATAGGGATTAATAGGTAGGATAAATTGTAAATTGTTATTGGGTGACATATCACATTCTAAACCCTAGTGGACAAAAAATGCATCTCATCTTGCACAAATTAATTAAATCAGTTACAATAATAAGTGCTTTATGAAAAGTCTTGTATTCCTTGTATACTACCATGCCCAACCCTGAGTGACTGACCAAGTAAATTCAAGTTTCTATGTTTTTCACTTATTAGAAAAGTCCTATATTATATTTCCAAAAAAGAAAAAAGAATGAAATAAAAAGGTCTTTTATTTAGTAGATAAAGTCTAAACCAATCACACTTGACAATATGAGGTTTGTCTAGTGGTTATGCCCCTCACACCAACACAACGAGGTTGTGGGTTCGATTATGTCTCTCATACCCACACCAAGAGGTTGTGGGTTCGAGTCTCTCCCCCACCCTAAAAACCTGAATTATTATAATATTTAAAATAAAATAAAAAATCATACTTGGTTTCCCTTCCTACAATTATAAAGTCAAAGCTTCACTACTTCAAGAAAACAAAAGGTAAAAACTTCTATCTGTTAAATAAATAAATAAATAAAATTATTTTAAGGAATAATAGTTTGACGAATTTAAGAAAAATATTTTAAAAATAATAAAAGCTTAAAAAATCACCCAAATGAATTCATAGTTTATAAAAGAGAGAAAATTGGAAACATTTGGAATAAACAATTAATAGAGCTTAAGTTGGGCCCAAAATCTAAGTTGGGTTTGGAAAAATGAGAATGATCACATATTTGTTTTGGAAATCTGGGCATCTTTGGTCTAGCACCAAATCCAAATAATTGTGTGGTGAATAGTTATTGCTTTTTTAGAGTATGAACAAGAGACTTGGGACTTAGCAACAATTTGCTGACTTCATTGCATACGTAATCCTTTTTCTGTGTTTTTTCTCCCCGATATTGTGGAGATAGTTTGATCTCGACAGACCCTTGATCCAGGGACTCGAGGAGCCTAAAGAGGTAGAAGACATAAACATGATTTTATGGAGGTAGTCAAATTGGCAAACCACATTAAAAAATTATGTCTTTTTTTTTTTTTTTTTTTTTTTTTTTTTTTATAAATAAAAAATCATTACAATTAATTCAAGGGAGGGAAAGAGGGATACTATCCGATCGTACAACCTCAATAATGTAGATGTCAGAGGCATGCCCTTAAGCCAATCTTATCTTGTCTATAAATAATGTGTGTTTTGATTATGGTTGCGTTTAATCTTTTGATTTATTTTTCATCAAATTTGTTGATACTATTAATTTATAGTCTCCTTAATCTATAAAACACGTGTTATGATAATTGAAGTTTGGTCTGGTTTCAAATTGGTAATGACATTACAGATTTACAGGACATCAATTTCTGATGTTAATGTCTGCTCTTTCACTTTCCCCCTTTTTAACATGTTGCTAGTGGTCCTGGAAATCAGACTGCCTACCAGATCAACCGTTCACATAGCCGACATTATATATAAATATATATATATATACACATAGGGGTGTACCCATGATTTTTTGTTAGGGTGGGCTAAAACAAAATTAAACAAATTTTGTTTTTATTCCATTGAGATGAATAAGGCAAACTTGAACCTCTATTCCGGACATTATATAGAAAACTAGATTCACTCTCAATCCATAGTTTTTTCTTGGCTTTGAATATGTATATTTGTTTGACATTGTAATATAAAATTATTATACAGTTTTGTTAACAACAGTAATTTATTTAAATAATATTCTTCCAATAAATATTTATACGATAATAATTTATTTATAATTAATAAATTAATTAAATATATATATCAATATCGGTGTCATTTGAAAGATCTCCAAACAGTATATATTTTTGAAATATATTGTTATAATTAAATATGAAATAGAAAAATAAAGAATTTTAAAAATTTAAAGATATTGATGTGATATTTAAAAAAATAAATAATGAAAAAGACCTAGAATCTTCAACGTGGAGCACTCTCTTATGAAATGCATTAATTTGGCATATACAATGACACTCTAACGTCTCTACTTGATAAACTGATACTCTAATTAATGAATTTAAAGCTGGAGCACTGTATCATCAATTTGATATATTATTAATATTATTTTTTTCAAATTGCTGACCCGGCTATAGCCTGGGTCAGCTTCCATTACCATCTGCCCCTATATACACAGTTTTTTTATTATCAGTTCGAAATGACAAAAGATATATCAATTCTTTGCATGTGGGCCATTGGATTTAAAAGATACTTTGACAAGTGCATACAGCAAAGTCAAAGTATTTAAATCCAATGGCCCATATACAAGGAACTGATATATCTTATATATATATATATATATATATATATATATATATGCATGGGTGTTGTAAAAGGTCACAAGTTAAACGACTATATAACGTTACATGATAAAAAAAAAAAAAAAAACAAACTCTCAAATTTGAGAAAAAAAAAGGTTTTACGACTATTTAACGTTACACGGTTGCTTAACGTGTCCCTTAAGGTATAAACATAATTGATAATCCTAATCCGAAAACATCTTTCCATCAAAAATCACCACCACAGTTTCAAGCTTTTAACATTCAAATTTTAATTTTGGGGGCAATACAAATTTGTTGTGCCCATGGCCATCCCGATAAATGAGTCCAATTCAGGCGAATATAAATGATAAGTGGATCAAAATCTGTGTAACATTAAAACATGAATCACATATTATAATTTATAAGTAGTGATTACTTTGTTTTCGATACAAATTACAACATAAATACACAACCACAAATACAATGTGTGATTATTACACTCGCCATTGAACTAACAATTTTCTTTATTCAAATGCTTTTGCATAAAATCTTGAATCCCCTTAACTAAAAAAGCCGACCCGGGAAGCTCCTCGAACACATAAGATCCATGAAATACATTCGGATCCTGCAACAAATCCACTTCTTTCCCTGCTTTCTTCAACCCATCATAGTATTTTCTTTGCCAATCTTTCAATATATCCAACCCACCCATCAAAATCAACGTTGCCGGATACTTGACCTGAGAAATATCCACCGTTGATTTGGGTCCAAACACATTAGCTGCCGGGTGGTCTCGGTCCGACCCGTTTGGCAAAAAAGCCTTCCAATACCAATCCGTATCCTCCAAAGACAAAAGCGGGCCTCCGGAATTTCGGATCTCGGATTCGGTCCTCTCCTCTCCGCCGAAAAATGGCTGTATCGCTATCAACCCCATAAGTTTCAACCGTGAAAATTCGTACTCGCCGGCTTTGACCGCCACGTGGTGTGCCAAATTCCCGCCGGCGCTGTCTCCGGCTAGAAAACACAGTTTCGGGTCCACATTGACCAGAAGTTTGTCTACATTTTCGTCCAAGAATTTCAATGCATCGAAACCATCCTCGTACTGGGTCGGAAACCGGTGCTCCGGCGCGAGACGGTAGTTGACGGAGACGACTGCGGTGCGTAGCTCTCTGACGAGCTTACGACACCAGTCATCGAAGACGAACGAGCTGGGGGAGGAGAGCACGAAACCACCACCATGGAAGTAAACGATAACAGGAAGTCTTCCGCTGCCGATAACGGTGGTGTCGGGAGTGTAGAGACGGAACCAGAGGTCACGGGAGGCTTCGATGACGTTGTCGGAGGAGACGACGCCTTTTCGTGGTGTTTTTGAAGGAGGGTTTTTTAAGTCGAAGAAGTTAATGAGACGGCGGTTGACGGTTCCGTTTTGACGGCGAGTGAGGTTTAAAATGAATCTGAAGAGCACAAAGAGGAGGCGCCACTTCAATGGAAGTTTAACAACAGAAGAAGGCATTTTCAGTTTCTGTGTAAAATTTGTAATTGAAAATGTTTGTGTTAACTAAAAATCAAGTGAGGATTTCAAATTCTCACTTCATTTGAATGTCAACTAATTTTTTTTTTGATCATAAATGTCAACTAATTGAAGTTGAAGTTTCAAATTGGTAATGACATTACATATTTTTTAGGAAAAGAAAATGACATTACATATTTACAGGACCTTTCACTGACCCCTTATTAGGGGCGGACCACTTATGAAAAAAATTCCAATTGTTGAGGATTGGGCCTTTAGGTAAAGCCCGTTTTAAATTAATATATATAAAACAATTCACTCTGTTGTTTGTTTCGTAGTTTTAAAGTCTCCTCTTCCTAGTCAAAATTTTTCAAGGTAAGGTCTTTTCTTCATTAAATCTTTATTTTCATTCTATATCTTTAAGCTTTATTTAATTACTTAAAAAACATCTCCGTGTTTGTATGAGAAGAGACTCCTGGGTGGTTTTGCCTCAATTTATGCTATTTTGTATTGGTTTTTGTTTTTGTTTGTGGTCATTGTGGCAACGTATGCAAACTGTTTGATGAAATGCCTGTGAAAAGCTGATGTGCAAATTTGTGCTTTGATTTTCGGGATAATGAATTTGTAAAGTTTCAAATTCACTAAGAAGATAAAATATTAGTCAAACACAAAAACAGTTAGTGTCTGCACCAAATAATTGCTATATAATTTATATGTTCATATATGATATTCCAATCAACCCAGTTCTAGAATTCAAGATGATTGTTGTATTTATTTGATTGAGCAAGTTATTGATAGTAATTAAGTAAATTTACAAGAGCTGTTTTTCATTGACTGTTTGCCTGAGACATGGAGAAGTGACAAAAGGGCAGAATAGCTGTGGAGTTATTGAGATTGTTGGAATTTATTCTAGGAGATTTATTTCCTGTTTTATTGAGATTGTTGGACTAATTAAGCTGAAACTTTTACAGTCTTTTAATGATTACAACTTTTTTAGTTATACATGGCCTTTGATGCTTTGGAACTCAAGTTGATTTTTGAGATTGTATAACTTTCTATTGCATTTGAGGAAATGAATAGATCTGTGGTATCTAATTACTAATCATGTGCTTTGGTTTTGGTATACTAGATAACAGAGAGAGACTTCATTTGCTATATACCAGCAGACACAACCTCTTGATCTACACATTTATCAATGAAAGAAGAAGAAGTGAACCGTTGTCAGATTCAAGAATGGTATCCCAAATTTAAATCTGTTTCCATTAGAACACTGATTCATGAACTTCCAGAGTCTTTTGTTGAGTACCTTCTTGATGATTCTGGGCCCTTCCTCCTTCCTGTTTCTGTCTCAAATGAAGATGCCCTACCGAATAGAGTCCATAATCCTTACGAGGAAGAAGACTTTCAGGTATCAGAAGGATCTGGAGATGAAGCAGAACCCTCATCTCCTCCTTCTTTCCCAGAACTAGAACTAAAGATTAAGGAATCTATTGAATCCCTTGGAGGTGCAGTTTTCCCTAAGTTGAACTGGAGCGCACCAAAAGACTCCGCTTGGATTAGCACATCCGGGACCCTTCGATGCACTTCTTTCAGTGAGATTGCACTCTTACTACGATCATCTGATTCCTTGATCCATGATTTATGTCATGCATATGATTCATGCGGCGATAAAACCTTGTCAAGACCACAAAGTTTCTTCCTTGCCCTTCGCAAGTGGTATCCGTCTTTACGACCAGAGATGGAATTTCGCTGTTTTGTACGTGGCCAGAGCCTAGTTGGAATATCTCAGCGGGAGGTGACAACATTTTATCCTGCTCTACTTGAGAAGAAAAATGAGCTTGAAGTGTTGATACAAGAATTTTTTGACAATAATGTGAGACGCAACTTCGAATCAGAAAACTATACATTTGATGTTTACGTTATAAATGACGAACGGGTTAAGGTTTTGGATTTTAATCCCTGGGGTGCATTTACACTGCCACTGCTTTTTAACTGGGAGGAATTAGAACAGAATGAAGAAACTAATGGGATTGAATTTAGAATTGTGGAGAACCAGTGTGGCGTGAGACCGGGTTTGAAGACAGCTGTGCCATATGACTACTTGGATACCAGCCAAGGGAGTGGTTGGGACCAATTTCTTAGGAATGCTGATGAAGAGCTGCAGCAACAGATTCGATCACCTGAAGCCGGTGGTTGAAGATACGATCTTATTGAGTTTTGAGGTTATAAATGCAGTTAGTTTTAGTCCTTTTTGTTTTATGTATTCCCTATAATTGGAAAACTCAACATCAGCATTATATTTCTACTTTTGGAACAATTTGCATCTGCGGTAGATTTTATCTGATGAAGCAACCTGTTAATTCTAAGTTTTTGGTAGTTGTTTTTCTTTGTGATTGGTCGATTTGGTATTACACTAATTTGTAGTGACTGATATTTTACTCAAGAAACTCGGACTCTAGCTTTACTTGAGTAGTTATCATATGCTAACATTAGTAACAGTGTTCCAACTCTCTGTGGTGAGTAGTAAAATAGTACTGAATAAATTAGGGTTTGCACTTCAGCTGTTTGCGCCTATATCTTACTGCCGAAAAAAACTGAGGCACGAAAAACAGCCTCTTACATATTGCCATAGCTATATACACTGATTAACTTATGGGTTTCCTATATCTGACTCCTTGAAGCTTTTCTAATACTTGAACAAATATGGATGATACCTTTTATCTGGCGAAGAAAAAAAAAAAATGTGGTTCTCATTCTGAGAAGAGATGGCCAAAGAAGCGAGATTATGAATCAAACCATTCCCTTTCTGAGACATAGCCTTCTTAGTTCTTACAACCACCTAGTATATCAAATATGTAGAGAATAATATAAAACGAGAGGTTCAGTACAATGGAAATCAACAGATTCTGCTTTTTTACAACTTTTGGATGTTTGAATCATTAGTTCACAAGTATCCATTAGAAAAAAAAAAAAAAAAAAAAAAAATATCCAATTTGATCCAAATGATGTAACAACATGATATATCGCTATATTTTAATACACAAGGGAGCCTCTTATGAAAAGTTTTTACAGTAAAACACAACCCAGACATGTTAATTATATCATTTTCACTTGTATCTTGCCTACAAAATGAAAAAGAAAGAAGACAGTTCTCAATAAGACCAAGTTTGTAGAAGCATACAAGTCCATCATATACTTGGGAAAATGCTTTTCTATGAACGATAAATGAAGTCCAGTTTCACTTTTAACAGAAAATAATCAAATAGGGATTAATCATCCAGAACTTATACAATCCCTAAAAGCTACTAGAGGTTTAAGAATGTATTTTGAAGTTTAGATGGAGACCAAATGGACTCCAAAATATGGGGGATGAAAAAAATTGACAGAAAAAACAAAAAAAACTTCAACTTGGATACAATATCAATGCAACCTAGTAAGTTCTTCAACTCTCTTACAAAGCTCCTCAACTGAAACGTTCATTGCCTTGGAAATCTCATCCATCCGAATCTGGTTGAGATCCAGAAATGACTCGATTAGATCACCATCCAGGAAATTTTTGGCATCTACGGTTTTCTTCTCATTGTTAAATGACCTCCATTGCTCATGATTCAATCCTCCAACACCCTTTATCACCTTTCTTAGGTTTGTCTGGAGCTTCTCTAAGAAGACGTATTGTTCATGAGGAAGTGAAGCAATAACACCTATCACACCATTAGCAGTACCGAAAATCACAGTTGGAATCTGGCCCACATCAGAATCTAGCAAGCGCATTACAAGGGAACCATGTCGGAATCTATTTACAAATTCTCCAAGATGGTATTCACCAACCACCTCTAGACGACGTCGTTCCTCATAAGTAGCACCTTCACTATTCTTTCTAACCGTGAAGAGATTAAAGTTGGTTTCAGCACCAAGGTAAATGTCATCATCAAGAATTTCAACAGCTGTCATCCAATTTGCATTGTAGTCTCGGGCTCGCTCTTCGATAGCTCCTTCCTCATGCTGAGAATAAATATGAAAACTAATTAATCAACCATATTTAGAAATAACAAAGTTCTTTCAACTGTCAAACGAATAGCTGTAAAAGATTCAGACATTTGATGGCATGGAATATCTTTCACAAAATATCCAGGAAATTTCATACGAAAAAACATGCAAGAATACTTTAAAATTTCTATCGCAGAGAATGAAGTTTTGATGGAGGATTTTTAATTTTATATGGCTTGTATGTCAATTATATTCATATTACCGTATAGTTGCTAGATATTATGTTTTTGAACAAAACAAATGTTTTTGTTTACTAAATTATTGATTATTTTAACTTTTTTCTAAAGTTCCATTAAAAATGTATGTTTGTTACCAAATTTCCATACTTTCCATAAATTTTACGTTAATTTCTATCAATATCGATATTTCCATCAATATTTCTATCAATATCGATATTTTCATCCTTGGTAACTAAAAATTATTTGAGGGTGATCAAATTACCTTGTAGATTAACAAGGAAACTGATTTCATCAGATCACCAACAACAATGAAATCTCCACGAGTTTGTACATAGAGGGCAAGTATGTGTCCATGATGTTCACATTCAAATTGCAACTCCCGGGTACCATCTTTTCGGAGCATCCACTTGTACAACTGGATTTTTTGATCGATAGCAGCAAGCAGTTTTCCATTAAATGCATTCAAAGAGTGAACAGCACCCTTAGTTTCCTTCACTACAATTAGCTGTAACTTTCCATCTTTAACTATGAAAACCAATATCCTGCCCTGCAATTGTTGATTAGACGAACGAAAAAACGAATGAGAAATTGGCCATTTCTTACGGCATCAGTACTAAATCAGAAAATAAAGGTAACTGTATTTGATGCTATCTTACCTTGGTTGACTCATTTCCTTCAGGTAGAACATACGCAGTCCCAACACAGTAATACACATTGGTGTCGTCAGAGAAGGAGCAGCTAAGTATTGAGCATCCATGCTCAAACGTGTCAAGAGGATAATTTGATATAAAATCAAATTTTTGGTTGTCTAACAAGCGAATGAAGTGCATTTCAGATTCCTCTGCATTTGATTGGTTTTCCGAGCTACAGATAGCGAAAGTCCGGGACTTTTCTTGATGACAGAAACAGTGTGCATGCTCCCCAAGTGGTATAGAGCGAATGTGAAGCTTCTGGATATCATCAATTGTGCCAATCGTAAGCTCACCTTCTTTTGCAATTGCAAGACTGTTGTTCAGAAACCACTAATTAATTCTTCTGGAATTAACATTTAAGAGGAATATAACAACTATATAACATAAACACAATTGACAAGAATGTGTTTGTCATCCCTTGTTTGCAGCATGTTACAAATACCAGCCTTTTCTATTTAAATCTAAATCAGACAATCCTTTTAGCCTGAAACTTATACCCCTTTGGCAGTATGGTGCTGAAAGTAATGGTGTCAAACCTAATTAGGAAAGAGCACACATCAGCAAATTAATTAGTTTGTGCCTATTCAACTTACAAATATACTCTTGACCTGCTTGCCTTTTCATATTGTGTGGTAATCTAAACAATAATTTATCACAGAAATCTTAACCTTGTAAAAGTTTTGGGTATTTTTAAATCTTCAAATAAATCATAAATTTAGTAGAGAATAAGAGAAAAAGCTTCATTGCCAAGTATGGCACCGATTTACAACAACCAATTAAAAAATAAACCTCATGAATCCATCACAAAAAACATGGTATGCTAAAAGCCTAAAACAAAAACAAATACTTTGATATTTTGTCTTGTCAACAACCAAAAGATAAGAGAAAAAGTCAAAAATAAAATTTATTCGGGTGGCCTTAAATATGTTCATGCATCTAAATACATGGATTATTAGATATCACTTTCATCTATATCTTCACATGGGAACTTCCTAAAAAATAATTTATATCTACATTTTTGTACCGGCCCAATTAGCCCATCCTTTCTTAAAAAATTATAGAAATGTTATAGTAACATCCCAGTAATAATTACTCAATTTGTATATATGAGAAAGTTACATCAAGTCATCAACACACTCCAATTGCATCATACAAAACAAATATCCATATCAAAAGCATTTACAACGATTTTAGTTACATCCACAGCTACTAAATGGAGGCTGGAGGGAGTTGTACCTGTCTGGAAAAGCAGCAGAGTTGAAAGGGCACATATGACTAACTTCTTTCAGATTTACATTATTGTGAAGTAGCTTTTTGTTACTGCTATAAATCACAGTATTACTGTAAAGTAGCTTTTTGTTACTGCTATAAATCACAGTTGGCCTGTTTGATACAGCAAACACGTGTGTAGTATTCTTGGAAGAGTAAGTACGAAGTGTTATTGGCTGGGTCCCAAGAGACACCTTTTTCCTATCAGTTAACTCACCGGTACTCATGTTCAACAAGAAGTTTAAAAGATGACCATCTCCAAGTGCACATAACAAATAAGATATCTGAAAAGGAATCAGCAAGAGACTTCTTTATAAGCATTGAAAACAAGTGGACAACGGAGACAGAACATAAGTAGAATTAAGATGAAAGCAGCACACAAATTAGCTCTAAATGCACCACCAATGCTAAAATCACTACTTATTTATAGGCATTAAAAAACAATTGGACAATGGTGACAGGACAGAAGTAGAATTAAGATGAATGCAGCAGACAAATTTGCTCTAAATGCACCACCGATGCTAAAATCACTAATTTTATCCTCAAATGAATGCCACAATAGTAGTAATGATATTTTAGGTAATATAGTCCTAACCATTCATTATTATAATTCATTATAATATGATACATTGATACATGGAAATTATTCTTCACAGATGCTTGGCAATCATGTATCATGTTATGGTGATAAGACCTAATCATAAGTTATTTTGGGAAAAATAAATAAAGAAAGCTCAAAGTCAAGCATACCCCTTCAAAGGCACATAGAAGAACAGAACGTGGCATGATTTCACCCAGATTCTCCTTAGTTATGAGATTCAGGTCAGGCAGAGAAAATATCCTGACACTTTTATCTGTCCACATTCCAACAGCAGCTAGCTGACTATAGTTAGGGTTATCACCAATGGGATTAATGTCAAGGCATGAGATCTCATACTCCAGCAGTGCATGTTTTACTTCTGTCAATGTTCCATCACCAATTTCTAAATAAACCAAATGCCCACCTCTAGTTGCCAGTAAAACCTGTCATAGAAACAGCAAAAAAGTTACATTGATTAACAAAACAACTTGAACATCTGGATGTCAAATGCAGAAAAAATATCCAAATTGCATCAATGCAGATCATATGTTTCTTATGTGATAAAATGTTAATTTCAAAAGCTTGCCAAGCTACATGATCTTAGTAACTAAGAGGAAAACTGAAATTACAACAATCTAAAAGAGTTGAAGGAATTACAAAATCTACGTGGTAGTATAAATCATAAGCCTAAAAATAATACTAGTACAAACTTCAACATCCAAAAACGCAGAGCAGAAAAAGAACTAACTAGCGTTAGTTTCTCTCCATGGATATCTTAAACCATGACAATGATCTTACATGTAGCAAACATAAATTTTCATTTAACAATTTAAGGACTAGCCTAGAAAGCCATCTGTTTCTTAAGGCAGGAATATGCAACTTTGCTTTGATATTAATTAGGTTTGCTGCAGGTAGAAGTAATTGATTATGCAAAAAAGGTGTGCAATATCATATTGATTATTGAGGCATATATTTATTATCACAGAATGAGGTACAAAATTAACCTGGGTAGCATTGGCAGTTGCAACACTAAGCGAATACCCCTGGGGAGCATTCCATTCATATCTCATCTCCCTAGTTGTAGAACTGACAAGTCTTACAGAGCTTGAAGTAACCTGTCATGGTAGTATGATCAGCAAGTGCATTCTAAATGTTATACTGGTTATCATTTGTAAGAAGAAAGTGTAAACCTACAAGCTGGTAATCCAAATTACATGAACCAATTTCATAAAACCAGTTACAAAACCTGAAAAAGAAGCTTAATGCAAGATGACACAGTTTCCAAGAAATGTCTCATAAAACAAAAATTACAAGATGATGACAACAAAATTATAACAATACCAAAACAGTAATACCATGACACTGAAAATACACCACCAAAAAAATAACAACAGCAACAACTATATTAAATAAACACCATTGACAACCAAATTAAGAAAATAAAACTAGAGTAGATTCACTTCGAGTTACGGTAAATGAAATCCATTTAATGTGAGGTTGCAATATATTTATGGGAGCAATATAACAGCTGCACCTGCATTTCATGTGTTTTTTTGTTAAATAAAAGATGGGCAAGGCAAATATTAAATTATACATGGAATGGATGAACTTTAAGCTGATTGTAGAAGTTCAGCACTTAAACTGTAAATTCTGCAGTTGATCGTCATAAGTCCATTGATTCACAAACAAAGTTTTGATCATCTTTAAATAAAGTTTTTGTATCCTATCAAAATAATACTAATAAATAAATAAAACAATTTTTTCCATAAATTGAAGGTCAATTTATAGAGAAAGTTTTGTAAGGATTTGAACATATAAAAGAAAAGAGTATAAATAAAAGAAATGTATAGGAAAACATACTTGTACTAGTTGATTGTAAACAGCATCATGGCAAAACAAAGTTTGCGCTTGCGAACAGAAACCCTCTATCTTGGTTTCTTCCATCACATCCTCAAGATTCATTGCCAAAATTCGTGTCTCACAGATAAAACTAACCACCAGAAAGGTATCAAACGGATCACCGGTAGACGATCTTAATGACCACATTCCATTAATACCTTGCAATTCCACTAATGCCTACAATGTTGAATACATACATCAACAGTGAGTTTTCTGACAATATACAGTTACTCAGCAAAAATACAAGAAACAAAAGGAAATTTTTAAGAAAGCCATACCAGTTCATTAATTCCTATCCCATTTCGAACTATGCGAAGAGAACCTTCCTTGTATGCTCCAGAGCAAGTTACAACCAGACCTTGGCCTTGCCTCTCAAGGTCAACTACGCAAAAGTCAACAATTGGCCCCAAGTTGACATACCTTTCCAAAACTTCAATATTTGCATCTGGTTGTAGATTTAGCTTTATAAGCTGTTTTCACACAATTACAGTCTGTCAAAACTCAATATTGCAAAAGATCTTTTAAAAGTACAGTATAATTTTTTCTTCAAGGTTAAAAACAGTTACTTCAATTTATACGAAGTATATTAAATTAGTTGACAACTGCAAAAACACATCCTGGACATAAGATTTTATTTATACACTTATTTTTATGTCCAGGAGCACTAGAATATTCCAAAGAAGAAGAAAAGGAGGAAAATTCCCCATTTGTTTGATCAAAGGAACTACAAAGTGTAGAGTGATGCTCCACCTATACTGCTCCTCAAAGGAGTTTCACCAAAGATTTCTGTTTCGTTGTCTGACTACTCTAAATTTGTATAATTTGATGAGTTAGTTAGCTAATAAGTGCATGCCATAACTAAACAAATGTTTTATTCATATATTGAAATTAAATAATTTTGTAGAACAAGAGAATGAGTGGTGTAAGTCAGTAAGTGGTTACTGGCATAATAGTAGGTAGGTTAGTGGAACGAGTTTGTGGATGGAGGTAGTTACAAAAAGAAATAATTTTCATTATTTTGTTAACAAATAACTATAATTTCCTTTGATTAGTAATAATTTAATAAGAAACTTAAATTCAACTCTCAAGGGTTTTAAGAAATATTTGCAACGAACTTTAACAATGACAACCTTTAGAGAGTTTGCACATATTCGTGAATTAGTCCATCCATAAAACAAAATTATAGGTCTGCCAACATTATCTCTAATATTGAAAAGTCGGGTATGTCACGCTCAATGAAGTCCATAATACAAACTTACGGATCTAAAAAATTCAACATATGCATAAATAAAACGAATAGTTGTCAATAAATATTTGAGTCACCAAACCTGTGAATCTCCATAGCTTGAGCCAATATATACAACTGCATTATCCAAATATGATATAGTGGATGCAATAGAAGTTTCCCCCAAAAGCTCAATTTTAAGTCCAGTAACCCTGAAAGATAGATGTAGATGAGTCAAGAGAGATCTTGTTAATGCACTGTCCAGCAGTTCAAATTAAGTTTTGTCTGTTTCTTCTAGACAAACTTGTACATATCATCGTGTTTGATAGAAAATATGAGACAGAAGAATGATTGCTGTGACATGTTTGTGAGCAACCCCTTGGTGGTTGAGTGAAGGAACTTTCAAGGGTTCTATAACCTTCGGGGGTCACCCATCTAGGATATTAAAATCCTACAAGTTTCATTGGTACCAAGGGTATAAGGTCTAACAGTAGCTGCTAGTTTAGAATCCAGGAACAAGGGAAAGGTTGGGGGAGTTCTGGGATTAAAAAAAATGACATGTTTGATGGCAAATATGTGATAAAGGAATGATCACTTTTCTTTCTCATGGGTGATAACCAGAAGGTGAAGATGCCCGGCATGATCGCCAAGTAAATATCTTGAACCATCAGCATCAACTCTTCCATAGGCTTTTGTGATGGACTGGAGTATGCACCAACATAATAAAGAAAATTAGTCTAACGCATTTATAAGCAATCACAAATTATAATGCTTGAGGAAACTTTCATGTAATGCTTATAGAAATCTGGAAGCAAGTCTAGAAGTTCTTACAGGTCTGATAGGGATTGCTTTAAAAGCATTAGCACTACAGTAGACAATTGTCTCTTCTCCAATTATAAGGACACCGCAAAGGGGCGGAGGTACTGGTATTAGTAAATCAGCTCCATTGTCCAAATCGTTCTGCGTCCAAGGGCCCTCAACAAAATCTTTATCCTTCAAAGCAACCTCATATGTTTTGACATGTCGAGCATCTTTGTTATCCTACAATGAAGAATAATATAGCAAGATGATTATCTAAACCATTAAGTAAAATATACTAGTATTCTTATATAACACACTACACAGATATGTTCAAAAATCCTATTTGTTTTTTATTTTTATTTTCTTTTTATAAAAAAAACTGATATGTTCAACGGTCAAACTAGATGTCAGGCAGCGAACCTTCTTCGACTCTCGTTATGTGTGAGACAAAGTCCAGATTACCCATACTTTTAACATGATATAATTAATAAGGTGTTGAAACTTCTGGCACACACTGATCATGAGGTGAACATTCGTTTAACACCTCATCACTTCAGAAATAGAATTTAAATATGGAAAACCAAAGTTGGTCTATATGCACCACATGTTTGGACATGCACAATCATCCACACACATTCAACTTGCCACTCTAGCCAAGTTTTACTTTTACAAATTTGCCTCATCAACACATCCATCTTACACTGAGAATGCCATGCAACCTTTTCAACCATAAGGTGTCCACATGAAAATACACCACAAAGGGAGTATCAACTTTACTAAGAAGATTTATTTTGAATGAAAAAGAAAATGAATAAAAGCCACAAAATTATTTAACAGAAAGGCAAAGAAATTTAGGGACCTGGTAGAGAACTACTATTGTTGGTTTTGAACAACCATAAAGAAACTTGATATCCAAAACCTGAAGTTCTTTAAGCCTGCAAAACCAAAGTGAATAAATAAATAAATAAATAATATTCAATTAGAATAAAAACATCCATATATGGATTCAATCCATGAATATGTTTTTTGTGGTTACATTCTTTTTTTTTTAACAGAAACAGAAATCTATGATTAAAGAGGAGAAAAAGATACAAAAGATGGAAAACATATTCACCTAAAAATGTGTGACAAACTGACAACAAAAAGACTCAAAAATGTACAACTTTAGACCAATCCTCTTTTTGAGGACCCCAAAATGATACTTCAGAATTATGCTCAAAAGAAACACCCAACCAAAATTCCAAAACAACAAAAAAAGACTCCAAGACTTCAACAGCTATCAAGAAGTTTCTGAATCCTAATTTTGCTGAAGGAAGAAAGGAACATCTTTCAAGAGAAGTAGAGACCGAAGCCCAGACATCGACGTTGCTTTTCCATGGTATCTAGGAGAACACTTGCATTTTGATTTTACCACCTTAGAAATGTGCCAATAATAATAGGGTTTTTAATAATAGTTTTATTAAGAATAAAAATGGAAAACTGTAACAGAAAACAATTCCGGAGACCAGGACAATAATGGATCCTCTTGTACAGATCATAGCAACATAAAACTGCTTTCTCTCCTAAAAAATCAGCAAATTTCCCTAAATTTTTAAAATTGTAACATTGGTGAAATACAGCAGCAAAGAACTGATCTGTTAAAAGAGTGCTTCTTGGTAAAATTGCTAGGTAAAAAAGCAAAAAGCAGGTCAAACAATGCCATAAGTCAAAAAGGCATCCATAGTCAGTACTCGAACTCGACACTCTACCACCTATAAAATCTTTCTTGCTGGTTTGCTAAAAAATTTGGAAACAGGAAATAAAATAGACACAGCATTTTACCAGACAAAGTGTAATTCACTAGTGGTCCCACCCAATTTAAAAGGAAACCCAACTTCCCACATAGACATCACGTTACATCTCTCAAAATTTGGCGCAATTAGAGAAATGTTTGATCCAATCAAGTAGAGGGCCAAAGTCGATAAATGCATCCTTTAGCATACACTCCACCAACTTAAAGAGATGAATGACATAACTAACTCCAGTAATCTCACCCTTCAGAATTCTCAAAATAAATACAATCAATAACAGCTTAAACCTTAGTTGCAAGAATATCACGATGAAGAATCCAGAAAATTCAAGGATCAAATAAATAATACTTAGTCACAAGTTTCTAGCTTTCATTAAGGTAACGAACACTAAATGTTCTACCTATGTGACCGGAATGAGATCCTCTTGAACCTCAGTGTCCATATCAATAGTCCAAATTTATAACTTAAATTAGAAAGAAAAATATGCATTTGTAGAAATGCTGGAGTATCATAAAATTCAATATGAAGTGTTGAAATCAATATTGAATATGCGGAGAATCCATGTCATAACCTTTTTGGGTGTGGGGGGGGGGGGGGGGGGGGGGGGGGGGTGGGGGGTTGGGGTGGGTTGTGGAAATGGTGGTGTTGAGGGAGATTAAGGGAATACCTTAAGTTAAATGCTTCCTTCAGCTGTCCCTTGTTATCAAAAGGAATAACCTGATAGAACAATAAATTATGATAGCCAATCTCATAATTTTAAATGTAATAGAAGATGCAAGGAATGTATTTAAATTTTGAGAAAGAAATTAACCCAAAAAAAGAAGAAGAGATAAAATAGATGATTACGCTTCAATCCACATACCTTAAACAACCCAACATACAAATGGAGTCCAATTAATCTACAATCAGGGTCAATAATGCCAACCTGTAAAAAGAGAGAAAAAATTAATAAAATAAAATATAAAATAAGTGGGATGACCTCTGAAACATACTTCAAACAATACGAATTCGTGACGAGATAAATATATCACCTGACCATTGTCTGTAGGACAGCCTATACGATCAGAGACATCCCCCATTGCTCTACATGACAAGCATAAAACTCCATGAGTACAGGAATCCAATAAGTATATGATAAAAATAAACTACAATAGTTGATTAGTTACTCAAGAGTTTTTCAGGATTCTCACAAATTAAAAGATAAATTCAAACTCTCTAGAAAAGCTAGCTCAAATTATATTTTCTTGCAATTAACAAATTTATCACTATGTAGAGTTCACTTCTTGAAAAGATAGTAAGCATAAAAGCCCACAAAAATGATGAAGGAAAAAAAAGGCCAATAGCAGCAAATACAACAGCCCAAATGTAGTTAAAAGACTAAGGGTGCGTTTGGCACAGAGATAGGACAGAACAAGGTGAGACGGGATGGGATAGGATAGTTGTTCCATATTGTGTTTAGAATGTCTGGGACAGAACTATTAACTGTACTATATACGTTTGGTATGGATGGGACATGACGGGACAAGAGGTTTAAATGACTAGAGTGCCCCTCATATGTATATATAATATATTAAAAATTATTTACATATACAATAATATATATATAATTATATATATATATATATAATTTTATAATATTATATAATACATATTATTTAATTTGTATATATATTATTATAATATATATACATAATATATTATATATATTATTATAATATATATGATAATAACATATATTATATATTATATATTATCATATATATAATTATATATATTATAATAATATATATTATATATATTAATATAACATATAAATATTATAATATATATTATTATAATGTATATATATATATTATTATAATATATATATATATATATATATATATATATTTATATATATAATATTGCACAAGTTTGTGATTGTTTGAAGATTTAAGGGTAAAAATGTCTTTTTGAGACTTGTCCCATGCATGGGACAAGTATGGCCTAGGGTCTTGGGTGGAACAGAATTTGGTGATTTTTTTTCCCACCATGTCCCGTCCTGTCCCATGCTAAAGTTGCACCAAACGTGGGACAAGAAGAAACTGTCCCACGTTGTCCTGTCCCGTCCCGTGTACCAAATGCACCCTAAAGGATTTCTTGGGAAATGTTAAACACCCCTCCTTTATGATTGCAACTACCGATAAACCCCCCACCAAAGAAGAAACACTCACAAATGACTAAAATAGTTCACAACATTAATACAATACCATTAGTATTCTTTTAGCTGAGCGACGAGCTGGCATTTTAAAGCGTAAGTTGATGCATACAATGATATACAGTTCTTGTTGTTTCCTTCAAAGTAGTACTATCTAATTGAGATCAAAGGAAAAAGATTAACATCATCAAGCATATGCATATGCACATATGCATATTATGCTTGTACGTGCATGAAATATAAACAGCAATGTAATATATCAATGCATCATTCTACAATTCTATTCCTCTTAGAACTACGGATAACGGACAGAAAAATCAATCTTTTTTTTTTCAAAATCTATTAAGATTATGACTTTGAATTTCATTCTCTGGCACTTTAAAAACTAAAACAAGACTTTTTATTTCCAGAAGTTCTGAAATCCTAAAGAACTTGCAAATACACTGAAATAAAGAATAATATATTAAGATTAATAACATAAAGTACAATATCCTTTTTTGTCATAATTTGATTTTCTGTAAAACATACTAAAATCACAATTAGAAAGAAAAACCTGATTTATTAGTTTTTTACTTGTAAGCTGGCACCGGTTCCTAAGCCGTATGCATCAAAATCCACTTCACTTCACTTCACTTCTAAAACATTCAAGTAACTTTTCATATAATTTTGGTTATACCAGTCTTGCTTCTCTAATTGTAAGTGTCCATGGATCTATATCACTTGTTCCCTCCCTAAAGAATAGAAAAGGGATAAAAGAATATGCACAGCTTTTAAATGAAACAAGAGCAGTTGCTCCCTTTTTTAAAAATATTTTTGTTACGAGAATCAATAATTGATTAAGAGAATGGAAAAAAATTCCATGTATGATGGTAGCCACTTAACAATATAAGGAAGATCATTGCAGCAGAAAGCACACACAGTTCGCAATACAAAATACAGTAAAATAAAAGATACAAAATGAATTAGCTGAGAAAGGTCACTAGGAAAGAACTAAACCCAATTCAAAGGTAGCTGCTCGTGTCAACACTCATTAAATAGCCCATATGGCCATAAAAATTCACTAGATAGTACTACTCCTGGCATAACCTGATCGATTAACATATTAAACAGCAAACCCACCAGCCAATGTTAATAAATAACTCACTAGCTAAACTTCAAATTTACAATTTCAACTACAATTACTCAATGAGATTCATAAGCAGAAGCAGATGCTACAACAGTAACAACACCAAATGTTTGACATGGGGCAACTAACAAAGTTAAAAGTTGATGTATAAGCGATGAAATCAAACAATATCAAGCATCCAATATGGAAAATGATGAAAACTAAGTGTTTTATTTTTTACAAGCTGTAACCTTGTAATAAGCTCAGATGTCTCGGCATCCCATTGAAGAACACAGAATTTGTATCTCTCCGTTGCAATAAATAGAAAATCCTGTGCTTCTCCCTGATATGAACAGAGAACATTAACAAAATCATATATATATATAGTTATATACACACATATATACATATATATCACAATGAAACTATTGATGTCTAAGAAAGTAGAATCATTAAAAAGAGCACTCACATGAGGGCGAAAAAGTTCCAGTGTCGCAATTCTTCCATATATTGGCACATCCAACTTAAGCTGCACAAAAAATTATCACTTATTGATAATCATGATTCATGATTTCAGTTCTAATGAGAAAATGAATTTCATGAATTTTTGAAATTCATTAAAAAAAAGGTTTAGTTTATGCCATGTAAAGAATAAAGATAATTTCATTTTCATAGTTAACCGGACTGAAGACTGAATATTAAATAAACCATTTAGAAATTTAATACGAAATATTAATCCTTCATGAATGGTATATCACAAAGGCAAACAGAAACACTTCTGGAAAACATCAATTTTAACTGCTCAGATCAACAAGTGACCTAGCATACCACAATACATTTGTTAATATCTCAACATCTCAATGTTATGCATTCATATTCTACGAGTGGAGCAACCTAACCTACTAAATTCCACAATAACCACTGTCCCAGTGTCAACTACAAAAAGGAGCGCTCATTAACCCTTTACCACAAAAGTTGGTGCCTTCAAGATCAGAAACCAAGCACTTATACTCATTGGGTCCAAGAATTTTACAACTAAACTAGAAAATGCTTCACATATATATTACCTGTAGTCCCTTAGGAGTATGCAAATGTATTTCGATACGGGTGCATTTCCTGAAAGCAGATAGAAAAGTATGAATGCACTACTCAATAGATAAATACTTGCACTTTCGAGCTAAATATGATAATCAACATAGTAAGTACAAGGAAAGTAGAATAAAAAAGACAATCAATCAATGAAAAAAATCACAAATAGAATCACAATTAAAAGGAAGTAAAGGGACTTAACAAACACTTAATTAGAAACCTTAGCACAGTGGAACAATAATGATAAGAGCAAAGAAAGAGAAGAAAGAAAGCATACGCGAGGATGAGATTGAGCTCCTGAGGGGCGGTGAAATTGCCGACGCAAGAGTGGGTGACATTGGTGGGCTTGTGAGCCGTCACCACATAGTTCCATATACTCATTTTTTGGTTTTGGTTTTTTGGTTCTGTCTTGTGTTTCTCTCAATTATTTAACTAATCAATCTCAGTCTCTCTCTCTGTGTTTGTGCGGATTTTGTTTCTCGGAGTTTCTACTTTCTACTCTCTCTCTCTATATATCGGTCTCAGGACTCAGGGTCTGAGGGCTCTCTCACACACACACGGGTTCGGCTTTTCTCAGCAACGGATCGGGTATGTTTCATACCCAAAACCCGTTTATGTGCTCCGACCAGATTTTCGATTTTGAGCCCATTATGTACTCGATCCTGTTTTGGGCCAAGTGTCCCCTACCTAACCCAACCCAACCGCTTCATATTCTATTAAAATAAAATGTGTGATTATCAATTTAGTCCATAACTTTGTGTTTTAGTACCCGTAGTCCCTTATTGTTTATAAATACATTATGTTGGTCCCTCACTTAATCAAACTTGGGCGATGGTTATCTAATTCAATGGTTAATTTTTTTATTTTTATTTTTTGTTGTTGCTCAACATAAACACGAAAAAAAATACGAGTAGAAAATTTAATTTATATTACGTAAGATTAATGATAAATCTGTATTTATATCTATATAATATACTAAAATGGAACTTTAATGCACCATTTATCGTCGTGAAGGAGCTTTGAACTTAAATTATATATATATATTCATTTCTATATATATATATATATAAACAAGATGAATAGTAAATATTAGTTAATGGTTAATGATTATTAAATATGAGTTTCAGATTTTATGAAAATCAGATATATTATGGAAATTTAAGGGGCTGTTTTTTTTTTTTTACAATAAGACTTATTGCCTCTTATATATTAAATTATGAGAAATAAATTTGTTTGTTTTTCCAACTTATATCTTATTTTAAGACATATATATCTTTTAGAAAAACTAAAAATTTTTGACTTATCACTTATGAAATAAGTTGTAATTAATACCTTCACAATTACTTCCACAATTAACCTTGTAAAATTAGTCTATTCCGTTATCAGTAGTTCTAAGAGGAATAGAATTGTAGGATGATGCATAGATATATTACATTAATATCTAATACAATACCAGTAGCATTCTTTTAGCAGAGCGACAAACTGGCATTTGAAAGCGTAAGTTGATATATACAATGATATACAGTTCTTGTTGTTTCCTTCATAGTAGTACTATCAAATTGAGATGAAAGGAAAAAGATTAACATCATCAAGCACATGCATATGCACATGTGCATATTATGCTTGTACGTGCATGAAATATAAACAGCAATGTAATATATCTATGCATCATCCTACAATTCTATTCCTCTTAGAACTACTGATAACGGACAGAAAAATCAATCTTTTTTTTAAATCTATTAAGATTATGACTTTGAATTTCATTCTCTGGCACTTTAAAAACTACTTTCTTAGACATCAATAGTTTCATTGTGATATATATGATTTTGTTAATGTTCTCTGTTCATATCAGGGAGAAGCACAGGATTTTCTATTTATTGCAACGGAGAGATACAAATTCTGTGTTCTTCAATGGGATGCCGAGACATCTGAGCTTATTACAAGGTTACAGCTTGTAAAAAATAAAACACTTAGTTTTCATCATTTTCCATATTGGATGCTTGATATTGTTTGATTTCATCGCTTATACATCAACTTTTAACTTTGTTAGTTGTCCCATGTCAAAACATTTGGTGTTGTTACTGTTGTAGCATCGATCTGCTTCTGCTTATGAATCTCATTGAGC
The DNA here is from genome assembly GCA_030490815.1 of Acer saccharum. Lineage (NCBI taxonomy): Eukaryota > Viridiplantae > Streptophyta > Magnoliopsida > Sapindales > Sapindaceae > Acer > Acer saccharum. Next base: position 21,057,220 of record CM059877.1, on the reverse strand, counting down.
AATTGTAGTTGAAATTGTAAATTTGAAGTTTAGCTAGTGAGTTATTTGTTTACATTGGCTGGTGGGTTTGCTGTTTAATATGTTAATCGATCAGGTTATGCCAGGAGTAGTACTATCTAGTGAATTTTTATGGCCTTATGGGCTATTTAATGAGTTTTAACACGAGCATCTACCTTTGAATTGGGTTTAGTTCTTTCCTAGTGACCTTTCTCAGCTAATTCATTTTGTATCTTTTATTTTACTGTATTTCGTATTGCGAACTGTGTGTGCTTTCTGCTGTAATGATTTCCCTTATATTGTTAAGTGGCTACCATCATACATAGAATTTTTTTCCTGTCTCTTAATCAATTATCGATTCTCGTAACAAAAATATTTTAAAAAGAGGGAGCGACTGCTCTTGTTTCATTTAAAAGCTGTGCATATTCTTCTATCCCTTTTCTATTCTTTGGGGAGGGAACAAGTGATATAGATCCATGGACACTTACAATTAGAGAAGCAAGACTTAGAAGTGAAGTGAAGTGGATTTTGATGCATAAGGCTTAGGAACTGGTGCCAGCACACAAGTAAAAAACTAATAAATCAGGTTTTTCTTTCTAATTGTGATTTTAGTATGTTTTACAGAAAATCAAATTATGACAAAAAAGAATATTGTACTTTATGTTATTAATCTTAATATATTATTCTTTATTTCAATGTATTTGCAGGTTCTTTAGGATTTCAGAACTTTTGGAAATAAAAAAGTCTTGTTTTAGAAACATTAAAAAGAGCACTCACATGAGGGCGAAAAAGTTCCAGTGTCGCAATTCTTCCATATATTGGCACATCAAACTTAAGCTGCACAAAAAAATTATCACTTATTGATAATCATGAATTCATGATTCATGATTTCAGTTCTAATGAGAAAATGAATTTCACCAATTTCGAAATTCATTTGAAAAAAAAAAAAAAAAGGTCTAGTTTATGCCATGTAAAGAATAAAGATAATTTCATTTTCATAGTTAATTGGACTGAAGACTGAATATGAAATAAACCATTTAGAAATTTAATACGAAATATTAATTCTTCATGAATGGTATATCACAAAGGCAAACAGAAACACTTCTTGAAAACATCAATTTTAGCTGCTCAGATCAACAAGTGACCTAGCCTACCACAATACATTTGTTAATATCTCAACATCCCAATGTTATGCATTCATATTCTACGAGTGGAGCAACCTAACCTACTAAATTCCACAATAACCACTGTCCCAGTGTCAACTGCAATAAGGAGCGCTCGTTAACCCTTTACAACAAAAGTTGGTTCCTTCAAGATCAGAACACGTGTGTGTGCGAAGCAGAGATGGGGTTGATTTTTGAGGTGGGGTTTTTTGATTGATCGGTTCTTGTGCGGTTGCAGATCTCGGTAAGAATCCGGATGCTTCTGGGTTAAAATCGGTTGGGTTAGTGGACGAAACCAATATCTTCGAATGGAGTGTTACGATTATTGGACCGCCGGATACTCTCTAGTAAGTGTATTTGGGTCAAGCTAACTGTCTTGAAGTTTGCGTTTTTGTAAAAATCTTGATGATTGTGTTTGAGACTTTGATGAGATTGGATCAATTGCTGAAATTAGGTTCTTTGGCTCTCTGTTGGTGGTGAAATGGTTATTGGGTTTTTTAGAGCTTGTTAATTTAGATGAGTTTTAGGTAATTGAGCTTTTTTGTTATTACTTTTGAGGGTTATTGGTTTACTCTATAATGGTTGAGACCGCAGATTATGAACTTGGTTGAATTTTGATGGTATTTAATGTTTCCTTTCAAATTTCCTTGAGCTCCATAAATGTAGGTTCATAAAAGTAGGTATATTGATCATATTTGTTATAATAAGGCTATGCAACGAATGTATAAGTTGCTTATTGTCAAAGCGGGCCACGTAGTTGGGGGTCACGCTCCTAACATATAGGTCGGGCGAGTGTCATGCAGTTGAGGGAGGACATGTAGATTTGTGTTCGGACAAAGTCCGGGATCCTTGATAAAAAAAAAAAAAAAAAAAAAAAAAAAAAAAAAAAAAAAAAAAAGTTGCTTACTGTCTTCTAATTTTCAGGCTTTGATGAGTATGATGTTCTTTAAAGATTGTTACATATTATGTTTATGATTTCTTTGTTCTTGGCTACATTTATTGGTTTATCATGTCTTAGTCGGTTTCCCTCTTCTACTTAACTTTAAATTGAACTGTCTAAGGAGTTGCTTCTCTGGACATGTCAGTTTCAACTTATATGACATTTTTTCTTTTACTTTTTACATTTATCTCATAAATTTGGGTTACGTGCTACACTCCTATTGGTAGGATCAGCATTTTAGGTACTGACTGCAGTATCCAAACATTATTCATATTAATTTGTGATTATGCAAATCAATATTTAAATAATCATCTCTTATTTTTTTGTGCGTGTCATTTTTACGCAGGGCATAGATACCAGTGCATAGAATCTATTTTTTATTTTTATTTTTAAATCAATAACTTTTTTTTATTTGGTTTCCGTGCATATGATCCAAGAAACCAAAAAACCAAAAATAGTTTCATTGCTTATATACACCGAAAACGTGGACAATATACAAAATAACTTGAACTTTTTTTTTTTGACAATAAATTGAATTTGAACTTTATTTGTAGAACATGTAAAATTATATTCTTTGATGAATTTTTTGTTTTGTTAAATTGAACTTTGTTTGCAGAAGAACTTGCAAAATTTTATAAATAATGGTACATGTTAAATTACTTCTTTTGATTAGCATGGGTATAAATGTAAAATTACTTATTTTCAGATAATTTTATTTTTTAAAAAACAAATATGTTGACAGTACATTCAGATGTGAGGGAAAAAAACAAACAAACATGTCATTCAAGTTCAGATTTCCGTCCATATTCAGTCTCCGGAAAAATTCAGGACCATTTAGTCTTCAGACAAAAAAACAAATGCATGCACATTTCTTAAATTTTTAATTCGTTTTTTATTTTTATTTTTAGTATTACTATAAATATAAATAAATTCCCTCCACCCTGGTGAGGTAGTGTATAAACACAAGATGTTGAGAGACATTACAAATAAGTAAACATGACCATCATGAAATTTTAAGATTAGAACAAAATTCGTGAGTGATTGATTATAAAAGCTTATGTACTTATCTAATAGTTATTTTTAAAGCGTTGAATTCATGTTGATTGCAAATTAAAATAGACTCAAATTAATTATTCTTAAACTCTAAAAGTAATATTAATCATTTGATTTACGGTTGAATAAAACTATTTCAATTAATTTAAGCAATATAAAATTTGGAAATTAAATCTATAATTGAATTAATCCTTTATGGGGTGCAAAAAAAAAAAAAAAAAGGTGTGCCAACAGGGGCGTAGCTTAGCTTGTAGATAGACGGGTTTTGAGTTTGGGCAAATGACTTCCAGCGGCTCGAATCCTGCCAATGGCGAAAACTTTAAAAAAAAAAAAAATACCTAATCCCGAATTAATAGATATTGTCAAAAAAAAAAAAAAGAGTGTGGAATGTACACATTTTAACGCATCTAAACAGAGTAATTATTTCAACAACCATATTATAACTCAGCATCGTAACTAATAGTATATATTCTACTGTCAGTGAAAATAAATGATCAAATGAATTTACTAAGTTATTATGATCAAATTACACCAAAAGCTCTATCACGTTCCGACAAAACACGCTTCAGCTCATTCGATCTTCAGAGCTTGAATCCTAAATCTCAATTCTATTTCACCATCTTCAATCTCACTTCAATCTTCTTCCCATTTCTGCGTTCCTGACATAGTGCCCCATTTGATCTCTCTCTATCTCTCTCTCTTTAAAATAAAGTGGGAATATGAGAAAATTGCCTCTTCAAAGAGCAAAAGAGCAAAACTGTTCACTTTATGAAAAAAGAGTAAAAATGTTAAAAAATGAGATGAGGGGGTGCGAAGCTGAGAGCTCTCTCACACACACGTGTTCGTCTTTTCTCAGCATCGGATCGGGTATGCTTTATACCAAAAACCCGTTTATGTGCTCCGACCGGATTTTCGATTTTGAGCCCATTATGTACTCGATCCTGTTTTGGGCCAAGTGTCCCCTACCTAACCCAACCCAACAGCTTCATATTCTATTACCTAAAATAAAACCATGGCATCACCTTTTTGGACTCTTTTGCTTCGAAATCAACTTACCCAACTTTAAGGCATACAATCTAGTGGAAATTACCAACAATGACCACATATATTATAGGAAATTCGTTTTTAACCACATGCATACTTTTAATTGTTTTTAACCATGTTTTTGAGAAATTACTCAAAAGCCCTCATATAAAAACCCCCAAATAAGCTCTCTCTCTCTCCTTTCTTTTCTTTTTCTCTTCTCTCTCCTCTGCTCTCTCTGACGATCAGCCTCTCTCTCCCCGGTTTGCCTCTCTCTCTCTCCCCGATCTACCACACTCTCTCCCCGATTTGCCTCTCGCCGGCGTCGCCGAGCTTCGGCGAGCTTCTGGGCTTGGCGGTAGCCCCTCACGCGCAGCTGGATCACCGGTCGTTGCAGCTTCGCCGGTTCGCTGCAGCTTCGCCGATTCGCTGCAGCTTCGTCGACGAGCGTCGGCGACGGGATGACGATGACGATGGCGTTGCTCCTTCGCTGGTTCACCGCGGCCTCCATGGATCTGTAACAAAAAAGAAAAGAAAAGAAAAAACCTAAACCTAAGGAAGAAGAAGAGGAAGAAGAAGGGAAAATTTCATTTTAGTCCAGATTTCAAGTTTGCATATTTCTATTTTAGGCATGATTTCAAGTTTTAATATTTCCAGTTAGGCATGATTTCAAGTTTGTGTATTTCAATTTAGTTGTGATTTCAAGTTTGTTTCGAGGTTTAAAGAATACTATTTTCAAGGGTATTCTGGTAATTCATGGTACTAAATTGAATTTTTTTTAAAAAAGTGGTTATTAACAATTAAAAATTCAAAAGTGGTTAAAAACAAAAGTATGATAAGTGTTATGGCTACTTATGAATTTCTCTCTACAATCTAACCATCGAATGAGTTTTCTTTTTTCAATTGTTTCTGTTTTTTTTTGGGTTTTGGGCTTGATTTTTGGGGCGGGGTTTTTTTTGATTGATCGGTTCTTGTGCGGTTGCAGGTCTCTGTAGGAATCCGGATGCTTCTAGGTTAAAATCGGTTGGGTTAGTGGACGAGTCCAATATCTTCGAATGGAGTATTACGATTGTTGGACAGCGGGATTCTCTCTAGTAAGTGTATTTCGGTCATGCTTGCTGAAATGAGGTTCTTTGATACTTCTGATTTTCAAGCTTTGATGAGTATGATGGTCTTTAATGATTGTTACATATTATGTTTATGATTTCTTTGTTCTTGCCATATTTATCGGCTTGTTGTGTTATTTGTAAGAGTGTTATCAAGGCTATTAATTTGTTTCCCTCGTGTTGATTGCTCAAAGTAATGAATTTTAACATATTTGTTCTTTCTTGAAATTTCTTCGAATTGCAGTGATGGGGGAATTTTCAAAGTCAGTATTAGCTTTCCATCAGATTACCCAAACAGCCCTACCACGGTGAAATTTACCACAGAGATTTGGCATCCTAATTGGTACTTTGTAGAACTGATGTGTAGGTGCTCTGTTATTCATAATCTGGATCATTGCATGACTACGATTTTTGTTGCTTTCTAAACTACAGTTTCTGCTGATGATGGGCGTGTTTATGGCTATGGGCTTGCAATGATGCCTGATCTTATAGTATGTCTTTAATATTTGAACGAATTACACCCACCTCCCCTGAGGTTTGCTAAATTAGAGATGAAAACAATTTTATTATTAAATAACACTCACCTCCCCTGCCGTCAGTCAACGTCCGTTACATTTAGCCGTTGACCATATCAGGAAGGTTAAAAGTCAAAAATACCCATGACATGACATCAGACACCCTATTTACTATTATAACCCAGGTAAAAGACAAAAAAAAAAATACAGATTAATTAAAAAAACTATTTAAAAAATAAGATTAATTGAAAAAAATAATGTTTTTATACAAAATTTATAAAGATTCAAATTTAAAAAGAAAAAAGATTTTTTTTTAAATGCTGGTTCAGCTATTTTTTAAAACATATATTTAAAAATTTTAATAAATATTTACAAAGGTAAAATAAAATAATAATCCCAAATATTAAAAAAAAAAAAACGAAATTAAAAAATTTAAAATTTTTTTTAAAAAAATCCACAAATTAATAATCCCTAAAAAATCCACTAATTCATATCTTCATCAATGACCTGGAAAAAAAATTCCAAATATAAAATAAATCACACATCAATCCCAATAACAAAATATTACAAAAATGGAAATATAATTTTTTGTCCTAAAAATGCCCAATCATCGATCATCACTCATCAGTCCATTTGATACTCACCAGACCAACACCCACATCATTTGATACTCACCAGATCTACATCAAAAACCAGCCATACCATCACCAACACCCATACCATCTCCATCTTCGTCCACTAAAGTTCCCAGAAAAAACCAATTCTTTCGATCTTATCTCTCTCTTCCAAATTTGAATTCTCTTCTCTTCGGTCCCTCTCTCTCTCAAATCTGAGTTCTCTTCTGAGTTTCTCTCCCATGGTCAACTGTCGCTTGGCCACCGGCGATGAGCGGCGATGGGCTTCTCGTTTTTCTCTCCGGCTTCTCTCTCTGTCTCTTCTTTCTTTCTCTTCTTCGATCTCCTTTGATTCGAGCAGATTTGGTGGTTTCGAAGAGGATTCGAGGTGGGTTGGTGGTTAGGGATCCGGTTAGGCGACGAGGGTGAATGGGTTTCGGTTAGGCGACGAGGGTTAATGGGTTCCGGTTAGGCGGCAGGGTTTGCACGGTTTGATTTCATGGTGGTTGATTTTCGGTGGTGAGAGGCAGAGGTTGGGTTTAGTTTTGGTTTTGGTGTGGTAATGGTGGTTGGATGTGAGGCAAAACGGTGGGTTGAATTTTTTTGGTTTTTGGATGTGAGGTAAAACGATGGCGATGAGCAACAATGGATCAAGTTGTTTTGAAAAAAAATTAATTTGGTTGTTTTGATATCTAGGCAGTGGATCAAGTTGATTTGATTGTGTTTAAGTATTTTTTTTATTGTGTTTAGGATTTATGAGAAATCTGGATTTGGGTTGAAGAAATATTTTTTTTATTGTGTTTAGGATTTATGAGAAATCTGGATTTGGGTTGAAGAAATCTGAAAATCTAGGTTTGGAAGAAAAATTGAAGATATGATCTTTGAGCAAAAGTGGATCAAGTTGTTTTGAAAAAAAATTAATTTGGCAGTGGATCAAGTTGATTTGATTGTGTATTAAGTGTTTTTTTTATTGTGTTTAGGATTTATGATTTATGAGAAATCTGGGTTTGGGTTGAAGAAATCTGGAAATCTAGGTTTGGAAGAAAAATTGAAGATATGATCTTTTTTTACTTTTGTTTTAACTTTCGTTTTGTTTTTTAAATTTTTTTAATTTGATAACCAATCTTTTTTAAAATTATTTTTACTGAAAATAAATTAAAGTTTTTCTATTTTTAAATTTTGGTGCATCAGTATTTTTTCTTTTTTAATCTTACATGTACAGTATATAAGTTATTAAAGGACGAAATTACCCTTCCTCACAAGGTCAACTGTTAGATTAGATGAACGTTGACTGACGGCGGGGGAGGTGAGTGTTATTTAATGATAAAATCGTTTTCATCTCTAATTTAGCAAACCTCAGGGGAGGTGGGTGTAATTCGTTCTTAATATTTTATATAGTTTTCTATTGTTGCCTTCAATTCAGGTTTTTCTTCTATGGCTTGTGATGAATATAGGACATGACCAAACTAATCACAATGATCACAATTGTACAGTCTACAGAGTAAAAATTACGAAGTAAAATTGGAATTTATTTTGTCGGAGAGAAAGTTTGTCAAGACTCAAGTGTGCTACAAAATTGGAATATTTTAGTTTATTGTTTTCTAAATATTAGTATATAACATTATTATAACTACCTAGTCTGTACTAGTTTTCTCTTCTTAGTTTAGATGGGAAATTATATTAAACATAGCTACGTTTGAGAATAAAATCTTTGAAGTTTTGTTCAATTACCATTTATGCGCATAGCTATTTTTCTTATATAATGTTTTTGAAGAGGACCAACTAAATTTGTTTGTTGACTGTACACTTATTTTTATAGTAATGGTCATGAGGCAATGTCCCTAAGCTAGCCCTTGAGTTGGGCTATGCTTGCATCTACCTGTTAATCTATGCCAGGGAGTATAAATCCTTGTGTTGGCGGAGCAACTTCCAACTTATAGAAAAGGAAGCAGTTGAATACGTTTGGGTTGAAAGGCTTATGATCTGTTCCTGATATGGTCATCAAATTGTTAGCTTGTTATGATTTACTGCTATTATATTTTCTTTTGGACTATTTACAAATGTCAAATTGTTGTTATTTTAGGTTGGAAGTATCAGGTCAATGCTTTCCAGGCCAAATATTGGGTCTCCTGCAAACATTGAAGCTGCAGTAAGTGATCTATGACATTTCATGTTTCAATATTGGCAAATTTTGTTTCGTTTACATGTCCTTTTATTTCTTGCATCAGGATTTTAGTTTCCATAATCATTTTATTGCTTGGAATTTTATTCAAAATTTCCTTGTACGTCTACATGCAACCTTCAAGTTGACAATCATGATAATTGGGAACCAAACTTGTTCCTGGACCCTGGTAGTCAGTTAGATTAATTGGGGAGGTATAATTTATTAGGGTGACAAATCAGATGTGTGTGCTTCGCAGCTTTTAGATGTGTGATTTTAGTGGAATTTCCTTCTAAGTTCTAACATCCATTTCTGCCCTTTAAATGGCTTGAAAATTGGGATCTACACTGCTTAGTTTTGTCGTCTAACATTGCATCCTTAGATGAATTTTGTTTATTTGTATACATTTCTCTTGTACTTGGATGGAACTTATACATCACAAGGTGGAAATTTGGCCCATATGATCCCTTTTGTTTATTCATTTTATTTTAAGACTTTTGTCGGTTTACGAAGATAAGCCTTATAGTGGTATGCTGTCTCTGGTAAGACAAATGGAATAAAAAGGTCAAAAAGTTCTTTTATAACATCCGTGGGACCTGATTGATTGTCAGTCCTCATCAGCACAACATTAGTTTCTTGGTTTATATGAACTATTTTTTTTATTTGACCTCTTTCCTCATGCCTGAGATCACAATTCTCCCAAATTAAGATGTTGGACATCTGCTAGCTGCTGTCTGTATTATTTTTGTTCCTTTGGCACATTTCTCATGGAAAGACCACATTCTTTTTTTGTTTGCAGGAAGACCACATCTCTCCTATCTGTCCATTCTTCCTGCAAACAAAAAAAGAATGTGGTCTTTCCATGAGAAATGTGCCAAAGGAACAAAAATAATACAGACAGCAGCTAGCAGAAGTCCAAAATCTTAATTTGGGAGAATTGTGATCTCAGGCATGAGGAAAGAGGTCAAATAAAAAAAAACAGTTCATATAAACCAAGAAACTAATGTTGTGCTGATGAGGACTGACAATCAATCAGGTCCCACGGATGTTATAAAAGAACTTTTTGACCTTTTTATTCCATTTGTCTTACCAGAGACAGCATACCACTATAAGGCTTATCTTCGTAAACCGACAAACGTCTTAAAATAAAATGAATAAACAAAAGGGATCATATGGGCCAAATTTCCACCTAGTGATGTATAAGTTCCAACCAAGTAAAAGAGAAATGTATACAAATAAACAAAATTCATCTAAGGATGCAATGTTAGACTACAAAACTAAGCAGTGTAGATCCCAATTTTCAAGCCATTTAAAGAGCAGAAATGGATGTTAGAACTTAGAAGGAAATTCCACTAAAATCACACATCTAAAAGCTGTGAAGCACACACATCTGATTTGTCACCCTAATAAATTATACCTCCCCAATTAATCTAACTGACTACCAGGGTCCAGGAACAAGTTTGGTTCCCAATTATCATGATTGTCAACTTGAAGGTTGCATGTAGACGTACAAGGAAATTTTGAATAAAATTCCAGGCAATAAAATGATTATGGAAACTAAAATCCTGATGCAAGAAATAAAAGGACATGTAAACGAAACAAAATTTGCCAATATTGAAACATGAAATGTCACAGATCACTTACTGCAGCATCAATGTTTGCAGGAGACCCAATATTTGGCCTGGAAAGCATTGACCTGATACTTCCAACCTAAAATAACAACAATTCGACATCTGTAAATAGTCCAAAAGAAAATATAATAGCAGTAAATCATAACAAGCTAACAATTTGATGACCATATCAGGAACAGATCATAAGCCTTTCAACCCAAACGTATTCAACTGCTTCCTTTTCTATAAGTTGGAAGTTGCTCCGCCAACACAAGGATTTATACTCCCTGGCATAGATTAACAGGTAGATGCAAGCATAGCCCAACTCAAGGGCTAGCTTAGGGACATTGCCTCATGACCATTACTATAAAAATAAGTGTACAGTCAACAAATAAATTTAGTTGGTCCTCTTCAAAAACATTATATAAGAAAAATAGCTATGTGCATAAATGGTAATCGAACAAAACTTCAAAGATTTTATTCTCAAACGTAGCTATGTTTAATATAATTTCCCATCTAAACTAAGAAGAGAAAACTAGTACAGACTAGGTAGTTATAATAATGTTATATACTAATATTTAGAAAACAATGAACTAAAATATTCCAATTTTGTAGCACACTTGAGTCTTGACAAACTTTCTCTCCGACAAAATAAATTCCAATTTTACTTCGTAATTTTTACTCTGTAGTCTATACAATTGTGATCATTGTGATTAGTTTGGTCATGTCCTATATTCATCACAAGCCATAGAAGAAAAACCTGAATTGAAGGCAACAATAGAAAACTATATAAAATATTAAAGACATACTATAAGATCAGGCATCATTGCAAGCCCATAGCCATAAACACGCCCATCATCAGCAGAAACTGTAGTTTAGAAAGCAACAAAAATCGTAGTCATGCAATGATCCAGATTATGAATAACAGAGCACCTACACATCAGTTCTACAAAGTACCAACCGTTAGGATGCCAAATCTCTGTGGTAAATTTCACCGTGGTAGGGCTGTTTGGGTAATTTGATGGAAAGCTAATACTGACTTTGAAAATTCTCCCATCACTGCAATTCGAAGAAATTTCAAGAAAGAACAAATATGTTAAAATTCATTACTTTGAGCAATCAACACGAGGGAAACAAATTAATAGCCTTGATAACACTCTTACAAATAACACAACAAGCCGATAAATATGGCAAGAACAAAGAAATCATAAACATAATATGTAACAATCATTAAAGAACATCATACTCATCAAAGCTTGAAAATCAGAAGTATCAAAGAACTTCATTTCAGCAAGCATGACCGAAATACACTTACTAGAGAGAATCCCGCGGTCCAACAATCGTAATACTCCATTCGAAGATATTGGACTCGTCCACTAACCCAACCGATTTTAACCCAGAAGCATCCGGATTCCTACAGAGACCTGCAACCGCACAAGAACCGATCAATCAAAAAAACCCCGCCCCAAAAATCAAGCCCAAAACCCCAAAAAAAAAAACAGAAACAATTGAAAAAAGAAAACTCATTCGATGGTTAGATTGTATGCCTTAAAGTTGGGTAAGTTGATTTCGAAGCAAAAGAGTCCAAAAAGGTGATGCCATGGTTTTATTTTAGGTAATAGAATGTGAAGCTGTTGGGTTGGGTTAGGTAGGGGACACTTGGCCCAAAACAGGATCGAGTACATAATGGGCTAAAAATCGAAAATCCGATCGGAGCACATAAACGGGTTTTTGGTATAAAGCATACCCGATCCGATGCTGAGAAAAGACGAACACGTGTTTGTAAGAGAGCTCTCAGCTTCGCACCCCTTCATCTAATTTTTTAACATTTTTACTCTTTTTTCATAAAGTGAACAGTTTTGCTCTTTTGCTCTTTGAAGAAGCTATTTTCTCATATTCCCACTTTATTTTAAAGAGAGAGAGATAGAGAGAGATCAAATGGGGCACTATGTCAGGAACGCAAAAATGGGAAGAAGATTGAAGTGAGATTGAAGATGGTGAAATAGAATTGGGATTTAGGGTTCAAGCTCTGAAGATCGAATGAGCTGAAGCGTGTTTTGTCGGAACGTGATAGAGCTTTTGGTGTAATTTGATCATAATAACTTAGTGAATTCATTTGATCATTTATTTTCACTGACAGTAGAATTTATACTATTAGTTACGATGTTGAGTTATAATATGGTTGTTGAAATAATTACTCTGTTTAGATGCGTTAAAATGTCTACATTCCACACATTTTTTTTTTTTTTGACAATATCTATTAATTCGGGATTATGTATTTTTTTTTTTTTTTTAAAGTTTTCGCCATTGGTAGGATTCGAGCCTCTGGGAGTCATTTGCCCAAACCCAAAACCTGTCTATCTACCAGCTGAGCTACGCCCTTGTTGGCACACCTTTTTTTTTTTTTTTTTTTTTTTGGCACTCCATAAAGAATTAATTCAATTATAGATTTAATTTCCAAATTTTATATTGCTTAAATTAATTGAAATAGTTTTATTCAACCGTAAATCAAATGATTAATATTACTTTTAGAGTTTAAGAATAATTAATTTGAGTCTATTTTAATTTGCAATCAACATGAATTCTACGCTTTAAAAATAACTATTAGATAAGTACATAAGCTTTTATAATCAATCACTCACGAATTTTGTTCTAATCTTAAAATTTCATGATGGTCATGTTTACTTATTTGTAATGTCTCTCAACATCTTGTGTTTATACACTACCACACCAGGGTGGAGGGAATTTATTTATATTTATAGTAATACTAAAAATAAAAATAAAAAATGAATTAAAAATTTAAGAAATGTGCATGTATTTGTTTTTTTGTCTGAAGACTAAATGATCCTGAATTTTTCCGGAGACTGAATATGGACGGAAATTTGAACTTGAATGACATGTTTGTTTATTTTTTCCCTCACATCTGAATGTATTGTCAACATATTTGTTTTTTTAAAAATAAAATTATCTGAAAATAAGTAATTTTACATTTATACCCATGCTAATGAAAAGAAGTAATTTAACATGTACCATTATTTATAAAATTTTGCATGTTCTTCTGCAAACAAAGTTCAATTTAACAAAACAAAAAATTCATCAAAGAATATAATTTTTACATGTTCTACAAATAAAGTTCAAATTCAATTTATTGTCAAAAAAAAAAAGTTCAAGTTATTTTGTATATTGTCCACGTTTTCGGTGTATATAAGCAATGAAACTATTTTTGGTTTTTTGGTTTCTTGGACCATATGCACGGAAACCAAATAAAAAAAAGTTATTGATTTTTAAAAAAAAAAAATAGATTCTATGCACTGGTATCTATGCCCTGCGTAAAGATGACACGCACAAAAAAATAAGAGATGATTATTTAAATATTGATTTGCATAATCACAAATTAATATGAATAATGTTTGGGTACTGCAGTCAGTACCTAAAATACTGATCCCACCAATAGGAGTGTAGCACGTAACTTAAATTTATGAGATAAATGTAAAAAGTAAAAGAAAAAATGTCATATAAGTTGAAACTGACATGTCCAGAGAAGCAACTCCTTAGACAGTTCAATTTAAAGTTAAGTAGAAGAGGGAAACCGACTAAGACATGATAAACCGATAAATGTAGCCAAGAACAAAGAAATCATAAACATAATATGTAACAATCTTTAAAGAACATCATACTCATCAAAGCTTGAAAATCAGAAGACAGTAAGCAACTTTTTTTTTTTTTTTTTTGTATCGAGAATCCCGGACTTTGTCCGAACACAAGTCTACATGTCCTCCCTCAACTGCATGACACTCGCCCGACCTATATGTTGGGAGCGTGACCCCCAACTACGTGGCCCGCTTTGACAATAAGCAACTTATACATTCGTTGCATAGCCTTATTATAACAAATATGATCAATATACCTACTTTTATGAACCTACATTTATGGAGCTCAAGGAAATTTGAAAGGAAACATTGAATACCATCAAAATTCAACCAAGTTCATAATCTGCAGTCTCAACCTTTGGTGCAAATCATGGACCTCGAACCTTTGGTTGCATGACTCGTGTGTGGGCACGTCCTACGTACACGAATGCAGCTCCATTTGGACCGTGAGAGTACAACCGACTTTTTGCCACTTCCTTAAGTCAAATGTTTTTAAATGGATAAGGAAAGTAATAATTGTTTTGGATTCTGATTTCTTATTTGATCACTAAGAAAACAGAATCCGTGTTTATTTAGGAATAGATCTCTTTGGAGATTATTCTTTAATTAATTTCTTAAATCATTAAAAACGTAATAACCAAGTTATTTCCAAATCAATCCTACTAAACCCTAGTGATTCGGTTTTCTATAAAACCCTAGTCTACTCTTCAAAGAAAGATATTCCAGAATCACGAAATATTCAGAGCAACCGATTCTCTCTTCTTCTCTTTTTGTTCTTGGTGAGTTCAAACTTGATTTGAGATCGTTGAGAGTGGTTTGTACTTCGCACTTCCACTGTAAAATTGTTGTATCCTAGGAGACAATCGCTATACACATATGGTGTTATATACGGCGAAGTTATTTTAAGGACACTATGTGAAACACGGGCCTTGATTTCCCTAACGTGTTGTTTCTGTTTATTATTTTTTTTGTCTCTTGCAGATTCGAACCAGATTGTTTTTGAGCAATACAAAAAACATCACTTACCCCCATTTAACATGTTGCTAGTTGCATTTAAAACCTACACATGCTTCCGGTTCTAGAAATCATAAAAACAAAATAGCTACATAATGTTAGAGCATCTCCAACAGTCTCTCTTGTAGACTCCCTTATTTAAGAGTGTATGTTATTACAAGGGACCATTAAGGGAGTATGTGCTCCAACAATATTCCCTTAAATGACCCTTTTAATAATTTTTTTATTGTTATTTAAATGTTAGATATTGTGTTTAATAAATGTAAGTGCCTCACTTTTGATTGGCGTATTTCGTTGGCAAAATCACAATGGGGTTCTATATGTAAGGGTAGCTTAGAATGGAAGAAAACCTTATTATGGAATCAAGAGCTTCAAGGAAGGTAGATTTCTTGACTTAACTCTAATTTGAAGAGATGTAGTTGCACACACACACAACACTTGCATAATTCTTACTTGTATGATTGTGTTTGTATTTTTTGTGTGCATCTTTGATTATTTAATCTCTCTTCTTGCATGCTTATTGATTGCATCTAGCCTATTAATTGCCATAACATGTTTAGCATAAGAATGCAATGTTGTCACTGAAAATAAATATAAACGTGTCCTAAAGTAATCTAGAGTGGGGGTGAATAGATTTTAAACATTTTTACCCAATTTTTCGATATTAGTCCAAATTACGAAAAAGCCCCAAACAAGTCAATATACAAAAACAAGCATACAAGTGCGGAAATTAAAGGACACACAATTTTTACGTGGAAACCCACACGGGGAAAACCACGGGCTGTTATGTGTGCCACACGAGAACCTCGAATCCACTATTTGCAAATACGATTAAAAATTAGGTTGACCACATCACACCTAAATTTACTAATCCGTCTTTGCTACCCTCGGGCCTTTAATAGTGACTCTAGTTCCTTGCTTGCAAACTACCTAAGAGGTAAATACAAGACTTGTCTCTAAAGTGAAGAGATAGCACAACCTAAGGTGAATATGTGAAATACTCAAGAAGCTAAAAATGCAAGATTAGACATTTAAGCTTATCTAGGCATGGATGAACATGTTAGACATTCCTAGATATCATATTTCTAGATGACATGCATAAATCAACACCAAGTAAGCAACCAAAGACCTATATGCATAATCTATCACAAAACAACTCACAAACCACAATAAAACAATCTTGAAGCTAAGTCAAGTCATAAAGATGCAATCTTGAATCAATTCAAGTCATAAAAAAACTATCTTGTAAAGCAAGAACATGTAGATATGAGAATGATGTTCTAGATACAAGTCATGTGAGCAAAACAAAAAACCCTAAATGAAATCAACCTAGAATCATACTAGATGATGAATGAAAGATGCAAGATGAAGGGTTTTTGTGATTTTGAAGCTTAAAGGTGAAGTCTTGATACCTTGGAGATGAAGATGCTCAAGAGGCTCTCAAAAGTGTAATTTTTGGTGTTGAAAACGAGCCAAGGCAAACAAGACATATATATATTAGATCCAAGTGAAGTGAGGTCGTTTTATCAAAAACCTTTCAGCTACTCGCTGACGTACTGCCGCGGTCTCGACTGCCGCGGTTGTGGAACCGCGGCAGATGTACCGTGGCAATAGACAAAATATTACTGTGGCTAGACTGCCGCGACACCATAACAGCGGCAAGCAAGATTATTGCTATCGCTCGACTGCCGTGGTTGGGCCACCGCGGCAGGTGCACCGCGGTAGAGACAGGGAAAATCTCTGTCGCTTGCATGCCGCGGTTGGGCCACTGCGGCACCATAACCGCGACAGAGAAGGACTTGGCCTTCTCAGCAGCTCCTCACAAAGAACCAACAAGCAAATGTGCAAGTGTGTGAGGTGACAACATGCATTCTTATGCTAAACAAGTTATGGCAAATAATAGGCTAGATGCAATCAATAAGCATGCAAGAGGAAGGTTTAAATAATCAAAGATGCACACAAAGGATACAAACACAATCATACAAGTAAGAATTATGCAAGTGTTGTGTGTGTGTGCAACTACATCTCTTCAAATTAGAGTTAAGTCAAGAAATCTACCTTCCTTGAAGCTCTTGATTCCACAATGAGGTTTTCTTCCATTCTAAGCTACCCTTACATATAGAATCCCATTGTGATTTTGCCAACGAAATACGCCAATCAAAAGTGAGACACTTACAGTCACCTCACACACTTGCACAATTGCATGTTAGTTCTATGTGAGGAGCTGCTGAGAAGGCCAAGACCTTCTCTGCCGCGGTTATGGTGCCACGGTGGCCCAACCGCGGCATGCAAGAGACAGAGATTTCCCTGTCTCTGCCGCGGTGCACCTGCCGCAATGGCCCAACTGCGGCAGTTGAGCGACAGCAATAATCTTGCTGTGCCGCTGTTATGGTGTCGCGGTTGTGCAACCGCGGCGGTCTGGCCACAGAGATTTTTGTCTCTGTCGCGGTGCATCTGCCGCGGTGCCACAACCGCGGCAGTCGAGACCGCGGCAGTCCGCCAGCGAGAAGCTGAAATGTTTTTGATAAAACGACCTCACTTGACTTGGATCTAATATATATATGTCTTGTTTGCCTTGGCTCATTTTTTAACACCAAAAATTACACTTTTGAGAGCCTCTTGAGCATCTTCAACTTCAAGGTATCAAGACTTCACCTTTAAGCTTCAAAATCACAAAAACCCTTCATCTTGCATCTTTCATTCATCATCTAGTATGATTCTAGGTTGATTTCATTTAGGGTTTTTTAGTTTTGCTCTCATGACTTGTATCTAGAACATCATTCTCATATCTATATGTTCTTGCTTTACAAGATAGCTTTTTTATCACTTGAATTGATTCAAGATTGCATCTTTATGACTTGACTTAGCTTCAAGATAGTTTTATTGTGGTTTGTGAGTTGTTTTGTGATAGATGATGCATATAGGTCTTTGGTTGCTTATTTGGTGTTGTTTTATGCATGTCATCTAGTAATATGATATCTAGGAATGTTTAATATGTTCATCCATGCCTAGATAAGCTTAAATGTCTAACCTTGTATTTTTAGCATCTTGAGTATTTCACATATTCACCTTAGGTTGTGTTATCTCTTCACTTTAGAGACAAGTCTTGTATTTACCTCATAGGTAGTTTGCAAGCAAGGAACTAGAGTCACTATTAAAGGCCCGAGGGTAGCAAAGACGGATTAGTAAATTTAGGTGTGATGTGGTCAACCTAATTTGTAATCGTATTTGTAAATAGTGGATTCGAGGTTCTTGTGTGGCGCACATAACAGCCCGTGGTTTTTTCCCCGTGTGGGTTTCCACGTAAATATTGCGTGTCCTTTAGTTTCCGCACTTGCATGCTTATTTTTGTATATTAACTAGTTTGGGGCTTTTTCGTTATTTGGACTAATCTCGAAAAATTGGGTAAAAATGTTTAAAATCTATTCACCCCCCCTCTAGATTACTTTAGGACACGTTCATATTTATTTTCAATAAATATCTTAAATAGGTGGAGCCCACTTTCAGGAGGTTGAAAATACCTCTTAATTAAATGAGTGAACTCCACCAGAACACAATTAAGGGAGTCATTTAAGGAGCTATTAGAGTTGCAAAAATACACCTACTCCCTTAATTAAGCTTGAAAGTTCACAAATAAACGCTCGGTGTGTTCTAAATATTAATCTGGGGGGGGTGAATAGATTTTAACTATTATTACCCAATTTTCGCAATGTTAATTTTACGAAAATGCCCCATAACTAGTCACAATAATATAGCAAGTGTAATAAGATGCGGAATTTAAATAACACTTGATATATACGTGGAAACCCAACCACTGGGAAAAAACCACGGGCTGTTTAGTGTGCCACACTCGAACCTCGAAATCCACTAATTGAAATGGAGTTTACAACTTATGTAGACCTCGTCTAACACTCCGGTCAATAACCCCCCACTTCTACCACGCGGGCCTTTAAAAGTGGCTCTAGTTCTAATTGCTTGAGGCCTAAACAACCTTAGCCTCAAGTCTCAATTCTCAATGAAGAGATTATGCAACCTATGTGAATATGTATGAATATTCAAATAACAAATAAGGCTAGGGAACCTTAGATGCTTATCTAGGATGATGATATAATCAATTAAATCAATCTTAAATATCAAGAGCTAAATGACATGTCAAATAGCTTAGCTAATCAAGATTAAGCAAAAACCTAATTAGTTATCACAATACAACACTCAATCAATTCATCACAATCAATTCTCTTTTCTTGTATTTAGCATATGATCTAAAACATACAAGTAATTTAAAAGAGATGGCTTGATAGTAAAAATACTAAAATAAGATGAAGTTAATCAAAATCTTACCAAGCAAGTTGTGATGATGCAAACCTATACATGGATGCACTCTATATGGACATAGAAGATGCAATATGA
Source organism: Acer saccharum (assembly GCA_030490815.1). Lineage (NCBI taxonomy): Eukaryota > Viridiplantae > Streptophyta > Magnoliopsida > Sapindales > Sapindaceae > Acer > Acer saccharum. The sequence continues at coordinate 21,037,964 of CM059877.1, read as the reverse complement.
AATTTGATGCAAAAGGGATTTGATTTGAGTGGTTAAAGGTGAGTTCTTGATTTGATTTTCTCTCAAATATCTCTCTTTTAAGTTTAGGATTCTAAGGAGTCAAAGAACTTATTTAGATAATGAGAAAGTAAGATATTTATAGACATCAAGAACTGGGCATGTGCAAAGACAAGTTTGCCCCTGAAACGCACCGATCGGCGGTTTCAATCAGCTGCCAGGCCGCCGATCATAACCGCTGAATTGAACCCGAGAAGACCAAGGGAACAACGGCGGTTTCATTCGACGGTTTTGTAAATTGCCGATCCAACCGCCGAATGAAACCTGAGAGAATAAATTGATCAGGTATGAACGGCGGTTTCATTCGGTGGCTAGGCCGCCGATCATAACCGTCGATCACCAATAGAGGTGAAATTCAAGGAGAAGCCAAGGGCATTCTCCGTAGGCGGTCTTCGCGTAAAACCAAGCACTCATTAGTGCAAGCGCGGACGTTTCTGAACAATGTCGGGAAACGAATTATAAGACACATAAATACACAACAAGATATTTCAATCAAGGTGCTAGTGTGTAATGTGACATGTGAAGAGAATGCACACAAATGTAAGAATGCAAAGTGTGTGTGTGCTTATAAATCTCTTCAAAGAAAGTTAAGCACTAGAAGTATACCTTTGGAGTGCTTAACAACCTTGAGGACTTGAAAGGGTCTTGAGCTTGATAATGAATCACTTAAGCTACCCTTACATAGAATCCCCAACACGTAGTTTGTCCACGAAATAAGCCAATCAAGGTATGGGAATCCTTACAATCTCCCCCTTTGACTATTTCGTGACAAAACCACCACTCACATTGATTCATCATAAAAATTAGAAACTACAGGTCAATAATGATTATCTACTATGCAAAGAGATATTTAAAAAAAAAATCTTGGAGTCTTCAATCTCTTGGAGAACAATTAATCCCTGAAAGAAAAGTTTCTAAACTTTCCAATACAAGTAAAAAGTGAAATGAATCAAGTGAGAATAAAAGCAAGCATTTGCATTCTAAGAATTTAAGCACAACTACAACATCATGCAATAATTGTGAATGCAATGCTCCCCCTCAATGGGTTACTCCCCCTTAATGTATTGTCTCCCCAACATGCATAATTGCTACCACAATTTGCAACTCCTCTTACCACCATTCTACTCCCCCTTTTTGTCATGATATAGGCAAAGGAGTAGTCCCCAACCGGGTCACTTAGCAAAGAGAGATGATAGCATTCAAGTCATTTGCATAATCATAAAATGCACTTTATGAAACTCTATCAATAGGAGAGAAACAAGGAGATTTATTTGAATAAAATGTGTGAATCAAACATGCTTTGCATACAAGACATGTAGCATTCAAGTCCAAAATACAATGGTATTTGGCAAAACAAATGACAAAGGTTTCTAATAAGAATTCAAACCAATTTCACCATTGTCATGAGAAAAGCAAGGATATAGAGTTTTCATTGATTTTAATTTATGAGCAACTATATCCAACTTTATAAGCGAAACATGGCATGAGCGACTTTGCACACTTTTCAATTTTTTCGAATGGTATATCCGTATGATAGTAGCCATGTTCAACCAATAAAGAAAGAGAGACATTTGGATTTTAAAATCCTTTGAACGGATACACGATCCTTTATTCATTTTGAGTCTCATAAGCTTTTTCACACAAGTTTTGCATTTAAGAATATGCAATCATCAATTCATGCTTTTTCATTTGAGCATGTTATATGAATTTCATGCTACTCATTTCATTAGCATGTTATAAACAACTCATGCTTTTCAATTTTTAAGTATGTCATTAAGAATCATCATGTCATGGAGATAACTATAGGTCATTCAAATCATACTTCCTATGAAAATCTCCTAGTCCAAAAATGCATGTTTGAACATAAATATGACATGGATTGTAAACAAGCAAGGTTCACACTTATTGAATTGAAAACATATATACATATATGCAACCAAGCTTACTCAAGCAATCAACAAAGAAGCATAAGATTTTTCAAATATTTGCATGCAACAAGTATGCAATTAGCTCTCTTTGCTTGAGTTCTTTATATGAGGTCATCACCATCCTTCATCAATGAAGGTCATGAGGTCCTATGGACCTACCAAGTCCATTGGACTTAGATGAACCTATTTGAGACTTGTTAGTCTCGTAGCAAGCGGGTTCATTTTTCCTTATCCACATAGATGTGACATTTTTCTTTCTAGTGGTCAATGGTTCAAGAGTTCTAGAATTAATAGGATCATGAATATGAATATTTTCCTTCCTATTAGCATACATTCTAGCTCTTGTCATTCTCTTTTCAATCATGCTTTTGATTCTACATAATTTAATGAAATGAAAGCAATTTGGTCTAATGTGACCATCAATACCACAAAAGTGATATGTAGGGATAAATTTAGAATTCATACCATGTCCTTGTGCATGCATATGAGCCTTCCCATGACTTTGTGGTTGAGCGGGTTCAAACTTTCTTTGTTGTTGAACAGGTCTAGCTTGCTTCCTTGGTTCATTTTGCATGATTGGCCTCTTTCCATTTAGAGTCATTTGTTGAGGAATGTTGACTTGAGAGACTCTTATGCGTTGAGCTTGAGGTTGTCTCCTTGGGGCTTCCCTCACATGTGCACTTCTTGAGCATTGTCCTAGATCGATTTTCTTCCTAGGTGTGTGCACCGGTGAGGCTTCATTCTTGCCCAAACTCTTGACAAAGATGGTCTTGGTTGGAGTGTAGATCTCCTTGCAATCTTCATACCCAATACCTTTCTTGCCACAATGGTTCTTTCCAACACCAAGCATGTGGTTAAGCTTCTTGGTGCTTGAGGTCATTCGAGTCAATGACTCTTTAGCTTCATCAAGCTCCCTCTTCAACCCTTCTTCATTCCTCTTAGATAAAGCTAGCTCATCTCTTAGCTTGTCTTCAATCATCTTGGATGTTTCCACTTGTTTACTTAAGTGGTCATTGTGTGTTGAAAGTTCTAGATTTTCATCCTCTAACATCTTCAATTTTCTATTGTTCTTCTTCAATGAACTTTCACACTTGACTATAAAGTCATGAACATCCATTTTCTCTACATTTCCATTTGTAGAGTTAGATGAGGAGTCATCTACACTTGAGCTATCTCTTCCACTCTCTATCTCACCTATAGAGTCATTTCCCTCATTAAGAGCTTCACCTTGGTCTCTTGAGTTAGTGAGAGCCATGTCCCAATGAGTAGCTACACCTATCTCATCTAGAGCTACTTCTTCATCTCTTTCTTCTATGGGATCACTAGTCAAGTCATTCTTACCAACAACTTTGTCATCTACACAAGTGGCTCCAAAAGCCATGTAGTTGATGGTAAGCTCATCATCACTTGATGACTTGTCTCCCTTTCCGGAGTCATCACTTTCACTCCAAGTGGTGGTCATCACTTTTGCCATCTTATTTTTTAAATTCCCACAATCGGGTGAGATGTGTCCTATACCACCACACTCATAGCATTAGACCCTTTTCTTTTCACTATGCTTTTGCCTAGGCTCAAAACTCTTGAAGGGAACTTTTTTCTTCAAGTCTTGACCTTTGGATCCAAAGCCCTTATTCTCGAACTTGACAAACTTCTTGAATCTTCTAAGTAACAAAGCCATGTCTTGATCCAAGTCACCTTTTTCCTCCTTCTCAACCTCGGAAGCTTTCAAAGCAATCCCTTTTTGCTTTTTAGGAGGTGAAATACTAGGAGCCTTCCTAGATTCATAGGCGAGGAGTCTTCCAATTACCTCGCTCAGCTTCATATCCTTGTAAGTGCTATTCTCCTCTAAAGCCGTCACCTTTGATTCAAACCTAGCAGGGAGAGACCTCATAATTTTCTGCTTAACTCTCCTATTCGAATAAGGATCACCAAGTTGATGGCTTTGATTGACAATATCCATCAACTTGACTTCAAAGTAATTGAAGCACTCATCCTCCTCCATCTTAAGCAACTCAAATTGCATTTGAAGGACTTGTAGCTTCGAATCCTTGACGACGTCGGTTCCTTCGTGTGCAACCTCTAGGATATCCCATGCCTCCTTGGTTATCATAGTGTTCTGAATCAGTTTGTACTGATTTTCATCCACTGCACATAGAAGAGCATGCCATGCCATGCCTTCCTATTCCATTTTGAAGTCTCAAACTCTTCAGTTGACCACTGAGCCTTAGGCTTGAGAGCCTTAGGCTTGAGTACTTCTTCTCCACCACTCGTGGGAGTCATTATAGGAGGCGCATACCCATCTTCAATAGCCATCCATGCCCTATCATGGATTTGACACACGTATGCTTCCATCTTGCCTTTCCATGAGGCATAATTCACATCGGTGATGAGGGGAGGTCGTGTGCTTGAAGCACCCTCATGGTTGCCACCGTATCCACTCATTGTATATAATGAATGAATGAAATGTATGCAAAATGTATGAATGAGCAAAAATCACACAAATGCACAACACACCAAAAATGAGCTAGGATCACCTAAGTATATCTAGGAACCTGCTCTGATACCAATTGAAAGTTCACAAATAAACGTTCGGTGTGTTCTAAATATTAATCTAGGGGGGGGGGGGGGGGGGTGAATAGATTTTAATTATTATTACCCAATTTTCGCATGTATGTCAATTTTACGAAAATGCCCCTAACTAGTCACAATAATATAGCAAATGTAATAAAATACAGAATTTAAATAACACTTGATATATACGTGGAAACCTAACCACTGGGAAAAAACCACGGGTTGTTTAGTACGCCACACTTGAACCTCAAAATCCACTAATTGAAATGGAGTTTACAATCTATGTAGACCTCGTCTAACACTCCGGTCAATAGCCCCCCACTTCTACCACGCGGGCCTTTAAAAGTGGCTCTAGTTCTAATTGCTTGAGGCCTAAGCAACCTTAGCCCCAAGTCTCAATTCTCAATGAAGAGATTATGAACCTATGTGAATATGTATGAATATTCAAATAACAAACAAGGTTAGGGAACCTTAGATGCTTATCTAGGATGATGATATAATCAATTAAATCAATCCTAAATATCAAGAGCTAAATGACATGTCAAATAGCTTAGCTAATCAAGATTAAGCAAAAACCTAATTAGCTATCACAATACAACACTCAATCAATTCATCACAATCAATTCTCTTTTCTTGTATTTAACATATGATCTAAAACATACAAGTAATTTAAAAGAGATGGCTTGATAGTAAAAATACTAAAATAAGATGAAGTTAATCAAAATCTTACCAAGCAAGTTGTGATGATGCAAACCCATACATGGATGCACTCTATATGGACATAGAAGATGCAATATGAAATTTGATACAAAAGGGATTTGATTTGAGCGGTTAAAGGTGAGTTCTTGATTTGATTTTCTCTCAAATATCTCTTTTTTGAGTTTAGGATTCTAAGGAGTCAAAGAACTTATTCAGATAATGAGAAAGTAAGATATTTATAGACATCAAGAACTGGGCATGTGCAAATACAAGTTTGCCCCTGAAACGCACCGATTGGCGGTTTCAATCGGCGGCCAGGCCGCTGATCATAACCGCCGAATTGAATCCGAGAAGACTAAGGGAACAACGGCGGTTTCGTAATCACCGATCCAACAGTCGAATCAAACCCGAGAGAATAAATCAATCAGGTATGAACGGCGGTTTCATTCGGCGGCCAGGCCGCCGATCATAACTGTCGATCACCAACAGAGGTGAAATTCAAGGAGAAGCCAAAGGCATTCTCCGTAGGTGGTCTTCGCGTGAAACCAAGCACTCATTAGTGCAAGCGCAGACGTTTCCGAACAATGTCGGGAAACGAATTATAAGACACATAAATGCACAACAAGATATTTCAATCAAGGTGCTAGTGTGTAATGTGACATGTGAAGAGAATGCACACAAATGTAAGAATGCAAAGTGTGTGTGTGCTTCTAAATCTCTTCAAAGAAAGTTAAGCACTAGAAGTATACCTTTGGAGTGCTTAACAACCTTGAGGACTTGAAAGGGTCTTGAGCTTGATAATGAATCACTTAAGCTACCCTTACATAGAATCCCCAACACGTGGTTTGTCCGCGAAATAAGCCAATCAAGGTATGGGAATCCTTACAAAGCTAAGGGATGTCTTCAAGGGTGGCTGTTGGAGATGCTCTTACATAACTAATTATATAACGTTACATAATGTAAAAAACAAAACAGATTCCCAAATTTAGGGGGAAAAAAAAAGGTTTTACAACTATGTAACGTTACACAGTTGCTTAACGTGTCCCTTAGGGCATATGTTAAGTCATTAGCATAATTGATAATCCTATACTTCTATTGAATTTTTAGTACATACTAGAAAGTATGAATAGTTTTGAAATGTAAAAAATCATATGTATATATTCCACCCAAACCTGAATCGCGGTGGTTGAGTATGGGTTTCAGTGAGAATTTCTAAAATTTACCACAAAAAATATATGACATATATATATATATATAGCAAATTGCAACTGACCTCCGTGAGGTTTGCTCTTAGACAACCAGAAACAACTTTTATATTTATTGACAATCGTCTCCCCTCCGGTTAGTCAATATCCGTTAACTTCAAGTATTGACCGTTAGTTTAAGGGTATTTCAGTACTTTCAAAAATAAGTATGATCAGTGGAGTGTACACATCATATCAATAGTGTACATTTAATGCATGACATAATTATCTATAATGAAATAATAATTTTTGAAATTAAAAAAAAATATTTCTTGGCCATTGTTCTAGCAAATGCAATTTTATAGGCAATCCAAACGGTCAATTGGAATTTTTAATTAATTTTCTTCATTTGAAATTTATCAAAACCTGAAGGATGTTTTTACCCATGAAAAAAATTCCATTCAATCATCCACGTGTAGGAGAAAATCTTGCATGGGTCCGTCTCACCAACATCAGTTGTGGGACGGACCAATAAAATTGTGCCACGTGGTATAAAAATTAGTTTACAATTTTTTGTTTAATTATATTATGACACATGGAAAAGCTTTTAAAATTTAAAGCCAAATAAAAACCATGAATCAGTAACTTCTTTTCTCTTTCTCATGCCACTTGGTCCGTCACCAATTTCGCACTTCATTTTGTTTTTGTTTCCAGTTTTCTTCCATTCTTGACATTTAGTTTCTCCTCAATTTCCTGTCTAAATTCTTCTATTCTCAAGTTTTGTTTAAAAAAAATTTCCCCTTTTTTTGTCCGATGCTCCCAAATCTGCATCTAACCCCATATATATATATATATACAGTCTTTCTATTATCAGTTCGAATTGACAAAGTTTATATCAGTTCCTTGCATGTGGGCCATTGGATTTAAATACTTTGACTGACAAGTGTATACAGCCAAGTCAAGGTATTTAAATCCAGTGGTCCATATGCAAGGAACTGATATAACTTTGAGTGGCGATATTGACACCCATAAATATAATAAGTACACCCATATTTTAATAAAAAAATTAATTATAAAAATATCCCAATAGAAATTTACTAATAAGGACAAATTAGTTTAATTAAAAATAAATTAAATACTATGTACACCTATTAATTACACCCAATCTCTTTATTAAAAAAAAAAAAAAAAAAAAAACCTAAACCCTAATTAAATCCTAATTCTATTTCAAGTATCAAAATCTCCTATTATCATATAACAAAGTAATGAAAAAAGAATTTTCTGAGGACTCTGATCATACAGCGGTACGTATATATATATATATATATAAATATTATTTTTTATTTTTGTTATGAACTTTATCAATAAACAAAAAGTGAGAAATAATTTTTTTTTAAAAGATAATAGGATGTATCGTTATGTATCCAGGAGATCAACGGTGGTATGAGGATATGAAATTTGTTGTAATAGGTATCAACAACTTGATTATTATCAACATAGATGACGCTTGAGATTTTTAAATGTTAAGAAGATAGGGTACAGATATTGACACCCATAAATATGATAAGTACACCTATGTCTAAAATTTAAAATTAAATCATTACTATGAACACCCATTTTAATGCCAATAGTACCCTTATTTAAATGAATGTATTTATTTTAATACAATTTATTTATAAACCCTCTTAAGTTATTAACACACCCAATCTCACAAATGATAAATTCTTAAGTTTTTTTTTTTTTTTTTTTCCTTATATGCATTTCTGTCCTTCTAAAAGTTCCTCCAGGTGGGTTATTGGTGTACACAGGAGAGACATGGAAGGACGACGCTGAATGCACACAAATTTGCGATTCAAAGGGATTACATTCACAATTCGGTGGATATTGCAAACCAAAGAGTCCACCAGGTCCTATTGGTGATTGTTAATTCCTAATTAAAAAAAAATAAAAAATAAAAATAAAAACCTATTATATGACTATGAGTCTCTCATAGATTCGAAGAATAAATCCAGTTACAATTTGCAAAAAAAATAAATTCTTAAGTTCTCCATGTTCGGTAGTAAATTCTTTGCCATCAACAACTGTATTAGATATCTTCTTTGGTGGCGATATTAACACCCATAAATATGATAAATACATCTATATTTTAATAAAAAATTTAATTACAAAAATATCCCAATAGAAATTTACCAATAAGGACAAATTAGTTTAATTAAAAATAAATCAAATACTATGTACACCCATTAATTACACCCAATCTCTTTATTAAAAAAAAAAAAAAAAAAAACCTAAACCCTAATTAAATCCTAATTCTATTTCAAGTATCAAAATCTCCTATTATCATATAACAAAGTAATGGAAAAAGAATTTTATGAGGACTCTGATCATACAGCGGTACGTGTATATATATATATTATTTTTTATTTTTTATTTTTGTTATGAACTCTATCAATAAATAAAAAGTGAGAAATAATTTTTTTTTAAAAGATAACAGTATATATTGTTATGTATCCAGGAGATCAATGGTGGTACGAGGATATGAAATTTGTTGTAATAGGTATCAACAACTTGATTATTATCAACATAGACGACGCTTGAGATTTTTAAATGTTAAGAAAATATCTGATATAGTTGTTGATAGCAAAGAATTTACTACCGAACATGGAGAACTTAAGAATTTATTTTTTTGGCAAATTCTAACTGGATTTATTCTTCAAATCTAGAGAGACTCATAGTCATATAATAGGTTTTTATTTTTATTATTTTTATTTTTTAATTAGGAATTAACAATCACCAATAGGACCTGGTGGACTCTTTGGTTTGCAATATCCACCGAATTGTGAATGTAATCCCTTTGAATCGCAAATTTGTGTGCATTCAACGTCTTTCTTCCATGTCTCTCCTATGTACACCAATAACCCACCTGGAGGAACTTTTAGAAGGACAGAAATGCATATAAGGAAAAAGAAAAAAAAAAACTTAAGAATTTATCATTTGTGAGATTGGGTGTGTTAATAACTTAAGAGGGTTTATAAATAAATTGTATTAAAATAAATACATTCATTTAAATAAGGGTACTATTGGCATTAAGATGGGTGTTCATAGTAATGATTTAATTTTAAATTTTAGACATGAGTGTACTTATAAATATAGGTGTGCTTATCATATTTATGGGTGTCAATATCCGTACCCTATAACTTTTATCAGTTCGAACTGATAATAGAATTTATGTATATATATATATTTTAAAAAACTTCATCTAAACTTGGAGAAAGAAATTTTATTTATTTATTTATTTATTCAAAATAAAATATTAAATGAGTTTGAGTTGGTTGAAAATGGATTGGGAAGGGATGATTTGTGTTGTAAATTGCATATTGATGTTTGGTGGTCTCTGTGAACAAATTTAGTTACTTTCAGATGTATAATGAGAAGAAAAAAAAATAATCAAAATTTACTCTTGAAAATCTTTTAATTCTCAAAAGAATGAAAATGAAGAGATGTATGAAATGAAAATTGGTAAGGAAGAAGAACAGACAAATCCACGTCTGGAACAATAAAGAGAAACTTAAAAAGACCCATTGGAAGATTTTCACAAGAAAGAGATTTATAAAATAAAAATCTAGTAAAGAATAGGTAAAAAGTAGATGCTGACAACTACTTTGGGGTAATTGAGTCATTTTACAAATTTGACATAGTTAATGCTTGGAGTTAATTGATGTGACTAACCGGAGGAGAGGCGATTGTCAATAAATAGAAAAGTTGTTTCTAATTGTCTAAGAGCAAACCTCAGGGAGGTTGGTTGCAATTTGCTCATATATATATATATATATATATATATATATATATACATACAGTCTTTTTATTGTCAGTTCGTCCTGATATAAAATATATCAAAATGAAGAATATGTACCATAGATTATGAAGAAGTTTTGATAAGTGCATACACTTTGAGTCAAAATATGTAAATCTAATGGTCCACATTTTTCGTCCTGATAATAGAAAAATTGTGTATATATATATATATATATATATATATATATATATATATATATATATATATATACACACTGTTGTTTGGTAGTTTTATTTTAAAAAGGAAAAATCATATTTTAGTCCTTGTAGTTTGCCTTAATCTACGTTTAGTCCATGATTTTTTCATATTGTAAATTTTAGTCCATTTTTTCTCTGACAATATGTATTTTAGTCTCCACCATCCAATTTTGTTAGGGTTCCCTAAAGTCAACGAGGGTAAAAAGGTAAAATAATATCAGATGCTATAGAATCTTATATAACCAAAGGGTATATTAGTAATTTACACATTAATTAAAAAAATATATTATTAAATTAAATAATAATTATTATTATCAAAAAATTAAATGATAATTAAATAATTAATAAAATATAATTTTTTTTTACAAAATTAAAATAAAAAAATAAAAAAGAATATTAAAAAATAAAGAAAATCTTATCTCTTAAAAAAAAAAAAAAAAAAAATGAAACTGCGTGTGGGATCTCCACCAAATCCAAAGAAAAAAAAATGGATTTAGAAAAGAAAATTGAAAAGAAAAATAAACCAAGATGATTCATCGTTCATCAACACAACAAAAAACCTAGATTCATCTCCACCAAATCAACACAAAACCAAAATCCCTACAACATCACCACTCTCTCACACCCAGAAAATCACACCACTACTAACTACCCCATCATCAAATACAAAAAATGGAACAAATCCATTTTCACAAAACCATAACGAAATCCAATTTGCCTACTCTTTCCTTCATTTTATCAGCAACCAAACAAAACAAAAACCCATTTCACAAACCCATAAACGAAATCCATTTAAAAAAAATTGAAAAAAAAATAAAAAATAAAAAAGAAGAACATTACACACTTGGGCCTCTTGCCAATGTGGTTGGACCCTCCCTTGGGAGCCTTCACCACCACGGTTCAACACCCATTGTGTGCATGTATATATATTTATATATATTATTTGTCCCCTTTGGCCATTAATCCCAAGGGTGGTTGTTGTCCCACCTATTATGGGTGCTCTTTCCCTGTTTGTGGGAGCTGTAGTCCGGGCTGCGCTAGTAGAGCCTAATCTCACCGGTCCCGGCAGTTGTTGTTGTATATTCAAAAAAAAAAGAAAAAAAAAAGAAGAAGAACATTGATGGATCTTCATATATTCATCAATGGAGAAACAGATATGAAAAGACAGAGAAGACGCGATGGCGGCTGAAGTAGATCGAGCGCGATACGAAGAGAAGACGCGGCGGCTGGAACTAGATCCCTAGAGAGAGAGAGAGAGAGAGAGAGAGAGAGAGAGAGAGAGATGAACTAGATGTGAAGAGAGACAGAGAGAGAAGACGCGATGACTTTTGAATGGTGGTGGTGGTGGCGGCTAGGGTTTGGGTGTTGGTGTTGGTGGAAGATGCTGATAATGATGATAACCGATGAGTGTGGTGGTACTGTTTTTATTGAAAGATTTATTATTATTATTATTATTTTATAGATTTGCTAACTTTTTATGTTTGGAAAGATTTTATTTTCTGGTTTGTATATTGGAATTCAATTTGTGTTTGCGAAAAATGAAGATTAATGATCTGTGTTTGTGAAGAAATGAAGATTAATGACCTGTGTATTGATGAATCTGGGATTGTAAAGATTGATGATGTTAATTTTTTTTTAAAAAAAAATTCGTTAAAAAATTATGTAAAAATGCTTTTAATAAATATTATTTGGTTTTAAAGATGTTTTAAGTTTTCAAAGATTTTATTTTCTTTATAAAAAAATTCAGAATTGTATTATTATTTAACCCTTATTTTATTTTACTTTTTAAATCCGTTATATATATATATATATATATATATATGTGTGTGTGTGTATGTATTATTAAATCTGTTTTTAATTTTTAATTAAGGGTAAAATGGTTTTTTTCAATGGGATTAGCACACATCAGGGGCATTAAGGTCATTTAACAAGTCCGACATGCTTTTTGACAGATAATGTCACAAAAGGACTAAAAATTATAATTCAAAAAATTATGTACTAAACGCAGATTAAGGTAAATTACAGGAGCTAAAATATAATTCTCCCTTAAAAAAACAAAAAACAATAAGGCTGCCTGATGTGCAAATTTGTGCTTTCCGATTTTCGGTATTGATGTGTTTTGTTAACATTAATGCTGTCAAAACTTCTCTCTGCAAAGAAAATTCTTATTTATTTCAATACAGTGCCTTATTGAATGTGGTATCTGCCAAGTTATCTGACCACGAGTAGCAAATTTAAGAAATTCCAAATTTACGTGATGAACTAAAAGCTTTTGGGTTTTGACTATCAGCTGTTAAAGTTGTATTGTATGGCTTATCAAATATTTAGTAATAGAAAGAAATTACAAATTATTATTTTTTGTTTGACGAATGTGTGGCCAATTTACGGCTTTTGTCTTTTAATGAATTTATAAATTTCAAATTCACTAAGAAGATAAAATATTAGTCAAACACAAAAACAATTAGTGTCTGCACCAAATAATCACTATATAATTTATATGTTCATATATGATATGATATTCCAATCAACCCATTTCTAGAATTCAAGATGATTGATGTATTTATTTGATTGAGTTGTTTTTCATCGACTATTTGCCTGAGACATGAGAAGTAACAAAAGGGCAGAATACCTGTGGAATTATTGAGATTGTTGGACTTTATTCTAGGAGATTTATTTTCTGTTTTATTAGTTTTTCCTAATTTTTTTTATAATTTTTTTTATTTAATTTTTTTTTTCTATTTATATGTGTGTTGATACATGACATATCAATGTTTAAAGACAAAAATACCATTAGAACCGTTTAAATTTGACTAACGGTTGACCAACAAAAGGACCAAATTGGGTGGTTTTTGAAAATATAGGGCTCAATCCTCCGAAACTGTATAAGTGAGTAAAAGATAGATATTTTAAAACAATAAGGGGACTAAATGAATAATATCCCTAGTCCTTTTTGTTTTATGTATTCCCTATAATTGGAAAACTCAACATCTGCATTATATTTCTACTTTTGGAACAATTTGCATCTGCAGAAGATTTTATCTAATGAGTAGTAGAATGGTATTGAATAAATTAGGGTTTGCACTATAGCTGTTAGCGCCTATATCAAGCTGGTAAAGATGGCTTTCTTCAGTTGTTGAGGCTTTAAAGTGCGATAATGTTGTTTATCGTTTTTCATTTCTTTGTGACCTTAGAGAGATTGAACATCGATACCGAAGGAAACAAAGGCACGAAAAACAGCCTCTTACATATTGCCATAGCTATATCCACTGATTAACTTCTTGTGGGTTTTCTTATATCTGATTCTTTGAAGCTTTTCTAATACTAGAACAAATGTTGATGATACCTTTTATCTGGCAAAGAAAAAAATGAGGTTATCTCAAAAGCATGAAGCTTTAGAACAATTTATATCCAATCTAATCCAAATGAAGTAACAACATGACTTATAGTGTTTATCGCTATATTTAATATACAACCCAGACATGTTAATTATATCATTTCCACTTGTATGTTGCCCACAAAACAAAATGAAAAAGAAAGAGAAGACAATTCTCAATAAGACCAAGTTTGTAGAAGCATATAAGTCCATCATATACTTGGGAAAATGCTTTTCTATGAAAGATAAATGAAGTGCATTTTCACTTTTAACAGAAAATAATCAAATGGGTATTAATCATCCAGAACTTATACAATCCCTGAAAGCCACTAGAGGTTTAAGAATGTATTTTGAAGATTAGATGGAAACCAAATGGAATACTCGACCAATGGACTACAAAATATAAGATATGTCAATTATGTGAAAGATGTTACAGGGAAGAGGAAAAAGGGGGAGGAAAAAAATTGACAGAAAATAATTGGGAGGCTAATACCCAACCCAAGAGAATGTCCAAGACTACAAGGCCATCATCAACTTGGATACAATATCAATGCAACCTAGTAAGTTCTTCCACTCTCTTACAAAGCTCCTCAACTGAAACGCTCATTGCCTTGGAAATCTCATCCATCCGAATCCGGTTGAGATCCAGAAACGATTCGATTAGATCACCATCCAGGAAATTTTTGGCATCTACGGTTTTCTTCTCATTGTTAAATGACCTCCATTGCTCATGATTCAATCCTCCAACACCCTTTATCACCTTTCTTAGGTTTGTCTGGAGTTTCTCTAAGAAGAGGTATTGTTCATGAGGAAGTGAAGCAATAACACCTATCACACCATTAATAGTACCGAAAATCACAGTTGGAATCTGGCCCACATCAGAATCTGGCAAGCGCATTACGAGGGAACCATGTCGGAATCTATTTACAAATTCTCCAAGATGGTATTCACCGACCACCTCTAGACGACCTCGTTCCTCATCAGTAGCACCTTCACTATTCTTTCTAACCGTGAAGAGATTAAAGTTGTTTTCAGCACCAAGGTAAATGTCATCATCAAGAATTTCAACGGCTGACATCCAATTTGCATTGTAGTCTCGGGCTCGCTCTTCGATAGCACCTTCCTCGTGCTGAAAATAAATATGAAACTAATTAATCAACCATATTTAGAAATAACCAAGTTCTTTCAACTGTCAAGCAAATAATTCTAAAAGCATGTCTAATGTTTGGATTCAGACATTTGATGGCATGGAATATCTTTTCCACAAAATATCATCGGTCAGAATTTATTCAAAAATCAAAATTAAAGGGTGAAAGACAAAGCTATAAATTGTAATAGCTATTCATACAAAAAAAACATGCAAGAATACTTTAAAATTTCTATGGCAGAGAATGAAGTTTTGATGGAAGATTTTCAATTTTATGTGGCTTGTATGTCAATTATATTCATATTGTGGTGTAGTTGCTAGATATTATATGTTTTTGAACAAAACAAATGTGTTTTTTTTTTTTTTTTGGGTTAAATTATTGATTATTTAACTTTTTTTTAAAAGTTTCATTAAAAATTTATATGTTTGTTATCAAATTTCCGTACTTTCCATAAAATTTATGTTAATTTCCATCGATATCGATATTTCCATCAATATTTCCATCAAATCATAGTACCAATATTTCCATCAATATCGATATTTTCATCCTTGGTTACTAAAAATTATTTGAGAGGGATCAACTTACCTTGTAGATTAACAAGGAAAATGATTTCATCAGATCACCAACAACAATGAAATCTCCACGAGTTTGTACATAGAGGGCAAGTATGTGACCATGATGTCCACATTCAGATTGCAACTCGCGGGTACCATCATCTCGGAGCATCCACTTGTACAACTGGATTTTTTGATTGATAGCAGCAAGCAGTTTTCCATTAAACGCATTCAAAGAGTAAACAGCCCCCTTAGTTTCCTTCTCTACAATTAGCTGTAACTTTCCATCTTCAACTATGAACACCAATATCCTGCCCTGCAATTGTTGATTAGACGAATGCAAAAACGAATGAGAAACTGTCCATTTCTTACAGCATCAGTACTAAATTGGAAAATAAAGGTAATTGTATTTGATGATATCTTACCTTGGTTGGCTCATTTTCTTCAGGTAGAACATACGCAGTCCCAACACAATAATACACATTGGTGTCATCAGAGAAGGAACAGCTGAGTATGGAGCATCCATACTCAAACGTGTCAAGAGGATAAGTTGATATAAAATCAAATGTTTGGTCGTCTAACAAGCGAATGAAGTGCATTTCAGATTCCTCCGCATTTGACTGGTTTTTCAAGCTACAGATAGCAAAAGTCCGGGACTGTTCTTGATGACAGATTCGGCGTGCATGCTCCCCAAGTGGTATAGAGCGAATGTGAAGCTTCTGGATATCATCAATTGTGCCAATTGTAAGCTCACCTTCTTTTGCAATTGCAAGACTGTTGTTCAGAAACCACTAATTAATTCTTCTGATTAACATTAAAGAGGAATATAACAACTATAGATAAATAAACACAATTGACAAGAATGTGTTTGTCATCCCTTGTTTGTTGCATGTTACAAATACCAGCCATTTCTATTTAAATCTAAATCAGACAAGTCCTTTTAGCCTGAAACTTATACCCCTCTGGCAGTATGGTGCTGAAAGTAATGGTGTCAAACCTAATTAGGAC
Organism: Acer saccharum; assembly: GCA_030490815.1. Lineage (NCBI taxonomy): Eukaryota > Viridiplantae > Streptophyta > Magnoliopsida > Sapindales > Sapindaceae > Acer > Acer saccharum. The sequence continues at coordinate 21,021,389 of CM059877.1, read as the reverse complement.
GGAGCACACCTCAGCAAATTAATTAGTTTGTGCCTGTTCAACTTACAGATATACTCTTGACCTGTTTGCTTTGTCATATTGTGTGGTAATATAAACAATAATTTATCACGGAAATTTTAACCTTGTAAGAGTTTTGGGTATTTTTAAATCTTCAAATAAATCATAAATTTAGCAGAGAATAAGAGAAAAAGCTTCATTGCCAAGTTTGGCATGAATCTACAGCAACCAATTAAAAAATAAACCTCTCATGAATCCATCACAAAAAACATGGTATGCTAAAAGCCTAAAACATAAACAAATACTTTGATATTTTGTCTTGTCAACAACCAAAAGATAGGGAAAAAGTCAAAAATAAAATTTCTTCAAGCAGACTTGAATATGTTCACGCATCTAAATACATGGATTATAAGATGCCACTTTCATCTATATCTTCACATGGGAACTTCCTAAAAAAGAATTTATATCTATAATTTTGTACCGGTCCAATTAGCCCATCCTTTCTTAAAAAATTATAGAAATGTGATAGTAACATCCCAGTAATAATTACTCAATTTGTATATTATATATATGAGAAAGTTACATCAAGTCATCAACACACTCCAATTGCATCATACAAAACAAATATCCATATCAAAAGCATTTACAACGATTTAGTTACATCCAAAGCTACTAAATGGAGGATAGAGGGAGTTGTACCTGTCTGGAAAAGCAGCAGAGTTGAAAGGGCACATATGACTAACTTCTTTCAGATTTACATTACTGTAAAGTAGCTTTTGTTACTGCTATAAATCACAGTTGGTCTGTCTGATGCAGCAAACACGTGTGTAGTATTCTTGGAAGAGAAAGTACGAAGTGTTATTGGCTGGGTACCAAGAGACACCTTCTTCCTATCCGCCAACTCACCAGTACTCATGTTCAACAAGAAGTTTAAAAGATGACCATCTCCAAGTGCACATAACAAATAAGATATCTGAAAAGGAATCAGCAAGAGACTTATTTATAAGCACTGAAAATGAGTGGACAATGGAGACAAGACAGAAGAAGAATTAAGATGAAAGCAGCAGACAAATTTGCTCTAAATGCACCACCAATGCTAAAATCACTACTTATTTATAGGCATTAAAAACAAGTGGACAAGGGAGACAGAACAGAAGTAGAATTAAGATGAAAGCAGCAGACAAATTTGCTCTAAATGCACCACCGATTCTAAAATCACTAAGTTTATCCTCAAATGAATGCCAAAATAGTGGTAATCATATTTTAGGTAATATAGTCCTAACCATTCATTATAATTTGATACATTGATACATGGAAATCATTCTTCACAGATGCTTGGCAATCATGTATCATGTTATGGTGATAAGACCTAATCATAAGTTATTTTGGGAAAAATAAATGAATAAAGCTCTAAGACAAGCATACCCCTTCAAAGGCACATAGAAGAACAGAACGAGGTATGATTTCTCCTCCCAGATTCTCCTTAGTTATGAGATTCAGGTCAGGCAGAGAAAATATCCTGACACTTATATCTGTCCACATTCCAACAGCAGCTAGCTGACTATAGTTAGGGTTATCACCAATGGGATTAATGTCAAGGCATGAGATCTCATACTCCAGCTGTGCATGTTTTAATTCTGTCAATGTTCCATCACCAATTTCTAAATAAACCAAATGCCCACCTCCAGTTGCCAGTAAAACCTGTTATAGAAACAGCGAAAAAGTTACATCGATCAACAAAACAACTTGAACATCTGGATGTCAAATGCGGAAAAATATCCAAATTGCATCAATGCAGATCATATGTTTCTTATTTGATAAAATGTTAATTTCAAAAGCTTGACAAGCTACATGATCTTAGTAACTAAGAGGAAAACTGGAATTACAGCAAACCAAAAGAGTTGCAGGAATTACAAAATCTACGTGGTAGTATAAATCAAAAGCCTAAATATAATACTAGTACAAAATTTAACATCCAAAAACGCAGAACAGAAAAAGAACTAACTAGCATGAGTTTCTCTCCATGAATATCTTAAACCAGGACAATGATTTTACATGTAACAAAGATAAATCGTCATTTAACAATTAAAGGACTAGCCTAGAAAGCCATCTGTTTCTTAAGGCAGGAATATGCAACTTTGCTTTGATATTAGGTTTGCTGCAGGTAGTAGTAATTGATTATGCAAAAAAAGTGAGCAATATCATATTGGGGCATATATTTGTTATCACAGAATGAGGTACAAAATGAACCTGGGTAGCATTGGCAGTTGCAACATTAAGCGAATACCCTTGGGGAGCATTCCATTCATATCTCATCTCCCTAGTTGTAGAACTGACAAGTCTTACAGAGCTTGAAGTAACCTGTCATGGTAGTATGATCAGCAAGTGCATTCTAAATGTTATACCGGTTATCATTTGTAAGAAGAAAGTGTAAACCTATAAGCTGGTAATCCTAATTACATGAACAAATTTCATAAAACCAGTTACAAAACCTGAAAAAGAAGCTTAGTGCAAGATGACACAGTTGCCAAGAAATGTCTCATAAAAATAAAATTTACAAGATGGTGACAATAAAATTATAACAATACCAAAACAGTAATACCATGACACAGAAAAACACACCACCAACAAAATAACAACAGCAAAAACTACATTAAATAAACACCATTGACAAACAAATTAAGAAAATAAAACTAGAGTAGATTCACTTCGAGTTACGGTAAATGAAATCCATTTAATGTGAGGTTGCAATATATTATGGGAGCAATATATCAGCCCCAACTAAAAACAAGAAAAAAGAAAAAGAAAAAAGCTGCTGTAAAACGTTTAGATACAGCTGCACCTGCATTCATGTGTTTTTTTATGAAGCGTTCATGTGTTGTTAAATAAAAGATGGGCAAGACAAATATTAAATTATACATGGAATGAATGAACTTTAAGCTGACTGTAGAAGTTCAGCACTTTAACTGTAAATTCTGCAGTTGATCGTAATAAGTCTATTGATTCACAAACAAAGTTTTCATCATCTTTAAATCAAGTTTTCTGAATCCTATCAAAATAATAATAATAAATAAATAAAACAATTTTTTCCACAAATTAAAGGTCAATTTATAGAGAAATTTTTGTAAGGATTTGAACATATAAAAGAAACGAGTATAAATAAAAGAAATGTATAGAAAAACATACTTGTACTAGTTGATTGTAAACAGCATCATGGCAAAACAAAGTTTGCGCTTGCGAACAGAAACCCTCTATCTCGGTTTCTTCCAGCTCATCCTCAAGATTCATTGCCAAAATTCGTGTCTCACTGATGAAACTAACCACCAGGAAGGTATCAAACGGATCATCAGTAGACGATCTTAATGACCACATTCCTTTAATACCTTGCAATTCTACTGATGCCTACAATGTTGAATACACATCAACAGTGAGTTTTCTGACAATATACAGTTACTTAGCAAAAATACAAGAAACAAAAAGAAATTTTTAGGAAAGTCATACCTGTTCATTAATTCCTATCCCATTTCGAACTATGCGAAGAGAACCATCCTTGTATGCTCCAGAGCAAGTTACAACCTGACCTTGGCCTTGTCTCTCAAGGTCAACTACGCAGAAGTCAACAATTGGCCCTAAGTTGACATACCTTTCCAAAACTTCAACATATGAACCTTTTGCATCTGGTTGTAGATTTAGCTTTATAAGCTGTTTTGGCACAATTACAGTCTGTCAAAACTCAATATTGCAAAAGATCTTTTAAAAGTACAGTATAATTTTTCTTTCAGGGTTAAAAACAGTTCATCATACTTCAATTTATACGAAGTATATTAAATTAGTTGACAACTACAAAAACACATCCTGGACATAAGATTTTATTTATACACTTATTTTAATGTTCATGAGTACTAGAATATTCCAAAGACGAAGAAAAGGAGGAAAATTCCCCATTTGCTTGAGCAAAGGAACTACAAAGTGCAGAGTGATGCTCCACCTATACTGCTCCTCCCTGGAGTTTCACCAAAGATTTCTGTTTCCTTGTCTAGCTACTCTAACTTTGTATAATTTGATGAGTTAGCTAGCTAATAAGCACATGCCATAACTAAACAAACTTTTTATTCATATGTTGAAATTAGATAATTTTGTAGAACAAGAGAATGAGTGGTGCAACCGTGCAAGTCAGTAAGTGGTTACTGGCATAATAGTAGGTAGGTCAGCGGAACGAGTTTGTGGATAGAGTTAGTTACAAAAAGAACTAATTTTCATTATTTTGTTAACAAATAACTATAATTTCCTTTGATTACAAATAATTTAATAAGAAACTTAAATTCAACTCTCAAGGGTTTTATGAAATATTTGCAACGACCTTTAACAATGACAACTGCAAGAGAGTTTGCACAATTAGTAGCAGAAATATACAAATTACTTTGTGCCAAGTACATTTTCGTGAATTAGTCCATCCATAAAACAAAATTATAGGTCTGCCACATTATCTCTGATATTGAAAATTTGGGTATGTCACGCTCAATGAAGTCCATAACATAAACGTATGGATCTAAAAAATTCAACATATGCATAAATAAAACAAACAGTTGTCAATAAATATTTAAGTCACCAAACCTGTGAATCTCCATAGCTTGAGCCAATATATACAACTGCATTATCCAAATATGATATAGTGGATGCAATAGAAGTGTCCCCCAAAAGCTCAATTTTAAGTCCAGTAACCCTGAAAGATAGATGTAGATGAGTCAAGGGAGATCCTGTTAATGCACTGTCCAGCAGTTCAAATTAAGTTTTGTCTGTTTTTTCTAGACAAACTTGTACATATCATCGTCTTTGATAGCAAATATGTGACAGAAGAATGATCGCAGGGTCATGTTTGTGAGCAACCACTTGGTGGTTGAGTGAAAGAGCTTTCGAGGGTTCTATACCCTTTGGGGTCACCTATCTAGGATATTAAAATCCTACAAGTTTCATTGGTACCAAGGGTATAAGGTCTAACAGTAGCCACTAGTTTAGAATCCAGGAACAAGGGAAAGGTTGGGGGAGTTCTGGGTATAAAAAAATTAAAAAATGACATGTTTGATAGCAAATATGCGATAAAGGAATGATCACTTACTTCTCTTTCTCATGGGTGATAACCAAAAGGTGAAGAAGCCCGGCATGATCACCAAGTAAATATCTTGAACCATCAGCATCAACTCTTCCATAGGCTTTTGTGATGGACTGTAGTATGCACCAACATGATAAAGAAAATTAGTCTAACGCATTTATAAGCAATCACAAATTATAATGCTTGTGGAAATTGTCATGTAATGCTTATAGAAATCTGGAAGCAAGTCTAGAAGTTCTTACAGGTCTGATAGGGATTGCTTTAAAAGCATTAGCACTACAGTAGACAATTGTCTCTTCTCCAATTATAAGGACACCGCAAAGGGGCGGAGGTACTGGTATTAGCAAATCAGCTCCATTGTCCAAATTGTTCTGCGTCCAAGGGCCCTCAACAAAATCTTTATCCTTCAAAGCAACCTCATATGTTTTGACATGTCGAGCATCTTTGTTATCCTACAAGGAAGAATAATATAACAAGATGATTATTTAAACCATTCAGTAAAATATACTAGTAATCTTATATAACACACTACACAGATTTGTTAAAAAATCCTATTTGTTTTTTCCACCCAAGATCCCAGCAGAGAACCCATACTTTTAACATGATATAATTAATAAGATGTTGAAACTTGTGCCAAACTGATCATGAGGTGAACATTTGTTTATACCTCATCACTTCAGAAAGAGAATTTAAATATGGAAAACGAAAGTTGGTCTATATGCATGACATGTTTAGACATGCACAATCATCCACACACATTCAACTTGCCACTCTAGCCAAGTTTTACTTCTATAAATTTGCCTCAACACATCCACCTTACACTGAGAATGCCATGCAACCTTTTCAACCATAAGGTATCCACATGAAAATACACCGCAAAGGGAGTATCAACTTTACAAAGAAGAATTATTTTGAATGAAAAAGAAAACGAATAAAAGCCACAAAATTTTTTAACAGAAAGATAGGCAAAGAAATTTAGGGACCTGGTAGAGAACTACTATTGTTGGTTTCGAACAACCATAAAGAAACTTGATATCCAAAACCTGAAGTTCTTCAAGCCTGCAAAACCAAGGCAAATAATAAATAATATTCAATAAGAATGAAAACATCCATACATGGATTCAATCCATGTATATGTTTTTTGTGGTTATATTTCGTTTTCTTAACAGAAACAGAAATCTATGATTAAAGAAGAGAAAAGGATACAAAAGGTGGAAAAACATATTCACCCAAGAATGTGTGACAACAAAAAGACTAAAAAATGTACAACTTTAGACCAATCCTCTTTTTGAGGACCCAAAAAAGATACTTCAGAATTATACACAAAAGAAACACCCAACCAAAATTCCAAAACAACAAAAAAAGACTCAAAGACTTCAACAGCTATCAAGCAGTTTCTGAATCCTAATTTTGCTGAAAGAAAAAAGGAACATCTTTCAAGAGAAGTAGACACCGAAGCCCAGACATTGAAGTTGCTTTTCCATGGTATCTAGGAGAACACTTGCATTTTGATTTTACCACCTTAGAAATGTGCCAATAATAATAGGGTTTTTTTTTTTTTTTTTTTTTTTTTTTTTTGTGTTTTTGTTTTGAAGTACCAATAATAATAGTTTTATTAAGAATAAAAATGGAAAACTGTAACAGAAAACAGTTCCGGAGACCAGGACAATAATGGATCCTCTTGAACAGATCATAGCAACATAAAAATGCTTTCTCTACTAAACAATTAGCAAATTTCCCTAAAAATTTTAAATTGTAACGTTGGTGAAATACAGCAGCAAAGAACTGATCTCTCCTAAACAATAAGCAAATTTCCCTAAATTTTTTGAATTGTAACATTGGTGAAATACAGCAGCAAAGAACTGATCTGTTAAAAGAGTGCTTCTCGGTAAAATTGCTAGGTAAAAAAGCAAAAAGCAAGTCAAACAGTGCCATAAGTAAAAAAGGCATCCATAGTCACCCCAGGACAGTACTCAAACTCGTCGCTCTACCACCCATAAAATCTTTCTAGCCGGTTTGCCAAAATTTTTAGAAACAGGAAATAAAATAGACACAGCAGTTTACCAGACAAAGTGCAATTCACTAGCGGTCCCAAGACTCCCAACCAATTTAAAAGGAAACCCGACTTCCCACATAGACATCATGTTACATCTCTCAAAATTTGGTGCAATTAGAAAAATGTTTGATCCAATCAAGTAGAGGGACAAAGTCAATAAATGCATCCTTTAGCATACATTCCACCAACTTAAAGAGATGAGTGACATACCTAACTCCAGTAATCTCAACCTTCAGAATTCTCAAAATAAATACAATCAATAACAGCTTAAACCTTAGTTGCAAGAATATCACGATGAAGAATCCAGAAAATTCAAGGATTAAATAAATAATACTTAGTCACAAGTTTCTAGCTTCTGTAAGGTAACAGACAGTAAACGTTTTACCTATGTAACTAGAATGAGATCCTCTTGAACCTCAGTGTCCATATCAATAGTCCAAATTTATAACTTAAATTAGAAAGAAAAACATGCATTTGTAGATATGCCTGAATATCATAAAAATTTAATATGAAGTGTTGAAAACAATATTGAATATGCGAAGAATCCATGTCATAACCTTTTGTTATATTTGGGGGAGGGGGGGGGAGGGGGGTGAGTGGGGCTGGTTTGTTGGGGGAGATTACGGGAATACCTTATGTTAAATGCTTCCTTGAGCTGTCCCTTGTTATCAAAAGGAATAACCTGATCGAACAATAAACTATGATAGCCAATCTCATAATTTTAAATGTAATAGAAAATGCTGGAATGTATTTAAATTTTGAGAAAGAAATTTTAACCTAAAAAAAAGAAGAGAGATAAAAAGCTTCAATCCACGTACCTTAAACAACCCATCATACAAATGGAGTCCAATTAATCTACAATCAGGATCAATAATGCCAATCTGAAAAAAAAAAAAAAAAATTAATAAAATAAAATTTTAAAAAAAGTGGGATGACCTTCTCTGAAACATACTTCAAACCATACGAATTCGTGACGAGATAAAAATATTACCTGACCATTGTCTGTAGGACGGCCTATACGATCAGAGACATCCCCCATTGCTCTACACGACATGCATAATACTCCATGAGTACAGGAATGCAATAAGTATATGATAAAAATAAATTACAACTGTTTCTCATAGTTTTTCAGGATTCTCACAAATTAAAAGATAAATTCAACCTCTCTAGAAACACTAGCTCAAATTAAATTTTCTTGCAATTAACTCCATGAGTACAGGAATGCAATAAGTATATGATAAAAATAAATTACAACAGTTTCTCATAGTTTTTCAGGATTCTCACAAATTAAAAGATAAATTCAACCTCTCTAGAAACACTAGCTCAAATTATATTTTCTTGCAATTAACAAATTTATCACTATGCAGAGTTAACTTCTTAGAAAGATAGTAAGCACAAAAGCCCCACAAAAATGATGAAGGAAAAAAAAGGCCAATAGCCCAAATGTAGTTAAAAGACTAAAGGATTTCTTGGGAAATGTTAAATACCCCCTTTATGATTGCAACTACCGCTAAACCCCCCACCAAAGAAGAAACACTCACAAAAGACTAAAATAGGTCACACCATAAATATCTAATACAATACCATTAGTATTCTTTTTGCAGAGCGACAAACTGGTATTTGAAAGTGTAAGTTGACATATACAATGATATACAGTTCTTGTTGTTTCCTTCAAAGTAGTACTATCTAATTGAGATGAAAGTTAAAAGATTAACATCATCAAGCACATGCATATGCATATATGCATATTATGCTTGTACATGCATGAAATAAAACTGCAATGTAATATATCTATGCTCATCCTACAATTCTATTCCTCTTAGAACTACTGATAATGGACATAAAAATCAATCTTTTTTTAAAATCTATTAATATTATGACTGAATTTCATTCTCTGGCACTTTAAGAACTAAACGACATTTTTTCCAGAAGTTCTGAAATCCTAAAGAACCTGCAAATACATTGTAATAAAGTAATATATTAAGATTATTAACATAAAGTACAATATCCTTTTTCATCATAATTTGATTTCTGTAAAACGTACTAAAATCACAACTAGAAAGAAAACCAGGTTTATTAGTTTTCTACTTGTGTGCTGGCACCGGTTCCTAAGCCCTATGCATCAAAATCCACTTCACTTCACTTCTAAATCATTTGGGTAACTTTTCATATAATTTTAGTTATACCAGTCTGCTTCTCTAATTGTAAGTGTCCATGGATCTATACCACTTGTTTCCTCCCCAAAGAATAGGAAAAGGATAAAAGAATATGCACAGCTTATAAATGAAACAAGAGCAGTCATCCCTTTTTTAAAAAACATTTTTGTAACAAGAATCAATAATTGATTAAGAGACTGGAAAAAAATTCCATGTATGATGGTAGCCACTTAACAATATAAGGAAGATCATTACAGCAGAAAGCACACACAGTTCACAATACGAAATACAGTAAAATAAAAGTAACAAAATGAATTAGCTGAGAAAGGTCACTAGGAAAGAACTAAACCCAATTCAAAGGTAGATGCTCATGTTAAAACTCATTAAATAGCCCATAAGGCCATAAAGTTCACTAGATAGTACTACTCCTGGGATAACCTGATCGTGACATATTAAACAGCAAACCACCAGCCAATGTAAGCAAATAACTCAATAGCTAAACTTCAAATTTACAATTTCAACTAACAATTGCTCAATGAGGTTCATTAGCAGAATCAGAAGCTACAACAGTAACAACACCAAATGTTGACATGGGACAACAAACAAAGTTAAAAGTTGATGTGTAAGCGATGAAATCAAACAATATCAAGCATCCAATATGGAAAGTGATGAAAACTAAGCGTTTTATTTTTCTCAAGCTGAAACCTTGTAATAAGCTCAGATGTCTCGGCATCCCATTGAAGAACACAGAATTTGTATCTCTCCGTTGCAATAAATAAAATCCTGTGTCTCCTGATAAGAACAGAGAACATTAACAAAATCATATATGTATCACAATGAAACTATTGATGTCTAAGAAAGTAGAAAAATTAAAAGAGCACTCACATGAGGGCGAAAAGTTCCAGTGTCGCAATCCTTCCATATATTGGCACATCCAACATAGGCTGCTCAAAAAAAATTATCAATTATTGATAATCATGATTTCAGATCTAATGAGAAAATGAATTTCACGTATTTTGAAATTAATTAAAAAAAAAGGTCTAGTTTATACCATGTAAAGAATAAAGATAATTTTGTTTTCATAGTTAACTGGACTGAAGACTGATTATTAAATAAACCATTTAGAAATTTAATACGAAATATTAATTCTTCATGCATGGTATATCACAAAGGCAAACAGAAACACTTCTTGAAAACATCAATTTTAACTGCTCAGATCAACAAGTGACCTAGCATATCACAATGCATTTGTTAATATCTCAACATCCCAATGTTATGCATTCATGTTCTACGAGTGTAGCAACCTAACCAACTAAATTCAACTACAAAAAGGAGCCGCTCCCTAACCCCTAACCACAAAAGTGGGTGCCTTCAAGACCAGAAACCAAGCACTCATACTCATTGGGAATTTGGGTCCAAGATTTTTACAATTACACCAGAAAATGCTTCACACACATATATCAAATGAAAATGAAATGCATAATACCTGTAGTCCCTGAGGAGTAAGCAAATGTATTTCAATACGGGTGCATTTCCTGAAAGCAGATATAAAAGTATGAATGCAATACTCAATAGATAAATACTTGCACTTTTGAGCTAAATATGATAATCAACATAGTAAGTACAAGGAAAGAAAAATAAAAAAGACAATCAATCAATGGAAAAAATAACAAATAGAATCACAATTAAAAGTAAGTAAGGGGACTTAACAGACACTTGATTAGAAACCCTAGCACAGTGGAATAATAATGATAAGAGCAAAGAAGAGAAGAAAGTAAGCATACGCGAGGATGAGATTGAGCTCCTGAGGGGCGGTGAAATTGCCGACGCAAGGTGGGTGACATTGGTGGGCTTGTGAGCCGTCACCACATAGTTCCATATACTCATATTTGGTTTTCTCTCAATTATTTAACTAATCAATCTCAGTCTCTCTATCTCTCTATCTCTCTGTGTTTGTGCGGATTTGTTTCTCGCAGTTTCTACTTTTACTCTCTCTCTCTCTCTCTCTCTCTCTCTGTAAAAGAGCGCGAGCTGAGACTCCTGAGAGCTCTCTCACACCGTGTTCGGCTTTTCTCAGCAACGGATTGGATGGGTATGTTTCATACCAAAAGCCCAAAATAAATTGAGGCTTTATAAAATAAGTAGCACAATTGGAATAGATCCCTAGACCTAAGCTCTAGTACGATGTAATCCTTGACACTCCACCAAGGCAAACTCATTTATTATAAATAATTAAATACGATACTTAAAAATCAATAAATACACGGAATAGATCACACATGTTAAACTCAAATTAGTATTATTATTTAAAATCACTCAAATTTAACGAAATACCAAATATACTCTCTCTCTCTCTCTCTCTCTCTCTCTGAGTAGAAAAGTGTGGTAGTAGTCAGGTCCTTAGGGTAGATAGTTCGACGGTGACAGTCAGTTTTAGTCTTTTTCAAATTTCAATTTGGAAAATGAGTACGGTGGGGTTAGCTGAACTATACGAAAACCTCTCGTTAGCAGAGGAGGTTGGAGCTATTCTTGAAATCACAAAGGATGCCCAATCGAAGGAGTTGAAGATGTGGATAGATGTCTGGTGGGAAGGGTGTTAGCCGGAAAAAAAGGTTAACAGGGAGGCTTTCAAATCCCTAATCGACCAACTATGAGTCTTTTTGACAATGTCGAGATCGAGCTTATAGGTGACAACACGTTTAGTTTATTTTGTTAATAAGGAGAAGTGAAATCAGTTCTAGCAAAGGGAGCCATGGCATTTGGAAACCATTGATAGCCCTGGAGCAACCAACGGGATCTGGGGAGATCTCTAAGCTCGAGTCCACAAAGCAGGGTTCTGGGTCCAAATCATGATATCCTATCATGTGCATGAATCGGAGACAACAAGATGGATGGTTGAGCAAATAGGCGAGGTTATTGAAATCCCAGCGGATTCTAGAGAATGTTAGGGAAAATTTATGAAAGTGAAGGTCCTTATTGATATCTCAAAACCATTAAAGAGGTGGCTTCGGTTGAAGCTTAACAAATCGGGCATCATTGTTGTTGTTGGTCTAAAATATGAATGATTACCAGAGTTTTGTTATGTGTGCGGAAGAATGGGCATAGGTTAAAGGAGTGCCCTGATGAAGAAGCCAGAAGGGGAGCCTTGGATGGAACACCCACCAAGTTCGATGCCTGGTTAAAAGCTCCAATGTCAGACAAGTTAAAGTCAAAGCCTTACCAGCTGGGGAGTGGGAACTCATCGGACAAGGATCATATGGGACACCAGAAGACGGGTCTCTCCAAAAAATTGGTTCCTAGCTTCTCAAGATGGGGAATCGGCGAATGATGGTGGTGGGGGCGAAGAAGACGATGATGGCGCAGCTCCCAGAAACCCTAAAAATAGCTATTGGGCTGGGGCCCTCACATTCAGACAAAATGAGCATTTATGGGCCTAGTGTTAGGCTTGAATCGGGCATTAGAGGGTCACAGCTTGGGGAAATCCTTAGGGAGCCCAATAATAATTCTGGGATACAATCTAAAGACTTGATTGCGATAAAAAAGGGGTGGGTCAGCCTGTCGAACAGGCCCGGGTAAAATTATAACATAAATTGGATATACTAGGGCAGTCGAGATGCAGGTGGCTTTGAAGAAAAAAGTTACAAGGAAGTGGAAGAGATCAGCAAGGGAGCGGCAAATTCAATTACCGATGGGGAAGGTCTCGAGTCCACTTTAGCGATTATTGGCAGTCAGTAAAGCCTCCAAAAAAACTACCAAATGCCATCACTCTCCTCTTTCTACCGGGAAAAACGGGGGGTAGCAGTTAAAGATAAGGCCTCCACCCACGAAGTGCTGATTCCTATGCCCTCTCAATCCTCTCCCGCCTGTTGGTTTCCTCTCAGTCAAGTGTGGGTTCACATGTATGCAAGAGGAAGGTTAATTTTGAAGACACAGTGGATTCTAGAGACCCAAAAAAAGGCAGAATTATGAACATCGTTCAAGAAATTCTAGGATCGGAGGAGCTTGAGCTAGGCCCGCTAGGAACAATGATAGGCCTCAGTTGGAACGTTCAGGGTCTGGGAAATCCCGTGCGTTCACGACCTTACGGAGGCTGCTCATGAAACATTCCTTGGATATTGTATTCCTCTTCGAAACTAAAACTTAGGGGAGCAGGGCAAGCAATGTTAATGTAGTTTTAGGTTATTCATGTGGTTTTCATGTGGATTGTGTTGGTAGAAGTGGTGGTCTATGCTATTATGGAAGGATAGTGTAGACGTTTCAATTCTTTCTTTTCGATGGGACACATTGATGCTCGTGTCAGGTTTGAGGATGGTTTTAGTTGGCCTTTTTCATGGCTTTATGGTGAACCGAATTTTGGCAAGAGGAAAAAATTCATGGACTTCCTTCGTCGCCTCTAAAAGATTGATAATCTTCGTGGTGTGTGGCGGCGACTTCAAAAACTATAAGCTAGAATGAAAAGAGGGGGGGGGGGGGGGGGGGGGGGGGGGTCAGATAAATCCTTCTTCAGTATGCTCCAATTCCGCTAAGCAGTTGATGATTGTGACCTAGTGGATTTAGGTTTCTGGGTCCTTGTCACAGTGGAACAAGAAGAGGGATAGTGGGGCGAATATCAGGAAAGCCTAGACAGATTCCTAGCTGATGATAAATGGATGGATAGATTCTTGGAAGTCTGGGTGGACCACTAGGGTTTAACTTTTAGACCATCGCCCCATTCTTCTCGTGTTCAATGCTCATTGTACCTATCGAAATGTGGACATGCTCTTCCGTTTCGAGCCTTTTTGGCTCAAGAAGAAGAGCTTCGCCAAGTTATTGAGGCTGCATGGGTAGAATCAGGTTCTTCGGTTTCAACAGTTGATCTTAAAGGAAAACTAGAGGGGTGTGCTTCTAGGTTGGGGGTTTGGAGCGGGGGAAAAATTTGGCAACATTCGCAGATAAATTGAGGCAAAGAACAGGGAAATTGATAGGCTTTACAAGAATTGTGGGAAACCGAGAGTGATGAACACCATTATAGATCTTGAGAGAGTTGTTGAGGGTCTTCTTGAGAGTGATGAGGTTATTGGAAGCAGAGGTCAAGGGCAGATGGTTAGGCAGGAGATCGAAACTCGAAATTTTTCATGCAAAAGCTACTGCAAGGAAGAGAAAAGAATTGCATCTCTTGTCTAGTTGATGCTGATGGCTATAAGCAAGACTTAGAGGAGGGCATGGCCAAAACGGTTAGTGATTATTTCAACTCAATTTTTCAGTCTTAGCCTCTCAACGCAAGACATTGAGACTGCCATGGTTGGTATCAAGTCCCGCTTGAATGTTGACATAGGCAAGAGTTGAGTCTGGCTTTCACGGTGAAAAAGGTCAGTCAACGTTATTCAGTATGAATTCGACCAAGGGTCCGAGTCCGGGCCCGAATGGGTTCCAGGCTTTTTCTCCAGAAGTTATGGGGTTCCATTGGGGAGGAGGTTTCCAGGGTGGTCTCCAGTTCTAAATGGTGATATGTCTGTTAGGGAGTTTAATAATACAAACGTTGGTCTTAATTCTGAAAAAAGAAAAAACCCCATGACCTTATCCGATTTTCGTCTATTTTTGTGCAGTGTCATCTACAAGACAGTGACAAAGACAGTCACTAACAGATTGAAATCGAGCCTCCACAACCTTACATCTCTGTCCTAAAGCTTTGTTCCAGGTAGGCTTATTCATGATAATGTTATTGTTGCTTTTGAGTCTCTCCACTCTCTAGCCAGCAAGAAGCATGGGAAAAGAGGTCTAATGGTTCTCAAATGGACATGAGCAAAGCATACGACAGAGTAAATGGTCGTTTATTAAAGCCATCATGGTAAAAATGAATCTGCCCCCTAATCTGGTGGCTTATAAGGATTGTATTCTTCGTTCTATTGCCTTCTTGGTAAACGGTCGGGCTGTCAGCTTGGTGGTTCCTTCCAGAGGCTGAGATAGGGTTGTCCCCTATCCATATCGGTTCCTTTCTGCGCTGAAGCTTTTTTTTGGGCTGATTTCGAGTTCTGAGAGAGACGGGAGAGTGTTGGGCACTTGTTATGTTAGAGGTAGCCATGGTCAGTCTTTGTTGTTGCTGATGATAGATTCTCTTCTGTAAGGCCTCCAAAGATAGCGGTCTTTAAATTCGCAGGATTTGGGTATCTATGAGAGGGGTTTGGGGCAAAAAGTCAATTTACAAAAATCTAAAATTACTTCAGTCTAACGTTGAGGCCTCTGGAGGGTAGGAATTCAGAGTTTGGTTGAGATTAAGGTTTGCAATACTCATGACAATACCTTGGCTCCTTCGTTGGGGGTAGGAACAAAATGGTGCTCTTCATTATCAAGGAGAGAGTGTGGAAGAAATTGAGAGGATGGAAGTATAGCCACTTTCGTTTGGGGAAAAGAAGTTTTTATTAAAGTTGTAGCCAAGCTATCCTTTCTACTCAATGTCCATTTTAAAACTTCCGGTTGGGTGGCAATGAGCTTAGAGAGATGGTTTCGAAATTTGTGTGGGGTTCAAGGGATGGCAATCGCAAGATCAGTTGGGTTAAAATGGGAGAACCTTGTCTTCCCAAAAACTGTGCGGCTGGGCTTTAAGGATCTTCCCCTTTTTAAACAATCCCTCATCGCTAAACAGCTTGGAGAGTTGTCTTCGATCCTTTCTTGCTGCTTGGGGTTCTCCAAGCCAAGTACTTCAAGAGGGCTAATTTATAGGACTGCTCAGATTAAAGGGGCTGTTCTCACATGAAGAGTCTTTTTGGGGTCGGTCTTACTGGAGAAAGGTTAAGGTGGTCAGTGGGTGATGGAAAAGTATAGTGTTCAAGGATAGATGGATTCCAAGGCTAGTTCCTTCAGACGATAACTTTCGATCTAGGCATTGATTTAGTGTGGCTGACTTGAGGACAATTCAAGGGAGAGGCTGGTGGGATGTGGGAAAACTAAACCAGCTTCTACTTCCGGTCGATAAGGAGGCGAACCTTTCTATTGTTAGTTAGAGTGGGGGTCAAAACAGCCTCACTTGGCATTATGAGTAGAGAGGGGGTGTCCGTCAAGAGTGGTTATCGTCTTGCTCGAAATGAGAAAATTTAAGGTTTGGTTTCTGTAACTGGGAAAATAGGTAACTAATTCAAGGAAGAGCTTTTCCATTTAATGACCTCTTCATACGCACCTCCAAGGAAGCACCCCGGTCACTTAAAGCGCCTATCGGGAAGAAAGACCCGGTCCTCCATGTGCCGCACCTCTTTCAGGACACATCAGATAAGCACGGTTCAACTGAGATCCG